>OU342746.1:285213644-286413644 GCA_910589775.1 Avena eriantha | reverse complement strand
CAGGGCGAGGCGCACCCCATAAGCGGCTACTCGTGCCGGCGCATCCTATACGGCGGTGTTGCCTGATGTCGTTCGGAGATGCTGCTACATGCTCGCGTTTGCTGAAATGGGACAAAATGTAAAATTCCGTTCTGCTGTCAGTTATAGTAGATGTGATGGTACGATCGAATCGCATCTGGCTTCGAGGTGAAGGATCTGACTCAAGTCTCGTGTAGTTCAGCGTGATGGAGTGGTTGGAGCACCCGCGACGTACTTTTCTCACGACATCACGCAGTACTCCTAACAAGTAGCTGCCGCGTACTCCCTCGAGGAAAGCCATAATCCTCGGAGAAAAGGAAAACGAACGACAGAGGGAACAAAAGAGAGCAAAGCATTAACCAAATTCAGTTCCAGGTTTAGCCGGCGCCGTGTTGCTGTCAGGATCCCTAGACGTGTTTGCAAGTCTCGAGTGTGTTTGTCGTTCAGAAAAGGAAAACTGAGAAAACTACTAGCGACCAGTCCCAGAAGATATGCGTATGGATATCATCGTGCTAACTACCATGTTAGTGGAAGGCGGGAAGCTGCAATTGCAAAGCTAAATTCTTAATTTTGGGAGTAGTACTTGTAGCTGTAAGAATCACATGCTAGTTTGGTCGACATTAAAAAAGAGAGAGAGCTCCGAGTACCGGCCCCCCTTCGTGTCGCTGCCTCGCGGGCCACCTCTCCTCACGGGGCTCTCCTGGCCGGCGGCGTCCACCCTCCACCGCACATGCACGCCACTCACCGAACGGCCGGCGAGCTTGCTCTACCCTGTCGCCTCGTCGTCCGTTCATAGGATCTGGAAACTGTCCGCGTCACGGTGATCTCCATCCACCCTATTCTCTCAGGACCACAGAGTGTTCCCAATCCCCGACACCGGTCACACAAAAACACACACACACACACCTTGCAGTACACACACTGTACTACAGGGCAAAGAAAAGGCCACATCATGCTGCCGGCCGGGCTCGCACAGCCACATTAACTGCATTCAGAAATCGAGATTCAAGCCTACTACATACACACACTCACTCACTCACAGCATCATGTCCTCTGTATTAATTCCTTGGCAAACCAAAATAAAACAACGGTACAGTATCCACAGTCAACCAGCGTCACTAGTACTAACATCTCGAGTTCAAAAAAAAAGGTACAGTACAGTACCAACATCCCATCAGCTGCTACAGCTAGCACTTACCAGACTACACTACTATCAGACTACAGTGGTAGTGGGGACTGGTGATGGAGCTTGGACAGGAGGGCATTTCAAAGCTTGAAGCTACAACTTGATTGGTGATCGGTGTCGGGACCAGTCAGATGCCGCGCATAGAAGTGAAGCAATATCCCTGGCATGCTGCACACAGCGACGTCTCCCTGTATCATGGTTCAGGAGCCGACCAAGCAGGGTCAGCTGCCGCATTCAGCTCACAGTAGTGGCCAGAGGCCGCCATTGCTGACCTTGGATTCTTTGTGAACTTATTACTAATCAACAGCAATGGGCATTCGGAACAACATCGAGAAGAGTAGCGTAAGCTTTCAATCTGAAAAGGATTAGTATCAGCACGCACTTGGTACAAAAATGCTTAGCAAGCAAACAGAGTTACAGTTACAGCCAGAGTGCCAAGAAACAAAATAGGATTTACCATTTCAGCCAAATACAAAACCACATGCTCAACAGCTCCAAACTCATATCAATCCTCCACCGCCTAACCTAGCTACATACTACACCGTGGAACATCCCTAATCCGCTACTACTAATATAATACTCTAGAGTACAACAGAGGAGACACTGGCTAAGTATCTACAGTTCCCAAAATCAATCCAAAACAGAGCTCTGTGTCGAGGCGGCCGCCGTCGCCGCGCGCCGTTGCAGCGGCCAAATCACGCGCACGATGCCTGCCGGCGCGGCGCGAGCGCGAAGAGGGCCTCGAGGTCCGGCGGCTGGAAGTAGCCGTTCTTGGGCGGGCCCCGGGGCTTGCCGAAGTCCGCCGCCGCCTTCCTGGGGGCCGCGGGGCAGGGCAGCGTCGCCGGGATGCGGCACTCCTCCCGCTTCGGCGTCTCCCACCCGCCGCAGCCGTAGCCGCTGACTACAGCCGCCGCCGCCTCCGTGCCGCCGCTCTCCATTGGATGCTTTTTTTTCGGGGAGGAGAGATTTTTTCGCTTTTTGAAAGGGGATTTGGGAGGGAAGCGTCGTGGGCAGGGGGCGGCTTATAATGGACGCGCCCGAGGCGGGGGGGATCCGCCTTCCAACGGACGGCAGCGCAGGGCTCCGTGCAGGGGAAGGTGGGGCGGGATAGGTGACGTGGGCGCCTCCTCGCCATCGGATCTGGCGGTGGGAATTTAAGCGGGAAAAGCCGCGCGAGCTGGGCGGGAAGCCTCAGGCTACTGTTGGATTTAAAACTCTTGCTACCGAGGACGCCGCACCGCACATTGGATTCCACTGCGTTACGGCGAGAGAGCGTAGGGCGCCAGGTGTACGGGAAGTGATGGGTTAGCAAACGCGGTGGGCCCAGGATCGCACACGGTACCCATGACTCAGCCTCGCGACATGGTCGGGGTCTTCGGTGCGCCGTGCGCCGCGGCACGCCTCGTCTGGCGCTGTGCGGCCCTGTGGTCCATGAGGACCAGGTGCGGGGGGTGGGATTTCCGACTGTTGGAATGATCCCTTCCGCCTCGGATTCCCGGGGCACCGTGGGCCCCGCATCGGAACGAGCTCCCACGGTCTCGTGTGAAACGGCAGCTCAGCGCGTTGACCGTGCACCACGGTTCGCCCTATGTGGACCCAGCACCTTCACGGGCCTTCTCTACCGTGGCCCATTAAATTCTTGTGCTGCTATGGCCCAAGAAGCAACTCAGTGCTATTCTGCTTTTTTTTTACTTGAGTGCTATTCTGTTTTTGAGAGGAGTAAACCGGTATTATTGTGTTAGGGCATCTCCACCGGTCAGGTCTATTTCAGACATGGTATATATCCAGATCAGTTCGTTTGAATCCGGACACGTAAAATCAGGCCATTTTGTTCTTTGTCCGTTTGGTCAGGAGTGCCTCCTGCCGGCTCGACCTATATTTTTTCCTGCAAAAAATTTAAAACATTTATAAAAACCAAAATAAAATAAAAACTTAGATATAACACATAGATAGTCTTAATTCACATAGTAGAAAATTAAAAAACATAACTAAAATATATCCTAGCTACGATTAGGGCATCTAGCGGTCGGCATGGTGGTGGTGCCACCTAGTCACCAGGCTTGTTGGAGAGGTCGATGCACACCAACGACGACCATAGCCCCGACAGATAGTACCCCGATGGTGGTGGCAGCTGCTGGTGCGGTGACGTCAATGACTCGGGTGGGGCGCGCAGTGGTGATTCCCACATGGCGTGGCCCATTCCTAAGGCGGTGCTTGATAGAACTAGCTAGGCCATGCCTCCGACAGCGGCGCCGGTGGGGGCACCTGGTTGTCGTGCTCCAGCAGGTGGGCAGAGAGCTCGACGACGTCCTCCAGCCCCTCCTACCGTCACGTCCATGATGAAGCCAGTAGTCGCGCGGAGAGCTCTCGGAAAACCTTATTGTTCTTCTCCCGTACAGGATCTCGAAGTAGCGGGGTCTCAGAGACCTACTGTCCCGACTCGCGGTGCACGCCGCAAGACGGGGTGGGAAAGAACTTGGTGGTTGCTCAGGAGCTCTGGAACTGGAGACAGTCAATGTTGTGTTGGTGTGTCTGGGAGGAGGCGCGATCTCTTTGTCTTATAGGCATGGGTCGAGGAGGTGGACATGCAGCGTAAGGAGACGAAGGGAGAGACTGGAGGCGGGTCCGGATAGGCTACGACCGGAGCCGAGTAGCCTCCACTGAGTTCGGATTAATGATCCACTCACCCCCTCTCCCACTAAGTTCGTATTAGTAGACCGTTCATCTTCCATTCGTGCATGGCAAAAATAAAACCTGTCTCGGCGAGATTCTCGCACCCGGCGAGGCGAGCGAGGAGGAGTGCGCGTGTATAGTATTTTCTTCTCAATCTCGTACAGGTGGTGGAAGAGCTCACTTTATAAGTTGGTCTAACTTTCACTCTACTAGCAATGTGAAAATAAACTTTTGTCCCACCTCTTGTCTTGCATGAATAGGCCAAGTGAGCCTATAAAATTTTAGGAATTTATTGGCAGATTATAAATGGGTTGTGCCTTTTTAAGCAAAATTCCAACACTCAGCCCGTAACACACACGGAGACATGTGATACCGAGCTGGCTAGATTTCCAAATGACCTAATTTCCTTCGTCCGTTTTTCTCATGTCAACAAACAATGGATGTGTGGTCCTATCCCCTTTTCCAATTGAACCTAAAGAAAAGAAAAAAGAATGGTTCTAATGCAATTCGATCAATTATCTCAGCCTTTTGATTTACTAGATGTCAACAAAGAGATAGATTTATAACATCAAACCTTATCCACCGGCTTTTAAATGTAAAAATACAAGTATGCTAGTAGTTAATTTCACAACCGTCATTACCATAGACGGGGGCCGAACGAGATAGGAGATATTGCTCAGTGTGATGTGAAGAAGGTTTTTTTTTTTTCGTATACCGACTCTTGGCCTACAAGCACTTGCATTTATCGGGCCCATCTATACGCGATGGATTATAGACCGATTAATATACCTAGTAAGTACCTTGGAGCTATCAGGAAGACAGCACGTACAAGGCCATAACACACCAAAATTCTTCAAGCATCTGGCCCCTATATACCAACTCGGCGGAGCCCGGGACAAAGGTCAATGTGATGTTCTACCTGCTGCCGCCAGCTCCTTAATGGTGCCGTGTACCGGTGAGACGCGGATCGGTGAGTGAGTCCGCGAGGTGGCCCAAGCCGCCCACATGTGTCGCTGAGGTTGACTTGATCGAGCGATGTTAGCTCCATTGCAGTGATTATTCTCGTTCCGGCTCGCGTGCCCTCCGGCTGGGTTAGCTCTCGACCAGTGATTCGGTGAAGTGTAGCGTTGGCCTGCCGTGTGGATATGCACGGGCAGCACGGCCGGGCAAGGCCCATTAAACCGACGCGAGACAGAGCTGTCATGATGTACGTACCGCTCCGGTGATGGCCGGCAGAGATGCAATGAATCCACGGGGACACCGCGATCGATAATCTCTGCTGCTGCTGCTGCTGCTGCTGAGTCCTTGTCCTCCCTACGGCAATTGAGCGACGTTACCTGGACATCACCGTGAGTCTCTTGACGCCCGATGGGGCTAGAGCATCTTCACCGGGTCGACCCAACTCATTCTGACGTATCTGAACCTGTCCGCGCGGACACGAGCGACGTACACGGTGCCGCAGCGACACGACCCATCCGTTCCAACGCGCAGAGCCGGCTCTGACCCATGGCCACCTTGTGTAAGGGCCAAGGGCCCATGCCTGGGAGGGGCCCATCATTGCATACTTCTCATATAACCTTGTCCTGTTTTCCTAAAAACAATCTGCCCTGTTGTTAAGTATTGCTGAAAAATGCGAAGGCCTAGACAACCAGGACTAGGACACACTAGTCTGGTACCGATTGGGAAAATAAATGCACGCATGCACACTGCGATCTCCTGGACTCCCCTTCATTCTTTTCTAGTCTGTTCAACATCTACTCACTGCATGGCCCTGTTTCCTAGGTCGCTTTGGAGGGTAGAGATCACCTTTGCCCTGACTCCTGGAATTGCTGATTGGGTCGGGGGATTCGTCGACTTGGTCTCTTAATCTCTGAGTACTCCTGATCCTGATCTACTCCTTTCCCTACTCGGTCGCTAGCCTGCCATCTCGGCTGGACTGTTCCTCACGAGACGAGGCATCACGCCCTTACTTGCCTGTGCCTTTCGGTAAGTCCATGAATCAATTATCTAATTCTAAGTCGTTGTCTAGTGTACTCCATGATTTAATCCCTCAATCTCTGGCCTCTTTACCAAGCATGCTAGATTAGTTTCCAGTTTTTAAAGTATTTGATTCTTATAAGTGTTATAATGTCGACACATAAGTGTGCCGCTGCGATTGAATCACAAATTGTTTGAGGTCACAAGTAGCATACCTGTGACTAATGAAAAAATTGTTTGAGGTCAACATTTGGAATATGGTTCTTATATGAGGTAATGAAAGTAGCAAGAAATATCATTTGTACTCTTTAAGTGTTTATGTCTTAATATGACATTGTTCAAGTGCTTAGTAATTATTTATACACATCTCAGATTAAATATTCCTAGATCATTGTTAACTTCTAATATTTTGTAAGTAAAAGTGGATAGATATATGTCTATATATTTTAATACATAGATAAAATATAGATATGGCTACATGTATATTAGCCTTAGGGCCCAAATCATCAACTTCGCACCAGGGCCCCAAAAAATGTAGAGCCGGTCCCGCCAACGCGTCTGACTCGACTCATCCGTGCACATAATTTGCGTGATCACTGGGTCAGCTCGGGCAGCACGTGCGGCCTCGCGTGTCCGACTACTTGTTCACCCGGGTCCTATAGCCAGTGGCACAAAGACACTCCTTCTCCCCCAACCCTCGCCTTCCATATCCCGCGGCCAGAGCAGACGCAACCAGCCATCGCCGCCGCCATTGACGGTTGTCGCCCCCACGGCCCTCGGCGCGATATCGAGCAAGACGGCCGCAAGTCACGCGCGATGCCGAACTTGACTGGACGCTCCACAGGAAAACCTGCCGCCCCCGCCTCCGCCTCTACATTGGACGCGCACGACCTATTCCGCCGTTTTACCGAGGTGCGTTCGCCGGCCTTTTCTTGGTAAAATTTGGTCCACTGCGGGAGTTGGTAAAGCCATTGACGGCAGTGTACTTGACAGATGGGTAGCAGGAGAAGGGCTATCGAGTTCTTCTACAAGAATTACGTCGAGTCATCGTCCGATGAGAAGTTCGACGGTGAGTCCGAAATTATTCTGGCGGTTGCATATATGGTGCACGACAACTACCTCCTCTCGCCGCGTATAGGTGGCTCGGCGAAGCGGCGGGAGGCCAACCATGAATGCGATCGGGAAAAGGGGCACATACGCCTTTACAAGGACTTCTTCGACCCAACTAATCCGGTCTTCAAAGAGAAGGCATTCCGTCGCCGCTATCGAATGTCTAGGAAATACTCAATGGGGTGAGGGAGTACGATGACTACTTCGAGGCCAAGTATGATTGCACCAGTAGGCTAGGCTTCTCCTCCTATCAAAAATATTCAGCTGCCATCCGACAACTTGCGTATGGAGTGCCTGGTGATCTCCTCGACGACTACATGCGCATGAGCGAGTCTACATGCCATGAGGCCATGTATAGATTCTACAACGCAGTTGTAGCGGTGTTTGGCAAAGTATACCTGAGAGAGCCAAACACCGAAGACACTGCCCGCCTTCTATCCATCAACGAGCGTAGGGGGTTTCCTGGGATGCTTGGCAGCATCGACTGCATGCATTGGCAGTGGAAGAACTGTCCTTTTGGTTGGCAAGGGCAGTTCAAAGGACATGCAGAGGGTTGCACCGTCATATTAGAGGTTGTTGCATCACATGATCTCTGGATTTGGCACTCCTTTTTTGCATGACTGGATCAAACAATGATATCAATGTGTTGTAGAGGTCTTCGGTGTTTGCTAGGCTGGTAGAAGGCAATGCCCCACAAGTTTCCTACGAGATCAATGGCAATGCATATGATATGGGGTACTACCTAGTTGACGATATCTATCCATCCTAGGCCACCTTTGTTAAGACATATCACAATCCTGGAGATGAGAAATGCAAGAGGTTTGCAAAAGAGGAAGAGGCCGCTAGGAAGGATGTGGAGCGAGCATTTGGTGTGCTTCAGGCACGATGGGCTATTGTTCGATACCCTGCTAGAACCTGGAGCACATAGAGGATGTGGGATGTGATGATTGCGCGCGTGATCATGCACAACATGATCGTCGAGGACGAGCGTGATGACGACATTTTGGACCAAGACTAGGATTTCCAGGGTCAATTGGTTGAGCCAGAGCCAGGTTTAGCATCTTGAGAAGAATTCATGCAAGTGCATGACAATTTGTGTCACATGCACACTCATGATCGGCTTCAACATTGATTTGGTTGAGCATACATGAGCTCGTGCAGGAAACCAAAATTCTTAACCCCTAATTTGTTTTCTGCAATTTGAGTGACATTTGGTTGTTTTGTAACAAACCATGTGAGTGTGAACTATTCATATGTAAGCACTATTTTAATTATATTGCCTAAGCTAGTTTATTTGCTTGTCAAAATGTATATTTATCTATGTAAATTGGTCTGAAATATTCATATACAAAGGGCCAGGTCTGGACAGCGCTGGACAGGCACGGACACTTGGGTCACGCCGCTGGGCATGGTCGTCCGGACAGACCGGATCGCGGCCCCAAGTGATCACAGACTGACCCAAACGGACAGAAACAGGCCATTTCGGTCGTGCGTTTGGGTCGGCCCAGTGGAGATGCCCTTAGCTATTGATGCTGGCCCTCCGAGGCTGGAAATAGTTTCACGAGACTATCCGCACAAATTCATCGGTTGAGACAGTAGAGAGAGTTACTACTTTTGGTCTTAAAAGAAAATGACAAGTTGGATTTACTAGACGAACATGTGAGCTTTGCCTCGCCTCATGTACAATGTTGCAGCATTAGACGGACATACGAGCTTCGCCTCACCGCCTGCACAATGTTGGTGCAGTTTGTTCTGTGTTGATGCCTATCGTTATTTGAGAACGGGACATTAGCCTAATGGTTGGATGGCAGTTGGCACATCCAGCGGCCGGAGTTCGATCCCTGTTAGTGACGAATTTTTGGAATTCTCACGTCGACCCGCTTCTACTATATCAAAAAGTGTCTAGTTCCTTCTAGCACCGTTTCATCTTTTTTATGCCTGCGGTTATTTGAATTAGCTATGCTGAGCGGGTCATAATGAGATTCTAAAGAAAGTAGTGGGTCTTGGCCTTGATATATTAGACCATCAATATTTGCAAAAGTTAGTAGCCCTTTATATAATTACAATCACAACCTATAAAGTGATTATATTATGGCAAATTGAGTAATACTAAACAATTGAAACCTTATGCACCAACATACCATCTTGATCGTCCATGAGTGAGAGGAGACAACTCATCCCCTACAACCACACACACTCCAGCCTAAAATAGCTCAGAGGTGTAAGGATGAAGAGCATTATACATCATAAGAAGGCATTATGTGTCCGTTAGACATATATTGTCACAACAAAGCCACGGTTCATGCAGACTATATTGGAAGCAGGAATATAAATTATTCCGATAAAAATCATGGTGCACCTTGATATAGAATATCACATGAGAGAGATATTGTCTAGTTCCATTTGCATCATAAACATATAGAGGCAAACAATAGAATCGGTAAATTCCATACATGTGTGACTCTATTTGGCATCACGTGTACTCCCACCAGGATATAGATCAGAAGTTTAGAACGCAAACTCAAAGTATAAATCTCAAAATGCAAACTCAACAACTTCTACACTTGTTTTTTCTAGATTCTCCAAAACAAAGAGAATTAAAAGTTCAGTTATAGAGGTGTCGTAGATATGCAACCTAGCAAACCTTATTTTTAGAATTGAGGTTCAACTCCGCCTAACTCTCTAATATTTCTAGACATTCTTCTGTTGCTCTAGAAGTTCCTATGACCAAACTTACATAATTATTTAGCATTCGGCTCCTATACAAAAACAATATTTGAATCATGGTTTGCAACAATATTCTGAACCAACGCTTGTTTAAGTGCATATCATTCTGAATACTTGCACTTGGAAGAGAGAAGCAAAGAAAAACAAATTAGTCAGTTATTGATATGCAAAGAACATCTACAATTTAAGGTTTATCTGTCTAAGAACAACAATAGGATGATGGGGATAGAAGGCGAAGCGGCCGATGGACATCTTTAGACGACAGTCAGTGGTGGATCTCATCACCCTCGTCATGCGAGAGAAGAGAAGGCGGTGATGTAGCTCATCGCTGGAGTTGAGGAGGAGAACCTACAACAAAGCAAAGTGTAATCAAACTGCCAATTGATCTCGCTCATTTCTTTTCCCTTCTATTGATAAAATTTCTCAATGCCACGTTCTACCTGCTAGAGAAAAATATAAAACAATACAAAAGCATCTATCTGGTCTATAAAAGCATAGGTTCTTCAACAAATATTCATACACACCACGATACCACAAAAAGTTAGAAGTTAATGCATACCATGATTCCATAGCAAATTAGAAAATTCAATTATGGAACAAATACCGTGTGATATCCTTGTCCCAAAAAATGCAAGTCGACTTGAAATGGTGGGAAGGTATATCAATCCATCTGCACAAAGAGACAATTCGTGAATGTGTCATTAGCATAGAAAGATAAAGCCCATATCCATACGAACCTAAGCATACCTCCTTACAAATCTGTTGGAGTTGATCGACTAAGAAGAGTTGCAAAAACAAGTAGAGGGAATGCGTCAAATCGGCTAACCTGATGGGATTGCTCATTGATCCCCTCCAAATCGAAGTATGGCATGTCCTTCCTAACCAAATGACACCGCCACAACTCCTCTTGCCTACCTACTTAGGGCCATGTCTCTTTCATACTCATCAAGGAATTGAATGGGATTGAGAGAAATAGTGCAACACAACACGACAACATACAACCTCACCTCATAGAACACGATGTCTTAAAGATCAAACACCAGGGAGACCGGGCACCAGGCGCCCTCGTGTTCCTCTTCCTGTCGGCACTTGGGGGAACGAAATTTTGGAGCTCTTTTGTGGGTGATGGAGGTGGGGTTCTGGCACGGGATCTGTGGGCCGCGACGGCCGTAGTTCCATGGGAGGGAGGACGGAGTAGATGGGAACTATGGATCTATCGGGTTCCCAGAGCTTCCTGATAGATCCCATATTATTGTTAGCCTCCATCCCTAACTATGGTTTACTTTCCATCGAATTAGCTTAGTAATTTCTTGATCAGAGAGCAAAATGGCTCCCGCTTCTTCTGAAATAAAATAGGGGTGTTGAGAGAGAGGACAGTAAAGAAAGAAATCACACCCAACTTGCGTGGAGCAGTGATGACCCACAAGTATAGGGGGTATATCGCAGTATTTTCGAGGGAAGTGAAACCCAATTTATTGATTCGACACAAAGGGAGCCAAAGAATATTTATAAGCCTTAATAACTGAGTTGTCAATTCAGCTGCACCTGAAAACAATCTTGCTCACATCAGTTTATTAGTAGCAACAGTTTTGTAGTAGCAATAGCAAAGTAACAACAGTAGTAAAAGTAAATACAGTAGTAACAATAGAAGTAAAGAGTAGGATTAAAGCACGGTAGGCACATGGATTGATGGATGGGCGTTACATGGACAAGACAATTCATATAGCAATCAAGATATAGGGCATTTGCAGATAAATAAGATAAAGCATCCAAGTACTAAATAATCATAGGCATGTGTTCCATATATAGTCATACATGCTCGCAATGAGAACTTGCACAACATCTTTTGTCCTGCCAGCCCGTTTGCAGCGGGGCCTCAAGGGAACTACTGGCAATTAAGGTGCGCCTTTTAATAGAGCAACGAAGCAAAGCATTAACACTCCGTGAAAACATGTGATCCTCACATCAAAGCCATTTCCTCCGGTTATCCCGATTATTGTCACTTCGGGGCCTTTGGTTCCGGATAACAATGTGTGTATACAACCTGCAGGTAAGACCATAAACAATACTATCATAATGAATCAAGTGTTGGGTCCGCAGCATAGAAAACAAAAAATTCCTATGGTGTGAACTACACGCCAAGATCTATCTACTAGGTACAAAGCAACGGGTGGACATACATCCAACAAGAACTTACCCTCGAAGACAACGAGTTTTGTTAACGAGTAGGAACTCGTGTTGATGTAGTCGTACACTTGCCGATCTCAAGATCGTGAGGAAGTCCGAGCGCCGCAACTCAGCAGCGCATCTGCACTCGCACACACGTCCAAGCCACCGGACAACCTCCACCTCCTCGCTCCAGCGATCCAGCGGAAGCAGCAACTCCTTCCAGACGAAATGCCACCGGGAACATGTATCTCGCTAATCCGAGACCATGGGGGAATAATTCTAGAGGGGGAGAGAGATCCTTCACAAGGAGGTGTGAGAATGAAGGAGGGAATGGGTGGCCTTTTATAGGAGGAGGGGGTGCCCCCTCTCTCCATGGCCGACGCATGGGGGGTGACCCCTCACCTCCCCCATTCATGTGGTGGTAACCCCTCCACATTAAAATGCCTCTTCATATTCCCTTTTAAAGTCTCCACTTTAAATGCATTAAATTTCTCCAAATTTAATGCTCTCTCATTTAATAAAACTCTTTTTATTAAATTTATTCAGAATTTTGTTAATTACTTTAATTAACAAACATTCACATATAGCCCCTTGCAATATTTCAATATCACATGCAGAACCACTTTCTGCAATTTCACCCGTAACAATTTCCGGTTTCTATTGAAACAATTCCTGCGCTTTGCAATTCTTTCGTCTAAAACATATGTGCTCCAAAATGGTGTCTGGTAACTCTTAAGTGTGCCACCCTACGGTTTGCGAATAATGCAGACATGATCGAGACCCTTCTCCGATCAATAATCAACAGCGGGACCTGGAGATCCGTACTGACTCCTACACATTCAACGATGACTTCTGTGATCGTGAGAACCTTTAACGCTTGTAACTAAATCCCTTTGTCTCTCGATATATTACATGTCCGAGATTCGATCATCGGTATCTCCATACCTAGTTTGATCTCGTTACCGACATGCACTCTTTTCTCGTTCCCGTGATATAACATTCTAGTGATCACATCACTTGCTTGTAAGCTATCTTAATGTGATATCACCGAGAGGCCCAGAGTATATCTATTCGTCATCTGGATTGACAAATTACACTCTTGATCCATGAGCCTCAACATAACACCTTCGTAGTACTGAACCCATCTTTATAGTCACCCTGTTACGGTGTGACGTTTGATGTTATCAAGATACTCTTCTAGTGTTAGCAATTAACATGATCTCATGGTCTAAGGATAAAGATTACTTTGTATGATGTTATAGCAATATAAACATAATGACTTGATCGTAATGCTATACTTCGGATGAATGTTCATCACATCATTCCACCAATGGTGTGACCTTGTTATTAACAACATCCAATGTCCATGATCAGGAAACCTTGATCATCTTGTTAATCAACAAGCTAGTCTATAAGAGAGACATAACTAGGAACCCTTTTTGTTTATTAAACACACATGTATTGATGTTTCCGATCAATACAATTCTAGCATGTAAAATAAACATCTATCATATATAAGGAATATATAATAACAACTTTATTATTGCCTCTCAGGGCATATTTCCTTCAGTCTCCCACTTGCACTAGAGACAATAATCTAGTTCACATAGTGATAAATCTAACACCCATGGAGTTCTGGTGTTGATCATGTTTTTCCCTAGGGAGAACTTTAGTCAACGGATATGCTACATTTAGGTCCGTATGTACTTTACAAATCTTTATATCTCCATCCTTAACATGCTCGCGGATGGAATGAAACCGGCGCTTAATATGCTTGGAATTCTTGTGAGACCTCGGTTCCTTTGCATTGGCTATGGCTCCATTATTGTCACAATAGATCACCATTGGGTCCAACGCACTGGTAACCACACCTAGTTCTGTAATGAACTCTTTCATCCAAACCGCCTCCTGCGCCGCTTCTGAAGCAACAACATATTCCTCCTCCGTCGTTGATCTAACCACCACAGGTTGTTTGGAACTCCTCCAACTAACTGCTGCTCCATTCAAGAGAAATATGTATCCGGATTGAGACTTAGAGTCATCCGGATCGGTGTCAAAGCTAGCATCGACATAACAATTAGCGACTAGCTCTTCTTTCACTTCCGTATATAAGAAACATATCCTTAGTTCTTCTCAAGTACTTGAGGATGTTCTTTACCGCTATCCAGTGTTCCGAACCTGGTTCAGATTGGTACCTACTAGTCAAACTAATAACACGTTCCACATCCGGTCTTGTACATAGCATGGCATACATAATAGAGCCTATGGCCGAGGCATAGGGGATCTTATCCATCATTTCTCTTTCTTCCGCCGTAGCCAGACTTTGAGTCTTACTCAATGTCTTGCATTGCAACATAGGTAAGAACCCCTTCTTACTTTTGTCCATATTAAACTTATTTAATATCTTATCAAGGTATGTACTCTGAGATAGCCCAATTAGGCGCCTTGATCTATCTCTATAGATTTTAATGCCTAATATATATGATGCTTCACCAAGGTCTTTCATCGAAAATTTGCTATTTAGATAACTTTTAACACTGTTTAAAAGATCTATATCATTTCCAATCAATAATATGTCATCCACATACAATATCAGAAATGCCACATTGCTCCCACTCACTTTCTTGTAAATACAAGCCTCTCCATAAGTTTGGACAAATCCAAACTCTTTGATCACCTCATCAAAGCGGAGATTCCAACTCCGGGATGCTTGCTTCAGTCCATAGATGGATCGCTGAAGTTTGCATACCTTATTAGCATCCTTAGGATCGACAAAACCCTTAGGTTGTATCATATACAACTCTTCTTCAATATTACCATTGAGGAATGCAGTTTTGACATCCATCTGCCATATTTCATAATCGAAATATGCAGCAATTGCTAACATAATCCTAATCGACTTAAGCATCGCTACGGGAGAGAATGTCTCATCGTAGTTAACTCCTTGAATTTGTCGAAACACCTTTGTGAAAAGTTGAGCCTTATAGATGGTCACATTACCATCAACATCAGTTTTTATTTTGAAAATCCATTTATTCTCAACGGCCTTTCGGTCGTGAGGTAAGTCCACCAAGTTCCAAACTTGGTTCTCGTACATGGATTCCATCTCGGATTTCATGGCTTCTAGCCATTTGTTGGAATCCGGGCTCATCATCGCTTCTTCATACGTCGCAGGGTCATCCATTTCATCAACCATGAAATTCACAACAGGATTGCCGTATAGTTAAGGAGCTGCACGTGTCCTGCTTGACTTGCGAGGTTTGGTAGTGTCCTCTTTCGGAGTTTCATGATTATTATCATTAGCTCTCTCTTCATCAGGTGAAGTCAACTCCGAAACAACTTCCGGTGCTGCGCCACTCGCCATTCCATGAAGAGAAGGTTCAATAACCTCTGCGAGTTCTACCTTTCGACTACTCACACCTTTCGCGAGAAACTCCTTCTCAAGAAAGGATCTATTCTTGGCAACAAAAACCTTGCCCTCGGATCTGTGATAGAAGGTATACCCAATTGTTTCCTTAGGGTATCCTATGAAGACGCATTTTTCCGCTTTGGGTTCGAGTTTATCCGGTTGAAGTTTCTTCACATAAACATCGCATCCCCAAACTTTAAGAAATGACAGCTTAGGTTTGTTTCCAAACCATAATTCATACGGTGTCGTTTCAACGAATTTAGATGGTGCCCGATTTAAAGTGAATGCAGCTGTTTCGAGTGCATAACCCCAAAATGACAGTGGCAAGTCAGTCAGAGACATCATAGATCGAACTATATCCAATAAGGTACGATTACGACGTTCCGACACACCATTACGTTGTGGTGTTCCGGCAGGCGTGAGTTGTGAAACTATTCCACACTCTTTCATGTGTGTGCTAAACTCGTAACTTAGATACTCTCCTCCACGGTCAGACAGTAGAAATTTGATCTTTCTATTATGATGATTTTCCACTTCATTCTGAAATTCCTTGAACTTTTCAAAAGTTTTAAACTTGTGTTTCATCAAATAGATATACCCATATCTACTCAAATCATCCGTGAAAGTAACAAAATAACGATATCCACCTCGCGCCGACACACTCATTGGTCCACACACATCAGTATGTATGATTTCCAATAGATCTGTCGCCCGTTCCATTGAACCAGAAAACGGCGTTCTAGTCATCTTGCCCATAAGGCATGGCTCACATGTATCAAATGATTCAAAATCAAGTGATTCCAAAAGTCCATCAGAATGGAGTTTCTTCATGCGTTTAACGCCTATATGACCTAGACGACAGTGCCACATATATGTAGACATATCATCATCAAGTTTAATCTTTTTAGCATTAACATTATGAATGTGTGTAATATTACTATCAAGATCCAACAGAAATAAACCATTCAACATAGGTGCATGACCATAAAAGATATCATTCTTATAAATCGAACAACCATTGTTTTCAGATTTAAAGGAATGACCACTTTGCATCAAACACGATCCAGATACAATGTTCATGCTCAGTGCAGGCACTAAATAACAATTATTTAGGTTTATAACTAATCCCGATGGCAAATGGAGAGGTAGCGTCCCGACGGCGATCACATAAACTTTTGATCCATTGCCGACCCGCATTCTGACCTCATCCCTTGCTAGTTGTCGCTTGTTCTGTAGCCCCTGAACCGAGTTACATATATTAGCAACCAATCCCGTATCAAATACCCAGGTGCTACTGCGAGTACTAGTCAAGTACACATCAATAACATGTATATCACATATACCTTTGTTTGCCTTGCCGGACTTCTTGTCTGCCAAATACTTGGGGCAGTTGCGCTTCCAATGGCCAGTCCCCTTACAATAGTAGCACTCGGTGTCAGACTTAGGGCCAGCTCGGGGTTTCTTTTCAGGCGTGGCAACAGACTTGTCACCCTTCTTTCCCTTGTGCTTGCCTTTCTTGTCTTTCTTGAACCCGGTGGTCCTATTGATCATCAACACTTGATGTTCTTTCCTAATCTCCACTTCTGCAGTCTTAAGCATTGACAGAAGCTCGGGAAGAGACTTCTTCATGCCCTCCATATTATAGTTCATCACGAAGCTCTTGTAGCTAGGTGGTAGAGATTGGAGAACACGATGTATGCTTAAGTCAATGGGAATCGTTATTCCTAAGGACACAAGCTTATCGGCGTACCCAGACATTTTGAGTACGTGCTCACTAACGGAGCTGTTTTCCTCCATCATGCAGCTAAAGAACTTTTCTGTAGCATTATAACTCTCTACGGCAGCATGGGTATCGAAAATCATTTTCAATTCTCCCATGGTATCAAAGGCATTGCCATTTTCGAAACGCTTTGAAGTTTTGGCTCTAGCCCATACAGTATGCCACAATGAACTAAGTTGTGGTCATCCTGACGAGTCACATAGACATTCTTTTCCTCGGCAGGGGCATCAGGAGCTGGTGGGGGGCCTAGCGGCGCATCTAGCACATATTGCTTTTGTGCAGCAGTGAGGAGAATCCTCAAATTCATATCTCAGTTGGTGAAGTTGCTACCATTCGTAGCAAGTTTCTCTTTCTTCATGAACACATTGAAATTAAAAGCAGGTGGTGCCATCTACAATAGAATTTGTAAAGTTTATTTAGACTAAGTTTATGATAGATTGAGTTCCACTAATCCAAATTACTAATGAACTCCCACTCAAAAACAACAACCCTCGTGTCTTTTTGGTGATTACATGAACCAAATCCACTACACCAAGTCTGATCATCACGTGAGTTGATGTAGTTTCAAAGGCGAGCATCTATATGGGCATCATATCAACTATATGACTCATGCTTAACCTTTCGGTCCGTGTTCCGAGGCCATGTCTGTACATGCTAGGCTCGCCAAGTAAGAACCTTAGTATTCGCGTGTGTAAAACTGTCTTACACTCGTTCCTATGAAAGCGTAGATTCGAGTACACCTGATCATCACATGATGTCTCGAAACACGATCCACAGAACGGTGCATACTTAAGGAAGAACACATTTTTATCTTGATATCTAAATGAGGGATCATCTTATAATGCTACCAAAAGCGCCAAACTAGCAGTATAAGATGCTAACATCTAATGTGTAAAGTGAGATGATATGGTCCATGCATTTGATCTCTATCACTTGCATCGTGATATGATCTCTACCATTCCTTTGTGTGTAAGGCCAAGGTCTATGGAACTTACACGTTGAGTGTGTTGTAAGAGTATCTATCATACATCTACTTACAACAATACCATATCAATACACTAGCCCAGCAACGATCTAAACTAGACGCCTCTAATTTATCAATTGCAAGTTTTACGTGGCTTAGGGCTTTCGGAGATAGAACCGTTCTCACCTACGAACATGAACCACAACGAGGATAACTAATTTATTAGCAACTCGTTGTAAATCCGGTATTGACTATAGTAGGAGAGACAAACACCCGCCAGCCACTTATGCAAAACAAGTTGCATGTCAGTCGTGGAACCGGTCTCATGTACGATGACATGTAAGGTTGGTCCGGGCCGCTTCAGCCCACTATGCCTACAATATCCAAAATACATAGAAGATGCAATAATATGATCATCATCGCCCACATATAAACATATGTGTACTGCCCGTGCAAAGAACCTACGCATAGATTAGGCTCTGATACCACTGTTGGGTCCGCAGCATAGAAAACAAAAAATTTCCTATGGTGTGAACTACACGCCAAGATCTATCTACTAGGTACAAAGCAACGGGTAGACATACATCCAACGAGAACTTACCCTCGAAGACAATGAGTTTTGTTAACGAGTAGGAACTCGTGGTTGATGTAGTCGTACACTTGCCGATCTCAAGATCGTGAGGAAGTCCGAGTGCCGCAACTCAGCAGCGCATCTGCACTCGCACACACGTTCAAGCCACCGGACAACCTCCACCTCCTCGCTCCAGCGATCCAGTGGAAGCAACAACTCCTTCCAGATGAAATGCCACCGAGAACATGTATCTCGCTAATCCGAGACCATGGGGGAATAATTCTAGAGGGGGAGAGAGATCCTTCACAAGGAGGTGTGAGGATGAAGGAGTGAATGGGTGGCCTTTTATAGGAGGAGGGGGGTGTCCCCTCTCTCCATGGCCGACACATGGGGGGGTGACCCCTCACCTCCCCATTCATGTGGTGGTAACCCCTCCACATTAAAATGCCTCTTCACATTCCCTTTTAAAGTCTCCACTTTAAATGCATTAAATTTTTCCAAATTTAATGCTCTCTCATTTAATAAAACTCTTTTTATTAAATTTATTCAGAATTTTGTTAATTACTTTAATTAACAAACATTCACATATAGCCCCTAGCAATATTTCAATATCACATGCAGAACCACTTTCTGTAATTTCACCCGAAACAATTTCCGGTTTCTATTGAAACAATTCCTGCGCTTTGCAATTCTTTCGTCTGAAACATATGTGCTCCAAAATGGTGTCTGGTAACTCTTAAGTGTGCCACCCTATGGTTCGCGAATAATGCAGACATGATTGAGACCCTTCTCCGATCAATAATCAGCAGCGGGACCTGGAGATCCGTACTGACTCCTACACATTCAACGATGACTTCTGTGATCGTGAGAACCTTTAACGCTTGTAACTAAATCCCTTTGTCTCTCGATATATTACATGTCCGAGATTCGATCATCGGTATCTCCATACCTAGTTTGATCTCGTTACTGACATGCACTCTTTTCTCATTCCCGTGATATAACATTCTAGTGATCACATCACTTGCTTGCAAGCTATCTTAATGTGATATCACTGAGAGGGCCCAGAGTATATCTATCCGTCATCTGGATTGACAAATTCCACTCTTGATCCATGAGCCTCAACATAACACCTTCGTAGTACTGAACCCATCTTTATAGTCACCCTGTTACGGTGTGACGTTTGATGTTATCAAGATACTCTTCCGGTGTTAGAAATTAACATGATCTCATGGTATAAGGATAAAGATTACTTCGTATGATGTTATAGCAATATAAACATAATGACTTGATCGTAATGCTATACTTCGGATGAATGTTCATCACATCATTCCACCAATGGTGTGACCTTGTTATTAACAACATCCAATGTCCATGATCAGGAAACCTTGATCATCTTGTTAATCAACAAGCTAGTCTATAAGAGAGGCATAACTAGGAACCCTTTTTGTTTATTAAACACACATGTATTGATGTTTCCGATTAATACAATTCTAGCATGTAAAATAAACATCTATCATATATAAGGAATATATAATAACAACTTTATTATTGCCTCTCAGGGCATATTTCCTTCATCAATAACATGTTCAGATCTAAAATCATGGCACTCGGGCCCTAGTGACAAGCATTAAGCATAACAAGTTGCAACAAAGTCAAAAATCACTACTAATAGATACTAGGCACCATGCCCTAACAATCTGATGCTATTACATGAACACTCTCATCCAATCCCTACCATCCCCATAGTCTACAGTGGGGGATTACTCACTCATAGATGGGGGAATCATGGATGGTCGATGGAGAAGCGATGGTAACGATGATGACGATCTCCTCCAATTCCCCGTCCCGGCAGGGTGCCAGAACGGAGTTTCTGGTTCTGATTTGCAGAATCTGGTGGTGGCGGCGAAGCGGAAATCTTTCTGGAAAAACATCAAACCCCCTCGGTTTTTAGGTTAAGAGGCATCTTATAGGCGAAGAGGGAGGCCGAGGGGGTAGCCGAGGCAGCTACACCACCCCCTGGCGCGCGTAGCCAGGTGGTGTGGGCCCCTCGTGGCCCTCCTCCGTCTCGTCTTCTGGCTCCGTGAGTCTTCTAGTGAAATAGGATTTTTGGCATATTTTTCGGGATTTTTCCTGATAGTTGATTTTCTGCACAAAAACTAGACACCAAGGTAATTCTGCTGAAAACAGCGTCAGTCCATGTTAGTTGTATCCAAATCACACAAGTTTAGAGGAAAAACAATAGCAAAAGTGTTTGGGAAAGTAGATACGTTTTGGACATATCAAGCAATAGCACACACCGCCCACAATTTGCCCGCCACACATGAAGATAGTCCTCACCAGCCCACAAAACACGGAGCGACGTATGCCTACATGCAGAGGTAGCATGGTCGGCAAGTGGCCTCAAATCAGCCGCATACGAGGAGGCAACCCTTTGGAGAAGGGGAAGCGAGGAGAACGCGCCATGGGAAAGGAAAGGGCGCATTGGAAGAACAGGAGGCGCCTCCTTCAAGCTCCGGGTGATAGTACCTAGCGGTGGAGCTTGACCGTGGGGGAGGAGGTGCTCGGGAAAGAGGGTCCGATGGGGGAGGAGGGGCACCAGGGCGGAGTCACGGCCATCGGTGGGATGCCGGATGCCAGGAGGAGCAGGCGCGGAGGCACCATCTCAACCCCATACAGTTGCTGCTTTACCCATGCTAGGGTTTCACGCATGGGGCCGCGTTGGGTTTGGAGGGGAGGAGATGATGGGAAAAGAGGTTATCGTGAGTGGAGGGAGTAGAGGTGAGAGGGAGAGCTCGAGAGCGGAGGGGGCAACACATGTTGCTGGGAGAGATGGGCAAGGGGTTGGGATGGGCTGGAGCTCGGGTGGAGGGGAATGGGATCGAGATTGGGGCAAAGGCGGGGACAGGGATGGGCGGGACGAGCTGGTAAGACTTTTGTCAACACCTGGAACTGCACGGTTGAGATGACTCAAAGTGAAGATCCGACGGCCACAAACGCATGCATAGGCAGATGGCCTCAGATGGCTCGCTTTTGCTCATGTTTAAGCTATAATATTCTCCAAAACATATATTTTGACAGTTGAATTTTACTCTGATATATATACCATGAATTGTAAAACCCAATACGTCTTTAGTTAAAAGAAGCCTTCGTCTATGATTTCGTGGGTCTGCGGGTGCCCTCAGAACCGTCACTGCGCGTGCGCCGCCACTCGCCTCACCCGATCCCTGAAGTGGGCCCGCGTGGCCTCAAAGAAATGGGCCCGTGTCCCAAAGCGTCCCACGGAGCTGATTGCTAATTGTCGCGCGGTGATCGAGCTCCTTGACCCAGTGGAAGAATTCCTCTTGCTACTCACGCCGGAACGCATGTTGTGGGGCATGGTCTGGGCTTGCCTTTCTGCTACATACAAGAACCTAAATGTTTACTGGCGTCAGTGCTCCACGTTCAAGTTGTGTCGCCTCGGCAAGGACAACACCAGATTTTCCATGCTTGCGCGTCTGCCCCATATCCATCCAGAACTGTATTATGAAGCTGGTTACGCGCATCCTCACTACGCGGCTACAATCCTTCATCGATTTGTTGGTTGTGCTCGAGCAGTCCAGATTTATTAGAGGAAGGGCCCTCACGGATAATTTCCTCTATGCCATCAACCTGATCCAGAGTTGTCATGTCCGTAAGGTGCCGGCTGTCGTCCTGAAGCTAGATTTCAAGAAGGCATTTGATTTAGTCAATTGGGAGGCCCTAGACGTGATTCTTGCTGCCTATGGCTTTGGCGACGGGTTCCGCGGCTGGGTTGCGGCGATCCTTTCTACCAGTAAAACAGCCATGCTCCTCAATGGTGTGCCCAGGTACTAGATTAGGTGCATGAATAGGCTACGCTAGGGGGACCCGTTGTATCCATTCCTATTCCTTGATGTGCGTGAACTGCTATGCTGCTTGCTGGTGGAGGATATGGGTGACGAGCGCCTGCTACACCCCCTACGGATGACCTACCATGCACTATGATCCAATATGTTGACGGCATGCTGATTATTCTTTGTGCGGACGTGTCCTAGATGCCTTTTCCCTTGTTATAGGCCTGCATATTAACTTCCACAAGAGCACCTTCGTCCTCATCCGAGTGCCCCCACTGATGCCGCCAACCTTGCCGGAATACTTGGGTGTCCCGTTTTTTCCTTCCCCTGGACGTACCTTGGGCTCCCCTCTCAGACTAGAAGCTGCCCGCGGCGGCCTTGGATTTCCTCGCACGAGGATCTCGAGCTAAATACCGAGTTGGCGCACCTCTCTGACCCCGATCGGTGGCCGCCTTACCCTCGCCACGGTCGTCCTTTATGCGATTCCCCTGCTTGCCATGTCTGTGTTGCCCCTGTTGAAGGGCACCCTAGCGAAGATGGACAAGCCGTGACGTGCCATGCTTTCGAAAGTTGCGGCTTCCTTCTCTGGTGGGGACTACCAGTTGGCATGGGACCTGGTCTGCCGGCTGCGTTCTGAGGGATGGCTCGGGGACACGGACTTTGCTCTCCAAACACATGTCTGCTTCTCAAGAACCTCCACTGTCTCTTCGCAGGGTGGGATACCCCATGACACGATGGGTACGTCAGAGTGATGTCTACGCACTTCTATTCTTGTAGACAGTTGTTGGGCCTCAAAGTGCAGAGGTTTGTAGAACAACAACAAGTTTCGCTTAAGTGGATTACCTAAGGTTTATCGAACTCATGGAGGAAGTGGTCAAAGGTATCCCTCTCAAGCAACTCTGCAATCAAGATACAAGAAGTCTCTTGTGTCCCCAACACACCCAATACACTTGTTAGGTGTATAGGTGCACTAGTTTGGCGAAGAGATAGTGAAATACAAGTGGTATGGATAATTATAAGTAGTAATAGTGCCAGAAAAGAGCTTGACGAGTAGGAAGAGACTAAAGGCAATCTGAAATAAAGATGAAAGCAAGCAAACATGTAACAGATCTAGTTGCAAACGGTGTTTCAATGCTGAGAAACAAGGCCTAGGGATCATACTTTCACTAGTGAACACTCTCATATAAATATCTTCTCTTTATGATACTACTCTGAACTACTCTCCGGTTGGATGATGTAGGGCTATAACAGCACACCTTAAAGTTCGTATTCCCCATCTAGATAACCCCTCACTATCACCTTGAGCGCGAGATGGTTCCAACAAACACCACAAACTCATAGAGACATCCAACTCAAATTATACTCATGATAAGTATTTATGTAATCTTAGCCAAAGTGCCACACGGTGTGCAGACTGTCAACTTCACACACGCGGGGATAAGCAGAGATTCATTAAAGCACTTGAGTAGCAGAATAGATCTATAGATTACAAAGCTCATGATCTCATAAGATCACGCATAGAGAGAGATGAACACATAGCTACCGGTAGAGCCCTTAGCCTCGAGAGAGAACTACTCCCTCCTCATCATGGGAGTCAGCAACGTCGATGGAGATGGCGGTGGATCGATGGAGATGGCTCCGGGGGCACTTCCCCATCCCGGCAAGGTGCCGGAACAGAGACTTTCTGCCCCCCGAATCTCCCCTTCGGTGGCGGCGGTGCTGCGGAACTTTTCATGGCTGGAGGCTGGATTATTTAGGGTTTTCTCGTTGGGAGGCTTCTTATAGGCGAAGGGGTGATGTTATAGGGTGGACCAGGGGCCCACACCACCTGGTGGCGCAGCCAGGGGGACCCGCGCCACCACCTGGTGTGTCCAGCCCCTGGCCCCTCTCCGTCTTGTCTTCTGGCTCCGTGAGTCTTCCGGTAAAATATCGACTTTGGCTTTTGTCCGGGCCAATTCCGAGAATATTCATTTTCTAGCTTTCCAGGAATCAAAAACAGAAGAAAACAGACAACTGTCACTATGGCATCTTGTTAATAGGTTAGTTCCATAAAATGTGTAAAAGTACTCCAAAGTGTGGACAAAACATAAGAAAGTAGATACAAAACAAGCATGGAACATCAAAAATTATAGATACGTTTGCAACGTATCAACATCCCCAAGCTTAACTCCTACTCGTCCTCGAGTAGGTAAGTGATAAAAAGAAACGAATAATTTTTGAGGTGACATGCACCATCACAATCTTGATCAAGGCATTTATAACATTGATAGCTGGGATCGTAGTACTTTAACATAGAGATGAAATATATAGTTCTAACAATAAGACATAGCAACTATGTTGTAGCATGAAAATGCACAAACAAAAGATTTTATTCATGAATAACAATACTTTGAAAGACGTTTGTTTGTTTCACATAAAGAAAACATAATGAGAATGGTATTCAGCTAGTCTCTCATAGTGTAGCAAAACATAAATGCACAGGACACCTTCAAAGTTCATAAGGGTGACTAGATACAAATAGTTTGAGAACAAGAAATATCAAAGTTATGCATCAATCAACAAGTTTTGGGACAATGCACATTAAACTAAGAATGGCCACTATGCTATCTTAATAGGTGCATAAATATAGAAGATGGAGAATCAACATAAAAGTAAAAGAAAGGCCTTCATAGAAGGAAGCAGGGATTCAAGTTTCAGAAAGAGATTCCAAAAATTATGGTACTTATTAGCTTTCAGCTCTCATTGCCCCTATCATAAGCATCTTTAGGTGATTAAGGTTAAAGTGAACAAACTATGGAGTATATGCTTGACAAATTATAAGTTGGAAATCTCATGTCCCTTGAATACGAGGGCCGCTACTCGTGCTACTCAAGTTTAGTTACCGGTAAGTTCTTGTCATAGCAAGTACATGTGTATCATAGAGAACCGCCAATGGGGTACCCTTTGCCCGATGATACGGAAGAATCCGCATATCAAAATGACAAGGCAAGCAGACAATAAGCATCTCAGCAATCTTCTTATTTACCATGGGAAAAATGGTGCTTTTTTTCTCTCTTTCCTCTTTTCTCATCTCTGTTTTTCCTTTTTTCTCAATCTATCTCTTTTTTATAGGAAGAATGCTTCATAGATTGCTCATTATGGTTACGCTGCAGGTTTCCACCATGATTAGGCATGGATTATACCAGCCGTCCAGGTCGTCAATCTCACCGGTTTTGCGGAAAACAAAAGATTAAACGTATTGTGTGGAAGAAAGTAAAAGCTTGCAGAAAGTAAACAGAAAACAGTAAACAGTTGTATATTGATGGTAAAGAAAGGACCGGGGTCCATAGTTCACTAGTGGTGGTTCTCCTTAATATACATAACATGTTGGGTGAACAAATTACAGCGGGGCAATTGACAAACATAGAGAAAGCATACATGCATATACTAATCATCTCGACTCCTTTGAGATTCGATTGGGCATTACAACATTATACATAGACCATAATCCAACTGCATCTATGACTAATAATCCACCTTCAAGTTATCATCCGAAACCCCTCCAGTATTAAGTTGCAAGCAACAGATAATTGCATTACGCATTACGTGTAAAGTAAACAATACGATTGTTCTATGAACAAAGGATTGCTATTTTCTCCCTAGTAGCAACAACACATCTAGTATCTTAGATATTTCTGTCACTTCCCCAGATTACTAGAGGCATGAACCCACTATCGTGAAGGGAATATGCCTGAGAGGCAATAATAAAGTGGTTATTATCTTATTCCATGTTTATGATAAATGTTTATTTTGCATGCTATAATTGTATTAATTTGAAACGTTAATACATGTGTGTTTAATCAACAAAATACAAAGTTCCTAGTAATGCCTCTCATATAAACTAGCTCGTTGATTAACAAGATGATCAAGGTTTCCTGATCATGGACATTGGATGTTGTTAATAACGAGGTCACAACATTGGTGGAATCATGTGATGAACATTCATCTGAAGTATAGCATTACGATCAAACTCAGTATGTTTATATTGATATAACATCATACGAAGTAATCTTAGTCCTTAGACCATGAGATCATGTTAATTGCTAACACCGGAAGAGTATCTTGATAACATCAAACATCACACCGTAACAGGGTGACTATAAAGGTGGGTTCAGTGCTACGAAGGTGTTATGTTGAGGCTCATGGATCAAGAGTGGGATTTGTCCATCCCGATGACAGATAGATATACTCTGGGCCCTCTCGATGATATCACATTAAGATAGCTTGCAAGCAAGTGATGAGATCACTAGAATGTTATATCACGGGAACGAGAAAAGAGTGCATGTCGGTAACGAGATCAAACTAGGTATTTGGATGCCAATGATCGAATCTCGGACATGTAATATATCGCGAGACAAAGGGATTTAGTTACTAGCATTAAAGGATCTCACGATCACAGAAGTCATCGTTGAATGTGTAGGAGTCAGTATGGATCTCCAGGTCCCGCTTCTGATTATTGATCTGAGAGGGGTCTCGATCATGTCTGCATTATTCGCGAACCGTAGGGTGACACACTTAAGGGATACTGAAACCATTTGGAGCAAATATGTTTCAGATAAATATTTAAGAAAGCGCTGGAATTATTCCAATAGACACCAAAACTGTTTCGGGTGAAATTGGTTCTACATGTAATATTGAAATGTTGCAGGGGGTTTTATGTGAATTTTTTTAATTAAAGTAATTAACAAAATTCTGAATAAAATTAATAAAAGATTTTTATTAAATGAGAGAGCATTAAATTTGGAGAAATTTAATGCATTTAAAGTGGTGACTTTAAAAGAGAATGTGAAGGGACAAATTTATGTGGAGGGAGTTACCACCACATGAATGAGGAGGTGAGGGGTCACCCCTTGGGCGCCGGCCATGGGGAGGGGCACCCCCTACTCCTATAAAATGCCCCCTCTCCTCACTTCTCACTCACACCTCCTCGTGAAGGATCTCTCTCCCCCTCTAGTATTATTCCCCATGGTCTCGGATTAGAGAGATACATGTTCCTGGTGGCTTTATCTGGAAAGGAGTTGCTGCTTCCGCTGCTTTGCTGGAGCGAGGGACGGAGGTTGTCGGGGTACCGGACGTGTGTGCGATCACGAATGCACCGCTGCTTTGCGGTGCTGGACTTGGTGGTGCTGGACTTGCTGGAGCTGGATCTGAAGGATGTGCTGGAGCCGGACTTGCTGGACTTCATCATGATCTTGAGATCGGCAAGTATACGACTACATCATCCACGAGTTCCAACTCGTTAACAAAGCTTTGTTGTATTTGAGGGTAAGTTCTCTATGGATGTATATCCACCCGTTGCTTGTATCTAGTAGATAGATCTTGGCGTATAGTTCCCATCGTAGGAATTTTTTTCTATGCTGCGAACCCCAACTGTGGTATCAGAGCCTGATCTACGCGTAGGTGCTTTGCACAGGTAGTACACATATGTTTATATGTGGGCGATGATGATTATGTTATTGCATCTTCTATGTATTTTAGATATTGGTGGTATAGTGGGATGAAGCGGCCCGGACCAACCTTACATGTCATCGCACATGAGACCGGTTCCACGACTAACATGCAACTAGTTTTGCATAAGTGGCTGGTGGGTGTGTGTCTCTCCTACTATAGTCAATATCTGATTTACAATGAGTTGCTAATAACTTGTTATCCTCGTTGTGGTTCCATGTTCGTAGGTAAGAACGGTTCTATCTCTGAAAGCCCTAAGCCACGTAAAACTTGCAATGGATAAATTAGAGGCGTCTAGTTTAGATTATTGCTGGGCTAGTGTCTTGATATGGTATTGTTGTAAGTAGATGTATGATAGATACTCTTACAACACACTTAACGTGTAAGTTCCATAGACCTTGGCCTTACACACAAAGGAATGATAAAGATCATACCATGATGCATATGATAGAGATCAAATGCATGGACCATATCATCTCACTTTACACATTAGATGTTAGCATCGTATATTGCTAGTTTGGCGTTTTAGTAGCATTTTAAGATGATCCCTCATTTAGATATCAAGATAAAATGTGTTCTTCCTTAAGTATGCACCGTTTGTGGATCGTGTTTCGAGACATCACGTGATGATCGGGTGTACTCGACTCTACGCTTTCATATAACAGGTGTAAGACAGTTTTACACACGCGAATACTAAGGTTCTTACTTGGCGAGCCTAGCATGTACATACATGGCATCGGAACACGGACCAAAAGGTTAAGCATGAGTCATATAGTTGATATGATGCCCATATAGATGCTCGGCTTTGAAGCTACACCGACTCACGTGATGATCGGACTTGGTGTAGTGGATTTGGTTCATGTAATCACCAAAAAGGCACGAGGGATGTCGTTTTTGAGTGGGAGTTCATTTCTAATTTGGATTAGTCGAACTCAATTTGTCATAAACTAAATCAAAGTGAATTTGCATAATTTGTTATAGTCATTGGCATCTGTTCACTACCTTATGCTTAGTTTTAATTGAGATAATAGAACTATAGAATTCTGGATATTTACTTTACGAACTGGTATCATATTGTTTTGAATGTCAATTTAAAGTTTATAAGTCCTACTGCAAACTTTCAGCAAACTCTATTTACTCCATGAAGTTTAATAAGTAGTATTAAATCAAGAGTAAGAATTCCAATGTTAGTATCTAAAGTATCATGTTTGCCTCCATGATTATTGATATTCAAAAGTTGTTTTAATATCAAGATTCTTTAGGAGCTGAAAAAATGTTTCAGAAACCATCATGTGTGAAAGATATTGTGATATCTGAAACAATGTTTTTGGTTGCATTATGATAGAGTATAATTTAGCAAAATACATGTTCTCATATTGTATGAGAATTTGTGAAGGATGGAGATGCTAGGCATCCGGATCTCCCAAAAAGGTTTTGGGAACTAACATTATACTCGCGATTCTTCCTTATAGGATATAGTAGCTTGATCATGAAAGTTGTCATGATAAGGATGAATAGAAGATGTAAGTAAAATGTTTACTACACTAATAGATTACTAAAGAATGGATTTTTGAAAGAACACCAAACATTTGATGATGGTGATCCACTTCAAAGTGCAAGTTCAAAGGTATTAGTATTTGACTATATACACTTTGTACTATGTGTCATGTGAATGACACCACTATTGATGTTGATAGATTTTTTTAAAATAAAAGGAATTGTTGAAAGAGAATCTATAAAATATTTGGCAGAAAAGAAAAGGTTGGAGATGTTCAACTTAGGTATATAGAAGATATACATGTTATGGCTGTATTCCTTGCTTGTTAAACAATGTGGTTCTGAGGTACCGGATACCGGTATTGGATACCGAATTGGTTGGTATGAAATGTCATACATGACAACGCAATTCATGAACTGCAATGGCCTAAGTAACTAGCAAGAGAATAAGTGATGATGTTCATCGAAAACAAATAAAGTGTTATTGTGTTTTTCGTTGTCGTCAAACCTAGCCTTCAAGATTTGTTTTAATAATTGTTATTTTGTTCTGTTATTATGAGAACAATGGGTTTTCAAATAATTACCGTATTCCATAAAAGATGGATGAACTTTTACAAATCTAGTTGGAGAAATCACATCCATAAACATTATTGCTAAAATGTCGTAAGGCAAATGATTGGAAGATCACTTATGAAGTGACATCGCTGTTTGAATTATATTGGAAAGTAAACATGAAGAAACTCCATGTTGATGGAGTTTTGGAGTCTTTTGATTTTTGATGCTTGTGAAGCTTTCCTCGAGATAATTGAAACTCCGTCCATAGGCCAAAGAGGAACAAATGACTAACTTATTAGATATTATGCATGTTGATGTATATAGTCCATTATGTGTAGCCATATGCGATGGATCTTTTTGCTTCATATGCTTTCTCCAGAAATTTGAGTGAATATATATCTATATATTTACTTAATAAGGAAGAAGTATGAAAAATTTAAAAATTGTTCAAAGACTTTCAAGATGAAGTGAAAAATCATTGTAACAAGAAAATAAAAGAGTTTATGATTTGATCATAAAGGAAGATATTTGAGTTACATGTTTAGCAAAACACCTAAGATTTGTGGAATTGTTCCATGATTTGTGTTTCCGGTAAAAACCCTAGGAGTATGGCATATTCGAGAGATGAAATCAAACCATGTTTGACATGGTAAGATCACATGTGTCATTTATAAAACTGCCATTATGTTTTAAGGATTGAAGCTTTAGAGACTACCGCTTTTACACTGAAAAGAGCACCATCGTGATCCGTTGAAATGACACCATATAAGTTATGGTTTGGGATAAAACCCGAATTGTCTTTTCTTAAATTTTGGTATGCCATGCATAAGTAAAATGTTTACAACCAACATCGGATAAGCATGTCTTTGTAGGATATCCCAAAGAATTTGTTGGGAATTTCTCCATAACAACGAGGACAAAAGAGTTTGTTACTTGGAACGTCAAGTTTCTTGAGAAGGATTTTTTCACGAAAAGTTAAGTGGGAGGACAATAGAACTTTGATAAGGTTGTTGAACCTTAGCTATATGTGCTAAGTAGCACAACGCCGGAAAGTGTTCCGGTGGCGGCCACAATGCTCATGGTTCTCGTGATTACAAAGGTTGTAATCTCGGAGATTAGAGTTCATATTGAACCGTGTGGGTCGGTAAGAATCAAATAGTGTGATTTGATAAGCAAGTCGTTATTGTTTTGACAATGATGAACCGACTACATGCAAAGAAGCGATGATGGGCCCTGACTCCATAAAATGACTAGAAGTCATAGAATCCGTGATAGTATCCATACACGAGAAATCAAGTTTCTGAACTTGGAAGACCCTCCAGAAAGGCGTGAAGCCTATCGGTCGTGTTTGGATCTATAAAGAAATAGACATGGATGTTTAACATCTATGAAATAGTTGACATGTCGGAAATAAGTTTACGACAATGTTCAAGGAGTTGACTATGACAAGATTTGATCTTTCATAGCGGTATTTAGTCTTGACGGATTAATATAGCAACCACTACATCTAATTTGATGTATGGTAGTTGAACAAACAAAACAATGTTCTTCTAATAGAATGGTTACCTAGGACGTGTACAAGACATGGTCTGAATGGTTTTGCTAATTCAAAGGGTGCTAAAAGAGCATGCAAACTTCAATAGTTGAAGTGAGCATAGCGGAGTTGGAATCTTCACCATGACGAAAATGTTAAAGGAGTTTAATTTCATCGGAGATGATGAAGATGCTTGCATTTGCAAGAATTAAGTGGGAGCGCTAAGACATATTTCTAATACATTATGTAGAGAACATATTGTTGATTGGAAATGATGTATCTTGTATTGACACAAGTTAAGAATTTCATTAAAATTAAATTTCGATGAAAAACTTAGGCAAACCCAGAATATTTGGCATCAATATCTATATGGATAGATTGAGGCGCTAATATGGTTATGCCAGACATACATATATGAGATATTGAAAGGGTTCAATATGGAAACAACAAGAAAGGTTCTTGCTGCATGGAAAGGATTGTATCAAGATTCAAGTGTTTCAACACTTGGTGAGTAAAATCACATGAAATTTTTGATCGATTATACCATGATATGTATATATCTAGAATGTCCTATGCTCTAAATGTTATGAGCACATACCAGAATGATTCATAAGATGATCATTGGACAATAGTAAAGATATTTGTATGAGCTTTGGAAGAACTAAGAATATATCATGTATAAGTGACAAATAGTTAAAGGTAGTTCATTGTAAAGTGTTACATTGATACTAGTTTTGTCACAAGATACAAATTAAATTTATCTCAATTTAGACTATGGGTGGCACAATGTAATGGAAAGGATGTTCCATGATATATTTGGATGAGTTCCAAAGTTGAGACATTGTGATGGATACTACAACAGAAGGCTGAGTATATGACTACTATAGTAGCAGCAAAGGAGGGCATTTGTGTTATGTAGTTTGTTATCAAACTAGGTGTGGTTCAAAGTGGGCTAATACTATGAAGATATATTGCATGACAATAATATCAACATATTTTAACCCGAACAAACTAAAGGTCTCACCAAAGGACCAAATTTATACAATGCCATCTCATTTGAGAATGAGTGATGCGTAGAGACGCAACGACATGCAAATACACACGGAACTGAAACTGTCAGATCCGGAGATGTTAACCAGTAGCAATCGCTTATATGCAACACCAGAAAGCCATAGGTGTTCAATACACAAAGTTTTTCAAACTAGATTATTGACTCTAGTGCAAGTGGGAGACTGAAGGGAATATCCCCGAGAGGCAATAATAAAGTGGTTATTATCTTATTCCATGTTTATGATAAATGTTTATTTTGCATGCTATAATTGTATTAATTGGAAACGTTAATACATGTGTGTTTAATAAACAAAATAGAAAGTTCCTAGTAATGCCACTCATATAAACTAGCTCATTGATTAACAAGATGGTCAAGGTTTCCTGATCATGGACATTGGATGTTGTTAATAACGAGGTCACAACATTGGTGGAATGATGTGATGAACATTCATCCGAAGTATGGCATTACAATAAAAGTTATTATGTTTATATTGCTATAACATCATACGAAGTAATCTTAGTCCTTAGACCATGGGATCATGTTAATCGATAACACCGGAAGAGTATCTTGATAACATCAAATGTCACACCATAACAGGGTGACTATAAAGGTGGGTTCAGTGCTATGAAGGTGTTATGTTGAGGCTCATGGATCAAGAGTGGGATTTGTCCATCCCGATGACGGATAGATATACTCTGGGCCCTCTCGGTGATATCACATTAAGATAGCTTGCAAGCAAGTGATGAGATCACTAGAATGTTATATCACAGGAACGAGAAAAGAGTGCATGTTGGTAACGAGATCAAACTAGGTATTTGGATGCCAATGATCGAATCTCGGACATGTAATATATCGCGAGACAAAGGGATTTAGTTACTAGCATTAAAGGTTCTCACGATCACATAAGTCATCGTTGAATGTGTAGGAGTCAGTATGTATCTCTAGGTCCCGCTTCTGATTATTGATCTGAGAGGGGTCTTGATCATGTCTGCATTATTCGCGAACCGTAGGGTGACACATTTAAGGGATACCAACACCATTTGGAGCAAATATGTTTCAGATAAAGATTTAAGAAAGCGCTGGAATTATTTCAATAGACACCGAAACTGTATCGGGTGAAATTGCTGAAATTGGTTCTGCATGTAAGATTGAAATGTTGTAGGGGGTTTTATGTGAATGTTTGTTAATTAAAGTAATTAACAAAATTCTGAATAAAACTAATAAAAGATTTTTATTAAATGAGAGAGCATTAAATTTGGAGAAATTTAATGCATTTAAAGTGGGGACTTTAAAAGAGAATGTGAAGGGACACATTTATGTGGAGGGAGTTACCACCACATGAATGAGGAGGTGAGGGGTCACCCCTTGGGCGCCGTCCATGGGGAGGGGCACCCCCTCCTCCTATAAAAGGCCCCTCTCTCCTCACTTCTCACTCACACCTCCTCGTGAAGGATCTCTCTCCCCCTCTAGTATTATTCCCCCATGGTCTCGGATTAGCGAGATACATGTTCCCGGTGGCTTTATCTAGAAAGGAGTTGCTGCTTCCGCTGCTTTGCTGGAGCGAGGGACGGAGGTTGTCGGGGTACCAGACGTGTGTGCGATCACGGATGCACCACTTCTTTGCGGTGCTGGACTTGGTGGTGCTGGACTTGCTAGAGCTGGATCTGAAGGACGTGCTGGAGCCGGACCTGGTGGACTTTATCATGATCTTGAGATCGGCAAGTGTACGACTACATCATCCACGAGTTCCAACTCGTTAACGAAGCTTTGTTGTCTTCGAGGGTAAGTTCTCTATGGATGCATATCCACCCCTTGCTTGTATCTAGTAGATAGATCTTGTCGTATAGTTCCCATCGTAGGAAATTTTTGTTTTCTATGCTGCGAACCCCAACATATCGAGCATAAATACTAACTCTTGGAGTTCCTAGCATCTACTTGGCCAAGATAGCTACTAACAACGGAAAGCATGCAAGATCACAAATAACAAAGACATGATAGAATCAACAATCAATCCGAAATAGCATCTCAATATCCATCGGATCCCCACAAACACAACATGTAAGATTATAAATAGATGATCTTGATCATGAACGGAGCTCACAAGATCTAAACATGATATCACAAAGGAGAAGAACCAACCATCTAGCTACTACATGGACCCGTAGTCCAAGGATGAACTACTCACACATCACACCGGAGGCTTGCATGGTGATGAAGAAGGCCTCGAGGGTGAATTCTCCCCTCCGGCAGGGTGCCGGGAAGAGCTTCAGATCCCTCCCGATCTAGGGATGGAGATGACGGCGGCTACAGACTCTTTCGTGGAATTTTGATCGGGTACTTAGGGTTTCTATATCGGAGGCATCTTATAGTCGGAAGGGGAGGCCGAGGGGGTTCCCTAGGCAGCCACACCACCCCCTGGCGCGGGCCAGGCCTGGCCACGCGGCCATGTGGTGTGGCGGCCCTCTGGCCCCTCTCCGCCTCGTATTCTGGCTCCGTGTCCCCCTCGGTGAAATATTGACTTTGGCTTTTGTCCCGTCCAATTCCGAGAATATTCAATTTCTGACTTTCCTGGAACCAAAAACAGCAGAAAACAGTCAGCTGGCACTATGGCATATTGTTAATAGGTTAGTCTAAGAAAGTGTATAAAAAGTACTCCAAAGGGTGGACAAAACATAAGAAAGTAGATAAAAACCAAGCATGGAACATCAAAAATTATAGATACGTTAGCAACGTATCAACATCCCCAAGCTTAACTCCTGCTCGTCCTCGAGTAGGTAAGTGATAAAAAGAAAGAATAATTTTTGAGGTGACATGCATCATCATAAACTTGATCAAAGTATTTGTAAAACATTGAAAGCTGGGATCATAGTACTTCAACATAACATGAAAGATAAAGCTCCAATAATAAGACATAGCAACTATGTTGCAACATGAAAAGGCACAAACAAAAGATTCATGAATAACAATGCTTTGCAAGACGTTTGTTTGTTTCACATAAAGAAAACACAGCATAGTGGCATTCAGCTTGTCCCTCATAGAGTACCAAACATAAATGCATAGGACACCTTCAAAGTTTATAAGGGTGACTAGATACAAATAGTTTAAGAACAAGCAATATAAGAGTTATGCAACAATCAACAAGTCTTGGGACAATGCACATTATACTAAGAATGGTCACTATGCTCTCTCAATAGGTGCATAAAGATAGAAGATGGAGACTCAACATAAAAGTAAAAGAAAGGCCTTCATAGAAGGAAGCAGGGATTCAAGTCTCATAAAGAGCTTCCAAAAATTATGGTACTTATTAGCTTTCAACTCTCATTGCCCCTATCATAAGCATCTTGAAGTGATTAAGGTTAAAATGAACAAACTATGGAGTACATGTTTGACAAAGTATAAGTTGGAAATCTCATGTCCCTTGAATACAAGGGCCGCTCCTCATGCTACTCAAGTTTAGTCACCGGTAAGTTCTTGTCATAGTAAGTACATGTGTATCATAGAGAACCGCCAACAGGGTACCCCTTACCCGATGATATGGAAGAGTCCCCATATCAAAATTACAAGGCAAGCAGACAACGAGCATCTCAGCAATCTTCTTATTTACCATGGGAAAATGGTGCTTTTTTATCTCTTTCCTATTTTCTCATACTTCTTTATTTTTCTCAATCTCTATCTCTTTTTTTATAAGAAGAATGCTTCATAGACAGCTCATTATGGTTACGCTGCAGGTTTCCACCATGATTAGGCATGGATTAGACTGGCGGCCTAGGTGTTTCTCTAACACACATACATAACTCCATGGACTTACAAGCTCCCCTTTCATTTCATACCGACGACATCCATAAACAAAAGAGCATGATATCAACAGGGTACAATGTACAAGTGCAATGTTGAAAGCGTTCCCCATGACAGCATGGTTCTGCTAATCCCCAACGTATAAGTGCAAGCATATACAACATAGATGACACAACGGTTCAAGTTTATTAGGGGCAAGAAAAGTAAAGTGTGCCATCAAGTTCGTGAGAGCTTTAATCACTATTTTTCACATAATTTTTTTAATTCGGAAGATAGATAAAACATGAATATACTTGGAGTAGCAAATGCTAATAGGTAGGTATGGTGGACTCTTTGGAATAACTTGGTTTTATTTGGAGTTGGATGCATGAGTGGAACTCATACTTGGCATGGAGGCTAGCAAAATACTGGGAGCGACCAACTAAGAGAGAAATAATGGCCATAATCATGCAAAGCGACAAAACATCATTAATTAAAACATAAAGTGATATTACAAGTCGAAAAATAAATGATCATAGAGGCTATGGTGACTTGGGATAGTCATAACATGGTGTGAGCATGCGCCAAGTCAACCCGAATAAAGCATCAAAGGAGAATACCACAATACTATGCTTTAATATGCTAAAACAACGCAACATTATTTCAAGGCATTAAGCAATCTCAATTGTTTGTAACAAGTCATGCTACAGAAATAATGACTAAGCATAAAGCCAAATAAATACCAAGCATGACATGACAAAGTCTAAGCCACATTCAAAAACAAGCTCCTTTTTACCACTTAAGCATGAACTTTTCCTACTCTTTTCCAATCCAAACCAACTTATTTGAAAACTAATGTATGACTAAGGGGGTCCAACCAATTTATTCAAGCAAACCAAGCAAACTAAGCAAACAAAAACCAAAAACAAAAACAAAAATGAAGACGCTCCAAGAACAACACAACTGTGCATGAAACAATAAAAATGAAGTGTTTGGAAGAAACCTGAAATTTTTATTGATGAAGAAGGGGATGTCTTGGGCATCCCCAAGATTTGACGCTTGTAATTCTTGGATATTTCTTGGGGTTACACGGGTGGCATCCCCAAGCTTGAGCTTTTGTCCATACTTTATCTTATCACATTTTTCTTCCCTACACCTGGAATTTTTCCTTCATACAAAACTTCACACAACCTTCATTAGCAACATTAGTGTACTCAAGATAATAAGTCTTTTGGTTCAGTTTCAACATAAGTAAAACTTCCATTAGAACACAAGCTACTCTATCACTTCCTTTAAAAAGTTCAAATGATCAAAGAGAACTCAAAGAGAAAGAGATTAAGAGGCAAATGCAAATAATGGCAGAAATCTGTCAAAACAGACCAGCAGGTAAAAACCATTTTTTTGGAAGACCTTATGTTGCTCAAATCGAAAAGTGTTGAACTAACTAAAGTTTTATAACAACCTGGGTTAGAAGTAAAAAAAATTACAGCTCAAACCAACGTATATATATTTTTCAAGAGTTTTTACAGCGAAGCACAAAAATCTGTTTCGGGACAGCAACTTTCCCAAGCATTACTTCTCTCTCATTGGAGGTTAATCTTGGCACAAAAACCACACAAAAATGATAAGGAGCGGTTATTACAGACGTAATAACTTCCAAGACTCAACTACAACTTTTGGGTTATGTCCCAATAAGTACTTTTATTTAACGCCTTTAAGTTAGGCTTGATAGTTTGAGAAGATGCTCACATAAGAAATATGAATTGAAGTAAAAGAGAGCATCAAGAAGCAAATTCAAAGCACATTTAAGTCTAACCCACTTCCTATGAAAAATAATCTTGTAAATAAACAATTCATGAAAGCACAAAGCAACAAGCATAGGAAATTAAAACAAGTGCAACTTCAAAATTTTCAACATAAAGAGGGGAAACTTAATATTGTTGAGATACATAAAACCATGTTTCCCTCTCTCATAATAACTTTCAGTAGCATCATGAATAAAATTAACAATATAACAATCACATGAAACATTCTTATCATGAGCCACATGCATAAAAGAATTAATACTCCCCACATAAACATAGTCATTTTTATTAATTGTAGTGGGAGTAAATTCAACAAAATAGCTATCATTATTATTCAAATCACCATAACCATCAAATATAGGAGGCATATTGTAATCATAATTAATTTTCTCCTCAATAGTAGGTGGACTGAAAATATCATATTCATCATTGTAATCATCATATATTGGAGGTATAATATCATCATAAGTAATAGAATAGTTATCTTCTAAAGTGTGTTCATTTGTAAACATATCGTCGTTGGAAGGAACATGGATAGTAATAATAGTACAACAAAGATTATCATTTTCAGCATTTGTACCGAAGATATTTTCAATATCAAAAGTAGTGTGCTTTTCCCAATCATGATCACTACTATAGGTAACAAGCATAGGAACATCATCAAGTTCAGGCTCATCAAAAACTATAACAGGAGCAACATGCTTAGGGGAAAATACTGTTTCCTCTCTCCTTTTACTCCTCCTTTTCTTCTTTTTATTCTTCTCCTTAGGAGGGAGAGGCTTGAAAGGAAGCTTCTCCATATACCCTGGTTTATTGTTAGAGACAATAGAAGAAACTTTGGAGGATTCCTTCTTTTCATTAATAAGATCAAAACACATATGACTCCTGTCATATTTTGGTAAAATCTCATCTTTTATAATGTTTTTTATGCAAGTATTTGTGTGAAAATTATCAACACAAGAAAGATGACAACCATGCAGGATGCTATTCATATCAAAAGCACTCATATCTACTAAAGAAGTTTTTCTTGATAATTCTTCACACCCCAAAAATAATGTAAGTTCATCATGCTGATTAGGAGTGATCATGTCATCACAATACAAACTTGCAGTACTCATTGGATTAGAAGGGCTATTATTATGGCTTGAGCATTGAAAATTGAAATGACCCACTTCAAAGCAAGTGTCTTTAAAAGGCTCATGATACATGTCCCATTTTTATTTAGGAGCATTAATATGAGAGGCAAAGGCTCTACAACAATCAAAAAGAATTTGAGGATCAAGACCATATTTAGCACTAAGCTCTTGAAAATCAGCAGTTTTAGCGAAAGACTTAATGCAATCATACTCATAGTTTATACCTGGTTCTTTACCTTTGTTGTTATCCCAATCTTCGGTATTGCTTTGAATTGTTTCAAGAATATCCCACTTAGCTTTGACCTCCTTACTTGTGAAGGATCCCTCTAAACAAGTGTCTAGATAGTCCTTGTAATGTCCTGAAAGCCTTGCATAAAATTATTAATAACAATATTACTGGGGATCTCATGAATGGGACATTTGAGCATTAGTGACTTCAATCTCCCCATGCTTGGGCAATACTTTCTCCATCATGAGGATGAAAATTATAAATATAATTCATATCTTTATGAATTTCATGAGGAGGATAAAATTTAGGGTAAAAGAGAGATTCAAGATCCTTCCACTCCAAATGATGAGGATCATCTAGTAGCTCATACCACTCCCTTGCTTTGCCCTTAAATGAAAAAGGGAATAGCTTCCTCTTAACTTGGTTCATTGAAATACCTGCACACTTCAACAACTCGCATAATTCGTGTATAAAGAGTAAATGATCACCAGGATGGACAGTTCCGTCTCCAAAATAACAGTTATTCATAACACGTTCAACAATTTTTATAGGTACTTTAAAAGTTATGCTTTCAGTATGTGGATTTAAAATATCACAAGTATCATTAGAATTACCACATATGGGAGATAAAGTATCATCAGAGCAAATTTTCTTCTTTAAAGCTGGGGAACTAAAAAGATCTTTTTCATAAAAACTAACTTCTCCAAGCTTAGATGTTTCCATACATTAATAATAATGGTGTTCAAAGAATTCATACTAATAACATTGCTATTAGCATGTAAATAAAGTTCCATAGGCTTTTTAATTTTATCTTCAAACACTTCATGTCCTAACTCAAGATAAATACTATAAAGCTCTCTAATTTTGTTGTTGTTTTCCATTAAGCCTAACTAGTGAAAATAAAAACAAGAAACAAGAAGATATAATTGCAGAATCTAAAGGAAATAACTTCGAGCACTCACACACCAACAACAATACTAGAAGATAGCTTAGTATCCATAGGATGTGAGTACCTTTTACCTTACCTCCCAGGCAACGGCGCCAGAAAATAGCTTGATGTCTATGCACTTCTATTCTTGTAGACAGTTGTTGGGTCTCCAAGTGCAGAGGTTTGTAGAACAGCAACAAGTTTCCCTTAAGTGGATTACCCAAGGTTTATCGAACTCAGGGAGGAAGTGGTCATAGGTATCCCTCTCAAGCAACTCTGCAATCAAGATACAAGAAGTCTCTTGTGTCCCTAACACACCCAATACACCTGTCAGGTGTATAGGTGCACTAGTTCGGCGAAGATATAGTGAAATACAAGTGGTATGGATAATTATAAGTAGTAACGGTGCCAGAAAAGAGCTTGACGAGTAGGAAGAGACTAAAGAAAATCTGAAATAAAGATGAAAGCAAGCCAACATGTAACAGATCTAGTTGCAAACGGTGTTTCAATGCTTAGAAACAAGGCCTAGGGATCATACTTTCACTAGTGAACACTCTCATATAAATATCTTCTCTTTATGATACTACTCTAAACTACTCTCCGGTTGGACGATGTAGGGCTATAACAACACACCTTAAAGTTCGTATTCCCCATCTAGATAACCCCTCACTATCACCTTGACCGCTAGATGGTTCCAACAAACACCACAAACTCCTAGAGACATCCAACTCAAATTATACTCATGATAAGTATTTATGTAATCTTAGCCAAAGTGCCACACGGTGTGCACATTGTCAACTTCACATACGTGGGGATAAGCAGAGATTCATTAAAGCAGTTGAGTAGCAGTATAGATCTATAGATTACAAAGCTCATGATCTCATAAGATCACGCATAGAGAGAGATGAGCACATAGCTACCGGTAGAGCCCTTAGCCTCGAGAGAGAACTACTCCCTCCTCATCATGGGAGTCAGCAATGTCGATGGAGATGGTGGTGGAGTCGATGGAGATGGCTCCCGGGGCGCTTCCCTGTCCCGTCAGGGTGTCGGAACAGAGACTTTCTATCCCTCGAATCTCCCCTTCGGTGGCGGCGGCGCTGCCGAACTTTTCCCCAGTACCGCTCCATCACGTGAGTGGTCCCGGGGGACAAGGCATCGGCCTCCCTATGGTTCGACTCGTGGACGACACTTGGACCGCTCGCCGACGCTCTCCCCACCGCCTTCTCCCACTGCCTCATGCCACAGCTTACGGTGTCAGAGGCTATCGGTGATGGCGCCCCACACGTCCCACTGCAGTCATGTGTCACTCCCCAGGCGGAGGCCTAGCTAGTGTTCCTGTGGGCTCGCCTGCACGCTCTCCGGCTCTCCATGACCCTGGCCGCCGCACTGTGACGCTTTGCTCCTCTGGTGAGTTCCACACCAGCGATGTGTACCGTGCTCTGTGTTCCTCGGGGTGCATTGTGCCGCACCAAGAGGTCAACTGGGAGAATTCCGTGCCACCCCCAAGTTCGGGTGTTCTTCTGGATCCTGCGCCTCGATCGAACCAGGACGCACGCCCACTTGTTCCATCTTGGGTGCGTCCCCTCCCCCACACTGCCCGTTCTGCCCCGGTGTTCCCAAGGATCTAGGGCACTTGTTCGTTCGGTGCCCACGCCTGGCACCCTATGGGCACGCCTTGACGGTGGTCTGCGGCTACCCCCAGACGCGGATGTTGCCATGCTACTTGGCATGCTCTCTGATCGTCTCCCTCATATGTGTTCCTCTGCTCTACGCACGGTCTTGCTCGCCGTCATGTGATTTGTTTGGAAATCATGTAATTGTATGGTGTTTGATGGTGCCTCGTCCACTGTCGGCCAGATTGCCTCCCTGATCGTGGATCACCAATGGTGTGGGTCGTCCGAGCCCAACGCCGGGTAGATCTCACCCCCCTCTGGGCTTGGTGTGACCATTTAGCTTAGCGTATCTCCCTCTCTTCTTTCTGTTTCCCGGGAGGTGGTATGCCACCCCTGCGCGCCGTGGTGTCTCGCGGAGATGCTACCATGTAACATTTGAATAAAAATGAGATCGCGTTCAGATGGGCTATCGCCCCCATTGCACCCTAAAAAAGCCTCTGTTCACTTAGGTTAAATAATATATTGTTAAGGGCTAGCCTCTATGGTTGGCCCAATCTTCATGGAGTAGTGGTAGAAACCGTTGAAATAGCATGGAAAAAGGGAGTAGTGATGGGACCGGACACACACACCATGCGAAGAACATGGTAAACTATACACAAACACAACACAATAAAAGTCGATTGCTCTCGTCGATGGCCACTGCTTCCATACAATCCCTTGTAAAGAAAAGATTTGACAAAATGTTCTGTCGATCCCAGTTGGAGAGGGATGAACACCTTAGAGAGGTCTTTGACTACCTGCTAGTTCACGATCACTCATAGACTGAAATATATAGAGGTCTTGTAGATGAAGACTCTCTTGGGAGGGAGTTGAGACAAAATAATAAATCCAATCTAGGGTTCTTATCTTATCTTCTGTGCCTACGGAATAGATCTGAGCCATATGAGCTATTTATAGTGCAACACAAATGGATAGGTAGAAAATGATAAGATAGAAATATTTCAGAGCATCAAACACAATCCGCACATAGGCAGTGTATGGGGTACCGCTCAGGTCATCCTCCGTAAGACACGCTCGAGGAGACGACAGTAGTACCGACGTCGCTATTGTTGCAGGTACCGCTTGCCACGAACTGAGGGGGTCTGAAGCGGTAGTGGCAGCGGTAGTAGAGGTGGTAGTACAGGCACGGTGGTAATACCACTCATGGTAGCGGTAGTACCGCTCTTGTAGCTCGCCAGCTTCTGCTTCAGGCTGTGATGTCAACGATCGATGTAATTCTTAATCCTTTTAAGTAATAAAGCGTATTTTATCAGAAAACATGTTTGAAGCATAAATCATGTCATAATTTTTTCTCTTTTGAAATCGGGGAGCCCAGCCTATCACCTTAGGTATACTATAATACAAAATATGGTTGTTCCAAAAGAATGCAACTTGATACGACACCATGTCCATGATAAGAAAAACGTACAAGTTGTGACGAGAGTGATCGAGAGAAAGTGACGACACTTAATGCAATTACACTGATTTAATAATGTAATGCCAATACATTTAATCAAGAGGCAGATGGAGAAAGAGACCATGTAAAACAATGTGTGCATTCAAACATTTGTAACATTAGTGATTAATATATTAAAATGTTTTCCAAGTAAAACATGTACAATTTCATTCCGTACGAATTACTACCCTAAAACTATAATTTACAATTTTATATAAAGCATATTCATAAAGAAAATAATAAGAAAAATGGCACATCGTAGAGCATATCAAAAGTTAATATTGTCACCTTTGATACTCAAGTAACAGATACGCGAAACGGCTCTGCCTGGTTATAGCAAGGAATATCATACACTAGTATAATGCATATAGTGCCGGTATATGATATTATCTCTATAATGTAAAGTACCATCTAATAATATCATAGTCTTTTCTTATTTACCTATATTATCTTGATACAAATTTATGTACAAGATGTATTTACAATTAAATTTTCTAGTTTTATATGCTATGATATGGTATCATATCATGAACTCATTATTATACCACATGAACTTTTTGTCAACAGGTATGCATAATACTACCTATGATACTCTTACTATGAGTAGCCTTGTCCATGCTCAAAGAGAGACACACTCACCCGGGTGGGCTCTAGCCGCCTTATCCCATCCACCTACCTTTTCTTCTTCCTTCTGCCTCTCTCATCTCAACCCTCCACAACCACCTACACTCCACCTAGTTCACTAGAGTTGTAGCCTTGCCACCCACTACCCTTCCTACCTTGCCAAAGCTAGGCCGTTGTGGCAGAGAAGGCGATGACGAGCCTAACGGGGAGCAAGAAATCTAGGGAAGCGGGGTCTGCTGGCATCGAAGATGATCAAGGAGTCATCACGAAGTTTATAGGGAAGAAAAAGGTGGTGGAGGATCAATAAAGGTCGAGCTTCAGGAGGGCAGTGCAGCGAGCTAGCCACATGTGAGGGTGGGTGCGGGGGAAGCACTTCTCTTCTTCCTCCTCTCTAGTGGGTGGTGGTTTTCCTTCCTCTTATTATCTTCCCATCCTCTCCCCCTTTGCTCTTCTCCTCCCCATCTGTTCCGAAGACTACATGAGCTATCAGAATTTCACTACTAGACACGATCACTCGTAAGCTAGTAGTATCCAATGGTATGTATGAAATTAGTCTACAGATACGCGGAACCAATACCTATAACTCTATGAATATTGCTCCTAAGATGTTGAAGATGCAATAATATACTTTGCAAGAGAAGTTATATAACTCTATATTCTATCTTTATAAATAAGTCCAGTCACGCAAATGCGCCGCTCACCATGCTAGTTCATATTTTTTTGCTCACTTTTTTTCTTAAATAATCGTGTGATCTACTCCCTCCATTTTAAAGTGTAAGACGTATTTTGTTACACAAGGAAAAGCTTTTAATCAACAACTATTTAGTTTATGCAATATATGCAACCGAAAATCATAACCACAAGTGAGTACCCCCCTCAGTTTCAAAATATAGGATGTTTTAGCTTTATGAAGCGCATGGATCTAGACACTTTTTGTGTGTAGGTTCACTCCCAATCTACACACAAGAGGTGTCTAGATACATTCCTTCACAAAGGTAAAACATCTTATATTTTGAAACGGATGGAGTACTATTGAATATGTATCTAATACTGCGACAGAAAATAACCACAAGTGAGTACTTTCAAAATATGAATCTAACACCGCGATAGAAAAAGAGGTGACAAACAGTTTTGACCACCAACAAAGAAAAAAAGGTGGAAACTAGGGTTTCCTAGCCGCCTCCGTTTATTGCTCCGCCGACCAGAAGGTGTGGGGACCTCGGAGCTGCGCTCGTCGCGGTAGAAGGGCCCCTAAAGTTAGAGTTTGATCAACCGACATCTACACTATGGTGGCTATGGTGGCGTTGTGCGATACACGAATAAGGTATACCCGCCTCCTCTTCCACCTCGTCATCGGCGATCTCGCCAGTGGCGCCGAGGAGGGCGGGGAATCGTCTGGTCGCTACTTTCATGGAGTGGTCGGTCTTGTCCAGCCTATGTGTGTTATAGGTATGGTGTTTGAAGACTTAGATCAATTCAAGGGTTCAATGATGACGACTTTAGTTCTGGGGCGCTAGTCCTTAGGGGCACATGCACAAAAACTTCCCGACTGTCATCAACAGCAACAAGCCGGCTCCAGTAAGGGAGCGGTTATAGCGGTCGGCGGCGGCTCGCTCTGAAGGTGACATGGGTATACCTTACATGTACTAGAGATTAGCCTATACGGTCCAGCCCAAGAAGGAGTCCACGGTGCAAACGCAGCCCACTAAGGATTCAGGTGGCCGATAGCAGTTCGACTTCTTGAAGAACACGACAAAATGTAGATAGAAATTTAAAGGGAAAACCCTAATCTGTAACCAACTCGACCTGCTATCCCGAGACCTAGCCTCCCTATATAAAGGATAGGAGGGGGCGGCAAGGAGGACAATCCAGAACCTTAGCATACACCTCGCCAAATTGCATATGCGCACCCCTGTAACTTTCGTCTCCCTGATAAAGAGCAGAAAAGCAGGAGTATGGTCCTCTTCGAGTCCTGAACCTGGGTAAAACCTCATGTCCCCTATGTGCTTGTTTGCTAGCTGATCGATGCCTCCAGCGCTCCCTACTTTCTCGAACCTAAGTCCATCAACTATGGGCATTGATGAGATAACCCCTCGTCATTTGGCGCTGGATGTGGGAAACGGGAGTGTTGATGTTGCGGCTTCCTCGACCCCATCAACCGCGATCTACGACTCTTCTGTAGCGGAGACTCGCCTCCTCTTAGGTGCTTTCGACTTCACCGTCCATACACATGCGACTTGCCTAGATTTCGAGATTGTGGGTGATGGGATCGGCCTGGCAATCGGAAGCTTACGCTTTCAGGTCGGCCAGATCGGCACGCTTCGCCTCCTTGATCAGCCGCAAGCTCCCTCGAATTGCCATGCAGCATGGTTCCCGCCTCCGATAGGCACCCTGAGCGAGCTCAATGCCTCGGCTTCAGCCGAGGATACGGATAGCAACAACAATTGTGAGTGTTATCTATGCGATCTGGCATCAGAGGATGGAGCCTACGGCTCCGGATCTGAGAGTTGTGGGAGCAACAACTTCCCCAGCTGAAATGGATCGTATGGGCACCTAGAGGGGGGGGGGGGGTGAATAGGTGCTACTTCAAATTTTAATGCTTTTTCAATTTTAGGCTTGACACAAAAGGTAAATTCTCTAGATATACTTCTATGTATAATTTCCCTATATGCAAACCTAACTACTAGCGAATAAAGGCGAGTGGAGTGAGGAACGAGGAAACCGTAATGAAGCACGCGGAGACACAGGATTTGTTTTACTGCAGTTCCTTCCTTGTTAAGGGAATTACATCTGCGTTGGAGGGGTGGGCGGTACTAAGACCACCACGCCATAATAGGCCTCACCCTATTCTCCGATGGATCTCGCCACCAAAGGCCTAATCCACCTTTCCACTATTGGAACCCTTCGAGGCAGGAACCGGCGCCTTTACACAACTAGCGGGGCACAACTCCACAATTGAATTGGAGGCTCCCGTAATGACAACAAGCTAGCACAAGAACAATTTTTATCAATAATAAAACACAAGGTCTAGTTATTAACGAGAATACTAGATCGGGGATTCTCCAAGTGAATGGAGATGAATTGAAGCGCTTGATTCGTGATGACGATGAATAATGTCTCCTCCTTCAATTCCCCCAAAAGATCAAAGCCTTCGGGTGGTTGAAGTGGGAGATCTTGAGAGAGATCTTTTGCAAAAGGTCTGATCTATTTCAAATGAACCAAGACATCTGATAGGAGGGGAAGATGTGGCTTTTATACCCCTTGTCCAGATGGAGTTGTTGGAGCTTTTTGGGGCCGGATTATCTAGCCTAAGTGAGGGCCAGATTATCCGGCCCGGGGAAAACTCCGCCCCAGACTCAGACTATCCGAGGGAAAATCTGCCCCCGGACAGAGACACACGCCTAGCCAGCCTTTCTGTTTCTCCTAGGGGCCAGATTATCTGGCCCAAGGGGAGGGCCGGATTATCCGGCTGGGGAAGATAATCCGCCCCAACTTCGGATTATCCGGAGAAAAATCCGCCCCGGACAAAGACACGCGCCGAGCCAGCCCTTGCCAAGAGGGTCAGGCCGGATTATCCGACCCTTGATGGGGGCGGATAATCTGGCCCCCAAACACCAAAAACACTTCCCTGCACACTTAGCACACATGAGAAAACTCTGCGGTATTGTTATCTAACACACGAAACACAGGGAACCATGAAATGTTCTTTCAATCTCCCCCTTTTTGGTGTTAGATGAAAATACTAGGATTTGCAAGATAGCTCTCATAACAACAACATTTAATAAATGAAAAAGACTCCCCCTTAATGTGTGCATAATAAAAATTTGCATTTTAATACAAATGCACACAAGTAGGTACACGTCTATTTCATTGGAACATAGGCAAACTATTCATACCACCATGAGAGAGATAAAGGCGTCCTCAATATAGTATAAGAATATCCAATCATAGCCATTATGAACGCCTTCCTTGATATAGATATCCAATATAGCCAATATGATAGATGAATCCATAAAGATAATCCACAAGATAAATCCAGAGCCACACATAAACATAGTCTCATACAAAGCAAATCACAAATAGAAGTTCAAAGCTAAATGGGCACAAGCGAGAAAAAGACCGAAAGGATAAAGTGCAAGTGCTTGTGCCTAACCCAGGCAAATCCAAGAAGAACTAATAGAACTACTTCTCCCCCTTTGGCATCGAAACGCCAAAAAGGAAGAAGAGCGATGCTAGCGCCCCAAGGGATCACTCGTAGTCATCATCGTCGTCCTCGTCCTCATCCTCAAGCTTCTCGGTGTCATCCTCCTCGTCATCAGCAGTGGCTGCGGAAGGAAACAAGTGACGCTCAAGCTCTCCATAGTTGAGCCCAGAAGAAGAATTCCACCGAGCATATGGTGTGGGAGTAGTAGGAGTAGGGGGTCGCCTGAAGCTCCGGACACATGGTGAATAATGAGGTGCTGAGTGTGGGCCATCTCGTGGCGCTACTTGTACGCTTCGTACTGCCCCTTGTGAGTGCCCACTGCCATGCAAAGAATGTTTTGCTGGAACCAATTCAGCTGCTTGATCTCACGATCAATAGGAGGCACTGGGGGCCTACGAGCACTGGCACGAGCATCCCTCATGAATCCCTCAGAAGCAGAAGATGGCTGTGAGGTCTTCCTAACCTTGTTGTAGATCTTCTTCGCCTTGTGCTCAACATCAATGTTAAACTCTCCAGTAGGAAGCAGGTGCTTGATCAACATCATAATGTAGGGGGCATACGGGATGGAGAGCCTATTGAACATTGCATCAGTCAACTCATGATAGATAAAACCCATCACATCCAGCTTGTAATTAACTGACTCATCTTCACTAGATGCCACCTCGTGAGAAAACGCAAGAAGCTGAACCAGGTGACCAAAAATACTGTCATTGTTCCCTCCACTTGGGGTGATAGAATCACGGAAGAGGCCCACCAAGCTAGCATACAGAGGAGAAAGACCAACAAAGGAACCCACAATACCATTGTCAAATGTGCATAGAGAGAGGACATCATCTTTAATGGGCTTGAGCTGGGAGATGATACGATGGCCACTAACACGATCCCTGTTACGGAAGAAATATCCAAGCACCCCAGCAAAAACACGAAAATCAGCTTGCATTGGCCTGTCATGAGTCATCCACTTCATGGTGTGGTGCTCATCACCACAAATGACCAAAGTGGAGAAGAATTGCTTCACAATCTCTGAATCATAGGAACATTGAAGAGCCATGAGATGGTGCAGCCCCATCCTCTCAGTCACATACATAGCATCAATAAGTTGAGTTTTTTCCATGGCCTCAGCAATAATTAGGGGATGCATAGGACGAATCTTCTGCCGAGCATAAACATGTTCATAGATAGACTTTTGGTCAGCACACCAAAAGTGGGAGTCACCAAGCTCAGTATCTTGCGCTGATTCATCAAACAGATCACGATGATGAATGGAAGAGTAAGTAACAACATCCATGTTATTATAGTTAATCTTTGGCTCCTTGCCCTTCCTCTTGGACACACCCTTCCTGGTCCTACCCCTCTTTGCATGTTCATCCATGCGTTTAGCCTCGTTCTTCCTTCTCCTCAGATCAACCTCGTCCACGATGCCACCCTCACCATCGTCCCAAAAATAGTGACCACGAGGACGACGCTTGTAGGTCTTGGGAGCACCGGAACCACCTGTGAAATGAACAAGATGAATAGCATGGGGATAAGCACACACACAAGCCCGAGAGAGAAGGTAGAAATAGTAGGCAAGCAGTCCATGGTCCAAACATACATAATGCACAAAATCCATAAGAATCTGAAGCAGTTTTGACTCTGTCAGGCCAGATTATCTGGCCAGGCCAGGGGCGGATAATCTGGCCCTGGCAGAAAATCTCAGATTCGCCTAGATTGGATGCAAGAATGTAGATCGGACCTAGGTACTACAAGACTACGATCTCTGCACGAAACAACAACCTTCTAGACCATGTTCCATCAACAAGTGACACGTCAAGCAAAAGGTGGGGAGAGAGGGAGTTACCCTCACTCATTGGCGGAAGAACGTGGAGGAGAAGGTACCCGGAGGCGCGGAGAAGAAGATCCAGGGGAGGCCCGGAGAATCCAGTGGCCGGGAAGGCTCCGGGGAGGGTGGGGCGACAGGCGGCGGCAAGAGAGAGGGAGGAGGGGTCGGGGGAAGAACTGCTTGTTGTGAGCCATTCCCCCGACACTAGCCCTTAGTAGACTGTAGCCGCCAGTGTCGGATTATCCAGCCTACACTTGGGCCGGATTATCCGGCCTCAAATCTGAATTTTTGTTACACACAGATTCAGGCCCGCGTGTCCCCAAACAAAACCCCCACAAGATGAACAAAGGATTTGTGTGCTAGATGAGATGGCTTAGGGGTAGGGAGAGGCTTGGGATTAGAAAACCAAACTGAGATGGTACTACACACTCAAGATTGCAAGAATCAAATCAACTAAAGGCCAAAATTGAGTGTGATTTCCATAAGAACACGAGATGAACAAAAACAACCAATAAGATCCATATAAAACCAACTCTTCTCATGGAAGAGGGCGATGGTTGAGGCCACCTTGTTGGAGTGCATGGTATGACACCACGAAGATATATCTTGGGTTCATGACCAATACTCATCACTAAGCTCACATATCACAAAATGATATTAAGAGAAATGATTTGACTTGCTTTTGGCATTATGGGGGGGAGGGTTAGCCCAATCAATTAGGACCATACTCCCCCTATATCCATGCCCACACCTAGACCAAATAAGGATGAGATGTAAGGGTGAGTGCATGGGTAATCAAGACAAGCTCCTTGAATCAACGATATTTAGCTCATTCCTCAAGAAACAAAACCTTGCTTCATCAAGTGGCTTCGTGAAAATATCGGCAAGTTGGTTCTTCGTGCTCAAAAAGATATATCAATATCACCTCGAGCAACATGGTCTCGAATAAAATGATTCAGGATCTCAATATGCTTTGTCCTTGTGTGCTGCACCGGATTGTACGCAATTTTGATAGCACTTTCATTATCACATAAAAGAGGCACTTTGTCACAATTGGCACCGTATTCCTTTAAAGTTTGCCTCATCCATAATAATTGAGTACATGCACTAGCACCAGCCACATATTCGGGCTCGGCGGTGGAGAGGGATATATAATTATGCTTTTTAGAAGACCAATAAACCAATGACCTTCCCAAGAATTGGCAAGCACCAAAAGTTGATTTCCGATCATCCTTATCACCAGCCCAATCTGAATTAGTATAGCCAGATAGAGAGAAATTGGAGCCCTTGGGATACCATAGACCAAAGTTAGGGGAATGAACCAAATATCGGAAGATCCTCTTGACCGCCACTCAATGGCTTTCTTTAGGAGTTGCTTGATACCTTGCACACACACCTACACTCAACACAATATCGGGTCTAGATGCGCAGAGGAAGAGAAGAGAGCTGATCATGGACCGGTATACCTTTTGGTCCACATCTTTACCGTGAGGATTGAGTTCGAGATGACATTTAGATTGCATTAGGGTGGCGAAGCCATTATGATCTGTCATCTTGAATCTCTTGAGCATGTCTTGAATGTATTTTTCTTGATTTATGAAGGTTCATTCTCTAAGTTGTTTGATCTCAAATACAAGAAAGAACCGTAACTCCCCCATCATAGACATCTCAAACCTGTCAGTCATAAGCTTTGAAAATTCATCATTAAAAGCTTTATTAGTAGATCCAAAGATAATGTCATATACATATAGTTGGCATACGAAGAGCTCTCCCTTAACCTTCTTAGTAAAAATAGTGGGGTCGATTTGCCCAACTTCGAAGCCACGGTCTAGCAAAAGCTCTTTAAGGTGCTCATACCACGCACGTGGGGCTTGTTTAAGGGCATAGAGTGCCTTATCAAGTTTGTAGACATGGTTCAGAAAGTTAGGATCCTCAAATCCTGGGGGTTGCTTTACATATACCAACTCATGTAGAGGACCATTAAGAAAAGCACTCTTAACGTCCATTTGCTATAATTTAAAATTATTATGAGCAGCATAAGAAAGAAGGATATGGATGGACTCAAGACAAGCCACTAGAGCATAAGTCTCGCCAAAGTCGATGCCCTCAACTTGGGAATAGCCTTGTGCCACGAGTCTTGCCTTGTTCCTTACAACAATGCCACTTTCATCTTGCTTGTTTTTAAATATCCACTTTGTGCCGTTAACATTGCAGCAATCCTTGGGCTTCTCTACCAGTTTCCAAACCTTGTTGTGTTCAAAGTTATTCAACTCTTCACGCATAGCAACAACCTAGTCTGGATCTTCAAGAGCTTCAAACACCTTCTTGGGTTCCACCATGGATATGTGAGCTTGATGCTCACCAAAACTTGCTAGCTCTCTTCTTGTGGACACCCTTCATCGGAGATCACCTACAACTTTGTCAAGAGTGTGACCCCTTAATTCAATATTTCTATCTGCACAAGCTTTGCGACGAAGTTCGATCAATTTGTTGTCTCTCGGAGGAATAACTTCATCATTTGGGACATCATTGGAGTCATTAGCTTGGCCTTGATCTCCAGCTTGATCTGTAGGAATAGGAGATGATGAATCTTTCCCTTGATGTTGATCCACAACCATAACAGGAGGCTGCTGCTATTCAGGATTTTCAGGGCCGGATAATCCGGCCGAGGGTGGGGCCAGATAATCTGGCCTGGGAGAACCTAGAGAACATTCACAGACATGAGTGGTTCTTGCTCGAACTGGAGAGGGGCCAGATAATCCGGGGTCTGCCGAAAAGTCTGGCCTGGGACTTGCAGCAGGTTCTTCGACATTGTGATCATTTCTGCCAGTTGAGGAGGGTTGGCCGGATAATCGGGCGTCCACCGGATAATCCGGCTTGGAGCATTCTAGAGCAGTTGCTTGGTGATCTTCAGCAGTTTGTGGGATTGGTGTAGAGTTTTCTCCAGCAGTTGGAGCATGTTGAGCTTGTGTCGATGAGGGCTCTACTTGAGTAGAGCATTGTCCTTCCCGATCCACCACAAGGGGTTCCTCAATGGGGCAGAAAAATCCCACACCCATTCTTCTTATGGGATCTTGGGGTATTTCAACATCTGCATCACAAACATCAACTTGCCCCGCACGAGAGCCATCATTTTCCTCGAACACCACACTACAAGATTCTGCAACAGTTCCGGAGAGCTTATTGTAGACTTTATAAGTGTGGGATTCGACACCATAACCAACAAAAATGCCTTCTAAAGCCTTAGCCTCGAATTTAGATAAACGAACTTCTTTAATGAGAAAGAAACACTTACAACCAAATACCCAGAAGTAGGAGATGTTTGGCTTGTTACCGGTAAGTATTTCACACGGAGTCTTGTCCAAGATTTTGTGGAGATAGAGCCGGTTGGATGAATGGCATGCGGTAGAGATTGCTTCAGCCCAGAAGTTATAAGGAGACTTAAATTCAGCTAGCATAGATCTTGCCATATCCATTAAGGTTCGGTTCTTCCTCTCGGCAACACCATTTTGTTGATGGGTGTACGCAGCAGAATATTGATGTCTTATCCCCTCTTCACTTAGGAATTGATTCAAAGTGTAGTTCTTGAACTCGGAGCCATTATCGCTTCTAATTGCCAAAATTGGGAGATTGTGTTGATGTTGAACCTCGCTGGCAAAATCAATGACCGTTTGTTGTGTCTCGCTCTTCAACTTGAAGAAATAGACCCATGTATATCTTGAATAATCACCAACAATTACGAGGCAATATTTCTTCCCACCGAGGCTTGCATGAGATGGAGGACCAAAGAGATCCACGTGAAGGAGCTCCAAAATCCTCATTGATGAAATAATAGTCTTCCCTCAATGGGGAGAGTCATGCATTTTTTCCTTCAACACAAGCCCTGCAAACACGATCTTTGGCAAATAAAATATTTTCTTTTAGTCCAAGGATGTGGCCACCCTTGTGGAGACTTTGCAAAGTTCTCATATTGACGTGGGCTAGTCGGTGATGCCATAACCAGCCCGCGTCGGCCTTTCTGAAAAGACACATCGGGCATGTAGTGGTTTTCCCCGAAAAGTCCACCACATACAGATCATTTTCGACATATCCAACGAAAGCGACCTTTAGAGACTTGCTCCACAAGAGTAACACCAAATCACCATCTATTGGGGGGATACCCCCGGGTAGGGTCACGCCGGGGTATAAATACCGAGTTAGCCTAGGTTCGGCAAAGTCAAAGCAAATGCTGGACGAGTCACCTCAAGGAAGGCTGGATCACGGAGTAACCCGGACCAGGGACGTCCACCTTACTTAGTCTCAACCGACTTAAGCCGTGTGTCGGTAAGATATATCTAACTTGTATGCAGGAATAGGTATGGCCGGATCAACTATGCAGGATCCAGGTTATATCAAGCTTGCAAGAGAAGGAAGGTATCTCGCTGGTCAAAAGGTGGCAACTGTACGCGGAGCGTGAGCGAAGCGGACAGAGGCCGGACCACCGAGGCGTGGCTGACAAACGTGACGAAGCCAATGTCGGGTGATGCAGGCGCCGCAGAGGCTCACGTAGCCTCTGCATGGGTGACGCGGGGGAAAAGTAAACCCGGTCGGCTTACTATTTTGGGAGGAGGCATATTCCCTGGAATATGCCTCCACGTGTGCCCTAAGTGGATACCTAGCCACCCCTATATAAGGAGGGCTAGGGCTTCTGTAGGGGGGTTGATTTTTGGGAGATTGCTCTGAGGGCTAGCTAGTGGCGAGAGTAAGAGAGTTCTTTCTTCCTCCTCTCCCCAATACAGCTCTAGGAGCACTTGTAATCTGTGAAGGAGAATCAAATACAAAGCTTCTGTGTGTGGAATCACCACACTATCCCTCCCTGGATTCCCCTAGTGCATTTAGTCCCCACATTTAGCCTATACATGGCATCTGTCGTGACACCACCACGACAGTTGGGGCCCACCGTGGGGATAACGGCGCTAGCAGGGGTGAAGATCCGGACGGGAAACCTCATCGGCACTGGCGAACGCATCGTCTCCGGGCTCGTTCAGCGCTTTGGAGCACTGGACTTTGTCAGCGACAACACTGGCTGCTTCGGAACGCGCCCTCTTCCGTGCAACGGCCTCTTTATCAAGCTCGGTGCGCACAAGGTCTACGTTGTTGTCGATGTGTCGTGCGTTCATCCGCGGCATGTCGTCGAAGGAGGCGAGCCATCCCTTAGCGTGGTTCACGAGGCGCGTATCGCTCGTTCCCCGGACCGTGCAGAGGTGATGATGACTATGCCAAATGCAGGCGCAAGCAAGGATCAAGCTCCAGATCCAGAGGTAATGCCAAAGGCACCGAGGAAAAGTAGAGGTCCTCCACTAGAGAGGCCAGAGAACGTGCTGTAGCAGGCAATGTATAGCTTAGCAAACCCAGTAGCAGCTGCAGTAGATACGGCACAGGCACAAGCCGAGCTAGAGGAAACTAGGCAGAAAATACTAGAGGGTGCGAAAAAGATAGCCACGGCTCAGCAGTCGTTGAACATGACACCGCGTGAGTACGCTAAGGCAAATAAGGTAGATGCTGTAAAAGTGAAAGGAAGAAATCTCATGAGTGAGATGAACAGAGAGGGTGATACTAGGATTGAGGAATCAGAGAACTGTTTGTCCGTGGGGCTGCCGAGGTATAGTACCCGGCAAAGAACCTCAGAGCAGCGGATGCAACCGCGTCCGAATTAGAGGGTTTGACGGGTGAAGCCCATCAGAGGCAACAGGAAAGAGTCAATGAGCTGGTTCAGATCGCGAATAGGCAGAACAAGGAATTGCTCAGGGCTAACCTGGAGAGAGCTGGGGCCTCCAAGATCATTCATTCGGCGGTGGGTAACCCGGAGAAATCCGCTGGAGCCGCATCGTCTCCTCATGGTGGTCCTAGGAGAGAAGAGGTGGTAACCTCGGCCAGGAGGAATGAATAGATAGTCCCATACGACCCGGCAAGGGCAGGAAAAGGAAGAGAAGTGCAAAGAAATGAAGATCGAAGGAGTGTGAGCCGAGGTGAAGCGGGCCGAGGTAACCGCGACCAAGGCAATGCCGGTCATGGGAATGCTATAAACGGCAATGCCGGACAGCGTAATGCGGAAGGTGCAGGTCAACCGCAACAGCGGAATATGCCATGGCAAGAGCGTAGTGCCGACCAAGGTATACAACAAAGGGCAGCTCAACAGGAGTAAGATAGATACAATGATGGTAATTCGGAGATGGTGAATGCTGGCTATCCCAGACCGGACTATCACGTGATAGGGTCAAGATTGGGAAGCAGAAACTTGATGCCTGATGACACCAGGTTAAAACTGGATCGGTTGTATAGGTTGGAGCAAATTGAGTGTCAAGGTCCTCCGGGTCCAGCATGTTTTGGGCCCCCGGATCATGAAGGAGCCTCCGGTACCTAACTTTCAGTTACCTAGAGGCACAAAGATATATGACAGCAGCACTAAGCCGGAGGATTGGTTGATTAACTATGCAACTGCAGTCAAGATCGCCACAGGCAACTTGAGGTGGGCTGTGAGATATGTACCCCAGATGTTGGAAGGGCCAGCAAGGGTATGGCTAAACAACTTGCCACCCGGAAGTATTAACTGCTGGATCGATTTCGAGGAGATGTTCGTTAGCAATTTCTCAAGTACGTATTAGAGGCCCAATAGGCCACAAACCCTAGCAATGTGCAGGCAGAGACCGAATGAGACAGACCGGGAGTTCTTAACCCGTTGGTGCAATGTGCGAAACTCGTGTCAGGGCGTGATTGAATCACATGCCATAGCTTGGTTTGCGCAAGGATGCAAATATGCAAGCATGCTATGGAAAAGGTTGCAAAGAGATATGCCAACTACATTGGCAGAAACGATCCAGATTGCTGATTCATATGCTTTGGGTGATCCGACGCAACCTAAGCTCACCTCGAACGAGTCAGGCGAGGAGTACTACCAGAGAGATGGAGCCGGGTCATCCCGGAGGAATGATTATCGAGGTAAAAGAAGAGATGACAGACCGGATTACCGGTACAGTTCGCAACAAGTTGCAGCTGTGAATCAAGATCAACCCGGAGCAGGAGACAGTCAACGTCAGAAAATTGGAGGATAGCAATGGACGCCAAGGAATGATGGGAAGAAAACTTGGACGCCAAAGCGGAAAAAATAGTGGCAAGAGAAGAAGGACCGTCCGAGGTATACCTATGAAGCAATGCTGGATCAGCCGTGTAAATTTCACACGCCTAATCCAAGTAACCCGTCGGGTCACACAACTAGGCAGTGTGAGTGGATGCGAAAGATAGAACAAAGTGGTTCGGGGAATGCTCAGGCACCTCAGAATGATCAGCCTCGGCAAGAGTTACCCCAGCAGTAATTGCTCTCCGGAGCGAACACGCAACAGTTAATGTTGCCTCCCCCTCCGGCGAGGTATGACAACCATGAGAGAAGCGATGCAGTGCATCAGGTGGAAAACCAAATCCAGCAGGATCAGAGGTACCCCGGAAATGAGGGGAGGAATGAATACAGAGAGCACCATCAGAGTTACTGTGTGTTCACTACGGAAGAGACAAACAGGAAGAGCCTGCAACGCCGACATATGGAGGTGAATGCGGTGATGCCGGCAGTGAGAGGTATATGCCTTGGTCGGATCAGGAGATTACTTGGAGCATCAAAGATCATCCCAAGCTTATGCCAAGTCCTGGTTCATATGCGCTAGTGTAGGATCCGACATTCATTGGGCCTAACATCAATGTAAGATTCTCCAAGGTACTGATTGACAATGGTAGCAGCATTAATATCATATATGCGGATATGATGCGCAAATTGGGTATCTCGGAGAACATGCTCCAACCTACAAGGACAACTTTCCATGGCATTGTGCCAGGCATTTCTTGTGAGCCCATAGGCAAGGTCCGGGTTGACATTTTGTTCGGCACAAGAGATAACTGCCGAACTGAGAATTTGGAGTTTGAGGTGGTGAACTTAGAAAGTGCGTATCACGCGTTACTCAGAAGACCGGCACTGAACAAGTTCATGGCAAGCTGCCACATCAGTTATCTGAAGATGAAGTTTCCTAGGCCAAATGGTGTGATCACTATAGCCGGAGATTTCCGACGTTCCATTGAGTGTGCATCTATCGGATCTAACCTAGCCGAGTCACTCGTGATTGCGCAAGAAAAGAGAAAGATCCAAGAAGTGGCGACATTAGCTCAGTCCGCATAGCAGTATATGCCGGCATTGAGTAACCCGCATGGAAGTGTCTCATTCCAAGCGACAAAAGATACCAAGAAGGTGCCTGTTGATGATATGTTCCCTGAGCGTACCGTAACAATTGGGGCCGGGTTAAATGACAAATAGGAAAGCGAGCTTATCAACTTCCTCCGTGAGAATCGGGATATTTTTGCTTGGTCCACACATGACTTCCAAGGTGTTCCGAGGGAGTTGGCCAAGCACTCTTTGAATGTGAGACCCGGAGCAAAGCCGGTGAAGCAACCTCTCCGCCGCTTCGCCGAAGATAGGAGAAAAGTCATTGGAGATGAAATAGCTCAGTTGTTGGCTGCAGGATTTATCATGGAAGTGCTTTACCTGGATTGGCTGTGTAATCCGGTGCTTGTGGAGAAGAAGAAGGATGATCCGAACGTGGCAGTGGTTTGTTGTATGCGTATCGATTACACGAACCTGAATAAGGCGTGTTCGAAAGATCCATTCCCACTGCTAAGGATAGACCAAGTCATAGATTCTACTATTGGGTGTGAGTTGTTGTCATTCATTGATGCATATTCTGGTTTCCACCAAATACCCCTGAACCCGAGCGATCAAATAAACACTGTGTTTATCACCCCGTATGGGGCTTATTGCTATCGCACCATTCCTTTTGGTTTACGTAATGCAGGGGCAACGTACCAGAGATGTATGCAAAAATGTTTGCATGACCAGATTGGTCAAAATGTGCAGGTATATGTAGATGATGTTGTGATAAAGACCAAGGAAAGCAAAACGCTCCTTGACGATATCAGCAGACGTTCGCGAACTTGAGGAGGTTCCGAATGAAGCTTAACCCGGAAAAATGTACCTTCGGTGTCCCGGCTGGAAAACTACTCGGATTCCTCGTCTCCAGCCGGGGTATTGAGGTCAATCCAACTAAAATCCGGGCCATTGAATGAATGGAATTGCCGAAATGTCTTAACGATGTCCAGAAGTTCACTGGTTGCCTGGCATCGCTAAGTCGGTTTGTATGTCGGTTGGGAGAAAAGGCACTGCCTCTCTATCAACTCATGAAAAAGTTGGATAAGTTCATTTGGACGCCGCAGGCCAATGAAGCCTTTGTTCACTTAAAGAAAATGTTAGCCACTGCACCAGTGTTAGCCTCTCCACTATCAAAGGAGCCAATGTTGCTCTATATAGCCGCACCCAACCGAGTTGTAAGTGCAGTGATTGTGGTAGAGCGCGACGAAGAAGGTAAGTCGGTGCAAAGGCCAGTGTATTATCTGAGCGAGGTGTTATTAGCCTCAAAGCAAAATTATCCGCACTATCAGAAAGTAGCGTATGGTGTGTACATGGCAGCTAAGAAGCTAAAACACTATTTCGAGGAACACCCGATCAAGGTAATATGTGAATCTCCCATATCCGAGATAATGAGTAACAAGGATGCAAGTGGCAGGATTGCAAAATGGGCAATTAAACTAGCACCTTATGCGCCACAATATGACAGAAGAGAAGCAATTAAATCTCAAGCTGTGGCGGACTTCTTTGTGGATTGGGCCGAGGTGCAATACGAGCCACCATTGCCAGATCTGAACTACTGGAGAATGCACTTTGACGGGTCAAAAACGAAAACTGGGTTAGGTGCCGGAGTTGTGCTTACCTCGCCAAAGAAGGACCAGCTGAAATATGTGCTGTAGATCCACTTCACTGCATCAAACAATGTTGCAGAATACGAAGCACTTATACATGGGCTCAAAGTGGCAAAGGAGGTTGGTATACGACGGATCCAATTCTTCGATGACTCGGATCTCGTAGTCCAGCAGGCCTCCGGAAAATGGGATGCTTTGGACGCAAACATGGCGTTATACACATGTGAAGAAAATATCTGGTTACTTTGAGGGATGTGAATTTCACCATATACCTTGGGTGGAGAATGAGGCTGCCGACGTACTGTCGAAGCTCGGTTCAACCCGACAAGCAATTCCACTAGGCGTAGCATTGGAGCACCTCAGGAAACCATCCATCATGCCATCCTCGGAGTCCGACTCAATTTTTATCCCGGAATCAGAGGCTGTGCCCATGGACATTGATGAAGGAAGTGGTTCGCGAAACCCGGGGACTGCCTTGGCAAACCCGGGGACTGCCACGACAAACCCGGGGACTGCACAGCATGATCCGGTAGAAGTTATGCCGGTGGATCTGATGGAAATTGGTGAGGAAATATTCCCAGTGAGAGCTGTACCAGCTTGGGCATTGCCAATATTCCAATTCCTGAAAGATGGAACCTTACCCACTGAGGAGGTACTTTCCAGGCAAACTCTGAGGAGAGCGAAAGCATACATGATCATCAATTCTGAGTTATACAAAAGGAGTGTGACTAATGTCCTCCAGCGATGTGTTGACCCAGAGGAAGGACTTGAAATCCTCCGAGATATACATCAAGGGGAATGTGGGCATCACGCCTCATCCAGAGCTTTGGTAGCAAAAGCTTTCCGCCATGGGTTTTACTAGCCAAGTGCCTTAGAACAAGCGGAAGATCTGGTGAGAAAATGCAATGGCTGTCAGAGATATGCGACAAAAACACATATGCCAATGTCGGAGCTCAAGACCATACCAATTACATGGCCATTTGTTGTATGGTGCTTGGATATGGTTGGCCCGTTTAAACCAGCAAAGGGAAATATGACTCACATTTTGGTCATGGTGGACAAGTTTACAAAGTGGATTGAAGTGAAGCCAATAAGAAAATGTGATGGAGCTACGGCCGTAACATTTCTCAAAGACATCATCTTGAGATATGGTTATCCTCACAGTATCATAACATATAATGGCACAAACTTTGCTGAAGGAGCATTTGCGCGTTTCTGCCGAGATAAGAAGATCCGGCTGGACGTTGCCTCGGTAGCCCACCCCGCATCAAATGGACAAGTGGAAAGATCCAACGGATTAGTATTATCCGGGATAAAACCCCGGCTCATTGAGCCGCTGCAAAGATCAGCGGGGTACTGGATAGAAGAACTACCAGCGGTACTGTGGAGTTTAAGAACAACTCCGAATCGATCAACAGGCTATACGCCATTCTTTCTGGTATATGGGGCAGAAGCTGTATTACCAGCCGACATAGAGCATGATTCGCCTAGGGTCACCCAATACACAGAATCCAAAGTGCAAGAAGCCCGGCAAAATGATGTTGATCTGCTGGAAGAAGCGAGAGAATTGGCATTGTCCAGATCCGCCATATATCGGCAAAATCTCCGACGCTATCATAGCCGGAAAGTAAGCCCCGAGTTTTCCGGGAAGGTGACCTGGTACTCCGGTTGGTACAACATACTCCTGGCATGCATAAATTATCCCCCCATGGGAAGGGCCATTCATCGTGAGCAAAGCATTGCACAACGATTCTTATTATCTTATCGATCCAAAACCACAAGAGAAGAACAAGGCGGACAGGTCCGTCGAGGAATCCAAACGTCCATGGAATGTAGCTCTACTTCGTCCTTTCTACACTTAGTAGAGAAGTGTTTGTATCCGAGTCTCTCATGTGTCGGTATGTATGCCAGCAATGAGCTTATCAATGAAATCCTGGCACCTCGAGCAGTAACCCGGGAACTGCCTTAGTAATTTTAGTTGTCTTCTATGTTTCTTATTTTTATGTTGGCTGGCGTAAGTTGCTTCAGCTTAGGCCAGATTAGTAGTGTGTGAGCACCAAAAACCTAACTCTTCGACTTGCTGCTGTCCAACAAGATTTGGCTTCATGGCAAGCAAGAGAACAAGTTTGGAATTGCGTAGCACATGAAAAACGACTAAGGGAAAAAACTTAATCGACCCGATGTTTGTTTTGCGGACTAACATTGTGTGAACTTTAAATTTATCATGCTGAATTATTTTGAACTAATCCCAAAGTTTCCAAGTATTCTTAAGACAATTTTTGAAGCTCTGACTCGTATGTCATAAAACCGAACCAAGGTAGACGCGAGCCGAGCCAAAAGATTGGAAGAACGAGAAAATGAAACTCGGGGACTACGCCCAAGTCAATCCAGCATAAAAACTTAGTAGCAAAATATTACTTGTGCACTTGGTACAACTGCACCTGGCATACTAGGGATCTGATAAACTTTAAAGTTTTTCGCTCAAGGACCAGCAGGAGGAGGAAGTTCGGCGTCATCTTTGCTATCTTCAACGTCCGACGCATCGTCCTCTTCGTCTTCATCCGAACCATCTTCTGCGTTTCAGCATTTTCGGCATCAACGGCACCAAGGAAGCTCGGACCCTTGTTCCATTCATGAATGGGGGCATATTCGATGAGGCTATGGGCGCAAGCCTTGCGCCGAGCAATCCACTCCGGGTCGCTGGACCATTTGGATCTGGTGCACATGCGCGCTAGGAGGTTGAGGTCGATCTTCTCGTACCACGTAAGCACGTAGTGGAGAACGGGCTCAACTCTGGCACGGCCAGCGGATTCCCTCCAAAGGTCAAGCTGGGTCTCGCATTCCATCAATTTGTCGATGAGAACTGCGGTCCCCTCCGGAGTATCTTCCTCGGGCCAAAAGGCGTTGAAGATCCGAACTGCCACGTCAAGGATATCTTTGCCATAGTTCTTCACGATTTCCACACGAGAAGACAAGCTGACCAACAGGTCCTCCATGTCATAGGGAATTTCTTCAGCGTCAGGAGCAATGGGGGTACCCCTCTCTCGGCGGAACTTAGCAACAGCGGTGCTCGCAATGGCGTTGCCCTCTGGAAATTTGCCTGAAAACAAGACAGGAGAAACAAGTAAGGAAAAGACATGAGAAGCAACCCGGAGAAGTATGCCAGACGAAAGAAAATAACTTACGGGAAATATGGCTGTGGATCCGGGCTAACTCCTTGGTACAGTCATCGCGCCTTTTGCGAAGCTGCACAAGTTCAGTGTTCGCCGACTCGAGTTGACGTCGGCCTCCTGGAGAAGCTCTTGGTCCTTGGAAATCTGGAGGGTGAGGCGCTCCCGCTCTTCAGTATAGTCCTGGCCAGCTTTTTGAAGTTCGGCTTGGTGCTGCACTTTTAGCTTCTTCATATCTGCCTTGAGCTTGGCAATCTCATCACCTTTGGCTCGGAGGAGGGCAAGCTCGTCGTCTTTCTTCTTAAGTTCGGCCTGATGCTTTCCTGCTTGTTCAAGAAAATGCAGCATCATATCAGGCACGGTCACACTATCTTCAAGAGATGCTGAAATAGTTTGTTGACCCGGCAGAGCTGAGGTATGAATGTTTGCCGAGACAAGGAGGAAAGGAGATGGAAAGCATAGCAAAGTTGAGCAAAAATAACTTACCCTTGATCTGGTCCAAACTCTTCCTCATGAGGATATTCTCAGCCTCCACCCTAGCTGCGAAACCAAATGATGGGTTAGCTCGGGAGAAAGAGACGAGGAAAAACGGGAAAATGCCAAGGAAGGAACTTACCCCTTTTCTCGTATTCAGCGAGAACTGCATTATGCTTTGCGCGCAGCATCTTGTGAGTGTCCGGCAGACGCTGAAACTCAGCGGTCCGGTGGTTGGTGGTCACCTAAAAGGAGTACAAAAAGGTAGCTTACTCTTGTGCATATTCGAAGTGTACAAAATCTGGGCCAAGTGGAACTTAACCCGGCTCTAGGTGTGTGCATATTCGAAGTGTATAAAATCCGGGCCAAGTGGAACTTAACCCGGCTCTAGGTGTGTGCATATTCGAAGTGTACAAAATCCGGGCCAAGTGGAACTTAACCCGGCTCTAGGTGTGTGCATATTCGAAGTGTACAAAATCCGGGCCAAGTGGAACTTAACCCGGATCTAGGTGTGTGCATATTCAAAGTGTACAAAGATCCGGGCCAAGTGGAACTTAACCCGGCTCTAGGTGTGTGCATATTCGAAGTTATCAAGGAGCTAGTTTTCTAAGGAGCATCCGGCCGAGTAACAAGTTACTCCCCTAGAGGCTCGGGGACTAATGGTTATATCGCTAATATCTACAACATCTTAAGGAACAGATGAAGTAACGTACCTCCATCATCCGACCCGCAAGGTTAATGGCCTTGGCGGCAGTATTCATCTGTGCAGAAAACTCGGCGGGTCCGAACTTCTCCGGGAGATCGTCGTTGTGGACGAACTCCGCCCTGCTCCAGTTGTTTACAAACTCGATCAAGGTCGGAGGGTATCGCTCGCCGCTGAGCATGTGTGGTGCCACTAAACCCTTGGCATGCGCCTCCCTCCTCTCAACCTGAGCAAGGGCCGGGCTGGTGTGCAAAACAAGTTGTTGTGCATCAGCTGGCTCGGCAGGGGCACCCTTCGGTGGCGGAGTCTTCTTCGGGAGCATGGACGCGAGTGTGCGCTGTCCAGCCTCGATGGACGCTACCCTAGTGGCGTCAGAGGTCTTTTTGCCCTTAGGCTGCTGCTGAGAAGTGGAAGGTGTTGTAGCAGATTTACCCTTGGGAGCGACCTTGGTGCTTTCTCGCCGAGACTGAGAAGACTCGGACGAGGCAGAGGGGCTTGGTGCTGCTGATGTGCTTTTGCTGCTAGTGCCGGAGTTGGTGCTGATACTGGTGCTGGTTTCTTCTTCGGTGGAGGTATTGAGGGAACCTCGGTGGTAGCTGGTTGCGGTGGAGCCGAAGTAGTGGTGGCCGTTGTCTCGGCAGAGCCGGACTCCCCCGCTCCAAGGTTGCCCTCTTCTTGACGAGGTGGGCTGGAACCCGAAGCAGCCGCTGAACCCTCCGGGATTGGGCTCAGCGGGCGTGAATCCTCGCCGTGAGGGGGAGAAGGGCTGTGTCGAAGTGGGGAGGCAATGCCGGATCCACTTTGTGGGACCTCCACCACGGCCCTGCCAAATCAAACATTGTTGAATAAGAAGCTGTAATAAAAGAAGGACAAGTAAATAGTAAAGGGAGAAGAGGCTTACTCATCCGACGTCAGGGGCTCCTTGGGCTTCCGAGCCCTCTGAGTTGTGGCCTTGGTTGCAGGCTTGGTGGCAGTTTTGTCTCCGGACTTCTTTCGCCTTTTGGCGGGCTGAGAAGGTCCGGAGGAAGAGGTTGATGCGGCTCCCCTTTTCTTCTTTGGCGCAACCGGAACAGGATCACCCACGGCAAGGGGAGGATCTTCATGGATCTGCCCACCGGGGTTAGCTGATGCTGGAAAAGCACAAGAAAGGGGGACATCGTCAAATGCTTCCATCACCTCAACATCCAAATCATCCTCATCGTCGGGCCAATCTCTAATAGAAGAGAGTTTACCGGTGGGTCACTTGGTCGCGTCCAACATCGGAAGGAACATCTCCTGATCAAGTTCTTCCTCGTCCGAGGTGTCCTGGTCAGGCGCCCATTTGAGGGTAGGGTCGGTGCCATCCTCGATGGTTTGCTGAAGAAACATCTAAGGAAAAGGAAAGGAAACAGGATTAAAATCTACAACAAAAAGACCGACATATGATTCAATTCGGAATAGAGTTTGGGGTGCGAGACTTACCGAAGGAGGAAGCCTATCCCGACAAAAGTGTTCAATCCCCCACGTCCACTCAGAGGAGAAGTCCTTGTGGGTGGTGAACAGGGCCTTGACCTGGAGGTAGATCTCTGTATTTCTTAACTCGAAAGTCGAGGTCCGGTTGGGGTCGCGGCCCTAGCTCATGTGGCACACTTAATGTGTGCGTTCCTGGAGGGGGGAGATCCGGTTGTGGACGAATGTGATCATGGCAATCTGAGGTCCTTCAGCTCCTTGAACCTCTTGTTAACTTGGTTGGCCAACACTGTGGGCTTCTTGGGGATAACGTCCCACAACTCCGGGTTAGAAGGACCCGGAGTATAGGGGCGCAGCCGGATCAGATCTTCGGTGGTGCTGTTCCGGACATAGAAGAAGGTCTGGGTCCATCCCTTACAGGAGTCCAGCCTAGTAACTCGGGGGAAGACGGACAGCCTCCAGGGAGAAATTGACGCAGCACCGAACTGCATGAGTTGTTTGTCCTCCGGATCTAGTTCTGCATTTGGAATTACATTCTGGCGGAGGCCAAAGAACCGGATCCATAGCTCCTTTGTGGACCATAATCCAGCATATCCCTCGATGGTGGAGGCGAAGGCGGAGAGAGATGTGATGGCGTTGGATGGAAGGTGATGCGGCTGGAGCTCGTATGTGGTCAACAGTCGTGGAAAAAATTGCTAACTGGCAAACCGAACCCCCGCTGGAATTGTGATAGGAACACAACATACTCACTCGGATTGGGTGAGGGGGCAAGCTTGGAGGAGGCGAGGCGCGCGGCGACGCCCTCCGGGATGCGCCTGGTTCGGCAGAGCCAATCCAGGTCATCCTGGCAGACCCAGGAGCCTGCCCACGCGACGTGGTCGGCGCTCGCAGCATCTTCCTCCATCTCTTGCTCGGCGACGGCGAGCTCCTCCTCAGTCATCTCGAGTTCACTTCCCTCACTGGCACTAGCGGCGGTGGGTGGAAGTGGCCTAGACTGGTAGCGACCCATGGCGGAAGAGATGCGCGGAGGCGGCGGCGACGCTGGCGAGCGTGGAGGCAGTGCTGCAGCGGCGCTGCTACTCAGGCGCGGTGGCGGCGGCGCTGTCACGGGAGACAAAGAAGAGGAAGTAGAGGCAAAGGGGCGCGGAAGTGGGGAAAATACCCAAGCGGCGCGCCCCTCCCCTATTTAACCACCCCACGAGGGGGTAGTGGGATCGTGTTGTGCGGGTGTGCCACACGGTGTAGCCGTGTACAACCCGGTTCAACCAATCAGCTGTGAGCCACACAGAGGACCATAGGGCGTAACAAATCCCATGACGTGACGCAATGATACTGTTAACAAGGAGGCAGGCGTGACGTGACGTGCGCACAATAACTCCTAACAATAACTGCGGCGGTTACTGTTGCTGGCCCTTAAAATGAGGCAAGGTAATGATTAGCCTCCACGTGGGGAAGCGTACGAGAGAAGCAAGAATGACCCGGATGGGAACGTGGTAACCCGGCCGGCAAGTGAAAAATTTGGAATGTGCCAAGGGAAAGTAAGTCCATGATATCCGAGATAAGAGGTAACTTGGAAAAGGAACACAGAGCTCAGTGAAATTGAACCTGCTGTGGCCTTAGCGGCTAAGGCAGCTAAGACCGCACCAGCTTCGGGGACTAATGTTGGGGGGATACCCCCGGGTAGGGTCACGCCGGGGTATAAATACCGAGTTAGCCTAGGTTCGGCAAAGTCAAAGCAAATGCTGGCCGAGTCACCTCAAGGCAGGCTGGATCACGGAGTAACCCGGACCAGGGACGTCCACCTTACTTGGTCTCAACCGACTTAAGCCGTATCTCGGTAAGATATATCTAACTTGTATGCAGGAACAGGTATGGCCGGATCAACTATGCAGGATCCGGGTTATATCAAGCTTGCAAGAGAAGGAAGGTATCTCGCTGGTCAAAAGGTGGCAACTGTACGCGGAGCGTGAGCGAAGCGGACAGAGGCCGGACCACCGAGGCGTGGCCGACAAAGGTGACGAAGCCAATGTCGGGTGACGCAGGCGCCGAAGAGGCTCACGTAGCCTCTGCATGGATGACGCGGGGGAAAAGTAACCCGGTCGGCTTACTATTTTGGGAGGAGGCATATTCCCTGTAATATGCCTCCACGTGTGCCCTAAGTGGAGACCTAGCCACCCCTATATAAGGAGGGCTAGGGCTTCTGTAGAGGGGATTGGTTTTAGGTACCCATTTTTCAACGGGTCGTCTCATGTTAGTGACAAGGGTCTTGGGAACCCAAATAGACCAAGATATGTAACTATTAAAAGGACCTACATAGCTAGCATAAACATCACCATAATAATCATAAAATAATTCATAATTAGGATTGTTCACCCCTGCAAAACCATCATAGTTAGTCTTGTCATTAGTGGTGGTGCTTGTCTTTGGTTGAGCAATTTTGCTCTTCTTCTTGTTGTTCTTCTTATTCTTTGTCTTGGGTACATAACCAAGACCTTATTTTCCATTGTTTGTCCTTTGCTTGCTAAGCACCTCATCTAGGACTTCTTTTCCTTTATGTTGAGATCCCTTAACAAGTTCTTCTTTTAGCCTTGCATTTTCTTCAACAATGTCTTCATGTCCACAAGATAGAAATGTCTTTATGTTGGGCATATCATACTTGTCCAGTTGAGTTTGGAGCTGATCACGAGACTCCTTTAGAGTAGAATATTCACTCTCCAATGCCTTGTGAGCAATGTCAAGTTTCTCAAACTTCTCTGAGAGTCTAGCATGAGCAGTCCCAAATTCAAACTTTTCCTTCTTTAGTTTCCTTACCTTAGCAAGAGCATTGTCACGTTCTTTAATGAGCTAGGCAACAACCTCTTCATGGGACTTCTCAATTGACTCGAGTTTCTCCTCCAAGGACACTCGATATTCCTCTTCTTCCTCTAAGGCATTCTTCAAGGAGGCTATCTCCAAGGCATCTTCTCTTTTAATTCTACCCTTTTCTTCGAGAAGTTCTTCGGAGTGAGCAAGTTGACTCATAAGAGCATCAAAATGAAGTTTGTGCTCACCTTGCAAGTTAGTGAAAAAATTGTCCAAAGCAATAACTTCTTATTTTATCTTAAGACTAGTATGATCATCCATATCCATATTTATATTAGTCTTAGGAAATGAAGAAATAGAAGATGATACCTCGGACCCTCTTACCATAAGGCAAGTGACGTTGTTGTTGATGACATTTTCATTTGGAGAGTCGAAGAGTGATGAGGGAGTAGATGTGGTGGCTATAGCATCCACCTCTCGAGAACTATCTTCATCCTCTTCGTCTTCACTTGTAGAGGAATATTCTTCTTGTGCCACCAAGACAATCTTGGGTTGCTTCTTGTAAGGACCATTCTTTTTGATAAATGGCTTCTTTTGAGGTGCCTTCGACTTTTCTTTGAGGATGAGCCTGCCCCCATTGTCTTATCTACTTTGATATGGACATTCAGCCACAAAGTGCAACCTATCTCCACAACTGTAGCATGTCCTCAGTTTTGGGCCATTCTCTCTTCTTCCACTTGACCCATTCTTGCGCTCGAGTTCAGACTTGGCCTTGGCTAGATCCTTCCAAAAGTTCCTTGCATACAAAGCCATGTACTCACCATGAGCATGCTTGACTTCCTCGGGACAGCCCATGGAGACAACATCGTATCCTATTTCATCCTCATCTTGCTCAACAACATTTGCTTTTAGAGCAACATTGACTCCTTTTTGCATTCCAATAGCCCGAGCACGGGCATCTTCGGTGTTCTTGGTGGCAACTTTGAAGGCCACCATTTCTTGCATGACTTCATTGGAAGTCATTTGGTGGTAGTTGTGTCTATGTTGCAAACTCTTCAAGTCCGTTGGCTCAAATGGCATGAGGGCACTCACATATTTCCTTTTGATCCAGGCATCATCAATGTGAGTGGCTCCATGCTTTCTAAATGTTGTTGCAATGCTCTTGAGCCTTCTATACATGTCTTCATGGTCCTCAACATCCAACATGTAGAATCCTTCAGCTTCATTACTAAGAGAATCGTATTTATTCCTTCTCATGCTTTCATTTCCAATGAATAGGTCGGTGAGAGCATCCCAAGCTTCTTTGGCGGTGTTGAAGTGCTCAATGTGGGGCATGTCCTTGGGACCCACTCCGAGCTGAATCATGTGAAGAGTCATTGCATTCAGTTGACTATCCACAACTTCTCTTCTAGTCAAGTTGGTGGGGTCTCCAATGTGAAGATCATCTTCGATAATCCTCCAAAGCTATATGAGGATGATGGATAGGTGGGTCGGGAGAATATAGGTGCGGGACCTCACTATAGTCCTCCTTACCACTTCCCTTCTTGGAGGCGGAACCATTATGTTTTTCACCTACCACTTCATCTTCCTTAGATCCGGCGTGAGCCTTATCCTTAGATAGAGGAGTGGTGGCCTTAGAGGAAGATGGAGATGGGGCTGTAGATGATGTGAGGCAAGCAATTATTTGTTGTATCTCTTCCATCTTGGTCTCAAAGGATTTCAACAAGGTTGTTTCCAATGTCTTGAGATCATCAATTTTGACCTTGTCCACAGCCTCACCCATTTTCCTTAGTACCCATACTTCTCTTAGGTGTCTTAGCCCGAATAAAGAGCCTTGGCTCTGATACCAATTGAAATGGATCGTATGGGCACCTAGAGGGGGTTGAATAGGTGCCACTTCAAATTTTAATGCCTTTTCAATTTTAGGCTTGACACAAAAGGTAAATTCTCTAGATATACTACTATGTAGAATTTCCCTATATGAAAATCTAACTACTAGCGAGTAAAGGCGAGTGCAGTGAGGAACGAGGAAACCGTAATGAAGCACGCGGAGACACATGATTTGTTTTACCGCAGTTCCTTCCTTGTTAAGGGAAGTACATATGCGTTGGAGGGGTGGGCGGTACTAAGACCACCACGCCACAATAGGCCTCACCCTGTTCTCCGATGGATCTCGCCACCAAAGGCCTGACTCACCTTTCCACTATTGGAACCCCTTCGAGGCGGTAACCGGCGCCTTTACACAACTAGCGGGGCACAACTCCACAACCGAATTGGAGGCTCCCGTAATGACAACAAGCGGCCACAAGAACAATTGTTATCAATAATAAAACAAAAGATCTAGTTATTAACAAGAATACTAGATTGGGGATTCTCCAAGTGAATGGAGAGGAATTGAAGTGCTTTATTCGTGATGACGATGAATAATGTCTCTTCCTTTAATTCCCCCAAAGATCGAAGCCTTCAGGTGGTTGAAGTGGGAGATCTTGAGAGAGAGCTTTTGCAATAGGTCTGATCTTTTTTGAATGAACCAAGACATCTGACAGGAGGGGAAGATGTGACTTTTCAACCCCCTGTCCAGATGGAGCCGTTGGAGCTTTTTGGGGCCAGATTATCCGGCCTAAGTGAGGGCCGGATTATTCGGCCCGGGGAAAACTCCGCCCAGACTCGGACTATCGGGGGGAAAATCCACCCCCGGATAGAGACACGCGCCTAGCCAGCCTTTGTGTTTCTCCTGGGGGCCGGATTATCCGGCCCAAGGGGGCTAGATTATCCAGCTGGGGAAGATAATCTGCCCCCCGGATAGAGACACGCGCCGAGCCAGCCCTTGCGAGGAGGGTTAGGCTGGATTATCTGGCCCTTGATGGGGGCGGATAATCCGGCCCCCAAACACCAAAAACACTTCCCTGCACACTTCGCACACATGAGAAAACTCCACGGTATTGTTATCTAACACACAATACACAGGGAACCATGAATTGTTCTTTCACCAGCCACTGCATGTGCATCATCATCAACACTAGTGGCGGTAGTGGCACCCAAGGAAATACCGACACCGTCGCCAATGGTGGCACCCCAGTCATTAACGGTGCCTGACATGGGTATACCCTACGGGTACTCGATCTTGGTATATACGGTCTAAATACGTAAAGGCCCACGGTGTCGCCAAGGCCCAAATGAAGGACTCGAGTAACCTACGGACTCTCGATTGCTTGAAGAACAAGAAGAAACTAAAGATAGAAAGTTTGAAGGGGAAACCCTAAATTGTAACTGACTCGACCTGCTACCCGAGACCTAGCCTACCTATATAAAGGCTACGAGGGGGCGGCGAGGAGGACACACGCAACCCTAGTTTCCACAACCCTCGCCAGATTGCATCTGCGCACCATTGTAATCTTTGATTCCTTCAATAATTCCACGAGCAGACAAGCAGGAGTAGGGACCTCTACGAGACCTGAACCTGGGTAAATCTTTGTCCCCTGTGTGCTTGTTTGCTAGCCGATAGATGTCTCCAGCGCTCCCTCCTTCTCCAAAACCCAAGTCCATAACAATGGGCATTGATGAGTTAAACCCTCGTCAATTGGCGTCATTTGTGGGAATTGGGAGTGCTGATGTTGTGGCTTCTTCGGCCCCATCAACCGCGATCTACAACTCTGCAACAGCGGAGATTCGCCAGCTTTTCGGCACGTTCGACTTCATCGTCCACACGCCGGCCACTCGCCCTGCCTTCGAGTCCGTGGGCGACAGAATCAGCCTGGCGATCGGGAGCTTCCGCTTCCAAGTTGGTCAGATGGGCACGCTTTGGATGCCTGATCAGCCGACAGCGCCGGCGATTGCTCCAGCATCATGGTTCCCTCCATCGATCGGCATCCTCATTGAGCTCAACACCCCGACAACAGTCGAGAACACGGTCAGCGACAGCAGTCGTGACTCCCATCTGAGCAATCTGGCACCTGAAGACAGAACCTACGGTTCCGGATCTGAGAGTTGCGGAAGCAGTAGCTTCCCCAATCACTTCATGTGTGCCGTCATCAACGCATGCGATACCTCTGCCAACCGCGACAACACGGGCAATCGCGGCAACGAAACCGACCCGCCGAACCGTGGCAACGGCGGCAACGGTGGCAATGGCGGCACTCCCGTCAACAACGGAGGGACAATCGAACCTCCAACCATAACCAATGAGCAAACCGGCGAATGCGTTGTAGTCAGGCTCAATGAGCTTGAATGGGCTCGCTGCCGCGAGGCCCTACGGGGAAACCCTCTACCCCCGGATCCTCGCAAGAACTTCTGATGGGCTACCATTGGCTCCTGAAGGAGGTATTTAAGCGCCAAGTGCAAACAATCGCATAGCTCGAAGCGCGTAAAAAGGCAGCAGACGAGTCGAGCCTTCGTCGTGCTGGGCTCTCCTCCCACGGAGGATCCTCCTCAAAGGGCAACGAATACATCGCCAAAAAGAGGCAATCCTGGATGGCCCACCTGTAGCATCCCAATTGTCTAACAATTGCAATGCTACTAGCCTAGTCTATATAAATGCTACTTCCTACATATAATTGTTGCATCATAATTATATCATGCTCATGTCATCATGCCACCTTGCATTTGATCATCATATAAAACCCCTTTTCATTTGGTTCTTCTCTCATATGCATTAGTAATTGTATTTGGCTCTTGATATATTGTATTTGGTTCTTGATAAATGCTTGATGCCCAAGTTGAGTTGGGGGCATATCTGTTATTCAACTCCAGCACCTTTCTTTGTCACCACCTTATAATTCCACCATCCTAATTACCCATGAGCTTTTACTTTCTTTTGGGCATTTAATCTAGCTCATGTGGGTTGGGATGGATCCAATTCTATTTTCTTTAGCTTGGCCTTAATCCATATTTTGGAATGCATGTGTATAAATTCCATGATCATTATTTTGTTTTCACAATATAAAACATGGCATTTAATGCCCATGCATGGGCCATGCAAATCACCACCATTCTATTCTTTTGGTTTTGTTTGTATTTTTGGAAGTGGAGCATGGGTCTTTGTGAATCACTCTTGTTGGCTCTTTTCTTTTTGCTCTTCCCCTAAACCCCCATCATCTTGATCTCCTGTCTTTACCATGTGCACTTAAAATCATCACCCTCACTTGTGTATGCTTCCATTCATGATCAAGTGGGATCATACCAAAACCCTAGCCCTACCCTACCTCTCCATCTCACCACCTTTTCTTGCTTGATCTAGCTTGGTCATGTTAAACCCTAAATATCTACCACCCCTAAACCCTAGCCTCTCTCTCTAATCTCTCTCTCTAACCCTAGCCCCACTTTGCTCACCATGCCGAGGCCTATCTCCCTCTCTCTGCCAGCAAGGGCCCACCTAGCCCCTCTCTACCCATGCAAGCTACCCCCACCCCTCTAACCTAACCCTAGCCGAGCCTCCCTTGCTCTACCACCCGAGCCTCCCCTTCTCCATTCTCTCTCTCCCTACCAAGCTACCCCACACCCGAGCCCTCTCCTCTCTCTGGCCATCCTACAGCCACACCATGCCCCTGCCCTGGGCTGTCCACGCCGAGCAGGTGAGGGAGAAGGAGGAAAAGCTGGCCGAGCCACCTTTTTCTCTCCACCGATTCCCCACGGCATCTCTCCCTCGCCCCTCCTTCTTATCCTCTCCCTGACGCCTCTGCCGTGCCCTAGTGCCTCTCCCCTGGCCCCTGCGCCGACCCTCTCCTCCCCATTACCCCCTCTCCACCACCGGCGATCTGTCGGCCTCCATCTCCCCCTCCTTGCTACCAGCCGGCGGCGTGGTTGTTGGGCTGTTGGGGAAGACCGAGGCGACCCTCCGCATCGCCCCTGTACCCGCAGACGAGGAGCAGAAGGACCAGCCTCGCCGAACACCGACGAGGCCGACCGAAACCCTAGCCGCGGGAGCGTCTGCATCGCCGTCGATCCACCGCTTCTCAGCCCGATCCGAGCCCGCCAACGAGCCTACGGTGAGCGTCCAATCCTCCCTGACACCTCCTTCCTTGCCGTTGCTTCCTATTCTCGTCGGACCACCCGTCGAGCGCCCTCTGTGCGGCGAGCTCGCGAGCGTTTCCTCGCCGGCGCGCTGCAGGAGCCTTACCTAGCCGCGCAGCAGCAACCCAGCAACAACCTTCCCCTAGCCCAGCGGTAGCCGCCGCCGCGCGCGCGTGCTGCGACGCAAGTTTGATCCCCCATTCCGCCAGCCGCGTGCCCCCGTCAGTTTCGTCAGAGCCGCATGGGAAGAAAAACAGTAGCAGTGGCTACTTTGCAAATACACCCCCCACAATATTTTGCCTTAACCCGCGGTACACCAGGCCCAACCGGTCAGCCCCTTCGAACTTTTTATAGAAAAGCACCCGCGTTTTCATAATCCTTAACCCGCGCTCCAACCGGACCCCACCTGTCAGCCGCAGTGGCAAACCCCTTCACCCCCGCTGGCGCGTGGGCCCGCTCTAGCATCGGGTCCGCCTGTCATTGAGCCCGCTCTAGCATCGGGCTAGCCATCCGCGCGGTAAGAAAAGCCTGGTGCGCACCGTCTCGCCCAGTCAGCACTGGTCCCACCCGTCAGCGACTAGGGCTAGCTGCTTCTGTGTATAAAAAGTCTCTGTGTAATTCTGATTTAATAAAACAATTTCTAAAAATGTTTAAATACAAATTTAAATCTGTTTTTAATAACTTTTGAATTATAATTCCAAAAAATACAAATGATATATGTTTTGGAATCAGAAAAATGTGAGGAATTCAAATATGCTATTCAAAATAATGTTTGAACACTTTAAGTTTTCGAGATGATTAAAAATTACAATAAAATGCCCTTTTCTTAATAAATTAATAACTTTAATTCTACAACTCCAAATTCGACAAATAATATGTCTAAATCGATCAGCGCGACGAGCCCGTTCCAACTATGCATTCCTTGTTCTGATTTGCAACATGCATCATACAAATATAAATAATACAACAACTTATTTGGAGTTAAAATGGGGCTAAAACTCAATAATATGCTTTATTCTTGTACCCCGCACCTCACCCTTGCCCTGCTACATTATTTCCATGTAATTTGTGCATCATTCATCATAGCATGCTTGTTTGCTTGTCGCATTTTAATTCATATGCTTGTGCACTTTATTTATGTTGGCCCTTGTTTGTTTGGTTCTTCTTCGAATAGACGCCGAGCAGGGGATATATTAGGAATCCCAGGAGCACTACCCAGATCCGTCTCTCGCTTCAACTGAGCTGCCATGCAAGCACTACCACATGCTTGCATACATATAGTACCTATTGCATCTATCTTATTCTTGCATCATTGAGTCGCGATTGCATTAAATTGAATCCCAAGTACTGCATAGCCTTTACTTTTAAACCCCACCGAAGCTTGTTCCTGCATCCCATGAGCCATTACTACAGGAGTTGTTTGAGCCATGCGAGTCGTAGAATAGCATGTGTAGGGTATGTGAGTGTCTGATGGATAACAAGGTATCTAAACAACTTAACCTGAGTAGTAATGGGATAACTAATGAAAGAGGCACCGGTGGGCAATATCTGCTATTTGGTTTTTGTGCTCACTTGTGTCCTGTAGGACCCCGAGTACTTGATTCATGTTCCTTGACTATTCGCACTATCCACATCCAGGAGGCCTTATGGACCCCCCTGAGCCAGAGTTTGATTCATTTCTATTTCTTGGGGCCACAAAGTAGTTTGGGGCTTTGTTACTATCCTGTACTTATGCCATGCTTTACTGTATTATTTAAGATTGTGCGTGGAGCACCTGTACTGTTTAGGATTGCGGAGTGTTTTCGCGGTATCGACAAGCCCAGTCACACTTTCGGGTTCCCAGTCCTTTACAGCCATTGGCGCAAACCTTGAGTCCGTCTCGGAGTCAGCTAGCTTCGTTGCGGGTAGCATAATGGGGTGGCCCCCTGAAATATTTCTGAATCCTGTGATTGCTTTGTCGTGAATGCCTCATTAGGTTTTGAGTTGGTTTTTCCGAGGTTGATCGAGTGTGTGTTGCTATTTGTGCACCCCTGCAGGGTAAATCTTTCTGAAAGCCGTGTCCACGGTTATGGACGACTTGGAGCACAGTTTCTCGATCATAGACAAGTATCACTAAAGTACCCCTTTTAAATTGACTAAGTACCTGACTAGTAAATAGTGCAATACTCATGGAATGGTTAATGAAACTGCCAACGGATGGGGTCGTTCGTTCGCTTTCTCGTTGGTAAGCGAGAAGGAGGATGAATCTGTTAATTATACTGTTATAACTGTTGTTCTTAATTAACGAACATCCGTCTATCATTGGTTAGACGGATGGTTAGCGAGTATCTATAGGCTTGTTAGTTATTATCTTTTGCTGCAATTGCGTCACCCTAGGTTATGTCCCCTTTAGAGGCATAAAGACTTGCTGAGTACCCCTAGGGTCTCACACGATAAATTGTTTGATTCAGATGAACAAGTGTATTCGCAAGATGGATACTGGGTGGAGGAGACGGATGATGTTGGCAAGGATCACTTAGTGTAGAGATTCTAGGAACGGGGATCCGTGAGATCTGTGGGCGGGATGTGTTTATTTATGTGGCATCTTATGCCGATTTGCTTCTTATCCGTACTCAGATCTTGTTTTCCGCTTCCGCCTGATACTCTGATGTTTGATGTATGAGGAGTTATCCTAAACTATTATCTCTATCTAGGATGTTTGGATCTTGCCGTATGGCGTTGCAATATTTCTATTTCTTTTAGATGGAATGGCTCTGAGAACTGTTGTATGTGGCTTGCATACATACTCACTTGTGTATGTAGTTGATCCCTTCGCCTGCCGATTACGCCGCTCGTTCTTGTCCCAATGTTCTGGAAGTGGTTAGGACGGCCGAAAGGTCTACCTGTGAGTGGCCCCTGGGCCCCACCGTACTATTTTAACCACTTTCGCTCATCCAGGCATGCAACTAAGAGCGTAATTCACCGTGGTAGTTACAATTGGTATCAGAGCCATCCCGCCCTTCAGGGTCTCAGCCAAATGGTCGTTGTCAGTCTAACAAATATTTTTGGTAGATATGTATACTAGGGAAAAACAAAACGTGAGGTTAGGACTGCTTCCATTTTCTTCTTACCCACCCAACCACCCTTTTCTGGTAAGGAAGTGTAACGTTTTCAATCCTCTTCTAAAAATTCAAACTAGGATTCACGTGTTCTAGGTTCCGTAGTACCATAGGTTGTGTGTGTGTGTGTGTGTAGTTCCTTGTCTATGTGTTGCATCCAACTTGTTATCGCTATCTGCCTTTGGTTATCAACTATTGCTACACTCCATACCGACAGGCTTTTGCAAATCGACGCGATCTATCCGACTCTTTGTTAACCGGCGCAATCTTGCTAAGGGTGTTCTTCCTTCCTGCATGCTTTCACAGAATGTGGAGTTGCTAATCTCTATCTCATAAGTGGTTTTGCGCATCTATTGGTATTTTAATGCCGAAAAATGCGGAAATTTTTTCTTTGATACATCTGTGTTTCCACACTCCTCTTCAGTCGTGTGTGAAACATTATCTATCTTCCTTTTATCAGCATGTCCATGCTAACTCATTCTTTTGTCACCGGCGCTTAATCCTGGAGTTTTATTTCATCTCCAATTCTCTTGGGCTAATTACATAACATGTGTCAATCCGATGCTGGTGATTGTAATTTGGTTCTGGCATAGCTATATGACACTTACCATGAGTGGAATATGTTAAATGCTATCAACACTATCCTCCAAATGGTGGCGCTTATCTCCTGTGATTTTGAGTTACACCGTGATCATATCTATGCATATTCAAGTATCTTTGCCAATCCAGAGTTTTTCTTAAAGGCCCTACGGTGGTCTATCATCTGTTCATCATGCTGCACATCTTTTTGAACTCCATATCTGCACAATTCTCTTGGATACGAGGGAATTGCATCTTTTCTCCTCTCATAGCTTTGCTTAAGGTATGAGCTATCATCGTTTCTTATCCAAGATCTCTTTATCTTTGTAACCGGAGATCCGATCGACAATGTGAACCAGGCGACATCTCTTTTCTTCCGAATGACCAGATAATCTATTCTGCCAGTGCATCTTCTTCAACACGAATCCGTGCTCTTAATATTGATTTTTCAAAGAGCGTTGAGCTCAGGAAGTGTTTCGAGCATTTGTCTGTTTCTCTCGCCTCTGGAACTTGGTATTCTGGGAATATCTTGTTAATCCATGGTGGCATATGTTGATAATATGCTTGCCTATTCTATATAAATGGAAGAACATGGAAGATCATCTATGTCTCTTTCTCTCAAGCTGCGAGAACACCGCTTGTGTGCAAAGTTCTCAAAGTGTAAATTCTGGCTTCTTGAAGTCAACTATCTTGACCACGTATTTCTGCTAAATACATCGCTTCAATTCTGGAATCAGCAAGTCCATTGTTAATTCCATCCTCCACGTTAAATCAAACCCGGAGTTTTCCTTGTTGGCGAGTTATCATCGTCGTTCGCTGAAGATTTCCTCAAGACTGCTAAATCTCTCTCAATCATTTCAAGAAGAACATGGAGTTCTTTTCACCTCTGTCTCGTCAAGGAATCTTTTGAAACCCTCTAGTTCTATCGTCTATGCTCAATCCACCAGAGGCCATGAAGACTTTTTAGATCTTTTGTAATCCTTCTATTCAAGTTGGTGCTATCTTTTTCTCTATCTGTTGAATCTTGAAGTTGTTCTCCGTAATCTTCCTTCATATCTTCTGGTGGTTTGGATCTTACGACACGACGACAACATCATCATCTTTATCTATCTTGAATCCAGCGAATCGTTTGCATCTATCCTTGTTTCTAACGGAGTTCCACGAGTTATCCTTGTCAAGATCTTCAGTCTGTTTTGGTAGTTGGGTTGCTTAGTTTTCCTATTCATGTGCGGAGTAATGCTTTGAGTGCGGGATGGAGTAGCTACCATACTACTACTCTTATCATTCACTTTTGTACAATGAATTGGTGAATTAATGTGATTCCACTCATTCCACGGAAGTTAGAAGTGGCCTTTATCCCTCGGTACTTTAACTTCCGTCCTTGTTTTCCGAAGTGCTCTCTCCTAGAAAGTAATCAATAATCTCTTGTTGGTAATCTCGCCCTTTCTACACAGAGCAAAATCTTTAATTATCTGGTGTAAACCAATGCAAAATCTTCTCTGTCTTCTTCTTTATACCGGGGCTCGACATTCCCAAACAAGATGGAGGAAAATATCTATCTCTTTGTTTCATCAATTCTTTTTCTGTGGTAAAGACAATTATGGTTGATGCCATTAATCGCAAATCTATTCCACATTCCACTTCTTCTAAGGATTCTACCATAAGCTAGCATTCCCCTCTTTGTCTTGAAGTTATATTCGCACACCTCAATTGCGTGATCCTTTGGTTCTTACCGGCGCAAGAAGAATTCAATCCGACTATGTCTAACTAAATCTTTCCGTTGACATCAAAGAACTCTATTATTTGAAGGCGATATTGTTTCCGAACTTCCTTTCTCAAATCTGAGGGAAGGTACAGTGCTATTTTCATAGTAGTTGATAACTTCTCCAAAGTAGCTCTTTTCTTCCGGCGAGACAAGATTTATCTTCTCTTGTATCTGTAAATCTTTAATCTTAATGGTGTGTCGTTCCTTTCTTCGTGATACATCATCTTTCTATCTCTTTCACAAGTGGTTCTATTCTTTTATCATGTTTCTTGAGAAAACCGGAGCTATGTGCATCCTATCCTTCTTGTCTCCCGACAATCCTTCAATTCTCCTAACCCTTTATGTCTCAAGCAAAACGCATGACTTGCAACAAGTCTAGCAAGTTTTGTAAGGTGTAGTGGTCACACCATTCCGTTGTTCATCACCTTTGTTCCGAACACCCGTCTCTCCTTGTGTGTTTTCTTTTCCTAGGAATCTCGGGGCGAGATTCTTGTTAAGTGGGGGAGACTTGTAGCATCCCAATTGTCTAACAATTGCAATGCTACTAGCCTAGTCTATATAAATGCTACCTCCAACATATAATTGTTGCATCATAATTATATCATGCTCATGTCATCATGCCACCTTGCATTTGAGCATCATATAAAACCCCTTTTCATTTGGTTCTTCTCTCATATGCATTAGTAATTGTATTTGGCTCTTGATATATTGTATTTGGTTCTTGATAAATGCTTGATGCCCAAGTTGAGTTGGGGGCATATCTGTTATTCAACTCCATCACCTTTCTTTGTCACCACCTTATAATTCCACCATCCTAATTACCCATGAGCTTTTACTTTCTTTTGGGCATTTAATCTAGCTCATGTGGGTTGGGATGGATCCAATTCTATTTTCTTTAGCTTGGCCTTAATCCATATTTTGGAATGCATGTGTATAAATGCCATGATCATTATTTTGTTTTCACAATATAAAATATGGCATTTAATGCCCATGCATGGGCCATGCAAATCACCACCATTCTATTCTTTTGGTTTTGTTTGTATTTTTGGAAGTGGAGCATGGGTCTTTGTGAATCCACTCTTGTTGGCTCTTTTCTTTTTGCTCTTACCCTAAACCCCCATCATCTTGATCTCCTCTCTTTACCATGTGCACTTAAAATCATCACCCTCACTTGTGTATGCTTCCATGCATGATCAAGTGGGATCATACCAAAACCCTAGCCCTACCCTACCTCTCCATCTCACCACCTTTTCTTGCTTGATCTAGCTTGGTCATGTTAAAACCTAAATATCTACCACCCCTAAACCCTAGCCTCTCTCTCTAATCTCTCTCTCTAACCCTAGCCCCACTTTGCTCACCATGCCGAGGCCTATCTCCCTCTCTCTGCCAGCAAGGGCCCACCTAGCCCCTCTCTACCCATGCGAGCTACCCCCACCCCTCTAACCTAACCCTAGCCGAGCCTCCCTTGCTCTACCACCCGAGCCTCCCCCTCTCCATTCTCTCTCTCCCTACCAAGCTACCCCACACCCGAGCCCTCTCCTCTCTCTGGCCCACCTACAGCCACACCATGCCCCTGCCCTGGCCCGTCCACGCCGAGCAGGTGAGGGAGAAGGAGGAAAAGCTGGCCGAGCCACCTTTTTCTCTCCACCGATTCCCCACGGAATCTCTCCCTCTCCCCTCCTTCTTATCCTCTCCCTGACGCCTCTGCCGTGCCCTAGTGCCTCTCCCCTGGCCCCTGCGCCGACCCTCTCCTCCCCATTACCCCCTCTCCACCACCGGCGATCTGTCGGCCTCCATCTCCCCTCCTCGCTACCAGCCGGCGGTGTGGTTGTTGGGCTGTTGGGGAAGACCGAGGCGACCCTCCGCATCACCCCTGTACCCGCAGACGAGGAGCAGAAGGACCAGCCTCGCCGAACACCGACGAGGCCGAAAGAAAACCTAGCCGCGGGAGCGTCTGCATCGCCGTCGATCCACCGCTTCTCAGCCCGATCTGAGCCCGCCAACGAGCCTACGGTGAGCGTCCAATCCTCCTTGACACCTCCTTCCTCGCTGTTGCTTCCTGTTCTCATCGGACCACCCGTCGAGCGCCCTCTGTGCGGCGAGCTCGCGAGCGTTTCCTCGCCGGCGCGCTGCAGGAGCCTTACCTAGCCGTGCAGCAGCAACCCAGCAACAACCTTCCCCTAGCCCAGCGGTAGCCGCCGCCGCGCGCGCGCTGCGACGCAAGTTCGATCCCCCGTTCCGCCAGCCGCGTGCCCCCGTCAGTTTCGTCAGAGCCGCATGGGAAGAAAAACAGTAGCAGTGGCTACTTTGCAAATACCCCCCCCCCCCACAATATTTTGCCTTAACCCGCGGTACACCAGGCCCAACCGGTCAGCCCCTTCGAACTTTTTATAGAAAAGCACCCGGGTTTTCGTAATCCCTAACCCGCGCTCCAACCGGACCCCACCTGTCAGCCGCAGTGGCAAACCCCTTCACCCCCGCTGGCGCGTGGGCCCGCTCTAGCATCGGGTCCGCCTGCCATTGACTGCGGCTAGCCATCCGCGCGGTAAGAAAAGCCTCGTGCGCACCGTCTCGCCCAGTCAGCACTGGTCCCACCCGTCAGCGACTGGGGCTAGCTGCTTCTGTGTATAAAAAGTCTATGTGTAATTCTGATTTAATAAAACAATTTCTGAAAATGTTTAAATACAAATTTAAATCTGTTTTTAATAACTTTTGAATTATAATTCCAAACAATACAAATGATATATGTTTTGGAATCAGAAAAATGTGAGGAATTCAAATATGCTATTCAAAATAATGTTTGAACACTTTAAATTTACGAGATGATTAAAAATTACAATAAAATGCCCTTTTCTTAATAAATTAATAACTTTAATTCTACAACTCCAAATTCGACAAATAATATGTCTAAATCGATCAGCGCGACGAGCCCGTTCCAACTATGCATTCCTTGTTCTGATTTGCAACATGCATAATATAAATATGAAGAATACAGCAACTTATTTGGAGTTAAAATGGGGCTAAAACTCAATAATATGCTTTATTCTTGTACCCCACACCTCACCCTTGCCGTGCTACATTATTTGCATGTAATTTGTGCATCATTCATCATAGCATGCTTGTTTACTTGTCGCATTTTAATTCATATGCTTGTGCACTTTATTTATGTTGGCCCTTGTTTGTTTGGTTCTTCTTCGAATAGACGCTGAGCAGGGGATATATTAGGAATCCCAGGAGCACTACCCAGATCCGTCTCTCGCTTCAACTGAGCTTCCAGGCAAGCACTACCACATGCTTGCATACATATAGTACCTATTGCCTCTATCTTATTCTTGCATCATTGAGTCGCGATTGCATTAAATTGTATCCCAAGTACTGCATAGCCTTTACTTTTAAACCCCACCGAAGCTTGTTCCTCCATCCCATGAGCCATTACTACAGGAGTTGTTTGAGCCATGCGAGTCGTAGAACAGCATGTGTAGGGTATGTGAGTGTCTGATGGATAACGAGGTACCTAAACAACTTAACCTGAGTAGTAATGGGATAACTAATAAAAGAGGCACCGGTGGGCAATATCTGCTATTTGGTTTTTATGCTCACTTGTGTCTCGTAGGACCCCGAGTACTTGATTCCTGTTCCTTGACTATTCGCACTATCCACATCCGGGAGGCCTTATGGACCCCCCTGAGCCAGAGCTTGATTCATTTCTATTTCTTGGGGCCACAAAGTAGTTTGGGGCTTTGTTACTATCCTGTACTTATGCCATGCTTTACTGTATTATTTAAGATTGTGCGTGGAGCACCTGTACTGTTTAGGATTGCGGAGTGTTTTTGCGGTATCGACAAGCCCAGTCACACTTTCGGGTTCCTAGTCGTTTACAGCCATTGGCGCAAACCTTGAGTCCGTCTCAGAGTCAGCTAGCTTCATTGCGGGTAGCTTAATGGGGTGGCCCCCTAAAATATTTCTGAATCCTATGATTGCTTTGTCGTGAATGCCTCGTTGGGTTTTGAGTTGGTTTTTCCGAGGTTGATCGAGTGTGTTTTTTTATTTGTGCACCCCTGCAGGGTAAATAGCCGTGTCCGCAGTTATGGACGACTTGGAGCACAGTTTCTCGATCATAGACAAGTATCACTAAAGTACCGCTTTTAAATTGACTAAGTACATGACTAGTAAATAGTGCAATACTCATGGAATGGTTAATAAAACCGCCAACGGATGGGGTCGTTCGTCCGCTTTCTCGTTGGTAAGCGAGAAGGAGGATGAATCTGTTAATTATACTGTTATAACTGTTGTTCTTAATTAACGGACATTCATCGATCATTGGTTAGACGGATGGTTAGCGAGTATCTATAGGCTTGTTAGTTATTATCTTTTGCTGCAATTGCGTCACCCCAGCTTATGTCCCCTTTAGAGGCATAAAGACTTGCTGAGTACCCCTAGGGTCTCACACGATAAATTGTTTGATTCAGATGAACAGGTGTATTCGCAAGATGGATACTGGGTGGAGGAGACGGATGATGTTGGCAACGATCACTCGGTGTAGAGATTCCGGGAACGGGGATCCGTGAGATCTGTGGGCGGGATGTGTTTATTTATGTGGCATCTTATGCCAATTTGCTTCTTATCCTTACTCGGATCTTGTTTTCCGCTTCCGCCTGATACTCTGATGTTTGATGTATGAGGAGCTATCCTAAACTATTATCTCTATCTAGGATGTTTGGATCTTGCCGTATGGCGTTGCTGATGGGTTCGTAGCATGGAAAACAAAAAAATTCTACCGAACAAAACCCAGATCTAATCTAGATAAAAGCCCAGATCTAATCTATTAGAAATGTGCAACGAGATAGATCTGTACTAACCCTTGTAGATCCGAAAGCGTTACGAGATTCGGATCTCGTGGTTGATGTAGTCGATCACTTGCCGATCTCAAGATCGAGTAGACGATCCTTCCGGCGCCGCGTTCCGGCAGCGCTTCCGCAGTCGGTCACACGTGTGGAGTCGAAGCAGACCTTCCTCTCCTCGTTCCAGCGAGCAGCAGAGGTAGTAGATCTTCTCCACGGAATCCCAGCAGCACGACGGCATGGTGGTGGTGGTGGAGTAGAGAATTCTGCAGGGCTTAACAAGAGGCTTACTAGGGACTAGGGACAAGCTAGTTTAACAAGAGGCTTACTAGGGACTCTTTTATGTTTACAAAACACACAAGTATTAATGTTTCCGGTTAATACAATTATAGCATGGGATGTAAACATTTATCATAAACATAAAGATATAATAATAACCACTTTATTATTGCCTCTTGGGCATATCTCCAACAGTTGCAATATTTCTATTTATTTTAGATGGAATGGCTCTGAGAACTGTTGTATGTGGCTTGCATACATACTCACTTGTGTATGTAGTTGATCCCTTCGCCTGCCGATTATGCCGCTCGTTCTTGTCCCGATGTTCTGGAAGTGGTTAGGACGGCCGAAAGGTCTACCTGTGAGTGGCCCCTGGGCCCCACCGTACTATTTTAACCACTTTCGCTCATCCAGGCATGCAACTAAGAGCGTAATTCACTGAGGTAGTTACACCACCTTACCGAGTAAGAACGCACAGAAGCTGCGAAAGTCCTCGACTTCAGCTCTATGACAGTCGATACACGGGGCAACGTGGTCCCCAAGACGCCACAAGCCGCGGTGACAGCAGCCACCATGTACCTCCTCAACAACCAGCCACCAGCTGGAGATCCCCGAGCCACCATGCACCGATCTACAATCGGTCTTGGGACTAATTGAGGCTGCTCTCGAAAAAGAGCCAACACCTGAGCCAAAAAGGGCAAAGCGCTAGCAAAGTGCTACTCCTCGCCCTCATCCAGTGACGACAGTCATGACCTGTCTCGACGCCGCCGCTCACGGCGATACGACCGCGACTACGATGCGCGCAACGACCTCACGCAGCGCAAGATCGACAAATTAAGGGCGCGACGTGCCTGGTTGACTGACTCGGAAGAGGAAGATGTGGAGCTCTGCAACACCAGATGCTTCAGCAAATCCATCAGGCAAAAGCGAATGCCTAAAGGGTTTAAACTCCCATCGGAGAACCCGAAGTTTGACGGCCTACAGGACCCGAAGATCTGGCTAGAGGACCACATCTCCTCCGTCAGGCTCCACGGCGGCAGTCGAAGCACTGCCATGCAATGCTTACAGCTACAGCTGCAAGGCGCCGCTAGAGCATGGCTCAGCAACCTCCTGTGTGGATCCATTCGCAGCTGGGATGAGCTGGTTTACAGCTTCGTGTGCAACTTCAAGGGCACGTACAAGCGGCCCGCATCAATCGAAGAGCTGAGGTGCTGCAAGCAAAGATCGGGCGAATCTCTACGCTCCTACATCCAAAGGTGGTCTATCATCAAGAACTCCACAGAGAACATCTCGGAGGATCGCGCGATTGACGCGTTCAACGGCGGAGTTCGCCGCCTAGAGCTCAGGGAGGAGCTAGGCTGCTCAAAGCCCCAAACCATCGACCACCTGATGCAAATCGCGAATCGGTGGGCTGATGGAGAAGATTCGGTGAAGAATCACGTTCACTCCGACGAGGAGGCGGAACTCGAGTGCAGACGCGATTGCCGAGGCAAGCGTCGCATGCGCATCTACGATGACCGCGACGACGTCAACATGGCCGCGGATGGCTATGCCGACAGACGCGACGATAACCGCAACAACGGATACCGTAGCGGTGGGTACCGCGACTCCGGGAAAACCACGCAAGTGTGGCAAAGCCGCAATCGCGATGAGGCACCCGCAACATCCATTGAGGACAAACTGTCCGGGCCATGTACGGTACACTTCTACATCGACAAGTATGATGGAAAGAAGAAGTCTAGCCACCTCCTCAAGGATTGTCGTGAGTTCCTCAAGCTACACGAGGGATTGGTTCGGATGAACCGCAACGCAGTCGAAAGAGGCTACGGAGCCGCTCCAGGCGCCGTGGCACATGGCGCTCCGCCACCACCACCTAGGCCGCCCCCGAATGCAGCTGCGCCAGACCAGCACCACGGAGGCGAACCGTACCCACGAGCCATGGGCACCATGATGATCCAAAATGGACGCCCCTTGAATCGGGTGAAGAAGGCCATCACTCGCCAAGTCAACCTGGCCACACACTCGCCACCATCTACTACTGAGTACCTCAGCGGAAGCGAGTCCTGCATCACCTTCGACAAACACGATCATCCGCCTCAAGTACCTCGTCCAGGCCATTGCCCCCTCGTACTTGAGGCGCAAATCGGAGGTTTCGACATTAGTCGTGTCTTCATGGATGGCGGGAGCAGCATCAACCTTATATTCGCGAGTACCTTGCTAGCAATGAGGATCCCTCTAACCTGCCTGGAGGCCTCAGACACAACATTCCACGGCATCGTCCCAAGGAAAGGCGTATATCCCCTGGGAAAAATCAACCTCGACGTCATCTTCGGCACGCCGAAGAACTTCCGGCGCGAGCGCATCGACTTTGAGGTCGTCGACTGGCCCTCACAGTACCACTGCATCCTCGGGCGCGTCGCGTTCGCTAGGTTCATGGCAGTGCCCCACTACGCCTACCTACAGATGAAAATGCCAGGTCCCAATGGCGTCATCACGATCAATGGGAGCTTCGAGAGATCTGACAGTTGTGACAGGGAGTTCAACATAATTTCCCAGTCCTTCGGCATGCAGGAGGAACTCGCGAGACTAAAGGATTCGACAGACAACAGTCTGCCTCCCCTGGGCCGGCCAAGTTCACCTGATCTCTCCTTCGACTCATCGGTGCACACAAATAAAGTGCAGGTCCACCCATCGGATCCCGCCAAGACGGCCCTCATCGCCAACAACTTGAGTCCCACATAGGAACTCGCGCTTATCGAATTCCTCCGTGAGCACTGGGAAATTTTCGCCTGGTGTCCTGCGGACATGCCAGGAGTTCCCAGGGAATTTGCTAAGCACGCACTCAACGTCAACCCCGACGCAAGGACAGTCAAACCAAATAATTTGGCGATTGTCTAAGCCACGAGCGCAGGCAGTTGGAATGGAGATCAACAGACTCCTCGACGCCAAGTTCATACGCGAGATCAAGGAAAGCACTTGGCTCGCCAACACGGTGCTGGTACCAAAAAAGGACACGGATATCCTACGGATGTGCATGGACTTCACCTCTTTGAATAAGCACTGCCCAAAGGACCACTTCCCGTTGCCGCGCATCGACCAGATCATCGACTCCACCGCGGGATGCGAGTGCCTCTGTTTCCTCGACGCCTACTTAGGCTATAATCAGATTCGAATGAAGGAGGAAGACCAAGAGAAAACAGTGTTTACAACACCCTTTGGTGTGTTCTGCTACAATACAATGCCCTTCGGGCTAAAAAACGCAGGAGCCACCTATCAGCGGTGCATGTAGGCTTGTCTCAAAGAGCAACTTGGTCGCAACATTCAAGTCTATGTCGACGACATAGTAATCAAGACCAAGGAGGAAGCCTCCCTAATCGACGATTTGCGTGAAACCTTCGCCAACCTCGACCACTACCGGATCAAGCTCAATCCGGACAAATGCGCCTTCGGCGTACCATCTGGGCAACTACTCGGGTATCTCATCTCCGCGAGGGGAATCGAGGCAAACCCGAAGAAAATAAAAGCCATACTGGCCATGGAGAAGCCGAAAACATAAGGGGCGTCCAACAGCTTGCTGGACGAATCGCGGCCCTCAGTCGATTCATCAGCCGGATGGGAGAAAAGGCACTGCCCTTCTACCAGCTTCTCCGCAAAGCTGAAAAATTCGAGTGGACCAATGAAGCGCAAGAAGCATTTGAAGACCTCAAGCGCCTGCTATCCACTTTGCTAGTACTGGTGATTCTACGAGAAAGGGAACCACTATTGCTGTATATCTCCGCCACCAACCAAGTGGTCAACACAGTACTTGTGGTCGAACGAGCCGAGGAAAACAAGGTCCACGGAGTACAACACCCAGTTTACTACCTCAGCGAGGTCCTCACACCAACAAAACAGTGGTACCCGCACTACCAGAAGCTGGCATAAGGCATCTTCATGACCGCCCAGCGACTGCGCCATTACTTCCAGGAGCACCCAATCGTGGTGGTCAACGACGCCCCACTGGGGCATATCCTAATTAACCCCGACGCCACGGGACGAGTCGCGCTATGGGGAATAGAATTGTCTCCACTAGATATTACATACGAAAAGCGCGACGCAATCAAGTCGCAAGTTCTCCCTGATTTCCTCGTGCACTGGATGGAGAACCAGCTCCCTGATAAACCAGATATGTCCTACCTCTGGACAATGCACTTCGATGGATCTAAGCGGAAGGACGGAGCAGGTGCCGGTGTCATACTGACATCGCCTCAAGGGGACAAGCTAAAATACATCCTGCGAATGCAGTTCACCGCCTCCAACAACGAAGCTGAGTACGAAGCCCTTCTGCACGGGATGAGGATGGCAAAAGCCTGCGGCGCCAAGAGGCTCATCATATACAGCGACTCCAAGTTGGTCGTCAACCAAACGATGCATGAGTGCGACGCACTGAATGACAACATGATCGCGTACCGTGACCTCTACGACACACTCAAAGGAGACTTCGACGGTTGCTAGCTGCGGCACGTAGGTCGCGAAAGCAATGAAGAGGCGGACGCACTCGCCAACCTAGGCTCTACCTGCGCCCCCATACCACCTGGGGTATTTCTCGAGCACATCTGCGAACGCTCCATCAAGCCAAAGGCCATAGAGAAGAAAACAAGCGTAGCAACGAACTCAGGGGCTACGCCGCCCAATGAGTCAATAACACTCGACGACTTGGAGATGGACACAGGACTCGAGGGACTAATGAGCGTCATGATGGTTGAAGAATCCTGGACGCAACCGTACATCACGTACCTCCTCAGCAAAAGGCTACCAGACGATCCGACTGATGCACGGCACATCGTGCGGTGGCCCAAGGCATTCGCTGTTATCAACGGCAAACTGTATAAGTGCAGCATCACAGGAGTACTCCAACGGTGCGTCTCCACGGCCGATGGAAGAGCCGTTCTCCTCGATATTCATGAGGGGACCTGCGGGCACCACGCCGGTAGTCGCGCCCTCGTTGCCAAAGCTCTACGAGCTGGATTCTATTGGCCTACGTCCATGCGCGATGCCAATGACATTGTCCAAAAATGCAATGCTTGCCAACGATTCGCGGACAAGCCGCACGCACCTGGTGCAGAGCTCCGGCCAATTCCATTGGCCTGGCCCTTCGCGCAATGGGGACTCGACATGGTTGGCAAACTCCCAAGGTCCTCACGAGGAGGCTACAACTACCTCTTGGTCGCAGTCGACAAATTCACCAAGTGGATTGAGGCCATGCCAGTGACCAACCAATCAGGACATAGCGCAGTTAAGTTATTCGAATCCATCGTCTACCGCTTCGGCGTACCGCACAGCATCATCACCGACAACGGGACGAACTTCACATCAAAGAAATTCCACGAATTCTGCGAGAATCTGGGGATCAACATCAGCTGGGCCTTGGTAGCACATCCACAGACCAACGGTTAGGTGGAAAAAGCAAACGGGCTCATCTGCGGCGGCATCAAGAAGTGACTCCTCTGGCCACTCGAGCAAGCCGCGGGTTGCTGGCCAGACGAACTGCAATCCGTACTCTAGATCCTACGCACAACTCCAAACAGTGCCACAGGCTACACGCCATTCTTTATGGTGCACGGAGCCGAGGCAGTGCTGCCCGCCGAGGTACGGTACAAGGCGTCGCGTGTGGTCGCCTACAACGAACAAGAGTCATCCCTCGCACTAGAAGACTCCGTCGACCTCCTTGACGAGGCAAGAGAAATCACCGCGGAAAGATCAACGATCTACCAGCAGAACCTGCGCAACTACCACAGTAGGAGGCTACGCTCCAGATCCTTCGTCGAAGGCGACCTGGTCCTGCGACTGAAGCAGCATGGGCATCTCAAGCTCGAGTCCCCCTGGGAAGGACCATACATGATTACAGAAGTAATCCCAGGTGGCGCCTATCGCCTTCAATATTTAGAGACAGGAGTCGCATACTCGAACCCCTGGAACGTCGCACAGCTGTGGCGCTTCTACCCCTAGTCGCTTTTTACTTTTTACATTGCAAATAAGGCTACTCAGCCAAGGCTACTTAGCCACACATTGTACCTCGCGCTGATCTTCGAATAAATAAACCTAAGTACCTCCCAATTTATCTACTCGGGGGCTGCGCTACCCTATATACATCTGTTCTATGAACCAAAACGCGATATCCTGAGTAGCTGGCATATCAATCGAAACCCTTGACACCACATTAACCCAACTACAACGCACCTGACAGGTTAACAAGGGACTGAGATAAGAGCATGGCCAGGCTAACGAAAAGGACTCGCATAGTGCAACACACTTCATGCTAACAAAGCTCTCTATACATATTTGACAATAAATTATATACAACATTTATACGAACTTTACAACACGAGTACACTTATGTGCAGGATACAAGCTAAGCTACTACTGCAGCAAGAGAACGTTGGTTTGTTCCTCAAAAAAGTCGACGATCTCTTCTGCTGGGCGGTCCACAGCCTGGTAGTGGGGCACCATATTCCAGGCAGAACCTGCTGGTGGTGCAGGCGGCCCAGCCGCAATTGCCGCAACATCTACGTTACGCATGTGCAGTCGCACCAACGATAGAGCGGCCTTGGCACCAGCCACCAACTGTTGCCTCACGCACTCGCGAACCGCGGTCAGGTCTTGAAACTTGGCAAGGAGGGCCGGTAGGCTTGATGGAGTAACATCCAGCCGAAACATCGTCCGATAAATGTTCTTCAAACATGACTACGACTTCTTCAGGAAGTGCAGCACTCGCGACGCGCGATCCTGCAGGGTCGCCAGCGCAATCACACGATCATGATCTACCTAGAAGTATCCACTCTCTTGAAGTTGCTCCTGGGTGAGATCATGCATACGAATGGCAATTCTATCCTTCTCATCCTGCGGATGACGCGCGCTGGCAACTACACAAAGCAGCAAACAGCAGCATAAGTGCAGCGCACCATCGCGAGTGACTACAAGGAAAAGATAAGAGCAAGCAAACTAACACTTGAATTGGTCACCAAGCTGCGTCACCTCGCCAAGCAGATACTGCTCTTGGGCGGCGGCTTTCTCCGCCTTTGACTTCCATACATCTGCGTTCCTGCGGAGCACGGGCAACTCATGCTCCAGCTGCTTCACGCGGTCATGCAGTCGCGAAAGCAGCGACAGTTCATCTACCCTGGAGCGCGGCGGTGCCAAAGTATCATCAAGAGGCTATGAGTCCTGAGTTTCCCTCAAAGGATCACTTGATGTACCCTACCACAAGCCAAGATAGAAACAAATAAGATGACCAAATCAGCACAAAGAAAAAAGATTCAAGTGCATTCAAGACTAGCAAAAGTATCAGCAGATACACTCGCCAGCAGGCATGTTCTTAACAAAGGACATAAACTAGTTAACTGTTACAAACCTACTAAGGAGAGATTGGCTTCTTCGACTTCGACGGCTTCGGGGGCTTCATCGAGTCCGTGGCAGTGTCAGATGCCAATGACTTTCCGTCAGCCCCTGATGCCGCAGCTTTCGCCGCCTTTTTTGCGCGTTGCAGCTCCTCACAATACTTTGCAACTGTGTTTATCAGCTGATGCCCATATTTGCCACAGGCAGTCGCGAAAGGAGAAAAGACTACCTGCTGGCCGTCCACGCTAACAGGCATCGCCTTCGACACCACGGTAGGATCAATCTCGACTCCATGGGCCTGCACCATGGCAAGCGACATGGACGCGCCAGCCGCGCGGAGTGAGTTCTTGAAGCTGGAAGGCACAACCCCGGCGAGTGACTCCACCAGCTCGTCTATGTTCTCGACTAGGTCCGCCTTGGGCATCAGCTCCTCCCATAGGTGACTGAGTATGCCTTTGGCCTTAGAGAGCGTATCCTGAATGGCGGTGTTGCGGTCTTCGACTGCTAACAGTGCACCCGCAAGAGCGTCATCGCGACGAAGGGCCTACAGGTCGAAGCTCAAATCGCTAGCATCTGTACACAAATCCACACATGGATAAAGCATCAGCGCCACCGGAAAGAAAATCGAGCAGAGAAGGATAACGATATCCACAGCAAAGTACCTGAGAGGGACTTGGCAATTGAGAAAAGCTGTTCTTCGAACAACTTCTCCCTGGCTGCGAAGGAGGCACGCAGATCCTCTTCACGCCTTTGCGCCTCGTCACGCGCCATGATTGCTTCATTGCGACCCTTCACAGCCACGGCGAGTGTCCTCTCCAGGGTGGCGGCGTCACGCAAGAGGGCATTATCTTCAGCTACACAACAAACAAGAATAGACTATCAGTCGACTATATCAAAGGAGAAGGAGAAGAAGAAGTGTAGGACACTCACTCTCAACCACACGATGACGCGTCTCCAGCATTGCATGCTGGCGTTCCATCGCAAGCACTTGCTCCGCCAAGTGAGGGCCTCTTTCACAAGGAGCTATCGCATAAAAAAAGAGAAGAGGATCAGCAGAAGCCATCAACTGACAACAAAAAGAAGAAAATACTACACTTACGTGATCCTCCAATGACTCCGAAGTTGTTTGGTGTGCCGTCATCCGAGCAACCATTCGATGTTCCCCTGCATGAGGAGAACTGGAAGAATTGTGCCTGGAGTGGGCTACCAATGGAGGAGAAGGAGCACGCTCAACCTCTTTCTTGGCACCGGAGGTTGCGACTCTAGATTCCTTCAGAAATTGGACATCGCCAGAAGATGACGCCGCCTGATGACTGCAAGATAAAATCAACAACAAGAAAAGGCAACTACAAAGAAGAACCAAAAAAAGACGATTCAAATAATTACCAATCAAAATTATCAAAGTCAAAGGTTGGTTCCCCCGACTCCGACGAGGACTCCTTTGGCAGTCGCATCTTCTTGTGAGAAGAAGGCGCCACGGCACTCACGGGGATGGCAGGGATCGGCGACTCCGCACAAACGCCTGCACCTTCCGGAGTCGAAGGAGACGACGCATCGGAATCCTCGCTACGCGAACGTTTGCGAGTATCCGGACTACCGGACTCGGGGGCTTCCTCCTCCACATCAGATGTGATGGTCAATTCCGACTCGTCCTCTTCCAAGGCTTCACGAGGGATAATCCCCTCAGGAAGAGGGGGCATTCCACCCAATCCTGCATACGGACAACAATTTAGCGCAAGAGATAAGAAACAACAAAGAAGCAATCGACAAATTAAGCTACTGCGTAGCACAACTATACCTCAGGAGGAGGGTTAGCAGCATCAAATGGAGGAACAACAGGCTCACTGGGGAGCACATCCTTGATGGTGTACTTGGTGACCAGTCGAACCCTTTTATCCACTTCACTCGCGGACATGCCATCGGCAGACACGTGAGTGACATCGTCAGTGCCAGCCCACTAAAACATGGGGTGGACTCTGGCCTGCAGGGGCTAGACGCGACGGCACAGCCACGTGCGAATGAGGGCGCAGCCTCCCTCCTCTTTACCTATGCGACTCTCGAGGTCGTAGACATGCTCGTACATCCCATCTATCTCCGCGGACTCGCCAGGCATGACTACGTTCTTCCAGGAGCGCCTCCTCTTGCACGGCGTCGCGGGATCAAAGGGTGCGCGTCCAAAGTGCTCCCCGTTAGCCTTCTCATCGCGGATGTAGAACCATTTGTCCCTCCATCCTTGGACGAACACCGTGAGCTTGATGTCGAAATAGGTGGCGGATGGGTCGACATGGATTCCGCGGCCACCTACATCGTAGACTAAAGAGCCAGACGCAGATTGGCGCTTCAACTTGAAGAGGCGCTTGAAGAGGCCGAAGTGCGGCTCGATTCCGAGCCAGCACTCGCAGAGGGTGATGAAGCAAGAGATATGGAGGATATAGTTCGGGGACAGCTGATGGAGCTGAAACCCGTAGAAACAAAGGAGGCCCCTAAAAAAGGGGTGAAGGGGCAAGGAGAGACCGCGAATGATGAATGCTAAAAACATCACTCGAAAACCAGCGGGAGGAGAAGGAATTGTCTCACCGCCGGGGACGCGTGCGTCGGCAACTGCGGCGGACAGCACTCCGTCTTGGTGAAGAAGACGGAGATCAGATGACTTGATGATGGAGGGGCGCCACACACCATTTGTGACACGGGTCCCCACACCTTTCTTGTTCCCACCGGCAGCGGTGCTGGTGCCCGCAGCGGTGGACCCGCCTTTCTTCTTCGCCGCAGCAGCGGTGGCCGCGGAATCGGCCGCAGCACCTCCCTTCTTTTTCCCCATTGCGTGGCGGCGATGCAACCGAAGGAAGTAGCTTGGAAACGAGCGGAGCTGGTCCAGCGTCGTGGACAAAGCGAGCGCAGAGAAAGCAGAGGAGTAGCGGCAATGGCGATGGAAGCAAAGGATGAATGAGAGTAGATGAGAAATTACCATCGCATCACCGCTACTTAACCCCTGGAAGATGCAATCCAACGGCTCAGAAAACCCTACTAGACGCGTGGCAAACATCGCGTTGGACACGTGGAGCAGTGGAAACGCGAACCGTCCCTCCACTGCTCCCATTACACGCGCAAATCGAGGAGGCATAGTTAAAAATAAAAGATTATGCACGCCCAGTCAAATCAAAGTCAGAGAGTGGGACCCACTGCTCGTCACGTCCCGTCAAACTCGCTCACGCGGGTAACTGAGGTCATGAAATCATCAGCACTGACGTCATCAAAGCTACGTAGCAGAAGACTTCGACTACTTTAGTCCTTGCTCGAGTCTTCGAATCCACCAAGCACTCGGGGGCTACTCCCATAGGGATTCTCTTCTTTTTGCAGGAACATGGACAATCAAAGGCAAACCCAACCACTCGAAATACGGTTCGACTATGGACATGGGTTACTCCCATAGGGAGCGCCGTAAACAAATTCGACTGAAACAAGCAAGCAAAAGATGACAGCAGTCGCAAAAGTTCTTTAGTCCCTGCCTGAGTCTTCGACTCAACCAGGCACTCGGGGGCTACTCCCATAGGGAGCGCTGGTCGCGCACCCTATGATTATTTATACTAAGTACTGTGTGTTGAGAACATCCACACTCGAAGTTTATGGCGACACCGCCTCAGAATTTTTCCCTACAAAGAGACTGCGTCTCCTGTGTCACCCGAATCGTCTCCGCGATGATAAAATTCGGATGCCGTGCTTACAGTGTGAAGGTGAGACCTGAATAAGGCCTGGCAACGCATTAGCTATGCACTACCAGAAATATATCCGTGCCTACAGGTACGATGAACATGCCTTGACGGATGCGTCGAGTGCTCACACCCATATAACTGGAATTCGACTCCTGTAAGACCTCAGCGGCTTGAGTCGAATTACACCAGCACTTTTTCGGATTCGAGTCCGGGGACTCGAGTTCGAGTATATTATGTTGTTTCACCCTAAGGTGGTTAATTGATACCGATACATCGGATAAATTAGGCACGCACATCAACAATCCCTATGACACAAACAAAGCAGTTGAAAATATACTCATTCATACACTCGAAAGACTTCAAAAAGTCCCCAGTCAAATGTGCGATTCCACTGGACACTCGGGGGCTACTGACATGGGTATACCCTACGGGTACTCGAGCTTGGTATATACGGTCTAAATACGTAAAGGCCCATGGTGTCGCCAAGGCCCAAATGAAGGACTCGAGTAACCTACAGACTCTCGATTGCTTGAAGAACAAGAAGAAACTAAAGATAGAAAGTTTGAAGGGGAAAACCCTAACTTGTAACCGACTCGACCTGCTCCATGAGACCTCGCCTACCTATATAAAGGCTAGGAGGGGGCGGCGAGGAGGACACACGCAACCCTAGTTTCCACAACCCTCGCCAGATTACATCTGTGCACCATTGTAAGCTTCGATTCCTTTGATAATTCCAAGAGCAGACAAGCAAGAGTAGGGACCTCTACGAGGCCTGAACCTGGGTAAATCTTTGTCCCATGTGTTCTTGTTTGCTAGTCTATAGATGTCTCCAGCGCTCCCTCCTTCTCCAAAACCCAAGTCCATAACAATGGGCATTGATGAGTTAAACCCTCGTCAGTGCCCCTACCAATGGTGCCCCCATGATGGCTGTGAAATATAGCCATCTACATCCACATTTAAACAAGATATTATTCATATTTTTTATGAAATATCTCTCTAAACCCTGCCACTAATGCCTAATGATCAAAGGGGTATGGAATCCTTTCTTTCTATTTTTCCCTGCGCAGATAATGACGTTTGATGATGGGAATCACAACATTAAACTCAAAGATACGAGATTTCCAACAACCCTAAGAAACCAGCGGTCGTGAAGTGGAGACAAAAGCTTTACCGACTATACATCATGAATAAAATTCCGGTCGTATAGTTCTGGCCGTACAGTTGCCACGGATATCACCGCAGAACCCCAGAAATCTGCATCCACAACACCGAAGATCCGCCGAAGGAATATACTTAGATCTAATCTCCAAACCCTTCTCCACCACCATAGCCATATTCCACCTCTTGTAATAGTAGATCTCATCTTCGATTGGCAACATTGTAAGACTATTTGCTATCAATCTCATGATTTCCATTACAATGTTTATGATTGTTGGTTTCATCTCTATGCGTGAGTAATTCTCTTTGGGCTAAGGGCTTCAGCCTAGCCATGTAGCTTTTGTGCATGATATTTATCATAGATGGGATCATGTATTAGTTTGTATGACTTGATGATTATTGTATCCTCTCTTGCCTCAATCCAAGGACTTGCCAGGTACCCAAGACCCCGAGGATTGAGCCAGATATAGGGAGTATGAGTAATGACTAATCTGCAGGTTGGGAACCCCAGTGATAGATGGGGTAGTAGGGCTGTATGTGAGGAATTTACTTGGGATTAACGGTGACATCACTACACATATCATTAGTTCTCTTTCTTCTATGGATGAGACTAGTAGGTTATTGCTATAAGCGGTTGCGGAGGCAATAGCAATTATGGATGCACTGTCCACATATAATTATCTTGCTCTAACAATAACATGCATACTTTATTATTATCTTTTATTCCCATCAGATGTTTTGCACAACTACAGGTGAAACCGAAAGCCCTAGGTCCTCTCTCTCCATCATCGACAACAACAAAATACAACAAACTCTTGGTCCGGTAAAACACAAAAAGAATTCTAAAACTCCCGAAGGTCCATTGCAGTAACTTCACTATGCTTTCTGCTTCCCGAGGATTTGATAACCTAGGTCTACTAGGGAAAAAGAGCTATACTACATCTGTAATCCGGATCGAAGGTATCACCCCAACCAGTGCTCCTACCAATGGCGCCCCTACCAACGGTGCACCCACCCCTCCCAACCCCAACAACAACGACGATAACACCAACAATAGGGCCGAGCACCAGCAGATTCACCTCAACTAGGCAGAATGGGCGAGGTGCAAGGAGGCCCTGCACGGTAATCCCCTGCCACCAAACGCATCATAGCAGATGCTAATGGGTTACCATTGGCTGCTCATTAAAGAATGCAACTGCCAGCATGTGGTCAAGGCACAACTCGAGGCTCACAAGGTAGCCGCGGACGCGTCGAGTGCCCGACGGGCAACGCTCTCCTCAATCAGAGGATCCTCCTCCAAGGGCAACGGACCTACATCCGCTATAAGACGCTCTTGCCTGGAGCACCTCACCGACAAGGAGTGAGAAGAGGCCACTAGAGCCATCGACTTGTCGTTCATGATGGTGGACTCGCAGGGCAATGTGCTCCCGAAAACACCCCAAGCAGCTGTGACAACATCCTCCATGTACCTGCTCAACACCCGACCACAAGCTAGGGATCCACGATCTTCCATGCACCGATCTATGATCGTCGGCCTTGGACTAGTCGAAGCTACACTTGCGAAAGCTCCAATGCCAGAGCCGAAGAAAAGCAAGGCCCCACCCAAGTACTACTCACTCTCCTCCATCGAAGACGAGCATGACTTGTCGCGGCGACGCTTCACACGTCGACACGATCGTGATTACGACGCGCGTGATGACATCACACACCGCGAAGTCGACAAGCTGCATGCCAGCTGCTTCAGCAGAGCCATATGGCAGACGTGAATGCCGAAATGGTTCAAGCTCCCGTCGGAGAATCCAAAGTTTGACGGCCTCCAGGACCCGAAGATCTGGTTGGAGGCCCACATCTCCTACGTCAAGCTGCATGGTGGAAACAAGTGCACAACCATGAAGTGTCTCCAGCTGCATCTGCAAGGCGCTACTCGCGCGTGGCTCTACAACCTCCCCCATGGATCGATTCAGAGCTAGGAGGAGCTAGTCTATAGCTTCGTGTGAAACTTCAAGGGGACCTACAAAAGGCCTGCGTTAATCGAAGAGCTAAAGGCCTGCTCCCAGAAGCCGGGCGAATCACTTCACTCTGATATTCAGAGGTGGTCCATCATTAAAAACTCGGCGGAGGACATCTCTGAGGACCACACAATCGATGCATTCAATGGTGGCGTATGTTGTAGAGAACTCAGGGAGGAGCTGGGATGCACAAAGCCCAAATCAATCGACCACCCGATGGAAATCGCAAACAGGTGGGAAGATGGAGAGGACTCGGTGAAAAATAACCGCGCCCACTCAGTTGACGAGGACGACCTTGGCCGTCGACGTGACCATCGAGGGAAGCACCGATTGCACGGCTATGAAGACCGCGAGGAAGTCGACATGGTCGCGACTGGCTACGCTGATAAACGCGATGATGGAAACCGCAACAACGGATACCATAGCGACAGCAGGAAACCCGCACAGGTGTAGCAACGCTGCACTGATAGGTCCATTTTGCATCACTATTCTATATCATAATTTACTGTTATTCATTGATATATTTCATATTAAGAGATGATACTTATGTAATTTCATCTATTTTTGCATGGTTGATGACTTTTGGAGCATGGACCACTGCAGTCAGGATTCTGATGGAAAAGGTGTTGTTTGGAGGCAAAATCCGCGAAGATCAGAAAATCCGGGATAATACATGGAAAATCCTATTTTTCCAGAAGACGAAGAAAGCCAGAAGGGGAAGCGGAGATGGGCCACAGGGGGCCCACAACACCCCCTGGCGCAGGCCAGCCTAGACGTGCCACTAGGTGGTGTGGCCGCCCTGGTCCACCCCTGGCTCTCCCCTCTAGCGTAAATTATCCTCCCAAAACCCTAAGACTCAAGGAGCGACCATAGAAAGATTTCGTCGCCTCTACGGGGCAGAAAACACCGAGAGAGAAAGATCTCTCCGGCAGACAGAATTCTGCCGGGGGAATTCCTTCCCGGAGAGGGGAGATCATCGCCATCAACACCACCATCAAGTTGGACTTCATCGGGATCATCATCATCATCACCACCACCATCATCTCCATCAGCACCATCATCACCACCATCATCTCGCTGTAACAATTGGCTTGAATCTTGCATAGTTCTTAGGGGAAACTTTCCCAGTGTTGATTACTCTTTGTAGTTGATGCTATTGAGTGAACCATTGAATTATTGTTTATGTTCAGATTGTTATACATCATTATTCCATCTCTGATCTTGATCCATATGATGTCTTGTGAGTAGTTCGTTTTGTTCTTGAGGACATGGGAGAAGTCATGTTGTTAGTAGTGGAATTGAGTTGAGAAAGATTCAATGGTTTGTTAATTAAGCTGTGGTGTACTTCATCTAGTGGTGTCATGTGAACTTCGACTACATGACACTTCACCTATATGGGCCTAGGGGAATGCATTGTGTATTTGGCTATTAATCGTAGGGGTTGCCGGAGTGACAAAAACCTAAACCCCCCTTAGGGAACCATTGCACAAGGGACATCAGGGTCTTAGAGTTTAAAGTTGTGGTTAGGTTTCTACCTTAATTACTTTCTTGTACTTACAGATGTTTGCAAGGGGTATAATCACAAGTATTTATTAGTCCTATGAAGTTCGGTACATTAGCATAGGTTCACCCACACAATACTTAGCAAGCTAAAGAAGATTAATCAACTATATGAAGTGAAAGCACTTCATGATATTCCCATGTGTCCTCGAGAACGATTGGTCATCTTAAGTAATACAACCGGCTTGTCCTTTGCTGCATAAAGAATTGGGCCACTCGCTGCATTTATTCTTATTGTCTTTTATTTACTGGTACTTTATTTACCTGCATTATCAGAAAACCCCTCAAAATCCATTTGCTAAGTATTTGCAGAGAATTCTTGATCCATACCACTAGCCAGCACCTTATGCTCCTCGTTGGGTTCGACACTCTTACTTATCAAAAATACTGCGATACACCCCCTATACTTGTGGGTCATTAAGACTAATTTCTAGCGCTGTTGCCGGGGAGTGAAGCACTATTGGAGAGTGGAACTGGTAAAGGAAACTTCTACTGTGAGTATTGTTTATTTCTGTTAGTTGCTTTATTTTCAATATGGATAATTCGCTGAGTTTCTTATTTCGTAATGCTACTACCACTGCTAAGGTAGTAGATGAACCACCACCTGCTGAGAATTATGCTTTTAAAATACCTACAAGATTTATTGATCGTGTTATGGATAACTATTATGTGGGAGATGGAACTGTCCATCCCGGTGATCATTTGCTCTTTATACACGAATTATGCGGGTTGTTCAAGTGTGCATGTATTACAACAGATCAAGTCAAGAACAAGTTATTCTCATTATCACTGAAAGGAAGAGCTGGAGAATGGTATAAGCTACTGAAGAATGGTCAAGCTCTTGAATGGGAGGAAATAGTACCTCTCATTTATTCAAAGTTTTATCCTCCTAGTGAGATTCATAAAGATTGAAATCAAATATACAACTTTTGGCCTCTTGATGGAGAGAGTACAGCTCAAGCTTGGGGGAGATTGAAGTTAATAATGCTCAAATGTCCCATTCATGAGCTCCCCAACAATATTATTATCAATAACTTTTATGCAAGGCTTTCTCTTCACGATAATGATTTATTGGATGCTTCTTGTGCTGGATCATTCACTCGCATGGAAGAAGAAGCTAAATGGGATCTTATGGACCGTATTCAAGACAATGCTGAAGCATGGGAGAATGACAAAGGAAGAAAGTCAGGTATAAATTATGATTATGAATGCATTGAATCTTTTATGGGAACTGATGACTGTCAAAATATTAAAAATGCTTATGGTCTAGACTCTCAAGCTATTGCAACTTATTTTAAGGCTTTTGCTTCCTATATTGAAGTGTCTAAAAGTAAGTGGAATAAGTATCATGAACCATATAAAGATGTTGCTAAGAGTGTTCTGATGACCCACAAGTATAGGGGGTGTATCGCAGTATTTTCGATAAGTAAGAGTGTCGAACCCAACAAGGAGCAGAAGGTGCTTGCTAGTGGTATGGATCAGGAATTCTCTGCAAATACTTAGCAAACGGATTTTTAGTGGTTTTCTATAAAGCAAGTAAACAAAGTACGAGTAAATAAAAGACAGTAGCAATAAATGCAGCAAGTGGCCCAATCCTTTATGCAGCAAAGGACAAGCCGGTTGTATTTCTTAAGATGACCAAACGTTCTCGACGACACATGGGAAGACTGTCAAGTGCTTTCGCTTCATATAGTCGATTAATCTTCTTTAGCTTGCTAAGTGTTGTGTGGGTGAACCTGTGCTAATGTACCGCCCCATCCAAGACTAATACATACTTGTGATTATACCCCTTGCAAACATCCGTAAGTACAAGAAAGTAATTAAGGTAGAAAACTAACCACAACTTTAAACTCTAAGACCCTTACGTCCCTTGTGCAATGGTTTCCTAATAGCACCTTTTCCATCAGAATCCTGACTGCAGCGGTCCATGCTCCAAAAGTCATCAACCATGCAAAAATAGATGAAATAACATAAGTATCACCTCTCAATACGAAATATATCAATGAATAATAGTGAATTAGGACATAGAATAGTGATGCAAAATGGACGTATCAACTGCCCCCAAGCTTAGACTTCGCTTGTCCCCAAGCGAAACTGAGCTCAATAAACATGACCTCGGGTTTATGGAGTGAAGAGTCGATAAAAGAATACGGACAAGAAGCATCACATTCATCAAATACATAGATCATAATAGAAGACAACTCACTATTATATAACTCAACTTGCAATGAGTAAAGGAAACACGATAAAGATACATAAAGTGAATCATAATTGGTAATGGAAAACTTAGCTCTTGGTCGAAGAATAGTTGATAATTTGCTGGAGTTCACGAATAGCTGGTTTTCAATGATAGCTTTCAAAGTAGTAAACATCAAGATAAGATCAATGTGCAAAACAAGGAACATAAGAAACATGATTGAATAAATCAACATATGAATGAATGCAACACAACAACTCAAAATACTTGCTGAGATAGAAGGGAGTACGTTTACTGACTCAACTACAAAGTAAAAGAAAGGCCCTTCGCAGAGGGAAGCAGGGATTGCAAGTCTCATAAAGAGCTCCCAAAAATTATGATACTTACTAGCTTTCAGCTCTCATTGCCCCTATCATAGGCATCTTTTGGTGATTAAGGTTAAAGTGACACAACTAAGAGGATATGCTTGACAAGTTATAAATTGGAGTCCCATGCCCCTTACTTATGAGTATCGATCCTCATGCTAGTCAACTTCAGTCACGAGCAAGCTCTTGTCATTGTAAATACATGCGTATCATTGAGAACCGCCAACGGGGTACCCCTTGCACATGACACAGGAGCTATCCCATAATCAAAATGACAAGGCAAGCAGACAGTGAGCATCTTAGAGATTTTTTTATTTGCTATTTGCATAGGTTTTTGTTGAGGATGCTTCATAGAATGCTCACTATAGTTATGCTGCAAGTTTCCACCATGATTAGGCATGGCTTAGGCTAGCGGCCCAGGCGTTTCTCTAACACACATATAAACTCCATGGTCTTACAAGTTCCACTTTTATTTCACACCGCCAGGATCCATAAGCAAAAGAACATGATATCAACTAGGTACAAAGTACCAAATGAAGTGTTGAAAGCGGTCCCCATGATACATGGTTTGGCTAACTTCAACTCATAAAGCTCAAGCATATACGCAACAAAGAAGGACCCAATGGTTCAAGTTTATTAAATGCAGGAAAGTAAAGTGTGCCATCAAGTTCGTGAGAGCTTTAATCACTAATTTTCACATAACAAGTTTAATTTGGGAGGTTGATAAAACAAGAATTTACTTGGAATAGCAATAATGCTACTAGGTAGGTATGGTGGACACAAATGGCAGAGGATTTGGTTTAAAGGAGTGGATGCATGAGAAGAATACCCTCTCAGTACGGGTTTTTTGCTAGCAAGGCTGGGTAGCAAGTATAAGAGTTGAAGGAAACAAACAAACATACAAGTGATAAAGACAAACATGCAATCTTCCTTGGAAGCACAAAGATCTTAACTAGAGAATACTAAACTTATGGGCAAATCAAGAAAGAAAGATGATGAAATTATTTTTCTCTAGAGTACTTCTATCTTTTTCTTTTTCTTTTTCTTTTCAACTCTCAAAAAGGTGTTGCTATTGATCGAGCCAGGTTTGCCAAAACCAACTAAACTAACTCAATGATCCCAAAGTGATACCAATACTAACAACAAGATCAATCATATAACCACGAATTGGAAACTAATATAAGCTATGCAAAAGAGTGAATGATAGAACTTCTCATTAATACTCCATAATGGAAACTCACACCAAGGGATACATATCTAATGAGAGAGGGGACACTTCCATAATGCAAACCATACTACATAATAACTCCTCTATTCATGATATGACTCTACTAATAAGGTAAAAAGATAGGAGATAGTGATGTGATACCGTGGCACTCCCCCAAGATTGGAACAAACCAAGGGGATGCCAAACCTGATGACGAATTACTCCTTCGGTGGTGGTGGTATTCTCTTGATGAGCTCTTTGATCAATTTCCCAAAGTCCTCAATCTCGAAGGTGAGAGTACGAATCAACTCCGAGTTGTGCTCAATACCGCCCATAATCATTTCAGTTTGTGGATCCCAGCTCTTGTGATTCTTTTTCCATTCTTCCCACTTGGAGTCTTCTTCTCATGCATGGTTATGGGTAAAGGTATGGAAGGTATTCTTGGTGTTCGGAGAAGGTGTCCGTGGTGCCAAGTAGTGACGCGGAGGCTTCCCTCCAATTGACATCCGTGCAGTCCTTCTGATCCTGGCAGGGTTCGCTACCACTCCAATGCTTGCAATGGTAGTGCCGGTATGCGGGTGTTGGCCTTGCTCCTCTTCACCTTCACTCTTGAGCTCCTTCTCCTTCCCGGGGTCTTGGAGGTCTTCCTCCATGGGCTCCTTCCCTTTATCCTTGGCAGACACCATTGTGCTTCTAAACTTTCAAAGAGTTTGTCCTGGCAGAAACGGATCGAAACAAAAAACACGACGAAAACACGGTATACGGACCTCGGGGGATCGGGGGGTTATATATTACGAAGTTTCATGTCAAAAGGAAGGTACTGGGAGAAAACGGGTCGGAGGCAGAGTCCGGAGTGGCCACACCACCTGGTGGCGCGGCCAGGGGTGGCCCCCGCCACAGGGTGGTGTGAGCCACCCTGGCTCCGTTTCCGTCTCTTTTTCGCTTCGTAGCTTTCCTTATTGACTGAAAACTGTAAAAATATAGTTGGATTGTATTTTCACGGAACTTTTCTTACCAGAACCGTTTCCTATTTGAACACGGACTCTGCAGGTCTCTGAATTTGGTATCTAGTAGATTCTTCCAGAGTCATCACTTGAATAACATCAATATATTCATCTTCATACACTTATTACTTGAGTCATAAAACCCTTCTCTTTCTTATTACACCATTATCTCCACTTCCTAGAAATTTCTTTCACACAAAACTTCACACAGTTCTCATTAGCAACATTAGTATAAGTGAAGTGATAAAACCTTTTGAGACCAACTTCAACTGAAAACCATCAAAACAAAAGCTACTGTAGCAAATCCTTCTGAAGACCCAAAAAGAATTCAAGAAGGAAATCGAATAAAGAAGCAAATGCAAGATTGGCAAAATCTGTCAAAACAGACCAGCAGGTAAATATCAATTTTTTCGAAAATCTTCTGTTGCTCAAATCAAAAATTGCAAAACTAACGAAAGTAAACTAACAACCTGGGGCAGAAGCACAAAAAATTACAGCTCAATCCGATATACAGGGGTCTCTCACGATTTTTTACGGTGAAGCACACAAATCTGTTTCGGGACAACAACTTCCCCAAATCTTACTTCTCTCTCATTAAAGGTTGATCTTGACACAAAAACCAAACAAAACGGATAAGGAGCGGTTATTACCAAAGTAATAACTTCCAAGACTCAAATAAGCAAAAACAAACTAAAAGCAAAAACAAATTGGGTTGTCTCCCATAAAGCTCTTTCTTTATAGCCATTAAGATGGGCATGATAATTTTGAAAAAGCTCTCATATGGATATGAATTGAAGTGAAAGAGAGCATTAAGAATCAAAAACACACACACATTTAAGTCTAACCCACTTCCTATGCAAGGGAATTTTGTAATCAAACAAGTTGTTGAAACCTAAGGCAACTTGCATAAGAAGGCAAAAGAAGTACGACATAAAAACTTTCAGCATAAAACGAGGAAACTTGATATTATTGAGATACATAAGAACACTTTTCCCTCTCTCATAGTAACTTTCAGTATCATGCATAAACTTAACAATATAGCTGTCACAAGGACCATCATAACAATGATCACTTATTCTAACAGAAAACATAGGAATACTAGCTCTCATAGCACTACTATGTGAAACAATATTAGAGGTATACTTACAAAGGATAGTGTATCCCTCTTCCTCATACTTAGTGACAAAGTCTTTCACATTTGCTATTATAGGTTCATCAACCATTTGTTTATCAGGTTCAACAACTTTTTTCATACTTTCATCTACCATACTAGCCATCATAGAATGTTCCTTTACCTTAACTGGAAAAGGCATTTTCTCAATATAAGGTTTAGGTAAAACATGATTAGCAGTATAAACTTCAGTATTTCTTGCAGGAACACTCTTAGCAACATCTTTATAAGGTTCATGATACTTATTCCACTTCTTTTTAGGCACTTCAATGTAGGAAGCAAAAGCCTTAAAATAAGAAGCAATAGCTTGAGAGTCTAGACCATAAGCATTTTTAATACTTTGAAAGTCATCAGTTCCCATAAAAGATTCAATGCATTCATAATCATAATTTATACCTGACTTTCTACCTTTGTCATTCTCCCAAGCTTCAGCATTGTCTTGAATACGGTCCAGAAGATCCCATTTAACTTCTTCTTCCATGCGAGTGAATGATCCAGCACAAGAGGCATCCAATAAATCTTTGTCATGTAGAGGGAGTCTTGCATAAAAGTTGTTGATAATAATATTGTTGGGGAGCTCATGAATGGGACATTTGAGCATTAGTAACTTCAATCTCCCCCAAGCTTGGGTTGTACTCTCTCCATCAAGAGGCCAAAAGTTGTATATTTGATTCCGATCTTTATGAATCTCACTAGGAGGATAAAACTTTGAATAAAAGAGAGGCACTATTTCCTCCCATTCTAGAGCTTGACCATTCTTCAGCACCTTATACCATTCCTCAGCTCTTCCTTTCAGTGATAATGAGAATAACTTCTTCTTAACTTGATCTGTAGTAATACCTGCACACTTGAACAACCCGTATAATCCATGTATAAAGAGTAAATGATCACCGGGATGGACAGTTCCATCCCCAACATAGTAGTTATCCATAACACAATCAATAATTCTTGTAGGTATTTTGAAAACATCATTCTCAGCAGGTGGTGGCTTATCTACTACCTTAGCAGTGGTAGTAGCATTACCTAATAAGAAACTCAGCGAATTATCCATAACGAAAATAAAGCAACTAGCAGAAGTAAACAATACTCATAGTAGAAGTTTCCTTTACCAGCTCCACTCTCCAATAGCGCTTCACTCCCCGGCAACGGTGCCAAAAAATAGTCTTGATGACCCACAAGTATAGGGGGTGTATTGTAGTATTTTCGATAAGTAAGAGTGTCGAACCACAGCTTTAAACTCTAAGACCCTTACGTCCCTTGTGCAATGGTTTCCTAACGGGGGTTCAGGTTTCTGTCACCCCGACAACCCCTACGATTAGTAGCCAAATACACAATGCATTCCCCTAGGCCCTTATAGGTGAAGTGTCATGTAGTCGACGTTCACATGACACCACTAGAAGAAGTACACCACAACTTAAATAACAATCTATTGAATCTTTCTCAATGCAACTCCACTACTAACAACAGGACTTCTCCCATGTCCTCAAGAACACGAACTACTCACAAGACATCATATGGATCATGATCAGAGATGGAATAATGATGTATAACAATCTAAACATAAACAATAATTCAATGGTTCACTCAATAGCATCAACTACAAAGAGTAATCAACACCAGAAAAAGTTTCCCCTATGAACTATGCAAGATTCAACTCAATTGTTATAGCAATATGGAGATGGTGATGAGGGTGCTGATGGTGATGATGGTGGTGGTGATGATGATGATGATCCCGATGAAGTCCAGCTTGATGGTGGTGTTGGTGGCGACGATCTCCCCTCTCCGGGAAGGAATTCCCCTGGCAGAAATCTATATGCCGGAGAGATCTTTCTCTCTCGGTGTTTTCCGCCCCGCAGAGACGGCAAAATCTTTCTGTGGTCGCTCCTCGAGTCTTAGGGTTTCGTGGGGATGATATACGCGAGAGGGGAGAGGCTGGAGTGGGCCAGGGCGGCCACACCACCTCCAGGCGCGGCCTAGGCCTGCCCGCGCCATGGGGTGGTGTGGGCCCCCTGTGGCCCACCTCCACTCCATCTTCCGGCATCCTTAGTCTTATGGAAAAATAGGATTTTCCGTATATTTTCCCGGATTTTCTGATCTTCGCGAATTTTGCCTCCAAACAGCACCTTTTCCATCAGAATCCTGACTGTAGTGGTCCATGCTCCAATAAGTCATCAACCATGCAAAAACAGATGAAATAACATACGTATCACCTCTCAATACGAAATATATCAATGAATAATAGTGAATTAGGACATATAATAGTGATGCAAAATGGACATATCATGTTCCTGTAAAAAATACTAAAGTTTGTACTGCTAATCATGTCTTACCTGAACCTTATATTGAGAAAATGCCTTTCCTAGTTAAGATAAAGGAACATTCTATGATAGCCAGTATGGTTAATGAAAGTACAAATAAAGCCGTTGAACTTGATAAACAAATGGATGATGAACTTATAATTGCAAATATTAAAGACTTTGTGACTAAATATGTAGAAAAAGGACACACTATCCTTTGTAAGGATACCTCTAATATTGTTTCACAAAGTAGTATTATGAGAGCTAGTATTCACGTGTTTTCTGTTAGAATAAGTGATCATTGCTACGATGGTTTTTGTGATAGTTATACTGTTAAGTTTATGCATGATACTGAAAGTTATTATGAGAGAGGTAAAAGTGTTATTATGCATCTCAATAATATTAAGTTCCCTCGTTTTATGCTTAAAGTATTTATGTTGCACTTGTTTTCCCTTCCTTTGCTTGCAGCCTCTGGTTTCAACAACTTGTTTGCTTACAAAATTCCCTTGCATAGGAAGTGGGTTAGACTTAAACATGTGTATTTTTGCTTCTTAATGCTCTCTTTTACTTCAATTCATATTCCTAAGTGATCATCATCAAAATTATCATGCCCATCTTAACGGCTATAAAGAAAGAGCTTTTTGGGAGACAACCCAATTTATGCTTGCTTTTAGTTTGTTTTTGTTTTGTTTGAGTCTTGGAAGTTATTATTTCGGTAATAACCTCTCCTTATCCTTTTTGCTTGGTTTTTGAGTCAAGATCAACCTCTAATGAGAGAGAAGTAATATTTGGGGAAGTTGCTGTCCCGAAACAGATTTTTCTGATTCACCGTAAATATTCGTGAGAGATCTTTGTATGTCGGTATGAGCTGTAATTTTTTGTGATTCTGCCCCAGGTTGTTATTTAACTTTAGTTAGTTTTGCACTTTTTGATTTGAGCAAGAGAATATTTTCGAAAAAATTGATCTTTACTTGCTGGTCTGTTTTGACAGATTTTGCCACTCTTGCATTTGCTTCTTAAAACGATTTCCTTTTTGGATTCTTTTTGGGTTTTCGGAAGGAGTTGCTACAGTAGCTTATTTTTTGATCGATTTCAGTTGAAATTGGATTAAAAAGGTTTATTACCTCGTATGCACTAATGTTGCTAATGAGAACTGTGTGAAGTTTTGTGTGAAAGAAATTTCCAGGTTAGTGGAGAAAATGGTGTCATAAGAAAGAAAAAGGTTTCATGACTCAAGTAATATGTGTATGAAGATGAAGATATTGATGTTATTCAAGTGGTGACTCTGGAAGAATCTACTAAATACCAAATTCAGAGACCTGCAGAGTTCGTTTTCAAATAGGTAACAGTTTTGGTAAGAAAAGTTCTGCGAAAGATCTGTCAAGGAAGGAAACAAAGCGAAAGGGGGACGAAAACGGAGCCAGGGTGGCTCACAACACCCTGTGGCGCGGGCCCACCCCTAGCCGCCCCACCAGGTGGTGAGGCCACCTCGGTCTCCATCTCCGACCCGTTTTCTCCCAGTACCTTCCTTTTGTTGTAAAACTTCGTAATATATAATCCCCCAAATCCCCCGAGGTTCGTATATCATGTTCTCGTCGTGTTTTCGTTTTGATCTGTTTTGTTCAGATGCCGTTCAAGGGTTCATCTTCAAAGGATTACGAGCTACGACGCCATCACGAGCTCCATCGCAATCTTGAGCAGGAGACTCTCGTGGGACGGGTGAAACAAAAAAGCATCACAACTAGGTGCGAAGACATTGATCGAAACATCATAGAGGAAGTAAAGGACATGATAGCAGGCATGAAGGGGCTGATACCTCTAGATCTCAGTTCCTGCCCTGCAGAAGTGGAAGCTCTACGAGTAACTGATGATTTCTGCGACAAGTACCGAGTCTTGAGGAGGAAGGTGGATATGCTTCAAGAGGAGAATGACAGGCTTCGCGGGATGCTAGAAGATTTCCTCACGCCAACCAAAAGAACACCACCATCACCACCGAAGGAGTAATTCGTCATCAGGTTTGGCATCCCCTTGGTTTGTTCCAAGCTTGGGGGAGTGCCGCGGTATCACATCACTATCTTCTATATTTTTTACCTTTTTAGTAGAGTCATATCATGAATAGAGAAGTCATCATGTAGGATGGTTTGCATTATGGAAGTGTCCCCTCTCTCGTTAGATATGTATCCCTTGGTGTGATTTGCCGTTATGGAATATTAATGAGAAGTTCTATCATTTACTCTTTTGCATATCTTTTATTAGTTTTCAATTCATGGTTATATGATTGATCTTCTTGTTAGTATTGGTATCACTTTGGGATCATTGAGTTAATTTAGTTGGTTTTGGAAAACCTGGCTTGGTCAGTAGCAACACTATTTTCGAGAGTTGAATGAAAAAGATAAAAGTACTCTAAAGAAATATAATTTGATCATCTTTCTTTCTTGATTTGCTCGTAAGCTTAGTATTCTCTAGTTAAGATCTTTTGTGCTTCCAAGGAAGATTGCATATTTGTTTTTATCGCTTGTATGTTTGCGTGTTTCCTTCAACTCTTATACTTGCTACCTAGCCTTGTTAGCTAAAAACTTGTACTAAGAAGGGTATTCTTCTCGTGCATCCATTCCTTAAACCCAAACCTATGCCATTTGTGTCCACCATACCTACCTATTAGCATTATTGCTATCCCAAGTAAATTCATGTTTCTATCTACCTTCTAAATTAAACTTGTTATGTGAAAATTTGTGATTAAAGCTCTCACGAACTTGATGGAACACTTTACTTTCTTGCATTTGATAAACTCGAACCATTAGGTCCTTCTTTGTTGCGTATATGCTTGCGCTTTATGAGTTGAAGTTAGCAGAACCATGTATCATGGGGAACGCTTTCAACACTGCATTGGTACTTTGTACCTAGTTGATATCATGTTCTTTTGCTTATGGATCCCGGTGGTGTGAAATAAAAGGGGAACTTGTAAGATCATGGAGTTTGTATATATGTTAGAGAAACTCCTGGGTCGCTAGCCTAAACCATGCCTAATCATGGTGGAAACTTGCAGCATAACCATAATGAGCATTCTATGAAGCATCCTTAATAAAAACCGATGCAAATAGCAAATAAAAAGATCGCTGAGATGCTCATTGTCTGCTTGCCTCGTCATTTTGATTATGTGATAGCTCCTATATCATGTGCAAGGGGTACCCCGTTGGCGGTTCTCTATGATACACATGTATTTACAATGACAAGAGCTTACTCGTGACTGAAGTTGAGTAGCATGAGGTTCGGTCTTCATAAGTAAGGGGCATGACACTTCAATTTGTAACTTGTCAAGCATATCCTCTTAGTTGTGTCACTTTAACCTTAATCACCTAAAGATGCTTATGATAGGGGCAATGAGAGCTGAAAGCTAATAAGTATCATAATTTTTGGAAGCTCTTTATGAAACCGAAATCCCTGCTTCCCTCTGTGAAGGGCCCTTCTTTTACTTTCTAGTTGAGTCAGTAAACCTATTCCCTTCTATCTCAGCAAGTATTTTGAGTTGTTGTGTTTCATTCATTCATATGATGATTTATTCAATCATGTTTCTTATGTTCCTTGTTTTGCACTTTGCTCTTATCTTAGTGTTTACTACTTTGAAAGCTATCATTGAAACCCAGTTATTTGTGAACTCCTGCAAATTGTCAACTATTCTTTGACCAAGAGCTAAATTTGCCATTATCAATTATGATTTACTTTATGTATCTTTATTGTGTTTCCTTTACCTATTGCAAGTTAAGTTACATAATAGTGAGTTGTCTTCTATTATGATCTATGTATTGATGAATGTGATTCTTCTTGTCCGTATTCTTTTATCGACTCTTCACTCCATAAACCTGAGGTCATGTTTATTGAGCTTAGTTTCACTTGGGGACAAGCGAAGTCTAAGCTTGGGGGGAGTTGATACGTCCATTTTGCGTCACTATTTTATATCATAATTTACTGTTATTCATTGATATATGTTATATTAACAGATGATACTTATGTAATTTCATCTGTTTTTGCATGGTTGATGACTTTTGGAGCATGGACCGCTGCAGTCAGGATTCTGATGGAAAAAAGTGCTGTTTGGAGGCAAAATTCGTGAAGATCAGAAAATCCAGGAAAATACATGGAAAATCCTATTTTTCTAGAAGACGAAGAAAGCCAGAAGGGGAAGCAGAGATGGGCCACACGGGGCCCACACCACCCCTTGGCACGGGCCAGCCTAGGCCGCGCCACCAGGTGTTGTGGCCGCCCTGGTCCACCCCTGGATCTCCCCTCTGGCGTATATTATCCTCCCGAAACCCTAATACTCGGGGGGTGATCATAGTAAGATTACGCCGCCTCTGCGGGGCGGAAAACACCGAGATAGAAAGATCTCTCCGGCACATAGAATTCTGCCAGGGGAATTCCTTCCCGGAGAGGGGAGATCGTTGCCATCAACACCACCATCAAGCTGGACTTCATCGGGATCATCATCATCGTCATCACCATCATCTCCATCAGCACCATCATCACCACCATCATCTCGTTGTAACAATTGGGTTGAATCTTGCATAGTTCTTAGGGAGAAACTTTCCTGGTGTTGATTACTCTTTGTAGTTGATGCTATTGACTGAACCATTGAATTATTGTTTATGTTCAGATTGTTATACATCATTATTCCATCTCTGATCTTGATCCATATGATGTCTTGTGAGTAGTTCGTTTTGTTCTTGAGGACATGGGAGAAGTCATGTTGTTAGTAGTGGAATTGTGTTGAGAAAGATTCAATGGTTTGTTAATTAAGTTGTGGTGTACTTCTTCTAGTGGTGTCATGTGAACGTCAACTACATGACACTTCACCTATATGGGCCTAGGGGAATACATTGTGTATTTGGATACTAATCGTAGGGGTTGCTGGAGTGACAGAAACCCGAACCCCCGTTAGGAAACCATTACACAAGGGACATCAGGGTCTTAGAGTTTAAAGCTGTGGTTAGGTTTCTACCTTAATTACTTTCTTGTACTGGCGGATGTTTGCAAGGGGTATAATCACAAGTATATATTAGTCCTAGGAAGGTCGGTACATTAGCACAGGTTCACCCACACAACACTTAGCAAGCTAAAGAAGATTAATCAACTATATGAGGCGAAAGCACTTGATGATATTCCCATGTGTCCTCGAGAACGTTTGGTCATCTTAAGTAATACAACCAGCTTGTCCTTTGCTGCATAAAGATTGGGCCACTCGCTGCATTTATTCTTAGTGTCTTTTATTTACTCATACTTTATTTACCTGCATTATCAAAAAAACCTAAAAATCCGTTTGCTAAGTATTTGCAGAGAATTCCTGATCCATACCACTAGCCAGCACCTTCTTCTCCTTGTTGGGTTTGACACTCTTACTTATCGAAAATACTGCGATATACCCCCTATACTTGTGGGTCATCATGCACCTGCGACGAAGCGCCAAAACATCAATCTAGGACAAACTATCTCGACCCTACAACGTTCACTTCTACATCGACAAGCACGATGGCAAGAAGAAGTCCATCCACCTCCTAAAGGACTGCCGCGAGTTCCTGAAGCTCCACGAAGGCCTCGCTCAGATGAATCGCGACGTGATGAATCAAGGCTACAGAGCTGCCCTAGGCGCCATAGCTCATGGAGCACCGCCACCACCACCTGGAGGACTCATGCAGCATGCGTCTGCGCGACTCCAAACAATGTGGGCGAGCAGTACCCACGAGCGTTGGGAAACATGCGCATGATACAAAAAGGACGCCCCTCATACAGGGTGCAGAAGTCAATCACTCGCCAAGTCAATTTAGCGGTCAACTCTCCACACTCAACCACTGAGTACCTCAGCGGGTGCGAGTCCTGCATCCCCTTCGACAAGCACGATCACCCGCGCCAAGTACCTCGCCCGGGCCACTCTCCCCTGGTGCTCGAGGCGCAAATCGGTGGCTATAAGATGAGCCGCGTCTTCATGGACGGTGGCAACGACATCAGCCTCATGTTCGCCAGCACCTTGCGCGCCATGCGGATCCCCCTTTCTTGCTTAGAGGCCTCCAACACAACGTTCCATGGCATTATCCCAGGAAAAGGCATATACCCTTTGGCAAAATCAACCTGGACGTCATCTTCGGCACACCAGCAAACTTTCGGCAAGAGTGCCTCGAGTTCGAAGTGGTCGAATGGCCCTCGCAATATGACACAATCCTCGGACGTATCGTGTTCGCGAGGTTCATGGTTGTCCCGCACTATGCCTACCTAGAGATGAAGACGCCGGGACCCAGCAACATCATTACCGTCACCGGAAGCTTCACCAAGTCAGACAACTGCAACATGGAATTCAACAGAATCTCCCAATCCTTCAGCATGCAAGAAGAGATGGGAAGACTCAAGGAATCGACAAATAGTATTCTCCCTGTGAGTAAGCCAAATGATCCTAACCAGTTCTTCGACTCGTCGGTGAACACCAAGGTGATACGTTGCTAACGTATCTATATTTTTTGATGTTCCATGCTTGGTTTTTATTTACTTTCTTTTATTTTATCCACACTTTGAAGTACTTTTTATACACTTTATTGGACTAACCTATTAACAAGATGCCACAGTGCCAGCTGCCTGTTTTCTGCTGTTTTTGGTTCCAGGAAAGTCAGAAAATGAATATTCTCGGAATCTGACGGGACAAAAGCCAAAGTCAATATTTCACCGAGGGGGACATGGCGCCAGAATACGAGACGGAGAGGGGCCAGAGGGCCGCCACAACACCTGGCCGTGCAGCCAGGCCTGGCTCGCGCCAGGGGGTGGTGTGGCTGCCTAGGGAACCCCCTCGGCCTCCCCTTCCGGCTATAAGATGACTCCGATACAGAAACCCTAAGTACCCGATCAAAATTCCACGAAAGAGTCTGTAGACGCCATCATCTCCAGCCCAAGATCGGGAGGGATCTGAAGCTCTTCCCGGCACCCTGCCGGAGGGGAGAATTCACCCTGGAGGCCTTCTTCATCACCATGCAAGCCTCCGGTGTGATGCGTGAGTAGTTCATCCTTGGACTACGGGTCCATGTAGTAGCTAGATGGTTGGTTCTTCTCCTTTGTGCCATCATGTTTAGATCTTGTGAGCTCCATTCAAGATCAAGATCATCTATTTCTAATCTTACATGTTATGTTTGCGGGGATCCGATGGATATTGAGACGCTATTTCAGATTGATTATTGATTCTATCATGTCTTTGTTATTTGTGATCTTGCATGCTTTCCGTTGTTAGTAGCTATCTTGGCAAACTAGATGCTAGCAACTCCAAGAGTTAGTATTTATGCTCGGTAGTGGGTTCATGCCTCTAGTAATCTAGGGAAGTGATAGAAATCTCTAAGGTACTAGATGTGTTGTTGCTACTAGGGAGAAAACAACAATCCTTTGTTCATAGAACAATCGTATTATTTACTTTACACGCAATGCGTAATGCAATTATCTGTTGCTTGCAACTTAATACTGGAGGGGGTTTGGATGATAACCTGAAGGTGGATGATACATTGCAAATGTATCTATATTTTTTGATGTTCCATGCTTGTTTTATATCTACTTTCTTATATTTTCTCCACACTTTGGAGTATTTTTATACACTTTCTGTGACTAACCTATTAACAAGATGCCACAGTGCCAGTTGCCTATTTTTTTCTGTTTTTTGGTTCTAGAAAAGCCAGAAAATGAATATTCTCGGAATTGGACGGGACAAAAGCCAAATTCGATATTTTACCGGAAGACTCACGGAGCCAGAAGACTAGACGAAGAGGGACTAGGGGCTGGCCACACCACCTGGTGGCGTAGACCAGGCTAGGCCGCGCCAGGGGGTGGTGTGGGCCCCTTCGGCCTCCACTGACCTTGCCCTTTCGCTGATAAGAAGCCTCCAATGATAAAACCCTAAAGAGATAAGCCTCCAGCCACGAAAAGTTCCGCAGCGCCGCTGCCACCAAGGGGAGATTCAAGGGACAGAAAGTCTCTATTCCGGCACCCTGCCGGGACGAGGAATTGCCCCCGGAGCCATCTCCATCAATCTCCACCACAATCTCCATCGCCGTTGCTGATTCCCATGATGATGAGGGAGTACTTCTCTCTCGAGGCTAAGGGTTCTACCGGTAGCTATGTGTTCATCTCTCTCTCTCTATGCATGATCATATTGTGATCATAAGCTTTGTAATCGAGTAGATCAAGCTATTTTATAGCACCGTTGTCTTATATCCATACCACTTGTATTTTACTATCTCTTCACCGAACTAGTGCACATATACACCTGACAAGTGTATTGGGGACACAAGAGACTTCTTGTATCTTGATTGCAAGGTTGCTTGAGTGGGAATACCTTTGACCACTTCCTCCCTGAGTTCGATAAACCTTGGGTGATCCACTTAAGGGAAACTTGCTGCTGTTCTACAAACCTTTGCACTTGGAGACCCAACAACTGTCTACAAGAATAGAAGTGCGTAGACATCAAGCTATTTTCTGGCACCGTTGCCGGGGAGGTAAGGTAAAAGGTCTCACATCCTCTGGCTACTAAGCTATCTTCTAGTGCGGTTGCTGGTGCGTGAGTGCTCGAAGTTATTTCTTAGATTCTGCAATTATATCTTTCGTTTCTTGTTTTTATTTTCACTAGTTAGGCTTAATGGAAAACAACAACAAAATTAGAGAGCTTTATAGTATTTATCTTGAATTAGGACATGAAGTGTTTGAAGAGAAAATTAAAAAACCTATGGAACTTTATTTGCATGCTAATAGCAATGTTATTAGTATGAATTCTTTGAACACAATTATTGCTAATTCTATGGAAAATTCTAAGCTTGGGGAAGCTGGTTTGGATGAGCATGCTATTTTTAGTCCCCCAAGCATGGAGGAGAAAATTTACTTTCATGATACCATACCTCCAATATATGATGATTACAATAATGAATACGATATTTTCAGTCCACCTACTATTGAGGAGAAAACTAATTATGATTACAATATGCCTCCCATATTTCATGATTATGGTGATGTGAATAATAATGATAGCTATTTTGTTGAATTTGCTCCCATTACAATTAATAAGAATGACTATGTTTATGTGGAGAGTATTAATTCTTTTAAGCATGTGGCTCGTGATAAGAATGTTTTATGTGATACTTATATTGTTAATTTTATTCATGATGCTACTGAAAGTTATTATGAGAGAGGGAAACATGGTTTTATGTATCTGAACAATATTAAGTTTCCCCTCTTTATGTTGAAATTTTTGAAGTTGCACTTGTTTTGCTTTCCTACGCTTGTTGCTTTGTGCTTTCATGACTTGTTTCTTTACAAGATTATTTTTCATAGGAAGTGGGTTACACTTAAATGTGCTTTGAGTTTTCTTCTTGATGCTCTCTTTTACTTCAATTCATATTTCTTATGTGAGCATCTTCTCAAACTATCATGCCTAACTTAAAGGCATTAAAGAAAAATACTTATTGGGATATAACCCAAAAGTTTTAGTTGAGTCTTGGAAGTTATTGCCTCTGTAATAACCTCTCCTTATCATTTTTCTGTGGTTTTTGTGCCAAGAGTAACCTCTAATGAGAGAGAAGTAATACTTGGGAAAGTTGTTGTCCCAAAACAGCTTTTTGTGCTTCACTGTAAAAATTCGTGAAAAATCTCTGTATGTCGGTTTGAGATGTAATTTTTTTTGCTTCTTCCCCAGGTTGTTATCAAACTTTTGTTAGTTCAACACTTTTCGATTTGAGCAACAGAAGGTGATCTCCTTGCTTCCGGTCATATGACTAGTGGACCTGCTATCGAGTACCCATTTAGACCCACGGGAAGCATAGCCCTGCAAGAAAGTTACTTCTTGGTTTTAGGTACCCATTTTTCAATGGGTCCTCTCATGTTAGTGATAAGGGTCTTGGGAACCCAAATAGACCAAGATATGTAACTACTAAAAGGACCTACATAGCTAGCATAAACATCACCATAATAATCACAAAATAATTCATAATTAGGATTGTTCGCCCCTGCAAAACCATCATAGTTAGTCTTGTCATTAGTGGTGGTGCTTGTCTTTGGTTGGGCAGTTTTGCTCTTCTTGTTCTTCTTATTCTTTGTCTTGGGAAGATAACCAAGACCTTCTTTTCCATTGTTTGTCCTTTGCTTGCTAAGCACCTCATCTAGGACTTCTTTTCCTTTATGTTGAGATCCCTTAACAAGTTCTTCTTTTAGCCTTGCATTTTCTTCAACAATGTCTTCATGTCCACAAGATAGAGTGGAGGTGTTGGGCATATCATACTTGTCCAGTTGAGTTTGGAGCTGATCACGAGACTCTTTTAGAGTAGAATATTCACTCTCCAATGCCTTATGAGCAATGTCAAGTTTCTCAAACTTCTCTGAGAGTCTAGCATGAGCAGTCCCAAATTCAATCTTTTCCTTCTTTAGTTTCTTTACCTTAGCAAGAGCATTGTCACGTTCTTTAATGAGCTAGGCAACAACCTCTTCATGGGACTCCTCAATTGACTCGAGTTTCTCCTCCAAGGATACTCGATCTTCCTCTTCTTCCTCTAAGGCATTCTTCAAGGAGGCTATCTCCAAGGCATCTTCTCTTTTAATTCTACCCTTTTCTTCGAGAAGTTCTTCAGAGTGAGCAAGTTGACTCATAAGAGAATCAAAATGAAGTTTGTGCTCACCTTGCAAGTTAGTGAAAAAATTGTCCAAAGAAATAACTTCTTATTTTATCTTAAGACTAGTATGATCATCCATATCCATATTTATATTAGTCTTAGGAAATGAAGAAATAGAAGATGATACCTCGGACCCTCTTACCATAAGGCAAGTGACGTTGTTGTTGATGACATTTTCATTTGGAGAGTCGAAGAGTGATGAGGGAGTAGATGTGGTGGCTATAGCATCCACCTCTCGAGAACTATCTTCATCCTCTTCGTCTTCACTTGTAGAGGAATATTCTTCTTGTGCCACCAAGACAATCTTGGGTTGCTTCTTGTAAGGACCATTCTTTTTGATAAATGGCTTCTTTTGAGGTGCCTTCGACTTTTCTTTGAGGATGAGCCTGCCCCCATTGTCTTATCTACTTTGATATGGACATTCAGCCACAAAGTGCAACCTATCTCCACAACTGTAGCATGTCCTCAGTTTTGGGCCATTCTCTCTTCTTCCACTTAACCCATTCTTGCGCTCGAGTTCAGACTTGGCCTTGGCTGGATCATTCCAAAAGTTCCTTGCATAGAAAGCCATGTACTCACTATGAGCATGCTTGACTTCCTCGGGACAGCCCATGGAGACAACACCGTATCCTATTTCATCCTCATCTTGCTCAACAACATTTGCTTTTAGAGCAACATTGACTCCTTTTTGAATTCCAATAGCCCGAGCACAGGCATCTTGGGCGTTCTTGGTGGAAACTTTGAAGGCCACCATTTCTTGCATGACTTCATTGGAAGTCATTTGGTGGTAGTTGTGTCTACCTTGCAAACTCTTCAAGTCCGTTGGCTCAAATGGCATGAGGGCACTCACATATTTCCTTTTGATCCAGGCATCATCAATGTGAGTGGCTCCATGCTTTCTAAATGTTGTTGCAATGCTCTTGAGCCTTATATACATGTCTTCATGGTCCTCACCATCCAACATGTAGAATCCTTCAGCTTCATTACTTAGAGCATCATATTTATTCCTTCTCGTGCTTTCATTTCCAATGAATAGGTCGGTGAGAGCATCCCAAGCTTCTTTGGCGGTGTTGAAGTGCTCAATGTGGGGCATGTCCTTGGGACCCACTCCGAGTTGAATCATGTGAAGAGCCATTGCATTCAGTTGACTATCCACAATTTCTCTTCTAGTCAAGTTGGTGGGGTCTCCAATGTCAAGACCATGTTCGATAATCCTCCAAAGCTCAATTGACGAATTGCATACATGTTGATTTCATTAAGAATTGCCATTTATTAAATGTAGATGCAGTAAGCTTGGGTGGATCACCCCTATTGTTTATATGAGAATGAGGGATAGGTGGGTTGGGAGAATATAGGTGAGGGACCTCACTATGGTCCTCCTTACCACTTCCCTTCTTGGAGGCAGAACCATTATGTTTTTCACCTACCACTTCATCTTCCTTAGATCCGGCGTGAGCCTTATCCTTAGATAGAGGAGTGGTGGCCTCAGAGGAAGATGGAGATGGGGATGATGATGTGAGGCGAGCAATCATTTGTTGTATCTCTTCCATCTTGCACTCAAAGGATTTCAACAAGGTTGTTTCCAACGTCTTGAGGTCATCCATTGTGACCTTGTCCACAGCCTCATTCCCATTTTCCTTAGTACCCATACTTCTCTTAGGCGGCTAAGCCCGAATAAAGAGCCGTGGCTCTGATACCAATTGAAATGGATCGTATGGGCACCTAGAGGGTGGTGAATAGGTGCTACTTCAAATTTTAATGCTTTTTCAATTTTAGGCTTGACACAAAAGGTAAATTCTCTAGATATACTACTATGTAGAATTTCCCTATATGCAAACCTAACTACTAGCGAGTAAAGGCGAGTGGAGTGAGGAACGAGGAAACCGTAATGAAGCATGCAGAGACACAAGATTTGTTTTACCGCAGTTCCTTCCTTGTTAAGGGAAGTACATATGCGTTGAAGGGGTGGGCGGTACTAAGACCACCACACCACAATAGGCCTCACCCTGTACTTCGATGGATCTCACCACCAAAGGCCTGATCCACCTTTCCACCATTGGAACCCTTAGAGGAAGGAACCGGCGCCTTTACATAACTAGCGGGGCACAACTCCACAACCAAATTGGAGGCTCCCGTAATGACAACAAGCTGCCACAAGAACAATTGTTATCAATAATAAAACACAAGATCTAGTTATTAACAAGAATACTAGATCAGGGATTCTCCAAGTGAATGGAGAGGAATTGAAGTGCTTGATTCGTGATGACGATGAATAATGTCTCCTCCTTCAATTCCCCAAAAGATCGAAGCCTTCGGGTGGTTGAGGTGGGAGATCTTGAGAGAGAGCTTTTGCAACAGGTCTGATCTTTTTCGAATGAACCAAGACATCTGACAGGAGGGGAAGATGTGAATTTTATACCCCCTGTCCAGATGGAGCCGTTGGAGCTTTTTGGGGCCGGATTATCCGGCCTAAGTGAGGGCTGGATTACTCGGCCCGGGGAAAACTCCGCCCCAGACTCAGACTATCCGGGGGAAAATCCGCCCCCGGACAGAGACACACGCCTAGCCAGCCTTTGTGTTTCTCCTGGGGGCCGGATTATCCGACCCAAGGGGAGGTCCGGATTATCCGACCCAAGGGGAGGTCCGGATTATCCGAGTGGGGAAGATAATCCGCCCCCGGATAGAGACACGCGCCGAGCCAGCCCTTGCCAAGAGGGTCAGGCCGGATTATCCGGCCCTTGATGCGGGCGGATAATCCGGCCCCCAAACACCAAAAACACTTCCCTGCACACTTAGCACACATGAGAAAACTCCGCGGTATTGTTATATAACACACAAAACACAGGGAACCATGAAATGTTCTTTCACCAGCCACTACATGTGCATCGTCACCAACACTGGCGGTGGTAGTGGCACCCAAGGAAACACCGGCACCGTCGCCAATGGTGGCGCCCCAGTCATTAACGGTGCCCCTACCAATGGTGCCCCCATGATGGCTATGAAATATAGCCATCTACATCCACATTTAAACTGGATATTATTCATATTTTTTATGAAATATCTCTCTAAACCCTGCCACTAATTCCTAATGATCAAAGGGGTATGGAATCCTTTCTATTTTTCCCTGTGCAGATAATGACGTTTGATGATGGGAATCACAACATTAAACTCAAAGATACAAGATTTCCAACAACCCGAAAACATCACGAGTAGCTATGACAGCAGCCACCATGTACCTGCTCAGCAACCAACCACCAGCTAGGGATAGACGATCTGCCATGCACCGATCTATGATTGCCGGCCCTGGACTAGTCGAAGCTGCACTTGCGAAAGCTCCAATGCTAGAGCCGAAGAAAAGCAAGGCCCCACCCAAGTACTACTCACTCTCCTCCAGCGAAGACGAGCATGACTTGTCACGGCGACACGATCGCGATTACGATGCGGGTGATGACATCACACAACGCAAAGTCGACAAGCTGCACGTCGGCTGCTTCAGCAGAGCCATACGGCAGACGTGAATGCCGAAATGGTTCAAGCTCCTGTCGGAGAGTCCAAAGTTCTACGGCCTCCAGGACACGAAGATCTGGTTGGACGACCACATGTCCTACGTCAAGATGCATGGTGGAAACAAGTGCACAACCATGAAGTGTCTCCAGCTGTAGATGCAAGGCGCTGCTCGCACGTGGCTCAACAACCTCCCCCATGGATCGATTCGTAGCTGGGAGAAGCTAGTCTATAGCTTTGTGTGAAACTTCAAGGGGGCCTACAAAAGGCCTGCGTCAATCGAAGAGCTAAAGGCCTACTCCCAGAAGTCGGGCGAATCACTTCACTCTTATATTCAGAGGTGGTCCATCATTAAAAACTCGGCGGAGGACGTCTCTAAGGACCGCACAATCGATGCATTCAATGGCGGCGTATGTCGCAGAGAACTCATGGTGGAGCTGGGCTGCACAAAGCACAAATCAATCGACCACCTGATGGGAATCGCAAACATGTGGGAAGATGGAGAGGACTCGGTGAAAAATAACCGCGCCCACTCAGATGACGAGGACGACCTTGGCCGTCGACGTGACCGTCGAGGGAAGCATCGATTGCGCGGCTATGAAGACCGCGATGAAGTCAACATGGTCGCGGCTGGCTATGTTGCTAAAAGCGATGATGGAAACTGCAACAACGGATATCGTAGCGACAGCAGGAAACCCGCACAGGTGTGGCAACGCTGCACCTGCGACAAAGCGCCTAAACATCAATCCAGGACAAACTATCTGGACCCTACAATGTTCACTTTTACATCGACAAGCACGATGGCAAGAAGAAGTCCATCCACCTCCTAAAGGACTGCCGCGAGTTCCTGAAGCTCCACGAAGGCCTCACTCAGATGAATCGCGACGCGATGAATCAAGGATACAGAGCTGCCCCAGGCGCCATAGCTCATGGAGCACCGCCACCATCGCCTGGAGGACTCGTGCATCCTGCGGTTGCACCGACTCCAAACAATGTGGGCGAGCAGTACCCACGAGCGTTGGGAAACATGGGCATGATACAAAAAGGACGCCCCTCATACAGGGTGCAGAAGTCAATCACTCGCCAAGTCAATTTAGTGGTCAACTCTCCACCCTCAACCACTGAGTACATCAGCGGGTGCGAGTCCTGCATCCCCTTCGACAAGCACGATCACCCGCGCCAAGTACCTCGCCCGGGCCACTCTCCCCTGGTGCTCGAGGCCCAAATCGGTGGCTATAAGATGAGTCGCGTCTTCATGGACGGTGGCAACGACATCACCCTCATGTTCGCCAGCACCTTTCGCGCCATGCGGATCCCCCTTTCTTGCTTAGAGGCCTCCAACACAACGTTCCATGGCATTATCCTAGGAAAAGGCACATACCCCTTTGGCAAAATCAACCTCGACGTCATCTTCGGCACACCAGCAAACTTTTGGCAAGAGTGCCTCGAGTTCGAAGTGGTCGAATGGCCCTCGCAATATGACACAATCCTCGGACGTATCGCGTTCGCGAGGTTCATGGTTGTCCCGCACTACGCCTACCTAGAGATGAAGACGCCGGGACCCAGCAACATCATTACCGTCACCGGAAGCTTCGCCAAGTCAGACAACTGCAACATGGAATTCAACAGAATCTCCCAATCCTTCAGCATGCAAGAAGAGATGGAAAGACTCAAGGAATCGACAAATAGTCTTCTCCCTGTGAGTAAGCCAAATGATCCTAACCAGTTCTTCGACTCGTCGGTGAACACCAAGGTGATACGTTGCTAACGTATCTCTAATTTTTGATGTTTAATGCTTGGTTTTTATCTACTTTCTTATGTTTTGTCCACACTTTGGAGTACTTTTTATACACTTTCTTGGACTAACCTATTAACAAGATGTCATAGTGCCAGCTGCCTGTTTTCTGCTGTTTTTGGTTCCAGGAAAGTCAGAAATGAATATTCTCGGAATTGGACAGGACAAAAGTCAAAGTCAATATTTCACCGAGGGGGACACGGAGCCAAAATACGAGACGGACATGGGCCAGAGGGCCGCCACACCACCTGGCCATGCAGCCAGGCCTGGCCCGCGCCAGGGGGTGGTGTGGCCGCCTAGGGCACCCCCTTGGCCTCCCCTTCCGACTATAAGATGCCTTCGATACAGAAACCCTAAGTACCCGATCAAAATTCCACGAAAGAATCTATAGCTGCAATCATCTCCATCCCTAGATCGGGAGGGATATGAAGGTCTTCCCGGCACCCTGCCGGTGGGGAGAATTCACCCTGGAGGCCTTCTTCATCACCATGCAAGCCTCCGGTGTGATGCATGAGTAGTTCGTCCTTGGACTACGGGTCCATGTAGTAGCTAAATGGTTGGTTCTTCTCCTTTGTGCTATCATGTTTAGGTCTTGTGAGCTCCATTCATGATCAAGATCATCTGTTTCTAATCTTACATGTTGTGTTTGCGGGGATCTGATGGATATTGAGATGCTATTTCAGATTGATTATTGATTCTATCATGTCTTTGTTATTTGTGATCTTGCATGCTTTCCATTGTTAGTAGCTATCTTGGCCAAGTAGATGCTAGCAACTCCAAGAGCTAGTATTTATGCTCGATAGTGGGTTCATGCCTCTAGTAATCTGGGGAAGTGACAGAAATCTCTAAGGTACTAGATGTGTTGTTCCTACTAGGGAGAAAACGACAATCCTTTGTTCATAGAACAATCGTATTGTTTACTTTACATGCAATGCGTAATGAAATTATATGTTGCTTGCAACTTAATACTGGAGGGGGTTCGGATGATAACCTGAAGGTGGATGATGCATTGCAAATGTATCTATATTTTTTGTTGTTCCATGCTTGTTTTATATCTACTTTCTTATGTTTTGTCCACACTTTGGAGTATTATTATACACTTTCTATGACTAACCTATTAACAAGATGCCATAGTGCCAGTTGCCTTTTTTCTTCTGTTTTTGGTTCTAGAAAAGGCAGAAAATGAATATTCTCGGAATTGGACGGGAGAAAAGTCAAAGTCGATATTTTACCGGAAGACTCACGGAGCCAGAAGACGAGACAGAGAGGGACCAGGGGTTGGCCACACCACCTGGTGGCATGGACCAGGCTAGGCCATGCCAGGGGGTGGTGTGGTCCCCTTCGGCCTCCACCGACCTTGCCCTTTTGCCTATAAGAAGCCTCCAATGAGAAAACCCTAAAGAGATAAGCCTCCAGCCAAGAAAAGTTATGCAGTGCCGCTGCCACCGAAGGGGAGATTCAGGGGATAGAAAGTCTCTGTTTCGGCACCCTGTCGGGACGGGGAATTACCCCCGGAGCCATCTCCATCGATCTCCACCACCATCTCCTTCGCTGTTGCTGATTCCCATGATGATGAGAGAGTAGTTATCTCTCGAGGCTAAGGGTTCTACGGGTAGCTATGTGTTAATCTCTCTCTCTCTCTATGCATGATCATATTGTGATCATGAGCTTTGTAATCAAGTAGATCTACCTCGCTACTCAAGTGCTTTAATAGATCTCTTCTCTCCCCATGTGTGTGAAAGTGACAGCGTGCACACCATGGTGGCACTTTGGCTAGAGATTACAAATACTTATTATGAGTTATATTTGGAGTTCGATGTCTCTATAAAATTGTGGTGTTTTTTGGAACCATCTAGTGCTCAAGGTGACAGTGTGGGGTTATCTAGATGGGGTAAGCGAACTCTGAGGTGTGCTGTTATAGCCCTACCATGGATTAGAGTTATCCAATCGGAGAGTAGTTCAGAGTAGTATCATAAAGAGAAGATATTTATATGGGAGTGTTCACTAGTGAAAGTATGATCCCTAGGCCTTTTCTAAGCATTGAAACACCGTTTGCAACTAGATATGTTACATGTTTGCTTGCTGCCATCTTTATTTCAGTTTGCCTTTAGTCTCTTCCACGCCATCAAGCTATTTTTTGGCACCATTGTCTTATATCCATACCACTTGTATTTTACTATCTCTTCGCCGAACTAGTGCACCTATACACCTGATAAGTGTATTTGGTGTGTTGGGGACACAAGAGACTTCTTGTATATTGATTGCAGGGTTGCTTCAGAGGGAATACCTTTGACCACTTCCTCCCTGAGTTCGATAAACCTTGGGTGATCCACTTAAGGGAAACTTGTTGCTGTTCTACAAACCTCTGCACTTGGAGGCCCAACAACTGTCTACATGAATAGAAGTGCATAGACATCAGTGGATTATTAATCATAGATGCAGTTGGATTACGGTCTATGTATAATGTTGTAATGCCCAATCGAATCTCAAAGGAGTCCAGATGATTAGTATATGCATGTATGCTTTCTTGATGTTTGTCAATTGCCCCACTGTAATTTGTTCACCCAACATGTTATCTATCTTAAGGAGAACCACCACTAGTGAACTATGGACACCGGTCCTTTCTTTACCATCAATCTACAACTGTTTACTGTTTTCTATTTACTTTCTGCAAGCTTTTACTTTCTTCCACACAATACGTTTAATCCTTTGTTTTCAGCAAAACCGGTGAGATTGACGACCTAACTGTAAGTTGGGGCAAAGTTCTGTGGTTGTGTTGTGCAGGATTCCAAGTTGGAAACAACACCTTGGAGGTGTTTCCTTGCTCCTACTGGTTCGATAACCTTGGTTTCATAACTGAGGGAAACTTGCTGATGTGCTCATCATACCTTCCTCTTGGGGTTCCCCAACGAGCTCGAGATATCTTGGGCCATCACAAAGCGGTCCAGGTCCACCCGACGGCCCTCATCGCCAACAACTTGAGTTCCGCATAGGAACTCGTGCTCATCGAATTCCTCCATGAGCACAGAGAGATCTTCGCCTGGTGTCCAGCGGATATGCAAGGAGTCCCTAGGTAATTCGCCAAGCACGCACTCAACATCAATCCTGATGCCAAACCAGTTAAATAGTCGATGCGTCGAGTATCAGAACCAAGGGCAAAGTCGGTCGACATGGAAATCAACAGACTCCTCGACGCCGATTTTATACGAGAAATAAAGGAAAGCACTTGGGTTGCTAACCCCGTGCTTGTTTCTAAAATTACACGGATATCCTATGGATGTGCGTGGACTTCACCTCTCTCAACAAGCACTGTCTGAAGCACCACTTCCCCTTACCGCAGATTGACCAGATAATCGACTCCACCGCAGGATGCGCACGCCTTTGTTTCCTCGACGCTTACTCAGGCTACCATCAGATTCGAATGAAGGAGGAGGACCAGGAGAAAACGGCCTTCATCATGTCGTTTGGCATTTACTGCTACACAACAATGCCCTTCGGGTTAAAGAATGCAGGAGCCACCTACCAACGGAGTATGCAAGCTTGCCTAAAAAACCAGCTTGGTCGAAACATACAAGTTTATGTCGAAAACATTGTCATCAAAACCAAGGAAGAAGCTACACTCATCGACGATCTCCGCGAGACCTTCGACAACCTCGATCGCTACCGGATCAAGGTGAATCCGGAGAAGTGTGCCTTCGGCATGCCATCCGGACAATTACTCAGGTAGGTCATATCCGCCAGGGGAATCAAGGCCAACCCGAAAAAGATAAGGGCCATACTAGCCATGGAGAAGCCGAAGAACGTCAAAGGCGTCCAACAGCTAGCTGGACAAATCGCGGCGCTCGGTTGATTCATCAGTCGAATGGGAGAAAAGGCACTACCATTCTACTAGCTCCTCCGCAAAACTGACAAGTTCAAGTGGACGGACGAGGCACATGCAGCATTCGACAATGATGGCTCAAAATGTACAGGTCGTTGGGAACCCCAAGAGGAAGGTATGATGAGCACATTAGCAAGTTTTCCCTCAGTTATGAAACCAAGGTTATCGAACCAATAGGAGCAAGGAAACAACTCCAAGGTCTTGCTAGCAACTTGGAATCCTGCACAACACAACCCTAGAACTTTGCTCCAAACTTACAATGAGGTTTTCAATCTCACTGGTTTTGCTGAAAACAAAGGATAAAACATATAGTGTGGAAGATAGTAATTGCTTGCAGAAAGTAAATAGTAAACAATAACAGTAGATGGTATATCAATGGTAAAAGAATGGGCTGGGGTCCATAGTTCACTAGAGGTGATTCTCCCTAAGATAAATAGCATGTTGGGTGAACAAATTACAGCGGGGCAATTGACAGATTCGAGAAAGCATACAATGAATATACTAGACATCTTGACTCCTATGAGTTTCGATTGGGCATTACAACATAATACATAGACCGTAATCCAACTACATCTATGACTAATAATCCACCTTCAGGTTATCGTCCGAACCCCTTCCAGTATTAAGTTGCAAGCAACAGATAATTGCATTAAGCAAAGTGTGTAAAGTAAACAATACGATTATCCCATGGACAAAGGATTGTTGTTTTCTCCCTAGTAGCAACATCACATCTACAACCTTAGAGATTTCTATCACTTCCCCAGATTACTAGAGGCGTGAACCCACTATCGAGCATAAATAATCCCTCTTGGAGTTACAAGAATCTACTTGGCCAAGATAGTTACAAACAACGGAGAGCATGCAAGATCACAAATAACAAAGACATGATAGAATCAATAATCAATCTGAAATAGCATCTCAATATCCATCGGATCCCCACAAAGACAACATGTAATATTACAAATAGATGATCTTGATCATGAACAGATCTCACAAGATCTAAACATGATAGCACAAAGGAGAAGAACTAACCATCTAGCTACTACATGGACCCGTAGTCCAAGGATGAACTACTCACGCATCACAGCGGAGGCTTGCATGGTGATGAAGAAGGCCTCCAGGATGATCTCTCCCCTCCGGCATGGTGCCGGGAAGAGCTTTAGATCCCTCCCGATCTAGGGATGGAGATGGCGGCGGCTACAAACTCCTTCGTGGAATTTTGATCGGGTACTTAGGGTTTTCGTCCCGGGAGGCTTTTATAGGCAAAGGGGCAAGGTCGCTGCAGTACCAGGGGGCCCACACCCCCTGGTGGCACACTCTAGGGCTGGCCACGCCGCCACCGGGTGTGTCCGCCCTGGTGCGCCACTTCGTCTCCCCTCCGGACTCCGTGTTGCTTCGGGTAAAATATTGACTTCGGCTTTTGTCATGTCCAATTCCGAGAATATTTCCTTACTAGCTTCCTGAAACCTAAAACAGTAGAAAACAGACAACCGGCATGGAACAAAACATAAGAAAGTAGATATAAAACAAGCATGGAACATCAAAAATAATAGATACATTTACGACGTATCAAGCATCCCCAAGTTTAACTCCTGCTCATCCTCGAGTAGGTAAGTGATAAAAAGAATAATTTTTGAGGTGACATGCACCATCATAATCTTGATCAAGGTATTTGTAAACCATTTATAGCTGGGATCAAAGTACTCTAACATGAAAATGAAAGATAGAGTTCTAACAATAAGACATGGCAACTATGTTGCAACATGAAAAGGTACAAACAAAAGATTCATGAATAACAATGCATTAAAAGATGTTTGTTTGTTTCACATATAGAAAACATAAAAATAATGGTATTCAGCTTGTCCCTCATGGTATAGCAAAACATAAATGCATAGGACACCTTCAAAGTTAATAAGGGTGACTAGATACAAAAAATTTAAGAACAAGCAATATCATAATTATGAATCAATCAACAAGTTTTGGGACAATGCACATTAAACTAAGAATGACCACTATGCTCTCTCAATTAGTGCATAAAGATAGTAGATGGAGACTCAACATAAAAGTAAAAAGAAAGGCCCTTCATAAGAGGGAAGCAGGGATTTCAAGTTTCATAAATAGCTTCCAAAAATTATGGTACTTATTAGCTTTCAGCTCTCATTGCCCCTATCATAAGCATCTTTAGGTGATTAAGGTTAAAGTGAACAAATATGAGGATATGCTTGACAAGTTATAAGTCAAAAATCTCATGCCCCTTTCCTACGAGTACCGAACCTCACGCTACTCAACTTTAGTCACGAGTAAGTTCTTGTCATTGTAAGTACATGTGTATCATGGAGAACCGCCAACGGGGTATCCCTTGCCCCATGATATAGAAGTTATCCCGTATCAAAATGACAAGGCAACAGCCAATGAGTATCTCAACAATCTTTTTATTTGCTATTTCCGTAGGTTTTTATTGAGGATGCTTCACATAATGCTCACTATGGTTATGCTGCAAGTTTCCACCATGATTAGGCATGGCTTAGGCTAGCCGCCCAGGCATTTCTCTAACACACATACAAACTCCATGAGCTTACAAGCTCCCCTTTTATTTCACACTACCGGGATCCATAAACAAAAGAACATGATATCAACTGAATAATAAGTGCAATGTTGAACGCGTTCTCCATGGTACATGGTTCTGCTAATTCTCAACTTATAAAGTGCAAGCATATACGCAACATAGACGGACGCAATGGTTCAAGTTTATTAAGTGCAGGAAAGTAAAGTGTGCCATCAAGTTCGTGAGAGCTTTAATCACTAATTTTCACATGACAAGTTTAATTTGGAAGGTAGATAAAAACATGAATATACTTGGAATAGTGTAAAACACCATGCATAGGAATTTATAGTGGACTCTATGGAATAACTTGGTTTTCTTGGGGGTTGGATGCATGAGTCAAACTCATACTTGGTACATGTGGAGGCTAGGAAAAGACTGGGAGCGACCAACTAAGAGAGCACTAATGGTCATAATCATGCAAAGCGACAAAACATTATTAATTAAAGCATAAAGTGATATTACGAGTTAAAAAACTAAATGATCATAGAGGCTAAGGTGACTTGTTCATAGTCTGGTCTAAGCATGTGCCAAGTCAACCCAAATAAAGCATCGAAGGAGAATACCACAATATTATGCTTTTTCTATGCTAAAACAACACATGATTCTTTCAAGGCACATTATGCAATCTCAATTGTTTGGAACAAGTCATGCTACATCAATAATTACTAAGCATAAAGTCAAAGCAATATCAAACATGACATGATAAAGTCTAGGCCACAGTCAAAATAAAACTCCTTTTATACCACTTATAAGCATGAACTTTCCTACTCTTTTCCAATCACCAATCAACTTATTTGAAATATCATATGAATGCAGGGGTCCATCCAATTTATTTAAGCAAACTAAAAAAATAAAACTAAAATCAAAAAACGAAGATGCTCCAAGAACAACACAATTGTGCATGAAACAATAAAAATGAAGTGTTTTGGAAGAAAACCTGAGATTTTTATTGATGAAGAAGGGGGTGCGTTGGGCATCCCCAAGATTTGATGCTTGTACTTCTTGAATATTTATTGGGGTTACACGGGTGGCATCCCCAAGCTTGAGATTTTGTCCATACTTCATCTTATCACATTATTCTTGCCCTACACTTGAAAATTTCCTTCATACAAAACTGCACACATTCCTCATTAGCAACATTAGTGTATTCAAGATAATAAGTCCTTTGATTTAGTTTCATCACAAGTAAAACTTCCATTAAAACTCAACTACTGTAGAAATTCTTTCTAAAATCTCAAGTGATCAAAGAGAACTCAAAGAGAAAGAGATTAAGAGGCAAATGCAAATAATGGCAGAAATCTATCAAAACATACCAGCAGGTAAAAACCAATTTTTTTCAAGACCTTCTATTGCTCAAATCGAAAAGTGATAAACTAACGAAAGTTAGATAAAAACCTGGGGCATAAGCACAAAAACTTACAGCTCAATCCGACATTCAGAGATATTTCACGATTTTTTACAGTGAAGCACAATAATCTGTTCCGAGACAGTAACTTTCCCAAATCTTACTTCTCTCTCATTAGAGGTTATTCTTGGCACAAAAACCACACAAAAAGGATAAGGAGAGGTTATTACAGAGGTAATAACTTCCAAGACTCAACAAAATAAAAACTTACTGAAAGTAAAAATAATTTGGGTTATCTCCCAATAGTGCTTTTCTTTAACGCCTTTGAGCTAGGCATAGGAAGCAAGATTTCAAGTATTTTCAAATGAAGAAGCATTAAGAACAAATTTTGTTTTAATAGGAGAGGAAAAAGGTATCTTCTTTCTCTTTTTAGGGAAGTATTCTATACCTTTCTTGAGTGTAAGTTGATATTTAATGGTGCCTTCCTTCATATAAATAATAGCACCAACTGTGCTAAGAAAAGGTCTTCCCAAGGTAATAGGACAAGAAGCATTGCATTCAACATCCAAAACATAGAAATGAACGGGGACATAGGTATTGTTAACCATAATAAGAACATCATTAATACTACCCATGAGTTTGTTTTTAGCATTATCATCAAGTTGGACATCTAAATAACAATCTTCCAATGGTGGCAAATCAAGCATTTCATAAATCCTTCTAGGCATAATAGAGACACTAGTATCAAGATCACATAAATCTTTGAGATCAAAATCATTCACTTTCATATTAATGATGGGTTCCCAACCATCTTCTAATTTCCTAGGAATAAAAGCTTTATGTTTCAACTTTTCTTCTTTAATTTTTATGGAGCATATGTAATGTGTTTTGTAAAGGCCATATTCATAACATATCATTAGGACTTCTAGAAAGCTTTTGTAGGAACTTAATTACTTCAGAAATATTGCAACCATCAAGATCAAAATCAAAATTACCATCCAAGGAAGTAGAACTATTTCCCATATTTTGAAGAATTTCAGCATTTTTATTGGGGAAGGTTCCATTGGTTTTAGGCATTGTTACAAAAGGAATGGGGACTTCATGCGGCTTGCTAGCATCAACATTGGTAGTGGTAATAGTACAAATACTATTATTTCTAGCAATTTCATCTTCTCTTTCCCACTTACCATGCAATTTAGCTAACAGTCTAACATATTCATCAATTCTAACTTGTATGGCATTAGTAGCAGTAAATGGGTTTTCCATAGTTTCAGGTTTAGCAGCCATTTTATTAATCAAAGAAGATTGTGCTTCAGACAAAGATGATAATTTTTCAGCATCCGAAAGTTTTTCCTCAACAATTTTATTGAAAGTAGTTTGTTTATTAATAAAATCCTTAAGCATGACTTCAAGTTCAGAGGGTGCACTTCTATTGTTGTTGTAGGAATTTCCATAAGCATTACCATTATTGGGAGGATATGGCCTATAATTGTTACTACCAAAATTATTCCTATAGGCATTGTTGCTAAAATTACTATTTCTAATGAAGTTCACATCAACTTGCTATTCTTGAGCAACCGAAGAGGCTAAGGGAACATGATTTGGATCAATATGAGCTTTTCCATTAACAAGCATAGACATAATAACATCAATTTTATCACTCAAGGAGGAGGTTTCTTCAACAGAATTTACCTTCTTACCTTGTGGAGCTCTCTTAGTGTGCCATTCAGAATAGTTAACCATCATATTATCAAGGAGCTTTGTTGCATCACCCAAAGTAATGGTCATAAAGGTGCCTCCAGCAGTAGAATCCAACATATTTCTTGAAGAATAATCCAGTCCTGCATAAAAGGTTTGGATAATCATCCAAGCAGTCAGTCCATGAGTGGGGCAATTCTTAACCAAAGATTTCGTTCTTTCCCAAGCTTGAGCAACTTGTTCATTATCAAATTGTTTAAAATTCATTATTTCACTTCTCATAGATATAATCTTAGCAGGAGGATAGTATTTTGCAATGAAAGCATCTTTGCATTTAATCCAGGAATCAATACTATTTCTAGGTAGGGATAGCAACCATTCTTTAGCTTTTCCTCTCAAAGAGAAAGGAAACAATTTAAGCTTAATAATATCTCCATCTATATCCCTATGTTTTTGCATCTCACAAAGTTCAACAAAGTTATTAAGGTGAGCAGCATCATCATCAGTACCAGCACCAGAGAATTGTTCTTTCATAACAGGATTGAGTAAAGCAGGTTTAATTTCAAAGAAAGCAGCTTTAGGAATAGGTGGAGTAATAGGTGTGCACATGAAATCATTGTTGTGGGTGCTATTGAAGTCACACAACTTAGTGTTTTCAGGAGTATTCATTTTTTTAGATTAAAGCAAGCCAACAGAAATAGGAACTAATTTTGTGTGTGTTTTTGATAGAAAGAAACAAGAAAACAAAGCAAAATAAACTAAGCAAAAAAAAACAAAGTAAAGAGATTGGTTGTGAGGGACTCCACTTGTGAAGCTATCCTTAACTCCCCGTCAACGGCACCAAAAAAAGTGCTTGATGGCTCAAAATGTAGAGCTCGTTGGGAACCCCAAGAGGAAGGTATGATGAGCACAGTAGCAAACGTTCCATCGGTTATGAAACCAAGGTTATCGAACCAGTAGGAGCAAGGAAACAACTCCAAGGTGTTGGTAGCAACTTGGAATCCTACACAACACAACCACAAAACTTTTCCCCAACTTACAATGAGGTTGTCAATCACCTTCGGCATGCCATCCGGACAATTACTCAGGTAGCTCATATCCGCCAGGGGAATCAAGGCCAACCCGAAAAAGATAGGGGCCATACTAGCCATGGAGAAGCCGAAGAACGTCAAAGGCGTCCAACAGCTAGCTGGACAAATCGTGGCGCTCAGTTGATTCATCAGTCGAATGGGAGAAAAGGCACTACCATTCTACTAGCTCCTCCGCAAAACTGACAAGTTCAAGTGGACGGACGAGGCACATGCAGCATTCGACAATGATGGCTCAAAATGTAGAGGTCGTTGGGAACCCCAAGAGGAAGGTATGATGAGCACATTAGCAAGTTTTCCCTCAGTTATTAAACCAAGGTTATCGAACCAATAGGAGCAAGGAAACAACTCCAAGGTCTTGCTAGCAACTTGGAATCCTGCACAACACAACCCTAGAACTTTGCTCCAAACTTACAATGAGGTTTTCAATCTCACTGGTTTTGCTGAAAACAAAGGATAAAACATATAGTGTGGAAGATAGTAATTGCTTGCAGAAAGTAAATAGTAAACAATAACAGTAGATGGTATATCAATGGTAAAAGAATGGGTTGGGGTCCATAGTTCACTAGAGGTGATTCTCCCTAAGATAAATAGCATGTTGGGTGAACAAATTACAGCGGGGCAATTGAGAGATTCGAGAAAGCATACAATGCATATACTAGACATCTTGACTCCTATGAGATTACAACATAATACATAGAACATAATCCAACTGTATCTATGACTAATAATCCACCTTCAGGTTATCGTCCGAACCCCTTCTAGTATTAAGTTGCAAGCAATAGATAATTTCATAAAGCAAAGTGTGTAAAGTAAACAATACGATTTTCCCATGGACAAAGGATTGTTGTTTTCTCCGTAGTAGCAACAACACATCTACAACCTTAGAGATTTCTATCACTTCCCCAGATTACGAGAGGAATGAACCCACTATCAAGCATAAATACTCCCTCTTGGAGTTGCAACCATCTACTTGGCCAAGATAGTTACAATTTTCTCAACGGAGAGCATGCAAGATCACAAATAACATAGACATGATAGAATCAATAATCAATCTGAAATAGCATATCAATATCCATCAGATCCCCGCAAACACAACATGTAAGATTACAAATAGATGATCTTGATCATGAACGGAGCTACTACATGGACCCGTAGTCCAAGGATGAACTACTCACGCATCACACTGGAGGCAGGCATGGTGATGAAGAAGGCCTCCAGGATGATCTCTCCCGTCCGCCAGGGTGCCGGGAAGAGCTTCAGATCCCTCCCGATCTAGGGATGGAGCTGGTGGCAACTACAGACTCTTTCATGGAATTTTGATCGGGTACTTAGGGTTTTCGTCCCAGGAGGCTTTTATAGGCAAAGGGGCAAGGTCGGTGGAGTACCAGGGGGCCCACACACCCTGGTGGCGCGCCCTAGGGCTGGTCACGTCGCCACCAGGTGTGTCCGCCCTGGTGCGCCACTTCGTCTCCCCTCCAGACTTCGTGTTGCTTCGGGTAAAATATTGACTTCTGCTTTTGTCCCGTCCAATTCCGATAATATTTCCTTACTGTTGGGTTCGTAGCATAGAAAACAAAAAAATTCCTATGATGGGAACTATACGCCAAGATCTATCTAGTATATACAAGCAACGGGTGGATATATATCCATAGAGAACTTACCCTAGAAGACAACAAAGCTTTGTTAACGAGTTGGGACTCGTGGATGATGTAGTCGTACACTTGCCGATCTCAAGATTGTGATGAAGTCCAGCAGGTCTGGCTCCAACACGTCCATCAGATCCAGCTCCAGCAAGTCCAACACCACCAAGTCCAGCACCGCAAAGCAGCGGTGCATCCGTGATCGCACACACGTCCGGTACCCTGACAACCTCCGTCCCTCGCTCCAGCAAAGCAGCGGAAGCAGCAACTCCTTTCTAGATAAAGCCACCGGGAACATGTATCTCGCTAAGGTCCATGGCGTGGCAGCCATGGTGGTGCCCCCACCTCTTCCATCATTCATGTGGTGGATGCTCCACTCACATAAATATGCCTCCAGTCACACTTCCACTCACATGCATTAAATTTCCACCAAATTTAATGCAAGCTCTCATTAAATAAAACTATTTTATTTATTCTATTCAGAATTTTGTTAGTTACTTTAATTAACAAACACTCACATAAAACCCCCTGCAACATTTCAATATCACATGCAGAACCAATTTCAGCAATTTCGCCCGAAACAGTTTCGGTGTCTATTGAAATAATTCCAGTGCTTTCTTAAATCTTTATCTGAAACATATTTGCTCCAAATGGTGTCGGTATCCCTTAAGTGTGTCACCCTACGTGTAGCACCCCAATTGTCTAACAATTGTAATGCTACTTGTCCTAGTAAGATATTGGCTACTTTATATATTATTGTTGCATCATAATTATATCATGCTCATGTCATCATGCCACCTTGCATTTGAGCATCATATAAAACCCTTTTTCTTTTGGCTCTTCTCTCACATGCATTATTAATTGTATTTGCCTCTTGATATTGTATTTGGCTTTTGATATATTGTCTAAATGCCCAAGTTGAGTTGGGGGCATATCTTTTATTTCCATTCTACCACCTTTCTCTTCCACCACTTTATAATTCCACCATCCTACTAGATCATGAGCTTGTTGTCTATATTTTGGATTTCTCTAGCTCATGTGCAATAGGGTGGATCTAGTCCATTAAATTCCTTTGCTTGGGTTAATCTCCATTTCTTGGAAATGCATAATAATAATGCCATCATATTCATATTGTCTTCACAAAATAAATAATGGCAATATTATTTTGCATGGGCCATGCACAATTCTTCACCACCTTTCTCTTCTTTGGTTTTTCTTTGGGTTTAAATGGATCCTATCTTGGGAGGCCATCTACCACCACTACACCATCCCCATACTCATATCCACCTCTTTTCCTCTTATTTTATTTTCTCCATGCACTAACCATATGTGGCCTTTTTCCACCTAATTCTTTTCTTCCTCCTTCTTTCTTGTTTCACTTCCACATTAACTCAAGCAAGATCAAGCTTCACCTTTTCTTTTGGTTTGGCCTCATCAACTAAATCAAATTTAAATAACCAATAAAATTCAAACCTAGTTTTCTCTTTATTTTTCTTTTACACCTAAATTACACTAAGCCCTAACTCCAAAACCCCCCTCTCTCTCTCTAGCTTGACCATCTCCTCCCTCTCTCTCTAACCTGCTGAGCAGCACCCTAGCTAACCCTAACCCTCTCCCTAACCCTAGATAACCCTAACCGAGCCATGCCCCACCTACCTAGCCTAGCTACCCCTCCCTCTCTTCTCTCTCCCTAACCGAGGGTCCCCTCCAGCCTTCTCCCTGGCCTCTCTCCTCCAGCCCCACCTGCAGCCTCAGGCCCCCCTCCAGCCGGCCGAGCACGTGCTCGAGGAGGAGAAGGAAAAAGGTGGCCCGAGGCCACCTTATCCCTGCCGTGCCCCAGCTGCCCTCCTCCCTCTCTCCCTTCTTTTCCTCCCTCCCCACGTCTCTCTGGCCTCGCCCAGATCTGGCCCGAGTCACCCCTCCTCTCCTCCTTCTTCCTCTCCGACCACCAGCAGCCAACGCCGGTCGCCGCCAGCAACCGCCTCGCCCCGACGATCTAGCCGGCGTGCGCGACGTGGAGGTGTCCTGGAAGACCGAGGACCGTCCCCTGCCCCGACTCGTACGCGCCAACGTGGACGAGAAGCTCCCCAGCGCCGCCAGTACCTCGCCACTCCCCGAAACCCTAATTCGTCGGAGCGCCAGCAACCTCGACTCCTCGCCGTTCCTCGCGCCGATCCGAGCCCACCGCCGAGCCTGTGGTGAGCATCCCCTCCTCCCTGACATGGCCCGCCTCGCCGTACCCCCCTAACGTCGCCGTGCGTTTCGTCGAACACCCACCGCGCGCCAGAGCTCGCCGGCATCTGCAGATATCCCGCGTCGCACAGCCCTTATCTAGCTCACGTCCACCTCCCTATCAGCTTCCCTAGCCCGCCGCACCGGTCAGCCCCCTCAGCGCGCACTCCCGCGGCCCGGGATCGAATCCCCGCTCCGCGTCGCGCACGCACCTGCCGCCAGACGCGAGAGGAAGAAAAACAGTACCGGGGTCGTGGTCAATTTGCAAAAAGCCCCCCACCTTTTTGATTCCTACGACCCGCGCTCCTAACGACCCCCCCTGTCAGCCGCGCTAGCTCTTTCACAGAAAACCCCTCCGCCTTTCTCAGCCACAACCCGCGCTCCAGCCCCAGCCCCACCTGTCAGCCTCTGTCTCGCCCACCGCTGACACGCGGGCCTGCGCCAGTTGGCCCACCCCGCAGTCACTGTGGCTAGGCGAGCCCGCGGTGACAAAAGGATCTCCCCGCGCGTGGTCCAGTCAGCGCAAAGGCCCACCTGTCAGTATCTGGGGTCGATTCCGCCTGAGTAACAAAAGTAATTCCCTGAGTCTGTTTTTATTCAAATCTTTTTCAAATTAATTTAAATTCAAATTCTTTTCAGATTCCAATAATTTTAAAAATACAAATCCAAATAATACAAATAATATATGTTTTGGAATCAGAAAAATGTGAGGAATTCAAATATGCCCTTCAAAATATATTTTGAACACTTTAAATTTCGAGATGATTAAAATTACAATAAAATGCCCTTTTCCTTATTTAATTAATAACTTTCGTTTTATAATTCCAAATTAGGCAAATAATATGTCTAAATCGATCAGCGCGACGAGCCCGTTCTATTTATGCAGTCCTTGTTCTGATTTGAAGCATGCATCATGTTTTCACTTAAAAATCTGAACTGTTTATGACAATAAAGCTTGGTCAAATAAATAATAAAGTGCTCTATTTCTTGTATCCACACCTCACCTTTGCCATGCTACTTTAATGCCATGTAATTGTGCATCATTCATCATGGCATGCTGGGTTGCTTGTTGCATTTCAATTCATATGAATGTGCACTTTATTTATGTTGGCCCTTGGTTGTTTGGTTCTTCTTTGAATAGACGCCCAGCAGGAGAATTACCAGGATTCACAAGAGTATTACCCAGATCCATCTCTCGCTTCAACTGAGCTGCCAGGCAAGCACTACCACATGCTTGCATACATACAGTACCTATTGCCTCTATCTTATTCTTGCATCATTGAATCGTGATTGCATTAAATTGAATCCCAAGTACTGCAAAGCCTTTACTTTTAAACCACACTAAGCTTGTTCCGGTCCCATGAGCCATTACTACAGGAGTTGTTTGGGCCATGCGAGTCGTAGAAAAGCATGAGTAGGGTATGTGAGTGTCTGACGGATAATGAGGTACCTAAACAACATAACCTGAGTAGTAATGGGATAACTAATGAAAGAGGCACCGGTGAGCAATATCTGCTATTTGGTTTTTCATACTCACTTGTGTCCCGTAGGACCCCGAGTACTTGATTCCTGTTCCTTGACTATTCTCACTATCCACATCCGGGAGGCCTTATGGACCCCCCTGAGCCAGAGCTTGATTCATTCTTATTTCTTGGGGCCACAATTAGTTTGGGGCTTTATTACTATTCTGTACTTATGCCATGTTACTGCTTTATTTAAGATTGTGCGAGGAGCACCTGTACTGTTTTGGATCGTGACACGTTTTCGCTGTATCGACAAGCCCAGTCATATTTTCGGGTTCCCAGTCGTTTACCGCCGTCCACACAAACCTTGGGTCCGTCTCGGAGCCGGCCAACTTCGTTGCGGGTAGCTTAATGGGGTGGCCCCCTGAAATGTTTCTGAATCCTGTGATTGCTTTGTCGTGAATGCCTCGTTGGGTTTTGATTTGGTTTTTCCGAGGTTGATCGAGTGTGTGTTGCTATTCATGCACCCCTGCAGGGTAAATCTTTCTGAAAGCCGTGTCCGCGGTTATGGACGACTTGGAGCACAGTTTCTCGATCATAGACAAGTATAACTAAAGTACCGCCTTTAAATTGACTAAGTACTTGGCTAGTAAATAGTAAAATACTCATGGAATGGTTAATAAAACTGCCAACGGATGATGGGGGTTGTTCGTCCGCTTCCTCGTTGGTAAGCGAGGAGGAGGATGGATCTGTTAATTATACTGTTATAACTGTTGTTCTTAATTCACGGACTTCCGTCTATCATTGGTTAGGCAGAAGGTTAGCGAGTCTCTATAGAATTGTTAGGTATTATCTTTTGCTGCAATTGCGTCACCCCAGGTTGTGTCCCCTTTAGTGGCATAAAGACTTGCTGAGTACCCCTAGGGTCTCACACGATAAATTGTTTGATTCAGATGAACAGGTGTACCCGCAAGATGGATACTGGGTGGAAGAGACAGATGATGTTGGCAACGATCATTCGGTGTAGAGATTCTGGGAACGGGGATCCGTGTGATCTGTGGGCGGGATGTGTTTACTTATGGGGCATCTTATGCCAATTTGCTTCTTATCCGTACTCGGATCTTGTTTTCCGCTTTCGCCTGATACTCTAATGTGTGATGTATGAGGAGCTATCCTAAATTATTATATCTATCTAGGACATTTGGATATTGCCGTATGGCGTTGCAATATTTCTATTTCTTTTAGATGGAATGGCTCTGAGGACTGTTGTATGTGGCTTGCATACATACTCATTTGTGTATGTTGTTGATCCCTTCGCCTGCCGATTACGCCGCTCGTTCTTGTCCCGTTGATTGAAAGTGGTTAGGACGGCCGAAAGGTCTACCGTGAGTGGCCCTGGGCCCCACCGTACTATTTTAACCACTTTCGTTCATCCAGGCATTAACTAAGAGCGTAATTCACCGAGGTAGTTACACTACGGTTCGCGAATAACGCAGACATGATCGAGACACCTCTCCGATCAATAATCAGCAGAGGGACCTAGAAATCTGTACTGACTCCCACATATTCAACTATGACTCTTGTGATCGTGTGAACCTTTAACGTCGTATCTAAATCCCTTTGTCTCGCGATATATTACTTGTCCGAGATTCGATCATCGGCATCCAAATACCTAGTTTGATCTCATTATTGACATGCACTCTTTTCTCATTCCCGTGATATACCATTCTAGTGATCACATCACTTGCTTGCAAGCTATTTCAATGTGATATCACCGAGAGGGCCTAGAGTATATCTATCCATCATCGAGATGGACAAATCCCACTCTTGATCCATGAGCCTCAACATAACACCTTCGTAGCACTGAACCCACCTTTATAGTCACCCTGTTACGGTGTGACGTTTGATGTTATCAAGATACTCTTCCGGTGTTAGCAATTAACATGATCTCATGGTCTAAGGACTAAGATTACTTCGTATGATGTTATAGCAATATAAACATAATGACTCTGATCATAATGCTATACTTCGGATGAATTTTCATCACATCATTCCACCAATGTTGTGACCTCGTTATTAACAACATCCAATGTCCATGATCAGGAAACCTTAATCATCTTGTTAATCAACGAGCCAGTTTATAAGAGAGGCATAACTAGGAACTTTCTTTTTGTTTATTAAACACACATGTATTAACGTTTCCAAATTAATACGATTATAGCATGCAAAATAAACATTTATCATAAACATGGAACAAGATAATAAACACTTTATTATTGCCTCTCGGGCATATTCCCTTCAGTCTCCCACTTGCACTAGAGTCAATAATCTAGTTTGAAAAACTTTGTGTATTAAACACCTATGGCTTTCTGGTGTTGTATATAAGCGATTGCTAGTGGTTAACATAATCTCCGGATCTGACAGTTTCAGGTCCGTGTGTATTTGCATGTCTTTGCGTCTCTACGCATCACTCATTCTCAAATGAGATGGCATTGTATAAATTTGGTCCTTTGGTGGGACCTTTAGTTCATTCGGGTTAAAATATGTTGATATTATTGTCATACAATATATCTTCATAGTATTAGCCCACTTTGAACCACACCTAGTTTGATAACAAAATACTTAACACAAATGCCCTCCTTTGTTGCTACTATAGCAGTCACATACTTAGCCTTTTGTTGTAGTATCCGTCACAATGTCTCAACTTTTGAACTCATCCAAATCTATCATGGAACATCCTTTCCATTACATTGTGCCACCCATAGTCTAAATTGAGATAAATTTAATTTGTATCATGTGACAAAACCAGTATCAATGTAACACTTTACAATGAACTACCTTTAACTATTTGTCACTTATACATGATATATTCTTAGTTCTTCCAAAGCTCATAAGAATATCTTTACTATCGTCCAATGATCATCTTATGAATCATTGTGGTATGTCCTCATAACATTTAGAGCATAGGACATATGTGGATATATACATATCATGGTATAATTGATCAAAATATTCATGTGATTTTACTCACCAAGTGTTGAAACACTTGAATCTTGATACAATCATTTCCATGCAGCAAGAACCTTTCTTGTTGTTTCCATATTGAACCCTTTCAATATCTCATGTATGTACGTCTAGCATAACCATATTAGCGCCTCAATCTATCCATATAGACATTGATGCCAAATATTCCGGTTTTGCCCAAGTCTTTCATCGAAATCCTAATTTAATGAAATTCTTAACTTGTGTCAATAAAAGATACATCATTTCCAATCATCAATATGTACTATGCATAATGTATTGGAAATTTGTCTCAGCGCTCCCACTTAATTTCTTGCAAATGCAAGCATCTTCATCGTCTCCGATGAAGTTAAACTCTTTTAACATTTTCATCATGGTGAAGATTCCAACTCCGCTATGCTCACTTCAACTATTGAAGTTTGCATGCCCTTTTATCACCCTTTGATTTAATAAAACCCTTCAGACCATGTCATGTACACGTCCTAGGTAACCATTCTATTAGAAGAACCTTGTTTTGTTTATTCAACTACCATATACCGAATTATATGTAGTGGTTGCTACATTAATCCGTCAAGACTAAATATTGCTATGAAAGATCAAATCTTGTCATAGTCAACTCCTTGAACATTGCCGTAAACTTCTTTCTGACATGTCGACTATTTCATAGATGTTAAACATCCATGTCTATTTCTTTATAGATCCAAACACGACCGATAGGCTTCACGCCTTTCCGGAGGGTCTTCCAAGTTTAGAAACTTGATTTCTCGTGTATGGATACTATCATGGATTCTATGACTTATAGTCATTTTATGGAGTCAGGGGCCATCATCGCTTCTTTGCATGCAGTCGGTTCATCATTGTCAAAACAATAACGACTTCTATTTCAAATCTTACTATTTGATTCTTACCGACCCACATGGTTCAATAAGAACTCTAATATCCAAGATCACACCCTTTGTAATCACGGGAGCCATGAGCATTGTGGCCGCCACCAGGACACTTTTCGGCACTGCGCTACTTAGCACATATAGCTAAGATTCAACAACCTTATCAAAGTTCTATTGTCCTCCCACTTAACTTTTCACGAAAAATTCCTTCTCAAGAAACTTGACGTACCAAGCGACAAACTCTTTTGTCCGCGGTGTTATGGAGGAATTCCCAACAAATTCTTTGGGATAACCTACAAAGACGTGCTTATCCGAGTTTGGTTTTAAACATTTTACTTATGCATAGCATACCAAAATTTAAGAAAAGACAATTCGAGTTTTATCCCAAACCATAACTCATATGGTGTCATTTCAACGGATCACGATGGTCCTCTTTTAAGTGTAAAAGCGGTAGTCTCTAAAGCTTTAATCCTTAAAACATAATGGCAGTTATATAAATGACACCTTTGATCTTACCATGTCAAACAAGGTTTGATTTGATCTTTTGAACATACCATACTCCCGTGGTTTATCGGGAAATCCAAATTCATGGAACAATTCCTGAAATCTTAGGTTTTGCTAAACATGTAACTCAAATATCTTCCTTTATGATCAAATCATAAACTCTTTTATTTTCTTGTTACAATGATTTTTCACTTCATCTTGAAAATCTTTGAACAATTTTCAAATGTTTCATACTTCTTCCTTATTAAGTAAATATATAGATATATTCACTCGAGTTTCTAGAGAAAGCATATGAATAAAAATGGTCCATCGCATATGGCTACACATAATGGACTATGCACATCATCATGCACAATTTCCAATAAGTTAGTCATTCGTTCCTCTTTGGCCTATGAACAGAGTTTCAATTATCTTGAGGAAAGTTTCACAAGCGTCAATTGATCAAAATCAAAAGACTCCAAAAATCCATCAACATGGAGTTTCTTCATGTTTACTTTCCAATATAATTCAAATAGCGATGTCACTTCATAAGTGATCTTCCAATCATTTGTCTTACGACATTTTAGCAATAATATTTATGGATGTGATTTCTCCAACTAGACTTGTAAAAGTTCATCCATCCTTTATGGAATACGGTAATTTATTTGAACAACCATTGTTCTCGTAATACTAGAACAAAATAATAATTATTAAAACAAATCTTGAAGGCTAGGTTTGACGACAACGGAAACACAATAACACTTTATTTGTTTTCGATGAACATCATCACTTATTCTCTTGCTAGTTACTTAGGTCATTGCAGTTCATGAATTGTGTTGTTCTGTATGACGCTTCACACCAAGCAATTTGGTATCCAATACCGGTGTCCAATACCTAAGAACCACATTGTTTAATAAGCAAGGAATACAACCATAACATGTATATCTTCTATATACCTAAGTTGGACATCTCCAACCTTTTCTCTTCTGCCAAATATTTTATAGATTCTCTTTCAACAATTCCTTTTCTTAAAAGAATCTATCAACATCAATAGTGGTGTCATTCACATGACACATAGTACAAAGTGTATATAGTCAAATACTAATACCTTTGGACTTGCACTTTGAAGTGGATCACCATCATCAAATGTTTGGTGTTCTTTCAAAAATCCATTCTTTAGTAATCTATTACTGTAGTAAACATTTTACTTACATCTTCTATTCATCCTTATCATGAAAACTTTCATGATCAAGCTACTATAGCCTATAAGGAAGAATCGTGATCCCAAAACCTTTTTGGGAGATCCGGATGCCTAGCATCTCCATCCTTCACAAATTCTCATACAATATGAGAACATGTATTTTGCTAAATTATACTCTATCATAATGCAACCAAAAACATTGTTTCAGAAATCACAATATCTTCCACACATGATGGTTTCTGAAACATTTTTTCAGCTCCTAGAGAATCTTGATATTAAAACAACTTTTGAATATCAATAATCATGGAGGCAAACATGATACTTTAGATACTAACATTGGAATTCTTACTCTTGATTTAATACAACTTATTAAATTTCATGGAGTAAACAGAGTTTGCTGAAAGTTTGCAATAGGACTTCTAAACTTTAAATTGACATTCAAAACAATACGATACCAGTTCGTAAAGTAAATATCCAGAATTATATAGTTCTATTATCTAAATTAAAACTAAGCAAAAGGTAGTGAACAGACGTCAATGACTACAACAAATTATGCAAGTTCACTTTGATTTAGTTTATGATAAATTGAGTTCGACTAATCCAAATTAGAAATGAACTCCCACTCAAAAACGACATCCCTTGTGCCTTTTTGGTGATTACATGAACCAAATCCACTACACCAAGTCCGATCATCACGTGAGTCGGTGTAGCTTCAAAGGCGAGCATCAATATGGGCATCACATCAACTATATGACTCATGCTTAACCTTTCGGTCTGTGTTCTGAGGCCATGTCTGTACATGCTAGGCTCACCAAGTAAGAACCTTAGTATTCGCGTGTGTAAAACTGTCTTACACCCGTTGTATGAAAGCGTAGAGTCGAGTACACTCGATCATCACGTGATGTCTCAAAACACGATCCATAGAACAGTGCATACTTAAGGAAGAACACATTTTATCTTGATATTTAAATGAGGGATCATCTTATAATGCTACTAAAACGCCAAACTAGCAATATAAGATGCAAACATCATATGTATAAAGTGGAATGATATGGTCCATGCATTTGATCACCATCATGTGCATCGTGGTATGATCTCTATCATTCCTTTGTGTGTAAGGCCAAGGTCTATGGAACTTACACGTTAGGTGTGTTGTAAGGGTATCTACCATACATCAACTTACAACATTACCATATCATGACACTAGCCCAACAACAATCTAAACTAGACGCCTCTAATGGTCTCATGGTCTCATGGTCCGGTGTTAGCAATTAACATGATCTCATGGTCTAAGGACTAAGATTACTTTGTATGATGGTATAGCAATATAAACATAATGACTCTGATCGTAATGCTATACTTCGGATGAATGTTCATCACATCATTCCACCAATGTTGTGACCTCGTTATTAACAACACCCAATGTCCATGATCAGGAAACCTTGATCATCTTGTTAATCAACGAGCTAGTTTATAAGAGAGGCATAACTAGGAACTTTCTTTTTGTTTATTAAACACACATGTATTAACGTTTCCAAATTAATACAATTATAGCATGCAAAATAAACATTTATCATAAACATGGAATAAGATAATAAGGACTTTATTATTGCCTGTCGGGCATATTCCCTTCACTTACTAGCTTTTCTGAAACCAAAAACAGCAGAAAACAGGCAATTGGCACTGTGGCATCTTGTTAATAGGTTAGTTCTAGAAAATGTATAAAAATACCTCAAAGTGGGAACAAAACATAAGAAAGTAGATATAAAACAAGCATGGAACATCAAAAATTATAGATACGTTTACGACGTATCAGACAACCTCAAGCGCCTACTCTCTACCTCGCCCGTGCTGGTAACCCTTGGGAAAAGGAGCCAATGTTGTTGTACATCACCGCCACTAATCAGGTGGTTAGTACCGTACTGGTGGTAGAGCAGGCCGAAGAAAACAAGGTCCATGGGGTGCAGCGCCCCATATACTACCTCAGGGAGGTCCTGATGCCAACAAAATATTGGTACCCACATTACCAGAAGCTGGCCTATGGCATCTCCATGACCACGCGGCGACTATGCCACTACTTCCAGGAGCACCGTATAGTCATGGTGAATGACGCCCTATTGAATCATATACAAATTTTACATGCACTCGTACATCCTGTGAAGGTTAAAAACTATTTCTACTAACACAAAATAAGAACGTTGGTGCGCTCGTCGAACAAGCTCATGATATCTTCCGCAGGCCGACCAACTGCTCGATAGTGGGGCACCATGTTCCATGCCATCCTTGCTAGAGGCGGTGGCGGTCCTGCAGCAACAACATCCAAGTCCATGTCGGGTCGCTGCATGCGCACAAGCGCCAACGCAGCCTTGGCACCCGTAACAAGCTATTGGTGCACGCACTCGTGCACTGCATCGACATTATGGAACCTTCGCACCAGAGCCATCGAGCTCAAGGGGTGGAATCCAACGTAAACATCACCCTGAAGATATGAGTCAAGAATGATTGTGCTTTCTTCAGAAAGTCAGCACCTGCGATACGTGATCCTGCAAAGTTGCCAATATGATCGCATGTTCTTGGTAAGTCCAGAAAAACCCACCAGCTTCTAGCTGTTCCTGAGTTAAACAGTTCAGTCGAATGCTGATGCGGTCCCTCTCTTCCTGAGGAATGAGATTGACAACTACACAAATAGCAACATAAAAAGGCATCATTCACGAGAAACAATGACACAGACAAACTAAAGCAACAAAGTCAAAGAAACACCCACGCTGTAGCTTCTCGTTGATTTGAGCCACCTCGCCAAGGAGATAAGCTTCCTGCTCCATAACTTTTTCTGCCTTCGACTTCCAGACATCGGCATTGCTGCGAATCACCAGCACATCTCGCTCCAAATGCTTCACGCGATCGTGCAAGCGAGACATGAGCGACAACTCCTCCACTTTTGAGCGCGGCTATGCTGCAGAAGCAGAAACATCTTGGATGTTACTCGAAGAGCCCTAACCGCGCAGAAGATTCAAAGAATAAGAACCATTGCACATGGAGCTCGAATTACAGAAGCACGAAGACAATTTATACATCCCAAGTGGCAACAATCTCTAATAGGGGCACCTCCACAAAATATAGTTCAAGACAAGGTCATGTTTTCCGTGCAGCTATAAAAGGAAACAATAGACAGCTACGCCTACGCATTGGCACCCGTAGGCTTCTTCGACTCTATGGCAGCCTCCGACATCGTGGCCTTCGCTGTGGTGTCCCCAGACGCTGTGGCCTTCACCGCGTTCAGCCGTTTTCACTCCGCAGAGTATTTCACGAGTGTCTCTATGAGCCATGGCCCATATTTATGACATCAAGTAGCAAAGGGAGCGAAAGCTACCTCTTGGCCCTCCGCGGTCGTCGGCATCTTTGAAGTAATCTGGCAGACATCCAGATTGGAACCACAAGCATGCGCCATCGCCAACCCCAAGGATGTGTCGGCTCCCTTTCTGCGCATTCTTGAAGTCTGCATCAATGCCACCCGCGAAGGTCGCGACTAGGCCATCAAGATCTTCAACAAGCTTGGCCTTAGGGAGCATCTCTTCGTGAAGGAGTCCTAGAATGGCTCTGGTCTTCTTGAGGGCGTCTTGAGCGAAGGCGCCGCGATCTTCGATCGCTGTCACGGCACCAGCCAAAGCGTCCTCACGGGCCAGAGCCTGGCGGTCGGAGCCAACACCAATGGCATTTGGAATTGCATTCGACCAAATCAGCAAGCACGACCAAAGATAAAAATACTAGCATAACGAAAAAGATCAGACAAATACATACCAGATTACATCTGTGATGCTCTGAGCGATAACATGGTCGCATACCGCGACCTCTACAATGCACTCAAATAAGACTTTGACGGCTATGAGCTGCTACACGTGGGTCGCGAAAGCAACGAGGAAGCTGATGCACTCGCCAACATAGGCTCCACCTACGCCTCGGTTCCACCAGGCGTGTTCCTCGAGCAAATATGCGAGCGGTCCATCAAGCCAAAGTATCCTGTAGAACCATCCAGCACACCAAAGGACTCGGGAGTTGCGCCACCTCAAGAACCCGAAAGTCCCAACACACCAAAGGGACTTGAACTCGAAGGGCCTATGGAGGTCATGCTCATCAAGCCATCCTGGACACAGCCGTACATCACATACCTACTCACCAAAAGGCTGCCAGGTTACCCAACATATGCAAAAGACATATCGCGGCGCTCCAAGGCCTTCACAATCATCAATGGCGAGCTATACAAGCGCAACATCATGAGCGTCCTCCAACGATGTGTCACCAACGACGACAGAAGGAGCATTCTCCTTGAGATACACGAGGGCACCTGCAGGCACCATGCTGGTAGTCGTGCCCTTGTCCCTAAAGCTCTACGAGCTAGATTCTACTGATCTACCGCAATGCGTGATGCCAAGGACATCGCCCAGAAGTGCAATGCTTGCTAAAGATTCGTGGATAAGCCACACGCACGAGACGCAGAACTCAGGCCAATACATGTGGCTTGGACCTTTGCACAATGGGGACTCGACATGGTCAACAAGCTGTAGAAGTCGTCACCGAGAGGATACATCTACCTCCTCATCATGGTCAACAAGTTCACCAAGTGGATCGAGACCATGCCAGTGACAAACCAGACAGGCGCCACCATCGTCAAGTTCTCCGAATCCATCGTATTCAGATTCGATGTGCCACATAGCATCATCATCGACAATGGGACAAACTTCACCTCGAAGGAATTCCAGGACTTCTAAAAGGACCTAGGAATCAACATCGGCTACGCTTCCATGGCACATCCTCAGACCAATGGTCAAGTCAAGAAGGCCAACGACCTCGTTTGCAATGGCATCAAGAAGAGACTCCTTCGACCACTCGAGCGATTAGCTGGATGCTGGGCTGAGGAGTTGCCTTCTGTACTATGGAGCATGTGCATGACTCCAAACAACACAACAGGCTACACCCTGTTCTTCATGGTGCATGGCCCCGAGGCGGTGCTGCCAGCAGAAGTATGTTACAAGGCCCCACGGGTCGTCTCTTACAGTGAGGCCGAATCTGTGGCCACCTCGTAGATTCCGTCGATCTCCTTGATGAAGCGCGAGAAATAGTGGCGGGGCGATCAACGATCTATCAATATAGTCTCCGCAACTACTACAGTCGAAGGTTGCACCCAAGGTCCTTTGTTGAAGGAGACCTCGTCCCGCGTCTAAAGCATAAAGGACACCTCAAGTTCGAGTCCCCTGGGAAGGACCCTACATGATCATAGAAGTAATCCCAAGTGGCGCCTATCGTATGAAAGACGTAGAGAGTGGAGTCAAATACTCCAACCCTTGGAACGTCGTGCAGCTGCAACGTTTCTACCCCTAGATGTTTTTACTTTACAAATAAGGCTACTCAGCCAGGCTACTTAGCCACATACTGTACCTCCTGATATTCTACGAATAAATCAAGCTAAGTGCCTCCAACCATGTGTCTTGTTACATTCAATTTTCATTACCTGTTTTGCACTCGGGGGTTGGCCTCCTTGACGACCTCGTCACATATAAAATCACACAAAGCAATGACCTTATTAGCTATCTGAACTGTCAATTGAACCCTTGATACACCCAACCTCGTTGTAACGCAACTAGCGGGTTGGCAAGGCCCTGAGACCCACAAGCATTAGGCTAACAAAAGGCATTGCACGAGAAAATTACTCGCAAAACACATAAGCTCACAAGATTTACATACAACATGGGTATCAACACACCCAGTCAAAAATATACAAATTTTACATGCACTCATACATCCTGTGAAGGTTAAAAACTACTTCTACTAACACAAAAGAAGAACGTTGGTGCGCTTGTCGAACAAGCTCATGATATCTTCTGCCGGCCGACCAACTGCTCGATAGTGGGGCACCATGTTCCATGCCATCCTTGCTGGAGGCGGTGGAGGTCCTGCAGCAACAACATCCAAGTCCATGTCGGGTCGCTGCATGCGCACAAGCGCCAACATAGCCTTGGCACCTGTAACAAGCTATTGGTGCACGCACTCGTGCACTACATCGGCATTATGGAACATTCGCATCAGAGCCATCAAGCTCAAGGGGCGGCATCCAAGGTAAACATTGCCCTGAAGATATGCTTCAAGAATGATTGCGCTTTCTTCTGAAAGTGCAGCACTTGTGATACGTGATCCTGCAAAGTTGCCAATATGATCGCATATTCCTGGTCAGTCCAAAAAAAACCCACCAGCTTCTAGCTGTTCCTGAGTTAAACAGTTCAGTCAAATGCTGATGCGGTCCCTCTCTTCCTGCGGAATGAGATTGACAACTGCACAGATAGTAACATAAAAACGTACCATTCACGAGAAACAATGACACAGACAAACTAAAGCAACAAAGTCAAAGAAACACCCAAATTGTAGCTTCTCGTTGATTTGAGCCACCTCGCCAAGGAGATAAGCTTCCTGCTCCATTACTTTTTCTGCCTTCGACTTCCAGACATCGGCATTGCCGCGAATCACCAGCACGTCTCGCTCCAAATGCTTCACGCGATCGTGCAAGCGAGACATGAGAAACAACTCCTCCACTTTTGAGCGCGGCTGCTGTAACACCCTCGAATCGTCCCAATGCAAGTTTCAGCCCTTTCCGCCAAACCCGCATAGAAACAATTCAAGGATGCCCACCAGGCACTTTCGTGCGAGTGGAAAATGAAGTAATACCATTACACAACAGTCCTCGATGGGACCCACAGAACAGATATATATACAGCACGACTCCAAGAGTCAAGAATACATATATACACTACAAAGATCCAAATCACCTTGAAAACGATACAGCGTCCGAGTACGGACAAGATGCAAATGGGGCTAAGAGCCCTGAAGAATAACCAATGGCGTCCATAACCCTGCCCAGGCCAAGCCGGAAGGGTAACCCTGCTAACGACGTCGATCTCGAACCTGCTAAAACAAAAGGGGTGCCGACAAAGGGCAAAGGAAAAAGAGGAGCGTCAGTACTGAGGCCAGTACACGGTGAGGCTAGAATTCGGCGGTCCTCGCCTACATAGGTATGGTGGATTGAAGCGGCAGCGCAGCAGCACTAAACAACCTATAGAGACTCAGTAAAACTGGCGGCTATTAGAGAGGGATAAGAAATACCTATTCAGAACCAACCTTATACTAACACCAATCATACCCACCCTGGTATTCCCCCTCGAGACCAAACGAGGAAGTCAGACCGAGGATCTCACACAGTTGGCAGTTTTATTCATTCCATTATAGTTGAAGCTCTTACTAATCAGATATAGATAGCATGAGTCATCCTGAAGCATAAGTAGTGGGCAGTTTTAGTTAACATTCCATTGTAGTTGGAACATATACTAGTCAGATATAATTGTCCTGAGGAATTCCAAAACCCATCAGTTGTTGGCACGTTTATCACATTCCGTTGGAGTTGCAATTCTTACTAGGCAGGTACATCATGTCACCAAACAACCCTAGATCCACCAGTTGTTGGCATTTTAATATCCATTCCGTGATAGTTGAATCTGATTACTAGTCATATATTAAGTCAAGTTTATAGCACTACTTTAGTTATGCTTGTCTATGATTGAGATACTGTGCTCCAAGTCATCCATAACCGCGGACACGACTTTCAGAAAGATTTACCCTACAGGGGTGCACAAATAGCAACACACACACGATCAACCTCGGAAAAACCAAATCAAAACCCAACGAGGCTTTCATGATAAAGCAATCACAGGATTCATAAAATATTTCAGGGGGCCACCCCATTAAGCTACCCGCAACGAAGTTGGCCGGATCCGAGATGGACCCAAGGTTTGTGTGGATGGCTGTAAACGACTGGGAACCCGAAAGTGTGACTGGGCTTGTCGATACAGCGAAAACGTGTCACGGTCCAAAACAGTACAGGTGCTCCACGCACAATCGTAAATAAGACAGTAAAGCATGGCATAGGTACAGGATAATAATAAAGCCCCAAACTACTTTGTGGCCCCAAGAAATAAGAAATGAATCAAGCTCTGGCTAAGGGGGATTCATAGACTCTCCCGTATGTCGATAGTGCGAATAGTCAAGGAACAGGTATCAAGTACTCGGGGCCTACGGGACACAAGTGAGCGTGGAAGAACCAAATAACATCTATTGCCCACCGATGCCTCTACATTAGTTATATCTAACAATTTAATTTCAAGTTGTAATTAAAGCCATGATCAACTCCACCATAAACATCTGCCAGCATTCCATCAATTGTGGCACTTGACAACATGAGATCGCACCTACGCAAGCAACTACGACACGCAAGGCCAGCTATCTACCAAACACAGGGAATATGAGGTGTCCAAGGCAATATAGAGGCTGCACGGGATATAACTGGTGTACGGAAACTAAAGCACCGCGACACGGATAGCAATAGATCAACAGGAGGAAATAAAGACTATAAATGCAAAATAGGTAGAAGGGGAAGAGATGCTCGCCTGGGAAAACACTGCCGACGAGACATTATCCGAAGAACTTGTCGATACTCGCATCAACTCACCGGCCTAATCCGCGAAGAAGCAAACACTAGAAGAAACACCGGATGCAATATTTAATACTACGGCAGAAGATACGACATGATTATGATATGATGTAGATGCGGTGCAATTAGGCAATATTAAGTGGAACCGGGGTCCCGACAATTATTTAGACGGTTCAAGTTATTTAGAAACCCCGCAATTTAAATGTTGGATTAACAAGGCGAAACAGGGCAACGGTTCGCTACACAAATTTAAATGGAGCCAATATAAGACTAGAAAAGCCCTCATATAGACTCCATATTTAATTATGATGTGATTCGACTATACAACCCAGACCCGTGAAATATGTATGCAAGCATGTATAATTGATATGCAACAATTTATATAGATGTCAATTTATAAAATAGGGCTCGGAAAAGGGGTCACACATGGGGTTCGAGGATCTTGGGTTCGGATCGGAAGTGAGAGCGCCAGGGTTCGGTCTTCAGACTCCAAGATCGGTCTTCGGGAAACGGCCTTTGGATGTTGTGAAGGAGATCTTGGCGTGCCGAGGGTTCAGGTTCGGGTTCGGCGGGAACGGTCTTCGAACTCCGGGATCAGGGTCTCGGAACCGTGTAGAAGTTCTTGTCGATGGTGCTCTGAGTGTCTTCGGTTAGATAGGATCTCTGTGTAGTACCATGTTCACCCTTTCGAGGTACCAGGTCGATGAGAAGATCTTGTCGTATCTTCACCTCAGGGATACATAGCTTCAATGTAGATCTTGTCGCTTGGCCTTAGACGGCGGGGATCCTTCGCGGTACTCCAAGCGTGCTCCGATGGCTAGCAACAATACGAACACACCGGCATAAACACATGGACGCACAGACGAGAAGGAGCCCTAAGAGCAGGACACCGACCAACACCAACACACGGGCACGCGGCCTCTGTCTCCAACTCCACCGGCAGGAAGGGGCAGACGCGAGGGCGCCAACACCGAGAGGAGGTCGAGGTCACGGACGGTGTCAGGGCCTAGAGCTAGAACAAGAGCGGTGCCATGGCTGCCAATGCACGGCCAGAGGTGGATGACCGGGTCGCAGGGAAGAGCACCAAGGAGGCGAACCAGAGCCGCTGGGGTCGTACGTGGCCGGTAGGAGAGCACCGGGCGGCGGAGAACGGAGGAGGCTCCGCCTGGCCAGAACACAGGCCCGAGGGTGACCGTGGACAAGCTTGCAGGGCAGAGGAGGGTCGCGCAGCGGCGACCGCTTCCGCGAGGGATCGACGGAAGGTAGTGGGGTGGCGCCAGGAAGGCGAGGAAGGGCAGCCATGGCGATGATGGCTCACGGAGGAGAGAGGCAGTGATGAACGGAGGTGCTCGAGGGCACCAGCGCAGGGGTGGGTGAGAGCCATGGTGGCGGGGCCGCCGGGGAGACAAGCTTGGCGATGCTGCGGGCCCGCCGTGGCGGCGCGCGAAGCAGGGCCGAGGAGGAAGGGCGTCGGGGAGGGCGGCGAGCAAGGGATCTTGTAGCGGCCAGGTGCCCAGCGGTGCCACGGTGGGGGCCGAGGAAGGAGGAGCCGCAGGGCGAGGGGAGCCGAGGAGGAGGAGACTGTGGGGTTCGCGGTAGGTCGGAAGGGATGAGGGAGAGGGATGCGTGGTGGGGCCGGTCTTGTCGGGGAGCGGGGTGGTTGACCACGGGGCGAGGCTGCGCGCGGGGATGGGGCCAGGGAGAGCGACGCAGGAGTGCGTGGTGTGCGTGTGTTTGCGTGTGTGCCTGTGGGGGTTGGTGTGGGCATGTGGGCAGGAGTGTGTGGTGTGGGTGGGGTAGCGGGGTGATGTGGCAGGCTGGGAGTGGGCGGGGTGAGGTGGAGGGGTGCCAGGGTGGCGATGGATGGGGTAGGCGGCTGGGTTGGTGGGGCTGGCTAGATTAGGTGGGGTTGTAGGCTGGCTGGCTAGGCCTTTGGCCTGGCCGGCTGTTGGGTCCGCAGCATAGAAAACAAAAAAATTCCTACGATGAGAACTATACGCCAAGATCTATCTACTAGATACAGAGCAACGGGTGGACATACATCCATGGAGAACTTACCCTCGAAGACAACGAGTTTTGTTAACGAGTAGGAACTCGTGGTTGATGTAGTCGTACGCTTGCCGATGTCAAGATCGTGTGGAAGTCCGAGCGCCGCAAATCAGCAGCGCATCCATCCTCGCACACACGTTCAAGCCACCAGACAACCTCCACCTCCTCGCTCCAGCGAATCAGCGGAAGCAGCAACTCCTTCCAGACGCAAGGCCACCGGGAACATGTATCTCGCTACTCCGAGACCATGGGGGAATATCTAGAGGGGGAGAGAGATCCTTCACGAGGAGGTGTCGGGATGAAGGAGGGAACGGGTGGCCTTTTATAGGAGGAGGGGGGTGCCCCCTTTCTCCATGCCCGACGCATGGGGGGGTGACCCCTCACCTCCCCCATTCATGTGGTGGTAACCCCTCCACATTAAAATGCCCCTTAACATTCTCTTTTAAAGTCTCCACTTTAAATGCATTAAATTTCTCCAAATTTAATGCTCTCTCATTTAATAACACTCTTTTATTTATTTTATTCAGAATTTTGTTAATTACTTTAATTAACAAACATTCACATAAAACCCCTTGCAACATTTCAATATTACATGCAGAACCACTTTCTGCAATTTCACCCGAAACAATTCCGGTTTCTATCGAAACAATTCCTGTTTCTATCGAAACATTTCCTGCACTTTGCAAACCTTTTGTCTGGAACATATGTGCTCCTAAATGGTGTCCGGCAACCCTTAAGTGTGTCACCCTACGGTTCGCGAATAATGCAGACATGATTGAGACTCCTCTCAGATCAATAATCAGAAGCGGGACCTGAAGATCCATACTGACTCCTGCATATTCAACGATGACTTCTGTGATCGTGAGAACCTTTAACGTCAGCAATTTAATCCCTTTGTCTCATGATATAATACATGTCCGAGATTCGATCATCGGTATACAAATACCTAGTTTGATCTCGTTACCGACATCCACTCTTTTCTCGTTCCCGTGATACAACATTCTAGTGATCACATCACTTGCTTGCAAGCTATCTTAATGTGATATCACCGAGAGGGCCCAGAGTATATCTATCCGTCATCTGGATTGACAAATTCCACTCTTGATCCATGAGCCTCAACATAACACCTTCGTAGTACTGAACCCATCTTTATAGTCACCCTGTTACGGTGTGACGTTTGATGTTATCAAGATACTCTTCCGGTGTTAGCAATTAACATGATCTCATGGTCTAAGGACTAAGACTACTTTGTATGATGTTATAGCAATATAAACATAATGACTTGATCGTAATGCTATACTTCGGATGAATGTTCATCACATCATTTCACAAATGCTGTGACCTTGTTATTAACAACATCCAATGTCCATGATCAGGAAACTTTGATCATCTTGTTAATCATCAAGCTAGTCTATAAGAGAGGCATAACTAGGAACCCTTTTTGTTTATTAAACACACATGTATTGATGTTTCCTATCAATACAATTATAGCATGCAAAATAAACATCTATCATATACAAGAAATATATAATAACAACTTTATTATTGCCTCTCAGGGCATATTTCCTTCAGTCTCCCACTTGCACTAGAGACAATAATCTAGTTAACATAGTGATAAATCTAACACCCAAGGAGTTCTGGTGTTGATCATGTTTTGCCCTAGGGAGTACTTTAGTCAACGGATCTGCTACATTTAGGTCCGTGTGCACTTTACAAATCTTTATATCTCCATCCTTGACATGCTCGCGGATGGAGTGAAACCGGCGCTTAATATGTTTGGAATTCTTGTGAGACCTTGGTTCCTTTGCGTTGGCTATGGCTCCATTGTTGTCACCATAGATCACCATCGGGTCCAACGCACTGGGACCCACACCCAGTTTTGTAATGAACTCTTTCATCGAAACTGCGTCCTGTGCCGCTTCTGAAGCAGCAACATATTCCGCCTCCGTTGTTGATCCAGCCACCACAGGTTGTTTGGAACTCCTCCAACTAACTGCTGCTCCGTTCAAGAGAAATACGTATCCGGATTGAGACTTAGAGTCATCCGGATCGGTGTCAAAGCTAGCATCGACATCACACTTAGCGACTAGCTCTTCTTCACCTCCGTATATAAGAAACATATCCTTAGTTCTTCTCAAGTACTTGAGGATGTTCTTTACCGCTATCCAGTGTTCCGAACCTGGATCAGATTGGTACCTACTAGTCAAACTAATAGCATGTGCCACATCCGGTCTTGTACATAGCATGGCATACATAATAGAGCCTATGGCCGAGGCATAGGGGATCTTATCCATCATCTCTCTTTCTTCTGCCGTAGCCGGACTTTGAGTCTTACTCAATGTCTTGCCTTGCAACATAGGTAAGAATCCCTTCTTACTTTCGTCCATATTAAACTTCTTTAATATCTTATCAAGGTATGTACTCTGCGATAGCCCAATTAGGTGTCTTGATCTATCTCTATAGATTTTAATGCCTAATATATATGAAGCTTCACCAAGGTCTTTCATCGAAAATTTGCTGTTTAGATAACTTTTAACACTGTTTAAAAGATCTATATCATTTCCAATCAATAATATGTCATCCACATATAATATCAGAAATGCCACATTGCTCCCACTCACTTTCTTGTAAATACAAGCCTCTCCATAAGTTTGGGAAAATCCAAACTCTTTGATCACCTCATCAAAGCGGAGATTCCAACTCCGTGATGCTTGCTTCAGTCCATAGATGGATCGCTGAAGTTTGCACACCTTATTAGCATCCTTAGGATCGACAAAACCCTTTGGTTGTATCATATACAACTCTTCTTCAATATTACCATTGAGGAACGCAGTTTTGACATCCATCTGCCATATTTCATAATCGAAATATGCAGCAATTGCTAACATAATCCTAACCGACTTAAGCATCGCTACGGGAGAGAATGTCTCATCATAGTCAACTCCTTGAATTTGTCGAAACCCCTTTGCGACAAGTCGAGCCTTATAGATGGTTACATTACCATCAGCATCAGTTTTTCTTTTGAAAATCCATTTATTCTCAACGGCCTTTCGATCGTGAGATAAGTCCACCAAGGTCCAAACCTGGTTTTCGTACATGGATTCCATCTCGGATTTCCAGGCTTCTAGCCATTTATTGGAATCAGGGCTCATCATCGCTTCTTCATACATCGCAGGGTCATCTATTTCATCAATCATGAAATTCATAACAGGATTGCCGTACAGTTCAGGAGTTGCACGTGTCCTGCTTGACCTGCGAGGTTTGGTAGTGTCCTCTTTCGGAGTTTCGTGATCAATATCATTAGCTCTCTCTTCATTAGGTGAAGTCAACTCCGAAACAACTTCCGGTGCTGCGCTACTCGCCATTTCATGAAGATAAGGTTCAATAACCTCTTCGAGTTCTACCTTCCGACTACTCACACCTTTCGCGAGAAACTCCTTCTCAAGAAAGGATCCATTCTTGGCAACAAAGACCTTGCCCTCGGATATATGATAGAAGGTATACCCAATCGTTTCCTTAGGGTATCCTATGAAGACGCATTTTTCCGCTTTGGGTTCGAGTTTATAAGGTTGAAGTTTCTTCACATAAACATCACATCCCCAAACTTTAAGAAATGACAGCTTAGGTTTGTTTCCAAACCATAATTCATACGGTGTCTTTTCAACGGATTTAGATGGTGCCCTATTTAAAGTGAATGTTGCGGTTCCCAGTGCATAACCCCAAAATGACAGTGGCAAGTCAGTCAGAGACATCATAAATCGAACCATATCCAATAAAGTACGATTACGACGTTCTGACACACCATTACGTTTTGGTGTTCCGGCAGGCGTGAGTTGTGAAACTATTCCACACTATTTCATGTGTGTGCTAAACTCGTAACTAAGATACTCTCCTCCACGGTCAGACCATAGAAATTTGATCTTTCTATTACGATGATTTTCCACTTCATTCTGAAATTCTTTGAACTTTTCAAAAGTTTCAGACTTGTGTTTCATCAAATAGATATACCCGTATCTACTCAAATCATCCGTGAAAGTAACAAAATAACAATATCCACCTCGCGCCGACACACTCATTGGTCCACACACATCAGTATGTATGATTTCCAATAAATCTGTCGCCCGTTCCATTGAACCGGAAAATGGCGTTCTAGTCATCTTGCCCATAAGGCATGGCTCACATGTATCAAATGATTCAAAATCAAGTGATTCCAAAAGTCCATCAGAATGGAGTTTCTTCATGCGTTTAACGCCAATATGACCTAGACGGCAGTGCCACATATATGCAGATATATCATTATCAAGTTTAATCCTTTTAGCATCAACATTATGAATATGCGTAATACTACTATCAGATCCAATAGAAATAAACCATTCAACACAGGTGCATGACCATAAAAGATATTATTCATATAAATCGAACAACCATTGTTTTTAGATTTAAACGAATAACCACTTTGCATCAAACATGATCCGGATACAATGTTCATGCTCAGTGCAGGCACCAAATAACAATTATTCAGGTTTATAACTAATCCCGACGGCATATGGAGAGGCAGCGTTCCGACGGCGATCACATCAACTCTTGATCCATTGCCGACCCGCATCGTGACCTCATCCCTTGCTAGTTGTCGCTTGTTCCGCAGCCCCTGAACCGAGTTACATATATTAGCAACCGATCCCATATCAAATACCCAGGTGCTACTGCGAGTACTAGTCAAGTACACATCAATAACATGTATATCACATATACCTTTGTTTGCCTTGCCGGCCTTTTTGTCCGCCAAATACTTGGGGCAGTTGCGCTTCTAATGGCCAGTCCCCTTGCAATAGTAGCACTCGGTGTCAGACTTAGGGCCAGCTCGGGGTTTCTTTTCAGGCGCGGCAACAGATTTGCCGCCCTTCTTTCCCTTCTGCTTGCCTTTCTTGTCCTTCTTGAAACCGGTGGTCTTATTGATCATCAACACTTGATGTTCTTTCCTAATCTCCACTTCTGCAGTGTTAAGCATTGACAGAAGCTCGGGAAGAGACTTCTTCATGCCCTGCATATTATAGTTCATCATGAAGCTCTTGTAGCTAGGTGGTAGAGATTGGAGAACACGATGTATGCCTAAGTCAATGGGAATCGTTATTCCCAAGGACACAAGCTTACCAGCGTACCCAGGCATTTTGAGTACGTGCTCACTAACGGAGCTGTTCTCTTCCATCATGCAGCTAAAGAAATTTTCAGAAGCATTATAACTCTCTGTGGCAGCATGGGTATCGAAAATCATTTTCAATTCTCCCATGGTAAAAGCATTGCCATTTTCGAAACGTTTTCGAAGTTCTGGTTCTAGCCCATACAGTATGCCGCAATGAACTAAGTTGTGGTCCTCCTGACGAGTTATATAGACGTTCGTTTCCTTGTCAGGGGCATCAGGAGCTGGTGGGGGGCCTAGCGGCGCCTCTAGCACATATTTCTTTTGTGCAGCAGTGAGGAGAATCCTCAAATTCATAGCCCAGTTGGTGAAGTTGCTACCATTCGTAGCAAGCTTCTCTTTCTCCATGAACACATTGAAATTAAAAGCAGGTGGTGCCATCTACAACAGAATTTGTAAAATATATTTACACTAAGTTTATGATAGATTGAGTTCAACTAATCCAAATTACTAATGAACTCCCACTCAAAAACGACATCCCTCGTGTCCTTTTGGTGATGACATGAACCAAATCCACTACACCAAGTCCGATCATCACGTGAGTCGGTGTAGCTTCAAAGGCGAGTATCTATATAGGCATCATATCAACTATATGACTCATGCTTAACCTTTCGGTCCGTGTTCCGAGGCCATGTCTGTACATGCTAGGCTCGTCAAGTAAGAACCTTAGTATTCGCGTGTGAAAAACAGTCTTACACCCGTTGTATGAAAGCGTAGAGTCGAGAACACCCGATCATCACGTGATGCCTCAAAACACGATCCACAAAACGGTGCATACTTAAGGAAGAACACATTTTATCTTTATATCTAAATGAGGGATCATCTTATAATGCTACCAAAAGCGCCAAACTAGCAATATAAGATGCTAACATCTAATGTGTGAAGTGAGGTGATATGGTCCATGCATTTAATCTCTATCATTTGCATCCTGGTATGATCTCTATCATTCCTTTGTGTGTAAGGCCAAGGTCTATGGAACTTACACGTTAAGTGAGTTGTAAGAGTATCTATCATACATCTACTTACAACAATACCATATCAAGACACTAGCCCAGCAACGATCTAAACTAGACGCCTCTAATTTATCAATTGCAAGTTTTACGTGGCTTAGGGCTTTCAGAGATAGAACCGGTCTTACCTACGAACATGAACCACAACGAGGATAACCAAGTTATTAGCAACTCATTGTAAATCAAATATTGACTATAGTAGGAGAGACAGACACCCGCCAGCCACTTATGCAAAACAAGTTGCATGTCAGTCGTGGAACCAGTCTCATGTACGATGGCATGTAAGGTTGGTCCGGGCCTCATCCCACTATGCCACCAATATCCAAAGTACATAGAAGATGCAATAACATGATCATCATCGTCCACATATAAACATATGTGTACTACCCATGCAAAGCACCTATGCATAGATCAGGCTCTGATACCACTATTGGGTCCGCAGCATAGAAAACAAAAAAATTCCTACGATGAGAACTATACGCCAAGATCTATCTACTAGATACAGAGCAACAGGTGGACATACATCCATGGAGAACTTACCCTCGAAGACAACGAGTTTTGTTAACGAGTAGGAACTCGTGGTTGATGTAGTCGTACGCTTGCCGATCTCAAGATCGTGTGGAAGTCCGAGCGCCGCAAATCAGCAGTGCATCCGTCCTCGCACACACGTTCAAGCCACCGGACAACCTCCACATCCTCGCTCCAGCGAATCAGCGGAAGCAGCAACTCCTTCCAGACGCAAGGCTACCGGGAACATGTATCTCGCTAATCCGAGACCATGGGGGAATATCTAGAGGGGGAGAGAGATCCTTCACGAGGAGGTGTCAGGATGAAGGAGGGAACGGGTGGCCTTTTATAGGAGGAGGGGGGTGCCCCCTTTCTCCATGCCCGGCGCATGGGGGGGTGACCCCTCACCTCGCCCATTCATGTGGTGGTAACCCCTCCACATTAAAATGCCCCTTAACATTCTCTTTTAAAGTCTCCACTTTAAATGCATTAAATTTCTCCAAATTTAATGCTCTCTCATTTAATAAAACTCTTTTATTTATTTTATTCAGAATTTTGTTAATTACTTTAATTAACAAACATTCACATGAAACCCCTTGCAACATTTCAATATTACATGCAGAACCACTTTCTGCAATTTCACCCGAAACAATTCCGGTTTCTATCGAAACAATTCCTGTTTCTATCGAAACATTTCCTGCACTTTGCAAACCTTTTGTCTGGAACATATGTGCTCCTAAATGGTGTCCGGCAACCCTTAAGTGTGTCACCTACGGTTCGCGAATAATGCAGACATGATTGAGACTCCTCTCAGATCAATAATCAGAAGCGGGACCTGAAGATCCATACTGACTCCTGCATATTCAACGATGACTTCTGTGATCGTGAGAACCTTTAACGTCAGCAATTTAATCCCTTTGTCTCATGATATAATACATGTCCGAGATTCGATCATCGGTATACAAATACCTAGTTTGATCTCGTTACCGACATGCACTCTTTTCTCGTTCCCGTGATACAACATTCTAGTGATCACATCACTTGCTTGCAAGCTATCTTAATGTGATATCACCGAGAGGGCCCAGAGTATATCTATTCGTCATCTAGATTGACAAATTCCACTCTTGATCCATGAGCCTCAACATAACACCTTCGTAGTACTGAACCCATCTTTATAGTCACCCTGTTACGGTGTGACGTTTGATGTTATCAAGATACTCTTCCGGTGTTAGCAATTAACATGATCTCATGGTCTAAGGACTAAGACTACTTTGTATGATGTTATAGCAATATAAACATAATGACTTGATCGTAATGCTATACTTCGGATGAATGTTCATCACATCATTTCACAAATGCTGTGACCTTGTTATTAACAACATCGAATGTCCATGATCAGGAAACTTTGATCATCTTGTTAATCAACAAGCTAGTCTATAAGAGAGGCATAACTAGGAACCCTTTTTGTTTATTAAACACACATGTATTTATGTTTCCTATCAATACAATTATAGCATGCAAAATAAACATCTATCATATACAAGAAATATATAATAACAACTTTATTATTGCCTCTCATGGCATATTTCCTTCAGTCTCCCACTTGCACTAGAGACAATAATCTAGTTAACATAGTGATAAATCTAACACCCAAGGAGTTCTGGTGTTGATCATGTTTTGCCCTAGGGAGTACTTTAGTCAATGGATCTGCTACATTTAGGTCCGTGTGCACTTTACAAATCTTTATATCTCCATCCTTGACATGCTCGCGGATGGAGTGAAACCGGCGCTTAATATGTTTGGAATTCTTGTGAGACCTTGGTTCCTTTGCGTTGGCTATGGCTCCATTGTTGTCACCATAGATCACCATCGGGTCCAACGCACTGGGACCCACACCCAGTTCTGTAATGAACTCTTTCATCGAAACTGCCTCCTGTGCCGCTTCTGAAGCAGCAACATATTCCGCCTCCGTTGTTGATCCAGCCACCACAGGTTGTTTGGAACTCCTCCAACTAACTGCTGCTCCGTTCAAGAGAAATACGTATCCGGATTGAGACTTAGAGTCATCCGGATCGGTGTCAAAGCTAGCATCGACATCACACTTAGCGACTAGCTCTTCTTCACCTCCGTATATAAGAAACATATCCTTAGTTCTTCTCAAGTACTTGAGGATGTTCTTTACCGCTATCCAGTGTTCCGAACCTGGATCAGATTGGTACCTACTAGTCAAACGAATAGCATGTGCCACTTCCGGTCTTGTACATAGCATGGCATACATAATAGAGCATATGGCCGAGGCATAGGGGATCTTATCCATCATCTCTCTTTCTTCCGCCGTAGCCGGACTTTGAGTCTTACTCAATGTCTTGCCTTGCAACATAGGTAAGAATCCCTTCTTACTTTCGTCCATATTAAACTTCTTTAATATCTTATCAAGGTATGTACTCTGCGATAGCCCAATTAGGCGTCTTGATCTATCTCTATAGATTTTAATGCCTAATATATATGAAGCTTCACCAAGGTCCTTCATCGAAAATTTGCTGTTTAGATAACTTTTAACACTGTTTAAAAGATCTATATCATTTCCAATCAATAATATGTCATCCACATATAATATCAGAAATGCCACATTGCTCCCACTCACTTTCTTGTAAATACAAGCCTCTCCATAAGTTTGGGCAAATCCAAGCTCTTTGATCACCTCATCAAAGCGGAGATTCCAACTCCGTGATGCATGATGATCAAACATGCATGATGATGTCATGATGATGCACAAAGTAGAAACAACGAGCGATTTTCTGGTAGTGGTTTTAGCGGGATGCCACAATTCGACACCACTAACAAGGGATCTCGCCCTCGAGATCCGCCTCATGGTACCGAGAAGAAGGCCGACGTCCAGAATCTTCTCGCTTCGGGTAGGTCCTCGCGACACCACTAACAAGAGGTCGTTGTCCGTGATCGTCGAGAGAACACTCCGGGAACAAAGGGCGAAGGTAGAGGTATCAACAAATAAAGCCACCTCTAACTTCAGTGGAAGGAGTAATTGCAGATCCACCGATTCAATGTACCAGAGCGAATGATAAGAGTAGTCGGATGGGGATCAGTCCATCGTGCACCCAAAGCATTACTTTGTACATGAATAGGACAATTATGCAACCAACTCCCGGAATCAGACTGAAGAACTCGATAAGCGAGGTTCGGAAATAAAAGAGTGGTGTAGACTCTGCATCGGACCTGGCGTAGAAGACGTTGTCGTGTTGCAAAACACCGGAATGCACAAGAAGGAACAAAGAGAAGTCCAATAGATGAAGGGTTCCTCAGATAGCATGAAGACCAGATGTAGAAACACCGTTGCCAAAGGAGGAAGCGAAACCCTGAAGGTACGACGGAAACCCAACCACGAGAAATCCTGGACTTGAAGAAAGGTAAGAGAGCAGATTTAGAACACGCAGAGGTAAGAGGAGAATAGCAGAGGGGTAAGGAGTAAAAGCAGACCTAATCAGATATATCCAACCGATTTTACAAAATAGTTTTGACACTCTACTTCGGCCGTTAGCTAGGTTATCCTACAGGCTGGACTTGTGGGGTATCGCAACTGCTGAGCTCTGATACCACTCTGTAACACCCTCGAATTAGTCCAATGCAAATTTCAGCCCTTTCCGCCAGACCCGCATAGAAACGATTCAAGGACGCCCACCAGGCACTTTCGTGCAAGTGGAAAATGAAGTAATACCATTACACAACAGTCCTTGATGAGACCCACAAAACAGATATATATACAGCACGACTCCAAGAGTCAAGAATACAGATATACACTACAAATATCCAAATCACCTTGAAAACGATACAGCGTCCGAGTACGGACAAGATGCAAATGGGGCTAAGAGCCCTGAAGAATAACCAATGGCATCCATAACCCTGCCCAGGCCAAGCCGGAAGGGTAACCCTGCTAACGACGTCGATCTCGAACCTGCTAAAACAAAAGGGGTGCCGACAAAGGGCAAAGGAAAAAAGATGAGCGTCAGTACTGAGGCCAGTACACGGCGAGGCTAGAATTCGGCGGTCCTCGCCTACATAGGTATGGTGGATTGAAGCGGCAGCGCAGCAGCACTAAACAACCTATAGAGACTCAGTAAAACTGGCGGCTATTAGAGAGGGATAAGAAAGACCTATTCGGAACCAACCTTATACTAACACCAATCATACCCACCCTGGTATTCCCCCTCGAGACCAAACGAGGAAGTCAGACCGAGGAACTCACACAGTTGGCAGTTTTATTCATTCCATTATAGTTGAAGCTCTTACTAATCAGATATAGATAGCATGAGTCATCCTGAAGCATAAGTAGTGGGCAGTTTTAGTTAACATTCCATTGTAGTTGGAACATATACTAGTCAGATATAATTGTCCTGAGGAATCCCAAAACCCAGCAGTTGTTGGCACGTTTATCACATTCCGTTGGAGTTGCAATACTTACTAGGCAGGTACATCATGTCACCAAACAACCCTAGATCCACCAATTGTTGGCATTTTAATATCCATTCCGTGATAGTTGAATCTGATTACTAGTCATATATTAAGTCAAGTTTATAGCACTACTTTAGTTATGCTTGTCTATGATTGAGATACTGTGCTCCAAGTCATCCATAACCGCGGACACGACTTTCAGAAAGATTTACCCTACAGGGGTGCACAAATAGCAACACACACACGATCAACCTCGGAAAAACCAAATCAAAACCCAACGAGGCTTTCACGACAAAGCAATCACAGGATTCATAAAATATTTCAGGGGGCCACCCCATTAAGCTACCCGCAACGAAGTTGGCTGGATCCGAGATGGACCCAAGGTTTGTGTGGACGGCTGTAAACGACTGGGAACCCGAAAGTGTGACTGGGCTTGTCGATACAGCGAAAACGTGTCACGGTCCAAAACAGTACAGGTGCTCCACGCACAATCGTAAATAAGACAGTAAAGCATGGCATAGGTACAGGATAATAATAAAGCCCCAAACTACTTTGTGGCCCCAAGAAATAAGAAATGAATCAAGCTCTGGCTAAGGGGGATTCATAGACTCTCCCGTATGTGGATAGTGCGAATAGTCAAGGAACAGGTATCAAGTACTCGGGGCCTACGGGACACAAGTGAGCGTGGAAGAACCAAATAACATCTATTGCCCACCGATGTCTCTGCATTAGTTATATCTAACAATTTAATTTCAAGTTGTAATTAAAGCCATGATCAACTCCACCATAAACATCTGCCAGCATTCCAACAAATGTGGCACTTGACAACACGAGATCGCACCTGAGCAAGCAACTACGACACGCAAGGCCAGCTATCTACCAAACACAGGGAATAGGAGGTGTCCAAGGCAATATAGAGGTTGCACGGGATATAACTGGTGTACGGAAACTAAAGCACCGCGACACGGATAGCAATAGATCAACAGGAGGAAATAAAGACTATAAATGCAAAATAGGTAGAAGGGGAAGGGATGCTCGCCTGGGAAAACACTACCGACGAGACATTATCCGAAGAACTTGTCGATACTCGCATCAACTCACCGGCCTAATCCGCGAAGAAGCAAACACTAGAAGAAACACCGGATGCAATATTTAATACTATGGCAGAAGATCCGGCATGATTATGATATGATGCAGATGCGGTGCAATTAGGCAATATTAAGCGGAACCGGGGTCCCGACAATTATTTAGATGGTTCAAGTTATTTAGAAACCCCGCAATTTAAATGTTGGATTAACAAGGCGAAACAGGGCAACGGTTCGCTACACAAATTTAAATGGAGCCAATATAAGACTAGAAAAGCCCTCATATAGACTCCATATTTAATTATGATGTGATTCTACTATACAACCCAGACCCACGAAATATGTATGCAAGCATGTATAATTGATATGCAACAATTTATATAGATGTCAATTTATAAAATAGGGCTCGGAAAAGGGGTCACACATGGGGTTCGAGGATCTTGGGTTCGGATCGGAAGTGAGAGCGCCAGGGTTCGGTCTTCAGACTCCGAGATCGGTCTTCGGGCAACGGCCTTTGGATGTTGTGAAGGAGATCTTGGCGTGCCGAGGGTTCGGGTTCGGGTTCGGCGGGAACGGTCTTCGAACTCTGGGATCGGGGTCTCGGAACCGTGTAGAAGTTCTTGTCGATGGTGCTTTGAGTGTCTTCGGTTAGATAGGATCTCTGTGTAGTACCATGTTCACCCTTTCGATGTACCGGGTCGATTAGAAGATCTTGTCGTATCTTCACCTCAGGGATACATAGCTTCAATGTAGATGTTGTCGCTTGGCCTTAGACGGCGGGGATCCTTCGTGGTACTCCAAGCGCGGTCCAATGGCTAGCAACAATACGAACACACCGGCATAAACACATGGACGCACAGACGAGAAGGAGCACTAAGAGCAGGACACCGACCAACACCAACACACGGGCACGCGGCCTCTGTCTCTAACTCCACCGGCAGGAGAGGGCAGACGCGATGGCGCCAACACCGAGAGGAGGTCGAGGTCACGGACGGTGTCAGGGCCTAGAGCTAGAACAAGAGCGGTGCCATGGGTGCCAATGCGTGGCCAGAGGTGGACGACCGGGTCGCAGGGAAGAGCGCCGAGGAGGCGAAGCGGAGCCGCTGGGGTCGTACATGGCCGGTAGGAGAGCACCAGGCGGCGGAGCACGGAGGAGGCTCGGCCTGGCCGGAACACAGCCCCAAGGGCGACCACGAACAAGCTTGCAGGGTAGAGGAGGGTCGCGCGGCGGTGACCACTTCCACGAGGGATCGACGGAAGGCAGCGGGGTGGCGCCAGGAAGGCGAGGAAGGGTGGCCGTGGCGACGATGGCCCGCAGAGGAGAGAGTCAGCGGCAAACGGAGGTGCTCAAGGGCACCAGCGCAGGGGCGGGTGAGAGCCATGGTGGCGGGGCCGCCTGGGAGACAAGCTTGGCGATGCTGCGGGCCCGCCGCGGCGGCGCGTGAAGCAGGGCCGAGGAGGAAGGGCGTCGGGGAGGGCGGCGAGCAAGGGATCTTGCAGTGGCCGGGTGCCCGGCGGTGCTGCGGTGGCGGCCGAGGAAGGAGGTGCCGCGGGCGAGGGGAGCCGAGGAGGAGGGAGACCGTGGGGTTCGCGGTAGGTGGGAAGGGATGAGGGAGAGGGACGCATGGTGGGGCCGGTCTTGTCGGGGAGCGGGGTGGTTGACCACGGGGTGAGGCTGCGCGCGGGGATGGGGCCAGGGAGAGCGACGCGGGAGTGCGTGGTGTGCGTGTGTTTGCGTGTGTGCCTGTGGGGGTTGGTGTGGGGATGTGGGCAGGAGTGTGTGGTGTGGGTGGGCCAGCGGGGTGATGTGGCAGGCTGGGAGTGGGCGGGGTGAGGTGCAGGGGTGCCAGGGTGGCGACGGATGGGGTAGGCGGCTGGGTTGGTGGGGCTGGCTAGATTAGGTGGGGTTGTAGGCTGGCTGGCTGGGCCTTTGGCCTGGCTGGCTGCCTCCCCCTAAAATAAATACTTCTATTTTTATTTCACTTTTAAAATAGTTTTATAAATACTTTTTAGACAAATAAAATATCCAGGAAGACCTGGTTTTATGATTTGAAATTAAAGGAGGGCTAATTAGAAAACAAAATAGGGTTTTTGCAAAGTACTTTTATGATCAAACATGCATGATGATGTCATGATGATGCACAAAGTAGAAACAACGAGCGATTTTCTGGTAGTGGTTTTAGCGGGATGCCACAGCTGCGCCGTAGAAGCAGAAACATCTCGGATGCTACTCGAAGAGCCCTAACCACACCGAAGATTCAAAGAATAAGAACCATTGCACATGGAGCTCGAATTACAGAAGCACGAAGACAATTTATACATCACAAGTAGCAACAAGCTCTAATAGGGGCACCTCCACAAAATATAGTTCAAGACAAGGTCAAGTTTTCCGTGCAGCTACAAAAGGAAACAATAGATAGCTACGCCTACGCATCGGCACCCGTAGGCTTCTTCGACTCTATGGCAGCCTTTGACATCGTGGCCTTCACTATGGTGTCCCCTGAAGCTGTGGCCTTCGCCACGTTCAACGTTTTCACTTTGCAGAGTACTTCACGGGTGTCTCTATGAGCCACGGCCCATATTTATGACATCGAGTAGCAAAGGGAGCGAAAGCTACCTCTTGGCCCTCCGCGGTCGTCGAAATCTTTGAAGTAATCTGGCAGACGTCCAGATTGGAACCACAGGCCTACGCCATCACCAACCCCAAGGATGCGTCGACTCCCTTTCTGCGCATTCTTGAAGTCTGCATGAACACCACCCGCGAAGGTCTCGACTAGGCCATCAAGATCTAGAACAAGCTTGGCCTTAGGGAGCATCTCTTCGTGAAGGAGTCCTAGAATGGCTCTGGCCTTCTTGAGGGCGTCTTGAGCGGAGGCACCACGATCTTCGATCGCCGTCACGGCACCAGCCAAAGCGTCCTCACGGGACAGAGCCTAGCGGTCGAAGCCAACACCGGCGGCATCTGGAATTGCAGTTGACCAAATCAGCAAGCACGACCAACGATAATAATACTATCATATAAAAAAAGATCAGACAAATACATACCAGAGAGCGCTTGGGTGACAGAGAAAATTTGTTCCACAAACCCTTTTTATCTGTCGGCTGCGGTGGTTATCAGGTCCTACTCGCGCTTCTTGAACTCCTGTTTGAGGCGCTCGAGGGCTTCGAGTGCCTCATCCCGCTTGGTCTCTGTAGCGCTCAGACCCTTCTCAACGGAAGTCACTCGATGAAGTAGGTCATTGTTTTCCCCTAAATAGCATGGGGAGCACATCAAGCATAAACAAAACGAATATTCAATGGTATAGAACAAGTCGACAGGCTTACTTTGCAGCTGACAGTTGTCAGTATCGAGTCATGCATGTTGCTTGCCCAGAGTCACAATCTGCTCGCCTAAACGAACGACCTCCTTCAGAATAGGCTGCAAAAGGCCAGATATATCACCACAAAAGTTTGACCCCGAACAAATATTTCAAGTGCAAAGCTCATAAACACTTACATGGCCATCCGAAGACTCCCAAGGTGTTTTCTTGGTGGGCATCCACACAAGAACCCTGTGTTCCCCCATGCGGGGCAATCTTGAGGAACTCGCGTCGGAGTTGGCCGCTATCTTCGAGGATGGCGCAGACTCCCCCATGTCCGCGCCTTTTGGGTCTACGACTCTGGTATCCCCTAGGAAGTGGCAATCATCAGATGATGATGATGCAGTCCTACTGCAGCAAGTTCACAAAGGTGTTTAGCACAGAGACAATTACAAGTCAGGAAAACCTTAACATTCCAGCAGAAGGCTTACCTGTCAAAGTTGTCGAGGTCAAAATCCTCATCCAGTGGCTCCTTCAATTTCTTTGGCTTCTTTAGTGATGGTGGGGCCACACTCCGGACATGAACCACTAGAATAGGACTGGTGGTTCCCATCTCAGCCGAAGTATCCTTTGGCGCCTCTGGCATAGACGCGTCATATTCTTTGCTTCGGGAGCACTTGCGAGTGCCACCCTCACTCGAATCAGGGATTTCCTGTGCAGGCACAGTCAACCCTGATTCGTCGTCCTCTTCAGCCTTGGAGGGTAGAACCTCCTCCGGCTGAGGTGGTAGTGAAGTTTCTACCTTCCAATCCTAGTGCAAGCATCAACACTGTAACTACAAAATATCCCACGGACAAGGGAAAGTACAACAATAAGGAGTCAAAGGCAAACTTACCTCTAGAGGGGAGTTACTCGCGCGGAAAGGCAGCATGGCTGAATCTCTAGGAAGGACATCCTTGGCGGTGTACTTCGTCAACGCCCGAACCTTCCTATCCATCTCCACTGATGAGAGATCCTCAGAAGATATGCGAGTGATGTCAGCCACGCTGGTCCAGCACGACATTGGGTGTGCCCTGGCCTGTAGAGGCTATACCCGCCGCTGCAAGAATGTGTGAATAAGGTCGACACTGGTGACTTCTTCACCTCAGAAAAGATGAAGGTCACAGACGCGCTTGTATAAGACTTCGACTTCTTCCGCCTTTCCTGGCATCACGACATTCTTCCAGGACCTCTTCCTCCTCAGCTCGGCCTTGGGGTCAAAAAGAGAAGGTCCAAATTGTTTGCCCTCAACATGTTGGTCGCAGATGTAGAACCACTTTTCCCTCCATCCTTGGACAGACTCAGTGATGTTGAGGCTGAGTGATTGGACATTGAGGTCCACGTAGATCCCGCAGCCGCCGACATCATACACAACTGAGCTGGAACCCGACTGCCTCTTCAGCTTGAACAACTTCTTGAAGAGACTAAAGTGTGGCTCGATTCTAAGCTAGCACTCGCAGAGGGTGATGTAGCACGCGATGTGCAAGATGGAGTTTGGGGTCAGCTGATGCAGCTAGAGCCCATAGAAACAAAGCAACCCTCACACAAATTTGTGGAGGGGAGAGAAATACCGTGGAGGATGAACACCAAAAACATCACCCGAAATCCAACATGGGGATCTGGGATTACCTCTGGCATCTTGCAATCTACTTCATTGTCAGGGAGCAGACCGTCTTGGCGATGCGTCTAGAGCTCATGCTCCTTCAGCGAAGTGCGCCACCATGACTCATTGGTCACGCGGGTCCCTGGACCCTTCTTCTGGGTGGCAGCGGCGATGCCAGACCCATCAGCGACAGTGCCCTTCTTCTTCGCTGCAGCGGCGACAACGACGGATCCAGCGACAGCGCCTCCCTTCTTTTCCCCCATCTTGCAGCGATGGAGGGATCAGAGGAAGTAGCTAGGGAAAGCCTTGAGAATGTCCAGCGCAGCACGAACAATGGGAGCGATGAAGCAAAGGAGAATGGCAATGGCAGAGGTGCGCAAAGGAGGAATAAGACCAGTGTGAAAATTACCGCACCCAAAACCCTACTTAAGCACCAGGGAATTCCATCCAATGGCTCGTAGAGCCTCACTTCTACGCGTGGTGTACATAAATGGAGACGCATGGCAGTGGTAGCAACGAACCGTCGCTGCACGTTCCCCACTACGCGTGAGAATCAAGGAGACACAGTTAAAACTAAGGATTACGCGTGATTGGTCAAATCTCAGTCGGATTTAGGGGCCCACCTCCGTCACGTCCCATCAGCACCGCTTATGCAGGCAACTGACCTCATCAGGTCGTCAGCACTGACGTCATCATGAAACCCACTCCAGCAGGAGCTTTCCCTTCGACTAATCTAGTCCTTGGTCGACTCTACGACTCGACCAAGCACTGAGGGGCTACTCCTAACAGGAGTGCTGGCCGCGCATCCGATTATTACAAAAAAGGCATAAAATGGCCATGAAAAATGTACAACACATTTATATCTCACCCCCTCTATCGAGTTAACGATTCGATTGCGGACTTGGGGACTCCTCCCATAGGGAGCGCTGAAAGCACAATCGGTAAAGATAAAATTAATGACAGTAGTCGACAATTGTTCAAAGTCCTCACTCGAGTCTTCGACTCGAATAGGCACTCGGGGGCTACTCCCATTAGGAGCATTAGTCGCGCACCCTATGAAACGAAGAAATAATTATACATGGCAAAAAGCGTTGACCACGTCTGCACCATGGTCATTCGAAGCATTCAGCGGCTTCGCCTCACGATTGCTGAATATAACCTACAAAGAGACAACGTCTCCTAACTCACCCGAATCACCTCCATAGTGAAAAAACTTTAGGATGTCGCGTTAACAATGTGAAGGTAAGAGCTGGAAAAGGCCTAACAACGCACCTGATGCGCTCTACCATAAATAATATGTGCCCACAGGCGCGATGAAAATGCCTTGACGGCCGCATCGAGTGCTCACACCCAAATACTAGAATTCAACTCTATAAGACCTCAGCGGCCGGAGTCGAATTATGCCAGCATTATTCCGAACTCGAGTTCGGGGACTCAAGCTTGAGTAGATAGCATTGTTTTGTCCTAAGGTAGTTAACTGAGCCTGATCTGTCGGATGAATCAGACACGCATATCGATAATCCCTATGACACAAACTGCGGCACCTGAAAGAACTTCAGATGAGCCTATATCTCATACACTCGAAAGACTTTTAGTATCCACCTGAATCTACAATTCAGCTGGACACTCGGGGGCTATTGACATGGGTATACCTTACAGGTACTCGAGATTAGCCTATACGGTCCATCCCAAGGAGTCCACGGTGCGAACGCAGCCCACTAAGGATTCGGGTGGCCCACAGGAGTTCGACTTCTTAAAGGACATGACAAAATGTAGATAGATATTTAAAGAGAAAACCTTACTCTGTAACCGATTCGACCTGCTATACCGAGACCTAGCCTCCCTATATAAAGGCTAGGAGGGGTGGCGAGGAGGACAATCCAGAACCCTAGCATACACCTTATCAGATTGCATCTGCGCACCCCTTATAACTTTCGACTCCCTGATAATCAAGAGCAGATAAGCAGGAGTAGGGTCCTCTTCTAGACTTGAACCTGGGTAAAACCTCATGTCCCCTATGTGCTTGTTTGCTAGCTGATCGATGCTTCTAGCGCTCCCTACTTTGTCGAACCTAAGTTCATCAACGATGGGCATTGATGAGTTAACCCCTCGTCAGGAGGCCATAGTAGTCATTAGATGGTTCAAATATCTCAATGTAGTTTTTATTATGTTTGGTGTCCCTTGTACTTTTTGTGAACTCGTGGAATAGATCAAATCTTTGTCGCAAAAAATATATTGCGATAGAAAATCACAACCACAAGTGAGTAGCAGCAGTTTACATCGTATAGGAGTATAGGACACATGTACTCCTTCTGTTTCAAAATATAAGATGTTTTAACTTTTGTGAAACGAATGTACCTATACATTATTTAATGCCGCGGGGGGGGGGGGGGGGGGGGGGGGGGGTTACCACGTATGTCACGTGGTGAAGCACGTTGGTTCTAATTTGTTCATGTGGCAATTCGTGACGTACGGCAGAAACCATAAAGCACAAATATGAGTACTCCATATAGGCCGTCTTGATATAAATGTTCATGTGGCAGTTAAGGCGGTTTAAATCGGATCGTTTTCATGTTTTTCTCGTCCCTCTTCAAAAGAACAGCTCCTTTTCGTATCATATATTGAGCCCAACGATCAGCTGCAAAGCGCCAATTAATTATGTGTAGTGCTACAATTGCTTCTGTACTCTACCAACAAGTAGTACATATGGAACCTCGAGTCATAATTGTATGGCGGCAACCTACGAACCGCACTGCACTGAGAAAAAGAACATTGACAGGTTTGTACATCAAGGCCAAAAGGAAATGAATTTGTGTGACAGTGCTGCAATGCTGGATCAGTCACTCCCATTCTCTATCAACAGTAGTTACTCCCACACTTTTTTGTAAAAAATAGTTGTCAGAAAGAAAAATAATTCCCATGTTATATTGTAGTTACTCATATTCTAATGCTATAATATAATGTACTTACACATAACCTAGGGATATACTCCCTTCATCCACAAATAAGGCTATAAATAAAGTAGTGTATAACTAGTTTTTTCAAACTCGTGCCATGAGTACTTTAATAGAAATAGACAACTATGCATGCATTCCTACTTTATCAAGTCAACATAGATAAGGTTGAAAATGTAAGATTGTACATGGTCAAAATGTAACTTGACTTCGTAAAGTTGATAAACTGCAGGGCTCCGGCAGTTATTATGATAAAAATACCAAAGCATTAAGCTTTGTAACGTCACTGTGATTTCCTAGAGAATCTCGTTTGGCCACAATGCTCCCATTTCTCTCACCAGATTTCACTCCATAGCCTTCATATCTCATCTCCTATCTCCTCTTTATCTTGATCGATCTTCGGGTTCTTGGGTACCTGACAAGTCTTAGGATCGAGTAAAGAGACTAGAGACAAATATATAGATCTAGATTACTTCAGATATACAAAGGATCCCATATCAAAGATGCACATATTGCTGCAAGGCTAATCCTCATCCCCAGCCCATGAGGACTACTCACTCATGATTAGATCAACAATCATAAACATTGTAGATCAACAATCATAAACATTGTATACGAATTCTCGAGAGAAATATCAAATAGTATGACAACATCACGATTCGCAGGGGGATAAGAATACAACTTATTTTCATTGTATTGCTAATGGTAGGAAGAGGAAAATTTTGATGTATTCTCTAAAAAATAATGATGTGTTGATTCGGGGGACCTCTGATCTCCTTTCCCATGCTACTGATTACTATAAGTTGTTGTTTGGTACGGGGAAGGTAATTTGGTGGGTTTGTACCCTGGTATTTGGTCTAATAATGAAAAATTGAACTCTGAGGATAACCTTGTTTTAGATAGGCCTTTTTTAGAGGAGGAGGTGAAACATGCCCTGGATATAATGGTCAAAAATAAAGCTCCTAGGCCTGATGGGGTGCCTGTTGAGTTTTATCAATCTTGTTGGTTGGTGATTAAAAATGATATTATGGATATGTTTAGGGATTTATACTCTGGTAACTTGGACTTTTTAGAATCAACTTTGGGATGATTATTCTCCTCCAGAAAACTCCTGATGCCGATATCATTTCTAAATACAGACCCATTTATTTGCTGTCAGTTCTTCATAAATTAATTACTAAAGTAATTACTGTTAGGGTTGAGCCTTTTATGAGTAAGTTGATTTTTGGTTGTCAAACTACATTTATTAAGGGCAGAAATATTTTGGATGGGGTAATGCCTCTGCATGAAATCTTGCATGAATCTCGTAGGGAAAAATGCCGGGGGGTAGTGTTGAAGATTGATTTTGAAAAAACATATGATAAGGTCGATTGGGACTACTTGCTTAAGTGTGTTTCTCAAAGGGTTTTAGTGATTTTTGGTGCCAACTGATTGGCACTGTTTTAAAAGATGGCACTCTCTGTGTTAAAATTAATGATAAAATGGGTAAAGATTTTGGTAGCCATAGAGGGGTGAGATAGGGTGATCCCTTCTCACCCTTCCTGTTTAACTTAGCTGTGGAAGGTTTGGCTAAGATGATTCTTCAAGCGTAGAGCGCTGGTTTGGTGACAGGTTTGGTACCTCATCTGATTGATAAAGGTGTTGCAATTCTGCAACATGCAGATGACACTATCTTGCTGATCCAAGATGACGGAACATCTGATTCATGTGAAATTAATCATGTATATGTTTGAAGCTATGTTAGGTTTAAACATTAACTTTAACAAAAGTGAAATCATGATGGTTTTGGAGGACAGTGAAAAAGGGATGTTGTATGCGGATATGTGATGACCCACAAGTATAGGGGGTGTATCGCAGTATTTTCGAGGGAAGTGAAACCCAATTTATTGATTCGACACAAGGGAGCCAAAGAATATTTATAAGCCTTAACAACTGAGTTGTCAATTCAGCTGCACCTAAAAACAATCTTGCTCATAGCAGTTTATCAGTAGCAACAGTTTTGTAGTAGGAATAGTAAAGTAACAGCAGTAGCAAAACAAAGACAGTAGTAACAAAAACAGTAAACAGTGGGATTCGAGTGTGGTAGGCATAGGGATGGATGGACGGGCGTTGCATGGACAAGACAATTCACATAGCAATCAGAACATAGGGCAATTGCGGATAAATAAGATAAAGCACCCAAGTACTAGACAATCCTAGGCATGTGTTCCATATATAGTCATACGTGCTCGCAATGAGAACTTGCACAACATCTTTTGTCCTGCCAGCCCATTTGCAGCGGGGCCTCTAGGGAACTACTGGCAATTAAGGTGCTCCTTTTAATAGAGCACCGGAGCAAAGCATTAACACTCCGTGAACACATGTGATCCTCACATCAAAGCCTTTCCCTTCTGGTTATCTCGATTTCTATCACTTCGGGGCCATAGGTTCCGGACAACGACGTGTGTATACAACTTGCAGATAAGACCAGAAACAATACTATCATGATGAATCAATAATAAGTTCAGATCTGAAATCATGGCACTTGGGCCCTAGTGACAAGCATTAAGCACAACAAGTCGCAACAAAGTCATAAAGCACTAATAAAAGATACTAGGCACCATGCCCTAACAATCTGATGCCATTACATGAACGATCTCATCCAATCCCTGCCATCCCCATAGCCTACAGCGGGGGATTACTCACTCATACATGGGGAAACATGGATGGTCGATGGAGATGATGGTGAAGATCGATGGAGATGGCTCCGAGGGCACTTCCCCGTCCCGGCAGAGTGCCGGAACAGAGACTTTCTGTCCCCCGAATCTCCCCTTCGGTGGCGGCGGCGCAGCAGAACTTTTCTTGGAAAAACATCGAGCCCCCCGAAGTTTTTAGGTCAGAAGGCTTCTTATAGGCGAAGAGGGAGACCGAGGGGGTGCCTGGGGCCACCACACCATGCCCTGGCGCGGCCAGGCCCAGCCCACGCCTGGGGGTGTGGCCAGCCCCTGGCCCTCCTCCGTCTCGTATTCTGGCTCCTAGGGTCTTCTGGAAAAATAGGCACTTTGGCTTTTGTCCCGTCCAATTCCGAGAATATTCATTTTCTGACTTGAACCAAAAACAGCAGAAAACAGGCAGCTGGCACTGTGGCTCTTGTTAATAGGTTAGTCCAAGAAATCATATGAAAAGTACTCCAAAGTATGGACAAAACACAAGAAAGTTGATAAAACCAAGCATGGAGCATCAAAAATTATAGATACATTTGCAATGTATCAACATCCCCAAGCTTAACTCCTGCTCGTCCTCGAGTAGGTAAGTGACAAAAAGAAAGAATAATTTTTGAGGTTATATGCACCATCAAAGACTTAACCAAAGTATTTGTAAACATTCAAAGCTAGGATCATAGTACTTCAATCATAACATGAAAGACAAAGTTCTAGCAATAATACAAAGAAACTATGATGCAACATGAAAAGGCACAAACAAAAGATTCATGAATAACAATGCTTTGCAAGACGTTTGTTTGTTTCACATAAAGAAAACATAGCATAGTGGCATTCAGCTTGTCCCTCAAAGAGTAGCAAACATAAATGCATAGGACACCTTCAAAGTTTTATAAGAGTGACTAGATACAAATAGTTTAAAACAAGCAATATCAAGGTATGTATCAATCAACAAGTCTTGCGACAATGCACATAGAACTAAGAATGGCCACTATGCTATCAAGAAAGTGCTCATAGAATGTGTGAAGACTCAACAAGGAAATGAACATGTTTTGAAAAGTTTGAAAGGCTTCCACATGCTGAAAGTATGGTACTCGTTAGCTTTGAGCTTTCATTGCCCCTATCATAAGAATCTTTATCGTTGTTAAGGTGAAAGTGACACAACTAAGAGGATATGCTTGACAAGTTATAAATCGAAGTCTCGTGCCCCTTACTTACGAAGACCGATCCTCATGCTACTCAACTTCAGTCACGAGTAAGCTCTTGTCATTGTAAGTATATACGTATCATAGAGAACCACCAACGGGGTACCCCTTGCACATGACACGGGAGCTATCCCATAATCAAAGTAACAAGGCAAGCAGACAATGAGCATCTCGGCGATCTTTTTATTTACTATGTGCATAGATTTTTATTGAGGATGCTTCATAGAATGCTCAATATGGTTATGCTGCAAGTTTCCACCATGATTAGGCATGGCTTAGGCTAGCGGCCCAGGCGTTTCTCTAACATACATACAAACTCCATGATCTTACAAGTTCCACTTTATTTCACACCACCGGGATCCATAAGCAAAAGAACATGATATCAACTAGGTACAAAGTACCAATGAAGTGTTAAAAGCGGTCCCCATGATACATGGTTCTGCTAACTTCAACTCATAAAGCGTAAGCATATGCACAACAAAGAAGGACGCAATGGTTCAGGTTTATTAAGTGCAAGAAAATAAAGTGTGCCATCAAGTTCGTGAGAGCTTTACTAACTAACTTTCTCAGAACAAGCAAACATTTTATTCGGAAGAAAACAAGGCATATTGAATATGCACGGAAGTAGCAAATGATGCTAATAGGTAGGTATGGTGGACAGTTTGGCAATATTTGGTTTAGGGAGTGGGAAACTTGAGTAAAACACACTCAGTGGAAGTGAAGGCTAGCAATAGTAAGGGAGCGACAAACGAGAGAGCAATAATGGCCATAATCATGCAGAGCGACAAAACATCATTAATCAAAGCATAAAGTGATACTATAAGTTGAAAACTTAAGGATAATAAAGGCTTATGGTGACTTGGTATAGTCATAACATGGTGTGAGCATGTGCCAAGTCAACCCAAATAAAGCATCAAAGGAGAATACCACTATACTATGCTTTAATATGCTAAAACAACGCATGATTCATCCAAGGCACATTAAGCAATCTCAATTGTTTATAACAAGTCATGCTACAACAAAGAATACTAAGCATAAATCCAAACAATATCAAGCATGGCATGACAAAGCATAGGCCACAGCCAAAAACAAGCTCTCTTTACCACTTAAGTATGAACTTTCCTACTCCTTTCCAAACCAAACCAAACTATTTGCAAACCAATGTATGAAAGAGGGGGGTCCAACCAATTTATTCAGAAAACCAAACAAACTAAGCAAACAAAAAAACCAAAACGAAAATGAAAAAGAAGACGCTCCAAGAACAACACAATTGTGCATGAAACAATAAAAATGAAGTGTTTGGAAGAAACCTAGGATTTTTATTGATGAAGAAGGGGATGCCTTGGGCATCCCCAAGCTTTGACGCTTGTACTTCTTGGATATTTCTTGGGGTGACATGCGTGGCATCTCCAAGATTGAGCTTTAGTCCATCCTTCATCTCATTACTCATTCCTTCCATACACCTGAAATTTTTCCTTCATACAAAACTTCACACAATCTCATTAGCAACATTAGTGCACTTAAGATGAATAAGTCTTCAGGTTCAGTTATAACACCAAATAAACTTCCATTAGAACACTAGCTATTGGATCAACTTCCTCAGAAATCTCAATTCCCCAAAAGAACTCAAGAAGGAACTAACAAGAAGCAAATGCAGAAAATGACAGAAATCTGTCAAAACAGACCAGCAGGTAAAGACGAATTTTTTCGAAGACCTTCTGTTGCTCAAATCAAAAAGTGTTGAACTAACGAAAGTTATATAACAACCTGGGTAAGAAGCAAAAAACATTACAGCTCAATCCTACATACAGAGCTCTCTCACGATTGTTTATGGTGAAGCATAGAAATCTGTTTTGGGACAACAACTTTCCCAATCATTACTTCTCTCTCATTAGAGGTTACTCTTGGCACAATAAGCAAATAAAAAGGATAAAGAGCGGTTATTACAGAGATAATAACTTCCTAGACTCATCTAAAACTTTTGGGTTATATCCCAATAAGTACTTTTCTTTAACGCCTTTAAGTTAGGCATAAGCAAAAACTAAAAATGGATAGAATAGAAGTAAGTGGAGATAATCATGGTGAAAACATTGTTTTGTTCAATTAAATCCTTTTGTTAACAAGGTTGATCAGGTCTTGTTAGCAAAACAATTTCATATGAGATAAAACTTTGTATTCCACTAATGATTATGTTACCTCAACCTTGATAGCAATGGTCCCAATCATAATAGTTTCAAATTTTTCTCTTGGTATGGGACAATATATTTCTCTAACTTGAATACCTTCAACATGTTAAATTTAATTCAAACTATAAGTACTTTCAATCTTCTTGGGGAAATAGACATTATGTTCCTTGTCATTAAAATTGAAGGTCACCTTTCCTTGATTACAATTAATAACAGCTCCTGCAGTATTTAGAAAAGGTCTCCCAAGAATAATAGACATATTATCATCTTCAGGCATAAAAGTTTGAGAGGATGCTCTCATAAGAAATATGAGTTGAAGTAAAAGAGAGCATCAAGAAGCAAATTCAAAACACATTTAAGTCTAACCCACTTCCTATGCATAGGAATCGTGTAAGAAAATAACAAAGTGATAGGCATAGGAAGATAAAACAAAAGTAACTCCAAAACTTTCAGCACATAGAGAGGTGTTTCAATACCATGAAAACTTCCACAACCATATTTTCCTCTCTCATGATAATTTTCAGTAGTCTCATGAAGAAACTCAACAATATAACTATCACATAAAGCATGCTCTTCATGATCTACAAGCACTAGAGCTTTATTATAAACATTTTCAAGAGAAACCTCAGGAACATAACATTCACTCTCCTTTAGTAAGCAGGGGGACAATCAAATAATGTAAGGGATAAAGAGTTACTCTCATTAGAAGATAGGCATGGGTAGCTAATCCATTCTTCCTCCCTTTGTTCATCACTCTCCTCCTCTTTTTCATCTAATGAGATTTCAGGTTTATCAATTTCTTCTTCCATAGGATCCTGCAAGGCATTAGTCTCTTCCATTTGTGGAAAGTATCTATTAAAATATTCAAGAATATAGCCATTTTCATCCTTGTAATTATCAAAGCAAAATTTAAGTATACCATACACCTCATACTTATAAGGTGAATCATCAATATTTTCAAGCAAACTAGCAAGTTCAAAAGCACCCTTCCAAGCAATAAATTCTTCAATTTGTTCCGCATCATAAAAGTCATAAATTCCTTTAGCATAGGAAGATATGGTATCATTATCATTATACTCACATTGAAAAGGGATGTGTTTATACCTCTTTCTGCAACAAGATTCATCACAGCAATAAGTAACATTATAAATAGAGCACACATTTCTAGCAATGGTATACAATCTATCAATTTGTTCCCATAAGTGTTTCCTTTTTTGTGACAAGTGGTGTTCCTTATAATAATCCTTTTGATATTTCGTGAACCCACCTTGCCAATAAGATTCGGTTTCAAAGAAACCAACCATTGACATCAAGCATGATAAAGCAAGACAATAACAGACCAACGAAAATAACAACTAGAGTAGGAACTGATTTTTTTTGTATTTTTGATAAAGAAACAAGCAAACAAGGAGAAAGATAAACTTAGATTGAACAATAGTGAATCCAAGTGAACTTGATAAATAAAGCTATGCTCCCCGGCAACGGCGCCAGAAAATAGTCTTGATGACCCACAAGTATAGGGGGTGTATCGCAGTATTTTTGAGGGAAGTGAAACCCAATTTATTGATTTGACACATGGGGAGCCAAAGAATATTTATAAGCCTTAACAACTGAGTTGTCAATTCAGCTGCACCTGAAAACAATCTTGCTCACAGCAGTTTATCAGTAGCAACAGTTTTGTAGTAGGAATAGTAAAGTAACAGCAGTAGCAAAACAAAGACAGTAGTAACAAAAGCAGTAAACAGTGGGATTCGAGTGCGGTAGGCATAGGGATGGATGGACGGGCGTTGCATGGACAAGACAATTCACATAGCAATCAGAACATAGGGCAATTGCATATAAATAAGATAAAGCACCCAAGTACTAGACAATCCTAGGCATGTGTTCTATATATAGTCATACGTGCTCGCAATAAGAACTTGCACAACATCTTTTGTCCTGCCAGTCCGTTTGCAGCGGGGCCTCTAGGGAACTACTGGCAATTAAGGTGCTCCTTTTAATAGAGCACCAGAGCAAAGCATTAACAGTCCGTGAACACATGTGATCCTCACATCAAAGCCTTTCCCTTCCGGTTATCCCAATTTCTGTCACTTCGGGGCCATAGGTTCCAGACAACGACGTGTGTATACAACTTGCAGATAAGACCAGAAACAATACTTGAAGGGAATATGCCCGAGAGGCAATAATAAAGTGGTTATTATCTTATTCCATGTTTATGATAAATGTTTATTTTACATGCTATAATTGTATTTATCGGAAACGTCAATACATGTGTGTTTAATAAACAAAAAGGGTTCCTAGTTATGCCTCTCTTATAGACTAGCTCGTTGATTAACAAGATGATCAAGGTTTCCTGATCATGGACATTGGATGTTGTTAATAACGAGGTCACAACATTGGTGGAATGATGTGATGAACATTCATCCGAAGTATAGCATTACGATCAAAGTCATTATGTTTATATTGCTATAACACTATACGAAGTAATATTTATCCTTAGACCATGAGATCATGTTAATTGCTAACACCGGAAGAGTATCTTGATAACATCGAACGTCACACCGTAACAGGGTGACTATAAAGATGGGTTCAGTGCTACGAAGGTGTTATGTTGAGGCTCATGGATCAAGAGTGGAATTTGTCAATCCCGATGATGGATACATATACTCTGGGCCCTCTCGGTGATATCACATTAAGATAGCTTGCAAGCAAGTGATGTGATCACTAGAATGTTATATCACGGGAACGAGAAAAGAGTGCATGTCGGTAACGAGATCAAACTAGGTATGGAGATACCGATGATCGAATCTCGGACATGTAATATATCGCGAGACAAAGGGATTTAGTTACAAGCATTAAAGGTTCTCACGATCACAGAAGTCATCGTTGAATGTGTAGGAGTCAGTACGGATCTCCAGGTCCAGCTGCTGATTATTGATCGGAGAGGGGTCTCGATCATGTCTGCATTATTCGCGAACCGTAGGGTGACACACTTAAGGGATACCGACACCATTTGGAGCTAATATGTTTCAGATAAAGATTTAAGAAAGCGCTGGAATTATTTCAATAGACACCGAAACTGTTTCGGGTGAAATTGCTGAAATTGGTTCTGCATGTAATATTGAAATGTTGAAGGGGGTTTTATGTGAATGTTTGTTAATTAAAGTAATTAACAAAATTCTGAATAAAAATAATAAAAGAGTTTTATTAAATGAGAGAGCATTAAATTTGGAGAAATTTAATGCATTTAAAGTGGAGACTTTAAAAGGGAATGTGAAGAGGTATTTTAATGTGGAGGGGTTACCACCACATGAATGGAGGAGGTGAAGAGACACCTCCTCCATGCGCCGGCCATGAAGGAGGGGCACCCCCCTCCTCCTATAAAAGGCCACCCTCTCCTCACTTCTCAAATACACCTCCTTGTGAAGGATCTCTCTCCCCCTCTAGTATTATTTCCCCATGGTCTCGGATTAGCGAGATACATGTTCCCGGTGGCTTTATCTGGAAATGAGTTGCTGCTTCCGCCGAGGGACGGAGGTTGTCGGGGTACCGGACGTGTGTGCGATCACGGATGCACCACTGCTTTGCGGTGCTGGACTTGGTGGTGCCGGAACTGGATCTGATGGACGTGCTAGAGCCGGACCTGCTGGACTTCATCACGATCTTGAGATCAGCAAGTGTACGACTACATCAACCACGAGTTCCTACTCGTTAACAAAACTCGTTGTCTTCGAGGGTAAGTTCTCTTTGGATGTATGTCCACCCGTTGCTTGGTACCTAGTAGATAGATCTTGGCGTGTAGTTCACATCGTAGGAAATTTTTTGTTTTCTATGCTGCGAACCCAACAATACTATCATGATGAATCTATAATAAGTTCAGATCTGAAATCATGGCACTCGGGCCCTAGTGACAAGCATTAAGCACAACAAGTCGCAACAAAGTCATAAAGCACTAATAAAAGATACTAGGCACCATGCCCTAACAATTTGATGCCATTACATGAAAGATCTCATCCAATCTCATCCATAGCCTACAGTGGGGGATTACTCACTCATAGATGGGGGAAACATGGATGGTCGATGTAGATGATGGTGAAGATCGATGGAGATGGCTCCGGGGGCACTTCCCCGTCCCGGCAGAGTGCCGGAACAGAGACTTTTTGTCCCCCGAATCTCCCCTTCGGTGGCGGCGGCGTAGCGGAACTTTTCGTGGAAAAACGTCGAATCCCCCGAAGTTTTTAGGTCAGAAGGCTTCTTATAGGCGAAGAGGGAGACCGAGGGGGTGCCTGGGGCCACCACACCATGCCTTGGTGCGACCAGGCCCAACCCGCGCCTGGGGGGTGTGGCCAGCCCCTGGCCCTCCTCCGTCTCGTATTCTGGCTCCTGGAGTCTTCTGCAAAAATAGGCACTTTGGCTTTTGTCAAGTCCAATTCCGAGAATATTCATTTTCTGACTTTCCTAGAACCAAAAATAGCAGAAAACAGGCAGCTGGCACTGTGGTTCTTGTTAATAGGTTAGTCCAAGAAAGCATATGAAAAGTACTCCAAAGTGTGGACAAAACACAAGAAAGTGTATAAAACCAAGCATGGAGCATCAAAAATTATAGATACATTTGCAATGTATCAATATGTTTGGTTGTCAACTTGGTAGTTGGCCCATTAAGTATCTGGGTGTCCCTATATGTGGTACCAGGCTTCAAGTGGCGGATCTTCAACCCTTGGCAGATAAACTAAGGAAGAAATTAGATGGCTGGGTGGGTAATTCATCATCGATTGGTGGCAGACTTACTTTGATCCAATCCTCCTTAAGTAGTCTTCTCATTTATCATATGTCCATGTATCTCATGGCTGATACTAATCTAGAAGAGTATACTAAAATTATTAGAAAGTTCTTTGGGAGGGAACAAGTGATAAAAAGAAGTACTATATGGTTAAATGGTCCTTGATTTGTAGACCAAAGAAGAAAGGTGGGTTAGGAGTTAAAAATTTGAAGTTGTTTAATATTTCTCTCTTGTGTAAATGGTGGTGGAAGTTGGAAGTGGAAGATGGGCTGTGGAAAAGAATTGTTAAAGCAAAATATGGGATTTCTCATGGTATTTGGAGAATCAAAGCCAAGCAGAATGATTTTGTTGCTTGGAAAGATCTTCTAAAAATCAAAAAAATCTATCTGCCTAGGAGAAGGATGGAGGTGTATGGAGGTAGGGAAACTGACTTTTGGCATGATAAGTGGTTTGGGGATTTTCCCTTTGTGAAAAATTTCCTGAGCTATTTGATATTTGCAACCAACAAAATGGCACAGTCAGAGAGATGTGTGATTTGGGTTGTTTTTACTTTTAGAAGATGGTTATCTCCCAGGTTGACTTCTCAATGGCAGGAGCTTAGGAATATGTTGTCCCAATTGCGGCTAAGGGATGAGGCTGATAAACCTAAATGGAAATACACCAAATCTAGGATCTTTTCTGTTAAATCCTTGTACAAAAAAAATTCTGATGTTGGCCCTGACAGGTCCTTTAGGCATTTGTGGAAAGCTAAACTACCTCTAAAAATCAAAATTTGGCTTTGGTTAATCTGGCATTATGCAATTGCTACATAAGATAACATGAAGATAAGAAAGTGGATTGGTAGTTATGTGTGCCGTTTTTGTCCTTTGGATGAATCTATTAATCATTTGTTCTTTACTTGTCCCGCTGCTGTGTACATGTGGAGTTATCTTGCTGGTGTTATAGGTGCACGATCTAGACCATCATGTTTTACTCAATACTTCTGGTAGATTGTGAAATTTCTTTCCTTTGGATTTAATTTTCACATAGTTCGTATTGCTGCTCTATGTTGGGCAATTTGGAAAACTAGAAATTGTGCTTGTTTTGAAGGGAAACTCCCATCTTCCCCTCTGGGTTTGATTTGTTACATGTGTTATTGGGCAGGTCTATAGACTGAACGAGACCATGGCATTCTGGAGGAGGGTGCTGACCGGCTACAGAACATGGCCACCCAGGTTCATGACATGGCGCATCATGCCTCTACGATGAGGATCAGGAATGGGGAAGACGTGAATGAAGATTCCTCTAGAGTCTAAGAAGCAACAAATTGTAGAGGGTGGCTATTCGTTTGGTATGGTCCATGCATCCTTTCAAACTTCTGTTTACTGGCAGTTTCTTCGTGGTTATGTCCCCTTGCTGTGGATGAGATTTAGTCTTTCTACACCTTGTGCATGTCTAGTTGTCTATTAGTCTGGACACATCCTTTTGGTTCTTTTTGTCCCTTCTTATGTTTGGTACTTTAGACTTATTGTTCTGTTATCTTGTTTGATAATGGACCCCGGCTCATGTGAGTCGTATGGAAAAAAACATCACGAATCGCGAGGGAATAAAGATTACAAGTATTGGGACTGTGACTATGAGGGGAAATGGATGTGGAGATGGAGGGATGACTATGGTGATGAATATGGCGTCGGCTCGGCGGTGGTTCTCCTCTCCTCTGTCACTATGTGATGTTTCTATGAATGGTGTTAGGTTTTCAGACGTCTCTAATGCGAATATGAGGGGGTCCCTTCACAATAGTTGGTCAGTTTACGATCCCGAGGCTGCACCCCATGGTATGACCGCAAGGTATGGTCGGGGATAACCAAACCAGCGTTCGCTAAAGCTTCAGATGCTTGGCTCCACAAACTCTTTGACTTGAGAGAAATGCCACCCCACATTCTTTTTTTTTATTTGCTCAGATTTTCTCATTAATATGTCAATTTCTGCAAGGAAATAAATGACCAATAGGATATGCACACCTAATAATTAGGATTAGTGGCATGTCTATAGTGATGATATCATCAAATCCATGATTAATATCCAGTATTGTACATGGATAAAAATGAGTGTATTCCCACTCACCTACCGCTTTACCTCACTAGATGTGGAGGAAGGTTTCAGAACACCTGAAATTGTTTTGTACTATTTTTAGAGAGTTCGATATTTTATGGAACAATCTATTATAAGTATCAAGTAAAAAACTAACCCACTGCAGTATGCATGCAATGGTATGCATTGGCTAGTGTGTTGTGTCATTGCAACTTGTTCATTGACGACCTATCTGTGCAAATTCTTCTTTTTGTGGAAGGATCTGTGGGCCGTGATGATGCTTCTCTTAAGCTGAGATCTACGCGAACAAGGTGGTCAGGCTCAAGGCTTGGTCTACCATGGTGGATGTAGCATCATAAACCACCTATGCTCTCCATTGAGCATCTTCATCATCCGACAGATTGATGCATTTTCTTCTAGGGCAAGGTTGTGCCCCCATCTTGGAGATGGAGAAGATTGGTTATGAGTTATCTTGATCTCCTCACAGCAATTAATGGTGTGCTCTTTACCTGTTGATTGTCACTCTGCCCGAAGAACCTGTGCCTACGTGATGGTGATTCACCTGTGATAGAGCGCTTCAACATCTTCAAACTGGACATGTTCCTCTTTGTGTTTGTTTGTTGTTTTCCTAATGCTTGGCAACCATTTTTCTTAGAATTTGTTTTGGGGACTTAAGGATTTAATAATTGGCTAATCTCATTGGGGGTGCGTAGCCCGTGCATGCAGAAATCAGCCACCTCATGTTAATATCACTGCATTAGCTAGTACATCCAAATTGTTAAAATGAATTTTCTCCTACACCATTTATCCGATTAGTGCCAGTCTTCATTGTTGAGTTTGTCTAGGCCGAAATTGGATCGCATTTTTTTAGGTTTTTATGATTTTCTTATCGCATTAGTTACCATATTTATATAATATGGTTGCAAAAGTTAACAATGGACAATTACCATACATGATAGTAGTGCATAGCTGCTAGATAAAAATTTATAAATATGTTTAGGCATTGCAATCCTACGCATAGCTACATAATGGGCATTCAAGTGTTTATCAACAACTAAGAAATGATGTAATGCTACACACATAGTATCATGGAACTTTACATTGTTGTAGAGTGAAGTGCAAGAACCTGACAACGAATCGTATAATATTTTGAAATTACCCGATGGAAAAAGTTGTCTAAACTTGTTAACTTATAGGCTAGTTTTGAAAATATCATGATGAAAATAGAAAGTCCATCGAGTTATCAGCTGAAGAGACAGATGTCCTTGAAACTTTCAACTAAAAAGCCATTGATGTCCCGGTTTCGTTACTGCTTAGTTGAATGTATGCAGGAGAGGCCAGAGTAACGAACAGGTATGTTCCCCAAGGGTGAGAGGAAGCGATCCAAAACCCATTTAGGTTTTCCATCTCCCTCGCTGGCGATGTCGCCGATCTGTCCCGCCTCAAGTGGACCTTCTGGCCTTGGAGGTGAACCAGACCATGGCCTGCGCCGGCGGGAGGTATCTTGTTCCTTTTTTAGGTACTTCTAGTGTCTTCTTTGGAATGGTGAGCCGGTGGATACATCCTGAGGCCAGAATAAGGTCTCCTTTCCTCTATCCCCTCTCTAGTGGTGCGCCTACCACCGGTAGAGGGCGTGTTGAGTTGTCTTCCCGGCAGATCGTCCAGGATCCTATCGGTGTTCATGTTTGTTGGTGTGACTCCTGGTCTAGCTCTTCCGATCTACGGTTCTCATCGTTAACGATAGTTACTGCCCTGGTACACTAGTCCTTTGGGGTCTTCGCACGTCATCTGTCTACTACAATAAGGTCTATTACGACAAGATTTTCTCGGATTCGGCTCGTGCTATTGTCTGTAGTCTTCGCTAGATGGTCCAAGGAACTGATTGTATTTTCTATTACCTAGCTGACTCTTTATATTGTTGTTAATGAGTATGAATATATCCGTGACCCTTTCCGAAAAATGTACCGCGGGAAAAGAGAGGAGTAGGGATAGAGTGGTGTCGTATAGGAATACTTACCTGGAATCCGCTGTGTAGTTAAGGATCCACCTTCCCCAGGGGATCGATGTCTCGTATCATCTGCATCCCCTGTGCACCACGCGTCCCTCGCGGCGGTGGAAATGGACTAGTCAGCTGACATCTTAGAAGGTGTTTGGTTCAGTGAGTGGTAACGGTAATGGTAAGGGAATGAGATCACGCTGGGATTAGTGGTGTAAACAACAATTCACCGATTTGTTTGGTTCGTGCTAGTAACGGTATCTAGTTACCTGACGATGCTAACTGTACCTACAGAATCCAACAATGGTCACACGCCTGAACAAGAAGAAAATCTAATCTAAACAGAGAAGGGGTCAGCTGCGGTGGCTGCTGCTCCTCTCATGGAGCCTCTAAGGGGAAGATGGCAGCCCTATAACGCCTCCAACGGAGGGAAGATGGGGTGGCGGGGATGTGTTGTACCGTCGCCGGTGGCTGTACTCGGCGGAGGAGGGGTAGGCTACAGCACGGAGGAGATCGAGAAGATGGGGGATGCCACACCACCGATTAAGGGAAGATGGGGCAGCGGGGGTGTGTTTTAGCACCGCCGACGACTGTACTCGACGGAGGAGGGATAGGCCGGAGGAGATCGGGAACGGGAAGGGGTCGCTCGACTCGCGAGAACAGGAAGGGGTCGCTCATGGTATCAGTTTGTTACCGGTGGGGACTGACCGGTAATGAAATTGTACAGCGATGTAATCTGATTACGTGGTACCTGATTACAGCAAACTCCGACCAAACAGAAACTAACGGATTGAGATCCCGCTGTTATCCAGTTACGTTACAAAAACGGGAACCAAACAAGTCCTTATTGTTTCTCTCTGTCCTTCTCCACTCGTTTTCTCCTCCTTTTCTTTCTCTCTCAAAATGTAGTCACATCGCCATGGCGCCCTGACCAAACTTCAACGCCATGACCCCGTGGGCTACTGCCATATGCTCCCACTGTTATGCCCTGGTAGGCTGCCGTCGTCGCCATTGTGCTCTGTCATGGCCATGTAGCCCATTCCATCAATGTTTCTTATGAATCCGTCTTCATCGCCGGAGAGGGAAGTCCCTCTACGCGTCTCGCCGCCGCAAGAGAGTTGTGCTTTGCCTTATCCCTTCCTCGTCGACGCGGGGCTTGACAACGAGTCGGAGGCGCTGGCCCTAGACGACGTCGACCTCAGCCTCAACCTCGGGCGTGCTACAGAAGCTTCCCGCCCTCGTGACCTTCTCTTTTGCCGGTGTTGGTGCTCCCCGTTGCTGCGAGGTTTGCTGCTGATTGGCTGGAAGCTGCACTAATAGCACCGCCCCACTGCTGCAGGGCACCCTGCTTCTCCCCGGGGTGCCGCCCTTCTGCTGCAAGGCGTGCTGCCATTGGGTGTTGGTGTTGCTACAGTAGGCGGGCAGCACCGCTACCAGCAACGGACGGCGTTGCTACCGAAGGTGGATGGAGTTTCTACGGACGGTGCCTGACAATGCTACCGACAACAAGGGTCGCGTTTGGGGATTTTTGCTACGACTGTGAGGATTTGTTACATACATTTTTTTGCTAGAATTGTTATGTGGTTTTGCTATAATATCGTAAGATTTGCTACAAGATGTCCGATGAGCGTCTCCCGTGAAGTAGGTCTCCGGCGATGTCGACTTTTGCTACAGTTGCTTTTTTTAGTACACATGTTTTATGGTTTTGTTACAATAGTATAAAAAATTTGCCACAAGGTTTTCGGCGAGATCTTCCGGCAAAAGTATCTGCCGACCAGATTTTTTTGTTTCTATAAGGTAAACCTTTTTTACTGCAATCTATACCTAATAATAAAGTACGTATGGTTCTGTTTTTATTAGATAGTTTTATCCCTACATTTTGGTCAATAATTATCTACCGGAGCACCTTTAAGTCATGCCGGTTGGGATTTTAAGTAAACGAACTTTTTTTCTCTTCTGCTCGTGAACCACCAAACCTGCCCGGGCGATGGGGTCAGCGCGGCCACCAATCCGGCCGGCTTGCCCACGGTGTGCCTGCTTCTCCCTATATCCCTTCTCTAGCCTGAATCGTACCCGCGGTCAGCCTAGTTGCGGCTGTAGTATGCAATGGCTGAGGCTGAGGTCCCGCGTGAACACGCGGACACGGTGGTCGGTGCTACTACAGAACAGTGCCTCCGAGCTCCCACATGAGTGCGCGAACACGGTGGTCGGTGCTGCAGAGCATGGCCGCGCGTGACCGCCTAAAGCTAATTCATTTCGTAGCAATTTGATGCGGCTCGATTGGCTATATGATGGGTACTATAATATGAGAAATTAACAACGCCGGGCAGCCTTTTCTGCTCTAACCGCAAGATGCCCAGCTCCAATCAAGCTCCCTACCTTAGACCTCGCCTATGTATGCCCTGCAACGCTTGGTGGATTTTCTTATGACTTGCATCACCCAACTAGACCTTCTCGAATAAAGGTAAGATCATGCAAGGACCGACTACTCTATTTGGGATTTTTCTTGGTGGCTATTCAAGTGATGGAGACGTAGAGACGAGTATATAGCATTAAACGTTGATCCGTTATGTAGATCGGGAGATTTATTTGTTCTCATAGGGTAATTCGTTGGGATCGGTAATTCGTTGGTGAAGGCCCTACCGTCCGTGGTGTCGGAGCGAATGATCGAGGTGACGTCATGCATCCGCATCATAATTTCTCTCCTAATAATTTATCTGTCTTTCAAATCTTTCTCTACTCCCAAACTCGAGTGAAGCGATCATGTACACAAAGTGGAGTGAGTGGGGCGACGATGCCAGTGCATGGCTCTAGCACACGTGTACGAGTGGCTTTGCTTAAGCAGTGAGCAGCGTGCTAGGCCGTAGAGCAGTAAACACGCTCAAAGTGGCTGATTTTTGCGACAAGCCGCAACTTTACCTACGATGACTTACGTTGTGCGTCTTTGCAACGTAGATTATTTTTTCTTCCGATGCAACGCTCGGGTATGTTTTCTAGTACCGTAAATGTAGGAAAAGCGGGATATCATCCTGGAGACAGTCCCGTCCGTTTTTTCCGGGTGTGTAGTTACGTCTATTACTGTAGTACCATAATTTACCCAGATTCTAACGCACCAACGTGTGAAATCTCGCTCCCAGCGCGACGCGACGGCGGCTGTCTGATCTCCATCCGACAATTGTAAAGTTGCCAAGAAAATTTTCAGAAAAAAAGGCAAAGTTGCCGGCCACACACGTCATACACCTTGGCAACTCTCGCGTCGCGCGTGCTCACACCAGCGCGACCGTCGCGCGATAGCACAGTTTGGAATACCTTATTTAAAATTTGCCGTTGCGCAGTCGAATCCAACAGTCGAGCGACCCCCCAAGCGAGCATCTGAAGGCTCCGGAAAAGTTATCAGCGTGGTCGTTCTCTTTTCAGCTGAAATTCGATACCAAATTCCACACTCTATCCACATAGACTCCAATCCAGTGCACGTCTATATATAAAAAGCCTTTGAGGCGCAGGTTACATATGATCAATCCCCTCACACTCACAGGCGTGGGCTCCTTACTATCCACGAACAAGAGATGGGAGATGCGCTGGGGGCTCAGGCCCTGGCAGCTGAAGACGAGGCTGGCATCTGGCCGGGAGAGCTCGACGAGCAGCTCATAAGCGAGCTCCTCAGCGACGACAGCCTCCTCGGCGCCCCGGCCCCGGCGGACGACTCCGAGAACCACTCGTGCGACACGGGAGCAGGCGCATCCTCTGCTCGCTGCAACGGCGGCCGCGGCAGCACCGCAGCCGAGCATCACGAGCGACTGCCGCCGGCGCCGGCGGCTAGCCATGGACTGTGCTCGGTGTACTCCGGCCCTACGATCAGGGACATCCAGAAGGCGCTGTGGTCTCGGACGTACCCCTCCAGCCGCCGCTACGGCTCCCTGTGTTTTAGGTGCACGCGCGTGAGTATTTTGCAGTGATCGCTGCATGCCGACGAACGAGAGGAGTAATCCGTGTATGGTTTTTGTTGAAAAAGGTACGGAGCGCCGAGTACGGCGCCGGCGGAGAGCAAGCACACGACCAAGGTGAGGAGCTGCGGCGGCAAGACGCCGACGGACGGGTACAAGTGGAGGAAGTACGGGCAGAAGTGCATCAAGAACAACCCCCATCCCAGGTGCGCTAGCTGCACTTGATCGATCTAGCTATCTTCCTACTACCTTAGTTGTTGAACTTCTGGATTGCTGTAAAGTTCTAGTATTTCGTGATCGTTTTCTGCTCTTCATGCGTGCATTCATAGTATGTTACATAGAGCTTAAGTAATTTGCAAAAGGATAACTATCAATAATCTAAGGGTAGTTCGTCGACCTACGACTCAGAGCTAGTGTACACACACGAGCATATATACTAGGGTGAGCTAGACATGGTCAACTTTGTGCAATTCAACGACGGATGCGGCGTGGTATATATCATAAGTCGGCAAATGGATTGGCATGCGTGTATATATCTACATAAGAAGTTTTTTGTTTTTGGTTCCATTCGTCGTCGTACCAAGGAGCTAGAGCTGGGCTGGGGTAGTTAGCAGCTGGAGATCGAGCAAAGTCGCTGCACTGACCGTCCATGTGTCCATGGGAGGGCCTACGGCTGCGCCAAGCCGGCCGCGCGTTGTAGTGTAGGCCATGCTATGTTACGTGTGCGTGCTAGGTTTGGCTTCTGGGGGCATGGGGCTTTCTTAGAGCTTTCCAGCAGGTACTGTGCGACCCGAGAAGTGCAAGTTTGCAGCCTGGATATCAATCCAAGATCGATTGCAAACCCACAGTATAATCAGCCTTTAATAATTAACGATAACTGCAAACCTACCGGCTAATACATAATTAAGCAGCATTTAAGTAACTGATAAGATACCGGGGTCTAGTCAGGAGCCGACGAGAACAGCTTAGCTCGTACTGTTCTTTGTCAGTGACTTCTGCATAATTTCTGATAGGGAGAGCACCCTGTTCTTTGTCAACGACTGTGCATAATTTCTGATTTCTCATGAGACTCTCTCTCTCTCTTCCTCGCACTGACCAGCTGATCATATGGAGATGCATGCATCGTGTGCGGCTCCCACCTGAGCATTCAATCGAACAAATACTATAGTAAACAAATCGCGCGAAACCTGATCAGTTAACTACCTCCATGATATGGGCTGAACTTTCGGTTGAGAAGCCAGGAAACCTTTAATTTCGCAACAACGACCCGCCAAAAAATAAAGCGAGGAGTGCAACCGCTCCTACTTCGTGCGAAAGTTCCTTCTCACAAAGCCCTCGATCTCAGACACATCCCCACGAACTCGGGGGTGAGTCGTTCTCACACTCTGTAGAATGACACGTATATCGTGGAAAGAGGGAGCACGTAGTACGTTACCCAAAGGCCAAGGCTAGGGCATGTTCACAAAATTAGATCGGCAAGTTAATTTGGACATACTGCCTTACCACCTTCTCTTTATCATCCACTAACCTTCGTACGTGGCATTGACTTTCATTTGACTATATGCATGCAGGAGCTACTACAAGTGCACGAGCTCCCACTGCAGCGCCAAGAAGCACGTCGAGAAGTCCACCGACGACCCGGAGATGCTCATCGTCACCTACGAGGGGTCGCACCTCCACGGTCCGCAGCAGCTACTCCGGCGCCTCCAGCACCCGGACATACCCGGCGCCGCGGCGGGCGACGTCGTCGTTTCCGACGCCGTGGGGAACAAGAAGACCCGCAGCCCCTCATTGCCGCCGGCGTGCGACGGCTACCACGGGGCCGCGGACGGAGGGTTCGGCTGCGGCACACGACCACAATCCAATGGAACGTCCGACGAAGAGATGCGAGAGGGAAACGCGCTGCAGGGGCGTCAAAAGGTGGCCACGGATTCGTGCGACGGCTCGCCGGCCTCTGCCGTGCCGCGTGCTGCTGATGCCGCCACCGTGTTTGCTTCTTCCGACTCGCCGCCCTCCAACTGGTCTGCCCAGGACTTCCCGTGGTCTCTCGAATCTCTACTTCCCGTACATCAGAGGATATGATCGACCCTGTCTAGGCCAATAGGGGCTTAGGGAGCGCGCGCGTGCACCATATACATACTCTCTCCGTTTAGAAATATAAAACGTTTTAGTTTTTTCAAATGGATGTATCTAGATATTTTTAGTGTATAGCTTCACTCAAAACCTCTATAAACCTATACACTAAAAAACGTCTAAATACATTCGATTTACAAAGCTAAAACGTCTTATATTTCTAAACGGAAGGAGCAGATGGCAATGTGTTTTGTATACAGCAACGAAATATCTGACCATGGTGTCGGAGAAGAAAAAACAACCAAGGTAACCAAGTATGTTTGTGGGCCTTAGGCGACACCGGCGAGAATACCTTATACCTCATCCGTCTCAAAATAGACGTGGATATAACAATACTAGCTGAAATATGTATGTACATGTACTACTAGTTATTCAGGCTATAACTGTACTCAGAAGGATAGAGATGTTGTTCAGCACCAATGGTGTAGAAAAGTTATTCTATTTTGGGATATATTTAAATCGTCACATTCATAATTTATGTTTGGTACACAGACGTTCATATTGACCTTTTACTATGTATTTTTGTAGGACACTTAAACAAAATAAATTACACCATGTCTATATTTTCTTACACTCTTCTCAATTTTGGGGTAAGACAAAATCTGTATCTTGCGAAGATCATGGTTGAGAAATTGGGTGGGTATGGAATAACTATTCTTCGCCCTTTTTTTGCGAAATTTCACCGATTTATTAATAATCATCAACATCATTACAAAGGAGTCCAAAAGTAATAAAATTATAGTTAGGTCACTGGACCATCTAGCGACGACTACATACACTAGCACGGCATGCCGCCATCCACGTCCATCCATCACCGGAGCTATGTAAAACTTGTCATAGTAGAGCTTGATGCAGTAGACAGGAAGTCATCGTGCTAAGGCCCCGAAGGATCAGCGCACCAGAGTAGCAACCATCGCCGATGATGACTATCGTAGATTGGAAGAGACTAGGCTAAAACCACACCAAAGAATGGGAAAAATGACCGGATCTCAAGAGATCCGTCGGACACATGACTCCACGCGCCTCTGTCGGCGCTAGACGCACCACCGGAGCGAGGATATGGCGGAGAGGACCATATTCTAACTGCTAGACGTAGCTGTCTCCTAAACATCCTGAACAAGGCACTAAAAACAGTATAAACATAGAGCGTGAACCTTCCCGCTGGCGAGAGGTCGTGGTTCGCCACACCTCCAAGGCACCAAGGCCACCGGAGACGAAGCGGATCAGCTACGTCGCTGATGAGAGATACGAAACCCTAGATGGATTACAATGACCGCCGCCTCTCTCCTACCCTAACGTGTTGTGTACCCACAAAAGGATACATCTGGATAAATATGTCGCAAACATAGATTGTAGATAAATGAATCCACGCGACGTCCATGGTTTTCATAAATTTAAAATTAATTTTCAAATTTCAAATATAATTGAATAAAGTGTGAATATAATCACTGAGGTATCCTACAAGCTTGCAAAATGCTAATTATTAGGAATGATGCCCTAGAGGCTCACATTCCGCCTTGTATTTGTAACCAAGAATCTGACATGGAGCTAGTTGTATGTGTCACTGCAATTGTTGCAGGTGTGGAACCACATACTCATATCTAGGTCTAGCGTTTGTCCTTATTCATTTAAGGTTGGGAGGGAAACCCACTGTCGAGACTAATTTGTAAGTCAGAAGATGACAATATTTCACGTGTCATGAGCATGGAGATGTTATTCGCCTTGCATTGGCTAGTCGGAAGAGGTACGAGCCGGACCGATCCAAAGGTTAGTAGGACATGAGCACACCGTCATACGCTCCGACTAACACAATGGAATCTTTAGACCTGAGGAGATCGCATGATCCGAGTTGTGGAAAAGCCGGCTTTGACTCCATCTAATGCTCATCGTAACTGGGAGCAATAAGGGTGGTCTTGGGCCAACTTCGAAGCAAGCTGTGTGACGTGGATCATCCAAGACAGAATTTTCCCCTCCATCTCGGAGAGATATTCTCTGGGCCTTCTCGTGTGATATGATTCAGAAGCATGGCCATACGGTACCCGATAAAGTGTTGATTGAGTTTATCCGACTTAGTGAAGCCAGAGAGAATCAGTTATCATTGCAACAAGAAGAGAGTAAACCGACACTAGGATGACGGAGTCTCCCCTGCGTTTTATCACCAATATCGTGAGGCAAAGTGACCTGGACAGATCGTCACATTGAGGGCACGTGCGGAAACTAGGAGTCGACAAGTCTTGCTAGAGGCTGCTACCGACTATCAGCTCTAGTCGGAAAGTCACTGATCTAAGGCTCTAACTGAATGATTATTGAGTTGTGTATGGCTTTGTGGGATCGCACACTTAAGAGAGTGGGACTAGGCGGATGTTTATCTGACTATCACAAGCCAACAAGTTGGACTTGATCGAATAGGGACATGTGTCAATGGGTTGGACCCACTTTGACTAGGGTTAGGGTTTAGGACCGAGGGACACAAGTGTTGTATGCCCTCACCTACTCGCCTATATAAAGGAAGGTGGGTGGCGGCAGACATATGACCTCCTAGGGTTTTGATAGACTTGGCAATTCCACCTTCCTGTTCCGCGGTGGCAAGAACAAGACTAGCATCTCACTTGCTGATGTTCCACCTTGTACGTGTGTGTGACATCAGAGGCACCACACCTGTGGTGCCCATCGGCGATGTTGGGTGGCAGCGAAGTCGGAGGCGAGGAGGAGCACAGAGTTGGCGATGAGGTGGACCCAGGATCAAGAAGGTCGCCGGAGCCAGACAAGATGAGGGGAATGTATGGCACCACCGTGACGCGCTTCCTCAGCTTTAGCACCTCCATGTAGAGAGGTATTTGACCTTAGCCAGATCTTGTGGTGGCTTGTCGGAGACCTCGCCGGGAAATAAAAGTTTTTGTTTTTGGCCTGGCTATGCGTGTTGTCCAACAGTGGTATCAGAGAATCAGCTCTAGGTTGTTGGCCTAGTTCTTGCACTTGAGTTGCGCTATTAGGAAAGGTTGGATCTTTCTCGTTGTTTTTGTTTTGCCTTTTTTATCTGTTTTGATCTAGGGAAGTGGCCATATCTGGTTTGTTTTAGCCAAGAAGTTGGTCAAAACTTGTCCAGATGTGAGTGGGAGGTCACGTGGCTGACGTCCACGATCAACTACTAAAATTGCTTTTCTTGTTGGACAAGAATAGGACAGTTGTACCCTGTCAAAAGTTACAGCTAAGAGTTAGCTGGTGTGAGTCGGAAAGGTTCCGACTTGCAAGTTTTATTTTCTTATTTTTTCCTCAAAAAAGGTCTGGTTGGATTACCCCGTCATTTGCTACAACTCTACAAGTCGAACATTTTGATTAGTGGGCTCATATTGTTGGGGCACTGCCAATTCTCTCCGATAAAGTGTGAGAGATTAGGACTCTCTCAAGCAGGGCACTTGGTAGCTAGACGGAGCTATCACTATAGTTGTGGGCTTCGGGGTAAGAAGGATTGTCGGATAACCCAACAGGAATCAGATAGACATCTGATTGGCAAGGTGTTTCCTACTCGGAAGGTTCTCCGGCTAGCAGTGACGCAAAGGCTCACTAGTCAGATAACTGACCGGGATCCTGAATCACTATCGACTGTTGGAGGGATATCAGTCTTAGTGGGAGTGTGCATGATTAAATAGTTTAATCCGCCTTCTCCTGTTACAGATACATTGTCTTAAGTGTTTTGCATCTTTCATTTGTAGATGGCACCAACTAGCACCGTTCAAATTTCCAGTTTTGTGTTGTGTACGATCCTTGAGAAGGATAAGTTGAATTGAACAAACTTTACCAATTGGTATCGTAACTTGAGAATCATTCTCAAGCAATAGAAGAAGGAACATGTCCTAGATAATCCGATCCTAGAAGAGCCAGGAAGTGATGAGCCTAATGATGTAAGAACCTCTTTTCACAAGGCTTAGGATGAGTCAATAGAAGTCAGCTGCCTCATGCTCGCTCACATGGAGCCGGAACTGCAACAGAAATTCAAGAATATTGAGGTGTACGATATGATCATTTCCCTCAAGAGAATGTTTGAGATATAGGCTAGGACGGAGAGGTGCAATTTCTCTAGAGCCTTGCTGGGGTGCAAGCTGAAAGACGGAGAGCCACTAGGACCGCACATGATCAAGATGGTTAGATATGTGCAGTCCTTGGATCGTCTAGGTTTTCCCTTGAGTGAAGAGTTCGCTATCGACATTCTCCTGAATTCTCTTCCTAGTGCTTATGGTTCATTCGTTTTGAACTACCATGTGCATGGTATGGATAAGAAACTGGTAGAACTTCAAGGGATGCTCAAGACAGCAGAGGCCGACATGAAGAGAGGCGGCACTAGTCAAGTGTTGATGGGGTAGAACGCTTCCAAGATCAAGAAGAAATCTTGGTCTAAGAAAGCCAAGCCAAAGGGAGACGGCATGCTGGATCTAAGTCCTAGTGCTGGCTCAGTGACTAGCAAGCCAACAAAAAATCCGGGTACAGTATGCTTTTACTGTAAGGCGGAGGATCACTGGAAGAGGAACTGCGACAAGTACGGGGCGTATAAAGCCAGGAGTGGAAGTATGACTTCCGACTCAGGTACACTTGTTGTGAATGTTATAGACATTTATCTTGCCAACACTCCTAGTAGTACCTAGGTTGTTCATACAGACGAGAGGGACTGGTAAGGCATAGGAGCATGGCGAGAGGGGAGATTGACATCAGAGTCAGAAACAAGGCAAGAGTTGATGCGTTAGCCATACAGACGATGCAACTCCAGTTACCTTCGAGATTTGTACTAGAACTAAATAAGTGTTATTATGTTCCTGTACTAAGCCGAAACATCATTTCTGCTCATGTTTGATGGAGCAAGGTTATGAATTAAGTATTAAGAACAATGGTTGTTCCTTTTATTTGAATAATGTGTTTCATAGCTATGCATCTGTCCAAGCCGGACTTTTTGTGCTTGATCTTGAATGTAAATTAGTATATGACTTGAATGCTAAAAGGTTGAAGCCGAATGATCTTAGTTCTACTTATCTGTGGTATTGTTGCCTTGGTCATATCAGCCGGAAACACATACAGAAGCTCCATGGTGATGGACTCCTGGATTCATCCGGCTTGGATCCGTTCAAAACATGTGAATCATGTTTGCTGGGAAATATGACCAAGACACATTTCGCAAAGAGTTGCGAGAGGGCGTCTGACTTGATGGTGATGTATGTGGTCTAATGAGCACAACAGCCAGAGGTGGTTATGTGTATTTTTTCACGTTCACAGATGATCTTACTATATATGGTTATGTCCACCTGATGAAATCCAAGTTGGAGGCCTTTGAAAATTTCAAGGAGTTTCAGAGTGAAGTGCAAAACCAACTCGGCAACAACATTAAATTTCTGCAATCAGATCATGGAGGCGAATATATGAGCCATGAGTCTGATGACCATCTCAAGAGTTGTGGAACAGTTCCACAGCTCACTCCGCCGGGAACACCTTAGAGGAATGATGTATCAGAAAGGTGGAACCAAACCTTTTTAGACATGGTGAGGTCGATGATGAGTAAGATGGATCTACCTTTATAATTCTAGGGTTTTTTCTAGAGACAACAGCGATAACACTAAACAAAGTACCATCAAAATCAGTAGAAAAGACACCACATGAGATGTGGACAGGCAAGAAGGCGGCCCTGGCTTTTCTTAAGATTTGGAGATGTGAAGCTTTTTTCAAGAGGTTACAATTCGACAAGCTCAACCCAAGTCGGATAAGGTAGTTTTCGTAGGCTATCCTAAGGAAACTTTGGGTTACTATTTCTACAACCGAGAAGAGGGCAAAGTGTCTGTCGCTCGAAATGGGGTCTTTCTAGAGAAAGAGTTTCTAAGACAGAAAGATTGTGGGAATAGGGTGCACCTCGAAGAAATTCAGGATTCACCGACTCAGGTCAAGTCAGCAGCCTTGGAGGTTGATCCAGAAGTTGTGCCTAAGCCGGCAAATGCACTAGAGCCACGAAGATCATCAAGACTACATGGAGACGTACTTATGCTTGACGGCGATGAGCCGACTACCAATCAGGATGTCATGGCTTGGAGCCATGAGATCCGAGTTAAAGTCCATGGATGACAATCAAGTTTGGAACTTGGTTGATCTGCTAGATGGTGCAAGATCCATCAAGAGCAAATGGGTCTTTAAGAGGAAAACAGACCAAGACGAAAATGTTTCTGTCTATAAAGCACGGCTTTTTGTGAAAGGGTTCCGATAAGTTCTAGGAGTTGACTACAACGAGACTTTCTCACCAGTAGCGATGCTTAAGTCGGTAAGGATCATGTTAGCACTAGCTATATATTTCGATTGGGAGATATGGTAGATGGATGTCAAAACGTCTTTCCGTAATGGAAATTGAACCGAGGACGTATATATGATACAACCTGAGGGTTTTGTCGATCCGTCTAGTCCTAACAAAGTTTGCAAGCTTCGAAATCCATCTATGGATTGAAGCAAGCAAGTCATAGTTGGAACATTTGTTTTGATGAAGTAGTCAAATTGTTTGGCTTCATCAAAAGCAAACAAGATTCTTGTGTATACAGGAAGTTTAGTGAAAGCTCGGTTGTTTTTCTGTTACTGTATGTAGATGATATATTGATAGTCGGAAACAACATTCCAATATTGCAAGAAACCAAGGATTCATTGGAAAGTTGTTTCCAAATGAAGGAGTTGGGTGAGGTGGCATTTATACTAGGAATTAAGATCTATAGAGATAGATCCTAGAGACTCATAGGTTTGAGTCAGAGTACATATATGGATAAGATATTGAAGAAGTTTAATATGGATTTGGCTAAGAAGAGGTTCTTACCGATGGCTCGTGGAATCTGACTTAGTAAGACTCAATGCCCAGCGTCAGCTGATGAGCAAAGTCGGATGGAGAGGATCCCCTATGCTTTGGAAGTAGGATCCATCATGTATGCGATGATATGTACTAGGCTGGATATTTCCTATGTTCTAAGTATAACAATCAAATATTAGTCGGATCCTGGCAAAGGCCACTGGACAGCAGTAAAGAGTATCTTTAAGTACTTGAGACATACTCAAGATGAGTTCCTAGTCTATGGTGGTGAGGAAGAGTTGGGTGTAAAGGGTGACACTGATGCTAGCTTTTAGACCGATCTGGATGACTCGCGCTCGCAATCTGGCTATGTATTCATTGTAAATGGAGGTGCAGTGAGATAGAAGAGTTCTAAGGAAGAATCAGTGGTCAATTCTACTACAGAGGCTGCGTATGTTGTTGCCTTAGAGGCGGCAACAGAAGGGGTTTGGATCCGAAATTTTCTGATTGAACTCGGTGTTATTCCGGGGTCGTCCATTCTGTTAGATGTGTACTATGACAATACTGGTGCTATTGCACAAGCTAAGGAGCCACGATCACACTAGAAGAACAAACACATATTCAGGAAATTTCACCTGATTCGATAGTTCATCGATCACGGAGAAATTAAGCTATGCAAGGTACACACGGATGCAAATGTTGCAGACCCGTTGACCAAGCCGCTTCCACAACCTAAGTTTGAGGCGCACGTAAGAGAGATGGGCATGAGATGCCTAAGGCCTGGAGATGCCTGATTGTTCGACTGTAGTGCAAGTGGGAGACTGTTAGCAATGATGCCCTAGAGGCTCACATTCCACCTTGTATTTGTAACCCGGAATCCAGCTTTGAGATAGTTGTATGTGTCATTGCAGGTGTGGAACCACATACTCATATCTACCTTTAGCCAGTTTATCCTTAGTCGTTTGAGGTTGGGAGGGAAACCCATTGCTGAGACTAATTTGTAAGTCAAAATATGATAATGTTTCACGTGTCATGAGCATGGAGATGCTATCCGCCTTGCATTGGCTAGTTGGAAGAGGTACGATAGCCGGACCGATCCAAAGGTTAGTAGGACATGAGCACACTGTCATACACTCCAACTAACACAATGGAATCCTTAGACCCGAGGAGATCGCATGATCCGAGTTGTGGAAAAGCTGGCTTTGACTCCATCTAACCCTCACCATAACTAGGAGCAATAAGGGTGGTATTGGGCCAACTTCGAAGCAAGTTATGTGACATGGATCAGCCAAGACGGAGTTTCCCCCTCCATCTCAGAGAGATATTATCTTGGCCCTCCCGTGTGATATGATTCAGAAGCATGGCCATGCGCTACTCGATCAAGTGTTGATCGAGGTAGTCTAACTTAGTGAAGCTGGAGGGAATTTATCACTGCAACGAGAAGAGAGTAAACTGGCACTAGGATGATGAAATCTCCCTTGTGGTTTATCAACAATATCGTGAGGCACAGGGACTCGGATAGATCGTCACAATGAGGGTACTTGCGGAAACTAGGAGTCGGTAAGTCTTGCTAGAGGCCGCTAACGACTATCAGCTCTAGTCGGAAAGTCACTGAGCTATGGCTCTGACTGAATGATTATTGAGTTGTGTCTGGCTTACCGTAAGCCGATGATATGTTGCTAACGTATCTAAATTTTTTGATGTTCCATGCTTGATTTTATCTACTTTCTTATGTTTTTTCCACACTTTGGAGTACTTTTCATATGATTTCTTGGACTAACCTATTAACAAGAGCCAAAGTGCCAGCTGCCTGTTTTCTGCTGTTTTTGGTTCCAGGAAGTCAGAAAATGAATATTCTCGAAATTGGACGGGACAAAAGCCAAAGTTATTATTTTACCGGGGGACACTTGGAGCCAGAATGCAAGACGGAGAAGGGCCAGAGGGTGGCCACACCACCTGGTGGCGTGGGCCAGGCCAGGCCGCGCCAGGGGGTGGTGTGGCCCCCTCCGGCACCCCCTCAGTCTCCCCTCTCGCCTATAAGAGCCTCCCGATGCATAAACCCTAAATAGTCAATCAGAAAGCCACAAAAAGTTTCACAGCGCTGCCGCCACCGAAGGGGAGATTCGGGGGATAGAAAGTCTCTGTTCCGGCACCCTGCCGGGACAGGGAAGTGCCCTCGGAGTCATCTCCATCGATCTCCACCACCATCTCCATCACCGTTGTTGATTCCCCATGTGCTTTAATAGATCTCTGCTCTCCCCATGTGTGTGAAAGTGACAGCGTGCACACCATGCTGGCACTTAGGCTACAGATTACAAATACTTGTTATGATTTATATTTGGAGTTGGATGTCTTTATGAAATTGTGGTGTTTGTTGGAACCATCTAGTGCTCAAGGTGACAGTGTGGGGTTTTCTAGATAGGAAAGGCTTACTTTGAGGTGTGCTGTTATAGCCCTACCATGGATTAGAGTGTCCAACCGGAGAGTAGTTCAACGTAGTATCATAAAGAATAATATATCTATATGAGAGTGTTCACTAGTGAAAGTATGATCCCTAGGCCTTGTTTCTAAGCATTGAAACACCGTTTGCAATTAGATCTTTTACATGTTTGCTTGCTTCCATCTTTACTTCAGTTTGTCTTTAGTCTTTTCCCACGTCAACCACATGCCATCAAGCTATTTTCTAGCACTGTTACCACTTATAATTATCTATACCACTTGTATTTCACTATCTCTTTGCCGAACTAGTGCACCTATACACCTGACAAGTGTATTGGGTGTGTTGGGGACACAAGAGACTTCTTGTATCTTGATTGCAGGGTTGCTTGAGAGGGAATACCTTTGACCACTTCCTCCCTGAGTTCAATAAACCTTGGGTGATCCACTTAAGTGAAAACTTGCTGCTGTTCTACAAACCTCTGCATTTGGAGGCCCAACAACTGTCTACAAGAATAGAAGTGCGTAGACATCAAGCTATTTTCTGGTGTCGTTGCTGGGGAGGTAAGGTAAAAGGTACTCACATCCTCCGGTGTGAGTGCTCGAAGTTATTTCCTTTAGATTCTGCATTTTTGTCTTTTTGTTTCTTGTTTTCACTAGTTAGGCTTAATGGAAAACAACAACAAAATTAGAGGGCTTTATATTATTTATCTTGAGTTAGGACATGAAGTGTTTGAACAGAAAATTAAAAAACCTATGGGACTTTATTTGCATGCTAATAGCAATGTTATTAGTATGAATTCTTTGAACACCATTATTGCTAATGCTATGGAAAAGTCTAAGCTTGGGGAAGCTGGTTTTGATGAGCATGATATTTTTAGTCCACCAAGCATGGAGGAGAAATTTTACTTTGATGATACTATACCTCCAATATATGATGATTACAATGATGAGTATGATATTTTCAATCCACCTACTATTGAGGAGGAAATTAATTATCACTACAATATGCCTCCTATATTTGATGATTATGGTGATGAGAATAATAATGATAGCTATTTTGTTGAATTTGCTCCGACTACAATTAATAAGAATAACTATGCTTATGTGGAGAGTAATAATGATTATATGCATGTGGCTCATGATAAGAATGTTTTATGTGATAGTTATATTGTTAATTTTATTCATGATGCTACTGAAAGTTATTATGAGAGAGAGAAACATGGTTTTATGTATCTCAACAATATTAAGTTTTCCCTCTTTATGTTGAAAGTCTTGAAGTTGCACTTGTTTTGCTTTCCTATGCTTATTGCTTTGTGCTTTCATGACTTGTTTCTTCACAACATTCCTATGCATAGGAAGTGGGTTAGAATTAAATGTGTTTTGAATTTGCTTCTTGATGCTCTATTTTACTTCAATTCATATTTCTTATGTGAGCATCTTCTCGAACTATCATGCCTAACTTAAAGGCGTTAAAGAAAAGTAATTATTGGGAGATAACCCAAAAGTTTTAGATGAGTCTTGGAAGTTATTACTTCAGTAGTAAACGCTCCTTATCATTTTTATTTGCTTTTTGTGCCAAGAGTATCCTCTAATGAGAGAGAAGTAATGATTGGGAAAGTTGCTGTCCCAAAACAGATTTCTATGCTTCACCGTAAAAATTCGTGTAAAATCTCCGTACGTCCTTTTGAGGCGTGAATTTTTTTCTTCTGACCTAGGTTGTTATCTAATTTTCATTAGTTCAACACTTTTTGATTTGAGCAACAGAAGGTCTTTGAAAAAAATCGTCTTTACCTGCTGGTCTGTTTTGACAGATTTCTGCCATTATTTGTATTTGCTTCTTGTTGGTTCCTTTTTGTGTTCTTTTGGGGAATTGAGCTTTTTGAGGGAAGTACTATAGTAGTTTGTGTTTTAATGAAGTTTTATTGGTGTTGAAACTGAACCTAAAGACTTATTATCCCTAGTGCACTAATGTTGCTAATAAAGATTGTGTGAAGTTTTGTATGAAGGAAAAATTTCAGGTGTATGGAAGGAATGAGTAATGAGATGAAGAATGGAATAAAGCTCAAGCTTGGGGATGCCACACGTGTCACCCCAAGAAATATCCAAGAAGTACAAGCATCAAATCCTAGGGACGCCCAAGGCATCCCCTTCTTCATCAATAAAATCCCCAGGTTTCTTCCAAACACTTCATTTTTATTGTTTCATGCACAATTGCGTTGTTCTTGCAGCGTCTTCTTTTTCGTTTTCATTTTGGTTTTTCGTTTGCTTGGTTTTCCTAGTTTTCTGAATAAATTGGTTGGACTCCTCTTTCATATATTGGTTTTCAAATAGTTTGGTTTGGTTTGAAAAAGAGTAGGAAAGTTCATGCTTAAGTGTTAAAGAGAGCTTGTTTTTGACTGTGGCCTATGCTTTGTCATGCCATGCTTGATATTGTTTTGGCTTTATGTTTACTATTCTTTGCTGTAGCATGACTTGTTATAAACAAGAGATTGCTTAATGTGCCTTGGATGAATTATGCGTTGTTTTAGCATATTAAAGCATAGTATTGTGGTATTCTCCTTTGATGCTCTATTTGGGTTGACTTGGCACATGCTCACACCATGTTATGACTATATCAAGTCACCATAGCCTTTATGCTTTAGTTTTCAACTTGTAGTATCACTTTATGCTTTGATCAATGATGTTTTGTCGCTCTACATGATTATGGCCATTATTGCTCTCTTAGTTTGTCGCTCCCAGTATTTTGCTAGCCTCCGTAACCAAGTGTGAGTTCCACTCATGCATCCAACTCCTAAAACCAAGTTATTCCAAAGAGTCCACCATACCTACCTATTAGCATATGCTATTCCAAGTATATTCATGTTTTTGTTTACCTTCCAAATTAAACTTGTTATGAGAAAACTAGTGATTAAAGCTCTCACGAACTTGATGGCACACTTTACTTTTTTGCATCTAATAAACTTAAAACATTGGGTACTTCTTTGTTGCGTGTATGATTGCGCTTTATAAGTTGAAATTATCAGAACCATGTATCATGGGCAACGCTTTCAACATTGCACTTGTACTTTGTACCCCGTTGATATCATGTTGTTTTGCTTATGGATCCCGGTGGTGTGAAATAAAAGTGGAACTTGTAAGATCATGGAGTTTGTATGTGTGTTAGAGAAACGCCTGAGCCGCTAGACTAAGCCATGCCTAATCATGGTGGAAACTTGCAGCATCACCATAATGAGCACTCTATGAAGCATCCTCAATAAAAACCTATGCAAATAGCAAATAAAAAGATCGCTGAGATGCTCATTGTCTGCTTGCCTTGTCATTTTGATTATGGGATAACTCCTGTATCATGTGCAAGGGGTACCTCGTTGGCGGTTCTTTATGATACATATGTACTTACAATGACAAGAGCTTACTCGTGACTAAAGTTGAGTAGCATGAGGTTCGGTCTTTGTCGTGGTGGTGTCACGGCAGATGCCATGGATAGGCTAAAGGTGGGGACTAAATGCACTAGGGGAATCCAGGGAGGGATAGTGTGGTGATTCCACACACAGTTGCTTTGTATTCGATTCACTTCCACCATTTACAAGTGCTCCTTGAGCTGTATTGGGGAGAGGAGGAAGAAGAACTCTCTTACTCTCACCACTAGCTGGCCCTCAGGAACACACTAGTAAACCACAACCCACTAGAGATCAACCCTTTCTACAGAGGCCCTAGCCCTCCTTATATAGGGGTAGCCAGGTCTCCAGTTAGGGCATACGTGGAGGCATATTCCTTATGCCGACCGGGTCACTTTTGCCCAGCGTCATCCATGCAGAGGCTACGTGAGCCTCTGTGGCGCCCGCGTCATCCGACACAGGCATCGTCACCTTTGTCGGCCACGCCTCGGTGGTCCTGGCCTCTGTCTGCTTTGCTCACGCTCTGCACATAGTGGTCACCCTTTGACCAGCGAGATACCTTCCTTCTCTTACAAGCTTGATATAACCCGAATCGTACCTAGTTGATCCGGCCACACCTGTACCTGCATATAAGTTAGATACATCTTACTGACATACGGCATAAGTCGGTTGAGACCCAGTTAGGTTGACATCCCCTAGTCCGGGTTACTCCGTGATTCGGCCTGCCTTGAGGTGACTCGGCCAGCACTTGCTTTGACCTTGCCATACCTCGGCTAACTCGGCCTTTATACCCCAGCGTGACCCTACCCGGGGGTATCCCCCCAACATTAGTCCCCGAAGCTAGTGCGGTCTTAGCTGCCTTAGTCGCTAAGGCCACAGCAGGTTCAATTTTACCGAGCCTCTTGCTCCTTTTTCGAGTTACCTCATGGTTCGGATTCCCTTGGTTTGCTTTCCCTTGGCACATTCAGAGTTTTCACTCGCTGGCCGGGTCACCCTGTACTTATCCGAGTTATTCTTCCTTCTCTTGTACGCTTTCCCACGTGGAGGCTAATCATTACTTTGCCTCATTTTAAGGGCCTGCGACAGTAACTGCCATAGTTATTGTCAGAATTTACTGTAGCACACGTCACATCGTGCCTGCCTCCTCGTTAACTGTATCATAAAGTCGCGTCGTGGGATCTGATGTGCCATGTGGCCCTTCCTGTGGCTCGTCGCTGATTGGTCGATTCGGGTCATACACGGCCACACCGTGTGGCCCGTCCACACAGCGCGATCCCACTACCTCTCTAGGGTGTGGTTAAATAGGGGAGGGGCGCGCCCCTTGGTTATTTTCCCCACTCTTGCGCCCCTCTGCCTCTTCTTCTTCTTCCCCACGACAGCGCCGCCGCCACCGGACTTGCGTAGCCGCGCCGCCGCCGCACCGTTTCCTCGCGCACCTGCGTCGCTGCCACCTCCGCGCATCTCCTCCGCCACGGGTCCTCGCCAGTCCAGGCCACTGCCCCCCACCGCCGCTAGCACCAGTGAGGATAGTGACCTTGAGATGACAGAGGAGGAGCTCGCCGTTGCGGAGCAGGAAATGGAGGAGGACGCGGGGAATGCTGACCGCGGCGCCTGGGCTAGGTCCTGGGTTTGCCAAGATGATCTTGACTGGCTGTATCGCACCAGGCATATCCCGGAGGGCGTCATCGCCTGCCTCGCCACCGCGGAGCTTGCCCCCTCACCCAATCCGGGTGAGTATGTGGTATTCCTCTCCCACTTCCAACGTGGGTTCAGTCTTCCTATTAGCGATTTTTTCCATGACTGGCTCAACACGTATGAGCTTCAGCCGCATCTTTCGGCTAACGCCATCACCTCTCTCTCTGCCTTCGCTTCCACCATCGAGGGCTATGCCGGACTGTGGCCCATGAAGGAGCTCTGGATCCGGTTCTTTGGCCTCCGCTGGAACATGATTCCGAATATAGATCTTAACCCGGAGGACAAGCAGCTCACTCAGTTCGGCACAGCTTCCATTTCTCCTAGGAAACAGTCTATTTCCCCCCGAGTCACGGGGCTTGACTCTTGCAAGGGCTGGGCCCGAACTTTCTTTTATGTCCGAAACGGCACAACTAGAGATCTGATCCGGTTGCGCCCCTATGCTCTGGGTCCTCCTAATCCGGATCTGTGGGACAAGGTCCCCAAGAAGCCCATTGTCCTGGCAAACCAAGTCAACAAAAGATTCCAGGAGCTGAAGGATCTAGGATTGCACAATGAGGACGCAATGATCACATTTGTCCGCAACCGGATCTCCCCCCTCCAGAAACGCACGCATAAACTCGGTCACATGAGCTGGGGCCGTGACCCCAACCGAACCTCCTCATTCGAGTTGAGCAACACCGAGATCTACCGCCGGGTCAAGGCCCTCTTCACCACCCACAAGGACTTCTCCATTGAGTGGACGTGGGGGATCAAACACTTCTGCCGAGATAGGCTTCCCCTACGGTAAGTCTCGTGCCCCAAACCTTTTCCGAATTAAATCATACGTCGGTTTTTGTTGTAGGTTTAATCCTGTTGCCTTTTCTTTCCCTTAGATGTTTCTTCAGCAGACCATTGAAGATGGCACCGAGCCTTCTCTCAAATGGGCGCCTGATCGAGATGCCTCGGACGAGGAGGAACCGGATCAGGAGATGTTCCTGCCGATGGCTGATGTGACCAAGCGACACACCGGTAAACTCTCTTCCATTAGAGATTGGCCCGATGATGAAGATGATTCGGACGTTGAAGTGATGGAGGCATTTGACGTTGTCCCCCTTTCTTATGCTTTTCCGGCATCAGCTAACCCCGGTGGGTAGATCCATGAAGATCCTCCCCTTGCCACGGGTGAGCCTGTCCCGGTCGCACCAAAGAAGAGGGGGGCGCCTCTGCTTCTTCCTCCGGACCTTCTCAGCCAGCTAAAAGGCGAAAGAAGTCCGCGGACAAAGCTGCCACCAAGCCTACGACCAAGGCCATAACCCGGAGGGCTCGGAAGCCCAAGGAGCCTTTGACCTCGGATGAGTAAGCCACTTCTCCCTTTGCTATTCACTTGTTCTTGCTTTGTTATAGTTTCTCATCATTCATGATCTAATTCGGCAGGGCCGCGGTGGAGGTCCCTCAGAGTGGATCCGGCATTGCCTCGCTGCTCCGACATAGCCCTTCTCCCCCTCGTGGCGACGATTCACGCCCGTTGAGCCCCATTCAGGAGGGCTCAGCGGCTGCTCCGGGTTCTAGCCCACCTCGTCAAGAGGAGGGCAACCTCGGAACAGGGGGAGCGGTTCTGCCGAGACTGCAGTTGCTCCTTCTTCGGCACAGCCGCAACCAGCCACCACTGAGGTTCCTTCAGCACCCCCACCGAAACGGAAATCAGTACCAGCATAAGCTCCAGCACCACCAGCAACAGCAAAGGCACCAGCAACAGCGCTAAGCCCCTTCGCCTCGTTCGAGTCTTCCAAGACTCGGCGAGAAGGCACCAACGGCAAGGGAAGCAGTAAGGCCGCTCCCAAGGGCAAATCTGCCGCAGCAACTTCCACCTCATAGCAGCAACCCAAGGGCAAAAAGGCTCCTGACGCCACCAGGGCAGCGTCAATCGAGGCTGGACAGCGTACACTTGCGTCCATGCTCCCGAAAAAGACTCCATCGCTGAAGGACGCCCCTGCCGAGCCAGCTAATGCGCAACTCGTTTTGCACACCATCCCCGCCGTTGCCCAGGTTGAGAGGAGGGAGGCTCATGCTAAGGGTCTAGTTGCACCCCACATGCTCAGCGGCGAACGCTATCCTCCGACCTTGATCGAGTTTGTAAACAACTGGAACAAGGCAGAGTTCGTCCACAATGATGATCTCCCAGAGAAGTCCGGGCCCACCGAGTTTGCTGCCGAAATGAATACCACTGCCAAGGCTATCAACCTTGCGGGTCGGATGATGGAGGTACGTTACTTTGCCCTTTCCTTAGCATTTAGTAGATATTAGTGACATAACCATTAGTCCCCGAGCCTCCGGGGGAGTAACTTGTTACTCGGCCGGATGCTCCTTAGAGAATTAACGTAGCTCCTTAATAACTTTGAATATGCACACACCTAGAGTCGGGTTAAGTTCCACTTGGCCCGGATTTTGTACACTTCGAATATGCACACACCTAGATCCGGGTTGAGTTCCACTTGGCCCGGATTTTGTACACTTCGAATATGCACACACCTAGAGCCGGGTTAAGTTCCACTTGGCCCGGATTTTGTACACTTCGAATATGCACACACCTAGAGCCGGGTTAAGTTCCACTTGGCCTGGATTTTGTACACTTCGAATATGCACACACCTAGAGCCGGGTTAAGTTCCACTTGGCCCGGATTTTGTACACTTCGAATATGCACACCTAGAGCCGGGTTAAGTTCACTTGGCCCGGATCTTGTACACTTCGAATATGCACACACCTAGAGCCGGGTTAAGTTCCACTTGGCCCGGATCTTGTACACTTCGAATATGCACACACCTACAGCCAGGTTAAGTTCCACTTGGCCCGGATCTTGTACACTTCGAATATGCACACACCTAGAGCCGGGTTAAGTTCCACTTGGCCCGGGTCTTGTACACTTTGAATGCACACACCTAGAGCCAGGTTAAATTCCACTTGGCCCAGATTTTGTACACTTTGAATATGCACACACCTAGAGCCGGGTTAAGTTCCACTTGGCACGGATTTTGTACACTTCGAATATGCACAAGACTAAGCTATCCTTTTTTACTCTTTTCAGGTGACCACCAATCGTCGGAGCGCTGAGTTTCAGCCTCTCTTGGATACTCACAAGATGCTGCGTGCAAAGCATACTACACTTCTCGCCGAATACGAGAAAAGGGGTAAGTTTTCTCTTTGGCATTTTTCCATTTCTCTTCGTCTTTTTTCACCGAACTAATCCGTCATTCGGATTTTGTAGCTGGGGTGGAGGCTGAGAATATCCTCATGAGGAAAAACTTGGACCAGATAAAGGGTAAGTTATTCTTGCTCAACCTTGCTATGCTCTCTATCTCCTTTTCTCCTTGGCTCGGCAAATATTCATACCTCAGCTTTGCCGGGTCAACAAACCATTTCAGCCTCTCTTGAAGATAGTGTGCCAGTGCCTGACATGATGCAGCATTTTCTCGAACAAGCAGGGCAGCACCAAGCTGAACTCAAGAAGAAGGACGACAAGCTTGCCCTCCTCCGGACCAAAGACGAAGAAATTGCCAAGCTCAAGGCAGACATGAAGAAGCTCAAGGCGTATCATAAGTCCGAACTGGAGAAAGCATGCCACGACTTTACTGAAGAACGAGAGCGCCTGAACCTCTAGATCGCCAAGGACCAAGAACTGTTGAAGGAGGCCGACATTGAGCTTGAGTCGACGAACACTGAACTTGCACAACTCCGGAAAAGGTGTGATGACTGTACCAAGGAGCTGACCCGGATCCACAGCCACATTTCTCGTAAGTTCTTTTCCTTCAGCCAGCATGAATCTCTCTGGGTTGCTTCACTTGTCTTTTCCTTACTTGCTTCACTTGTCTTGTTTTTAGACAAATTTCCGGAGGGCAATGCCATTGCAACCACTGCTGTTGCCAAGTTCCGCCAGCAGAGGGGTACCCCAATTGCTCCTGGCGCTAGAGAAATTCCTTATGACATGGAGGACCTGCTGGTCAGCTTGTCTTCTTGTGTCGAAATTGTGAAGAATTATGGCAAGGACATTCTTGATGTGGCAATCCGGATCTTCAATGCCTTTTGGCCTGATGAAGATAATCCGAAAGGGACCACAACTCTCGCTGCCAAGTTGATGGAGTGCGAAACCCAACTTGATCTTTGGAGGGAGTCTGCTGGTCGCACCGAAGCTGAAACTGTTCTCCACTACGTGCTTACGTGGTAAGAGAAAATCAACCTCAATCTTCTTGAGCAGATGCGCACCGGGTCAAGGTGGTCCAATGATCCGGATTGGATAGCTCGTCACAAGGCTTGTGCTCACAACCTCATTCAGTATGCCCCTATCCATCAATGGAATGAGGGACCAAGCTTCCTTGGCACCGCCGACGATGAAAATACCGAAGATGATTCGGGTGATGACGAAGAGGAAGATGCCTCGAACGTCGGGGAAAGTGAAGATGACGCTGAAGCCGAAGCTGGAGCTGCACCCGCTGGCGCAGAATTACCTCCTCCTGCTGCTCTTTGAGCGAAAACACTTTAAAGTTTATCAGATCCCCGGTATGCCGGGTGCAATTGTATTAAGCACATAAGTGATATTTTGCTACTAAGTTTTTGTCCCGGATTAACTTGGGCGTAGTCCCCGAGTTTCATTTTCTTGTTTCTCCAATTTCTTGGCTCGGCTCGTGTCCACCTTGGTTCGGTTTTATGACTTACGAGTCTGAGTTTCAAAAATAGACTTAACAATACTTGCAAACTTTAGGATTAGCTCAAGATAATTCAACATAGTAAACATAAAGTAAACATAAGGTTAGTCTGAATAATAGACGTCGGCTCGATTAAGTTTCTTTCCTTAGCCGTTTTTCATGTGCCACGCAATTCCAAACTTGTTCTCTTGCTTGCCATGAAGCCAAATCTTGTTGGACAGTAGCAAGTTGAAGAGTTGGGTTTTTTGGTGCTTACACACTACTAATCCGGCTTAGGTAGAAGCAACTTACGCCAGCCGACATATAAATAATAAATACAGAAGACAACAAATATTATTAAGGCAGTCCCCGAGTTACTGCTCGAGGTGCCAACATTTCATTGATAAGCTCATTGCCGGCATACATACCGACATATGAGAGACTCGGATACATACACTTCGTTGCTAAGTGTAGAAAGGACGAAGTAGAGCTACATTACATGGACGCTTAGATTCCTCGCCGGACCTGTCTGCCTTGTTCTTCTGCGGTTTTGCATATATGAGATAGTATGAGTCATTGTGTAATACTTTGCTCATAATGAATGGCCCTTCCCATGGGGGGGATAACTTATGCATGCCAGCAGTACGTTGTACCAACCGGAGTACCAGATCACCTTCCCGGAAAACTCGGGGGTTTACTTTCCGGCTATGATAGCGTCGGAGATTTTGCTGATATATGGCGGATCTGGACAATGCCAATTCTCTCGCTTCTTCCAGCAGATCAACATCATTTTGCCGGGCTTCTTGCACTTCGGCTTCTGTGTATTGGGTGACCCTAGGCGAGTCATGCTCTATGTCGGCTGTTAATACAACTTCTTCCCCATATACCAGAAAGAATGGTGTATAGCTTGTTGATCGATTCGGAGTTGTTCTTAAACTACATAGTACCGCCGGTAGTTCTTCTATCCAGCACCCCGCTGATCTTTGCAGCGGCTCAATGAGTCGGGGTTTTATCCCGAATAATACCAATCCGTTGGATCTTTCCACTTGTCCGTTCGATGCAGAGTGAGCTACCGAGGCTACGTCTAGCCGTATCTTCTTATCTCGGCAGAAATGTGCAAATGCTCCTTCAGCAAAATTTGTGCCATTATCTGTTATGATATTGTGAGGGTAACCGTATCTCAAGATGATATCTTTGAGGAATGTCACGGCGGTAGCTCCATCACATTTTCTTATTGGCTTCACCTCAATCCATTTTGTAAATTTGTCAACCATGACCAAGATGTGGGTCATGTTCCCTCTTGCTGGTTTGAAGGGGCCAGCCATATCCAAACACCATACGGCAAATGGACAAGTAATTGGTATGGTCTTGAGCTCCAACATTGGCATATGCGTTTTTGTCGCATATCTTTGACAGCCATTGCACTTTCTTACCAGATCTTCTGCTTGTTCCAAGGCACTTGGCCAGTAAAACCCATGACGGAAAGCTTTTGCCACCAAGGCTCTGGACGAGGCATGATGCCCACATTCCCCTTGATGTATATCTCGGAGGATGTCCAGTCCCTCTTCCGGGTCAACACATCGCTAGAGAACGTTTGTCACACTCCTTTTGTATAGCTCGGAATTGATGATCGTGTATGCTTTTGCTCTCCTCTGAGTTTGCCTGGAAAGCATCTCCTCAGCGGGTAAGGTTCCATCCTTCAAGAATTGAAATATGGGTAGTGCCCAAGCTGGTACAGCTCGCACTGGGAACATATCCTCATCAATTTCCATCTGATCCACCGGCATAACCTCAGCCGGATCGCGCTGAGCAGTCCCCGGGTCTTGCGAAGCAGTCCCTAGGTTTCAAGCACCACCTCCCACGTCAATGTCCATGGGTATGGCTCCGGACTCCGGATCTTCCGGGACGTAGATTGAGTCGGTTTCAGGGGACGGCCTGATAGATGGTTTTCTGAGGTGTTTTAATGCTACACCCGGTGGAATTGCTTGTCGGGTTGATCCGAGCTTCGACAATACGTCGGCAGCCTCATTTTCCACTCGGGGTACATGGTGAAATTCGCATCCCTCAAAGTAACCAGATATCTTCTGCACATGGAATCTGTATAATGCCATGTTTGGATCAAGAGCGTCCCATAGCCCCGAAACTTGCTGAACTACCAAATTTGAGTCACCAAAGCATTGGATCCGACGTATTCCAATTTCTTTTGCCACTTTGAGCCCATGTACAAGTGCCTCATATTCAGCGACATTGTTAGATGGTGCGAAGTGGATCTGCAACACATATTTCAGCTGGTCCTTCTTTGGCGAGGTAAGCACAACTCCGGCGCCTAACCCGGTTTTTTTTTATCCGTCAAAGTGCATCCTCCAATAATTCGGATCTGGTAATGGTGGTTCATATTGCACCTCGGTCCAGTCCACAAAAAAGTCGGCCACAGCCTGAGACTTGATTGCTTCTCTTCTGTCATATTGTGGCGCATAAGGGGCTAGCTCAATTGCACATTTTGCAATCCAGCCACTTGCATCCTTGTTGCTCATTATCTCGGATATGGGGGCTTCACATATTACCTTGATTGGGTGCTCTTCGAAATAGTGCTTCAGCTTCTTAGCTGCCATATACACACCATATGCCACCTTTTGATAATGAGGATAGTTCTGCTTTGATGCGGATAATACCTCGCTCAAATAATATACAGGCCTTTGCACTAACTTACCCTCTTCATCACGCTCTACCACAATTACTGCACTTACAACTCGGTTGGTTGTGGCTATATAGAGAAACATTGGCTCCTTTGATAGTGGAGAGGCTAACACTGGTAAAGTGGCTAACATCTTCTTTAATTGGATAAAGGCTTCATTGGCCTGCGGCGTCCAAACGAACTTGTCCAACTTTTTCATGAGTTGATAGAGAGGCAGTGCCTTTTCTCCCAACCGACATACAAACCGACTTAAGGATGCCAGGCAACCAGTGAACTTCTGGACATCGTTAAGGCACTTCGGCAGTTCCATTCGCTCTATGGCCCGGATTTTAGTTGGATTAACTTCGATACCTCGGTTGGAGACAAGAAATCCGAGTAATTTTCCAGCCGGGACACCGAAGGTACATTTCTCCGGGTTAAGCTTCATTCGGAACCTCCTCAGGTTCGCGAATGTCTGCCTGATATCGTCAAGGAGCGTTTTGCTTTCCTTGGTCTTTATAACAACATCATCCACATATACCTGCACATTTTGACCTAATTGGTCGTGCAAACATTTCTGCATACATCTTTGGTACGTTGCCCCTACATTACGTAAACCAAAAGGCATGGTGTGATAGAAATAAGCCCAATACGGGGTGATAAACACAATCTTTATTTGATCACTTGGGTTCAGAGGTATCTGGTGGAAACCAGAATATGCATCAATGAACGACAACAACTCACACCCAGTAGTAGAATCTATGACTTGGTCTATCCTTGGCAGTCGGAATGGATCTTTTGGACACGCCTTATTCAGGTTCGTGTAATCGATACACATACGCCAAACCACTGCCACGTTCGGATCGTCCTTCTTCTTCTCCACCAGCACCGGATTAGACAGCCAATTCGGGTAAAGCACTTCCATGATATATCCAGCAGCCAACAACTGAGCTACCTCATCTCCTATGACCTTTCTCCTGTCTTCGGCGAAGCGGCGGAGAGGTTGCTTCACCGGCTTTGCTCCGGGTCTCACATTCAAAGAGTGCTCGGCCAACTCCCTCGGAACACCTTGCAAGTCCTGTGTGGACCAAGCAAAGATATCCCAATTCTCACGGAGGAAGTTGACGAGCTCGCTTTCCTATTTGTCATTTAACCTGGCACCAATTGTTACGGTGCGCTCTGGGAACATATCATCAACATGCATTTTCTTGGTATCTTTTGTCGCTTGGAATGAGACACTACCATGCGGGTTACTCAGCGCCGGCATATACTGCTGCGCGGATTGAGCCAATGCCGCCACCTCCTAGATTTTTCTCTTCTCTTGCGCAATCACGAGTGACTCGGCCAGGTTAGACCCGGCTAACGCGCACTCAATGGAACATCGGAAATCACCAGCTATGGTAATCACACCATTTGGCCCGGGCAACTTCATCTTCAAGTAACTGATGTGACAACTTGCCATGAACTTGTTCAGGGCTGGCCTGCCGAGCAATGCATGATATGCACTCTCCAAATTGACAACTTCGAATTCCAAATTCTCAGTCCGGCAGTTATCTCTCGTACCGAACAACACGTCAACCCGGACCTTGCCAATGGGTTCACAAGAAATGCCTGGCACAATGCCATGGAAAGTTGTCCTTGTAGCTTGGAGCATGTTCTCCGAGATACCCAACTTGCGCATCATGTCCACATACATGATGTTGATGCTACTACCATTGTCAATTAGCACCTTTGAGAACCTCACATTGATGTTAGGCCCAATGAATGTTGGATCCAACACCAGCACATATGAACCAGGACTAGGCATAAGCTTCGGATGATCTTTGATGCTCCAGGTAATCTCCTGATCCGACCAAGGCATATACCTCGTCACGGCCGGCATTACTGCATTGACCTCCATATGTCGGTGCTGCAAGCTCTTTCTGTCTGTCTCTTCTGTGGTGAACACATAGTAACTCTGATGATGCTCTCTATACTCATTCCTCCCCTCGTTTCCGGGGTACCTCTGATCCGGTTGATGCTGGTCTTCCACTTGATGCACAACATCCCTTCTCTCATGGTTGTCATACCTCGGCGGAGGGGGAGGCAACATTAACTGTTGCGTGTTCGCTCTAGAGAGCAATTGTTGTCGGGGTAACTCCTGTCGAGGGTGATCATTCCGAGGTGCCTGAGCATTCCCCGAACCACCTTGTTCTATCTTTCGCATCCATTCACATTGCCTGGTTGTGTGACCCGCTGGGTTACTCGGATTTGGCGTGTGAAATTTACACGGCTGATCCAGCATTGCCTCATAAGTATACCTCGGACGGTCCTTCTTTTCCTGCTACTGTTTCTTCTATTCTGGTGTCCAAGTTTTCTTGCCATCATTCCTTGGAGTCCATTGCTGCCCACCAGTTTTCTGACGCTGGTTAGTTCTTGCTCCAGGCTGATCTTGATTCATAGCCGCAACTTGTTGCGAACTGTACCGGTAATCCGATCAGTCATCTCTTCTTTTACCTCGGTAATCATTTCTTCGGGATGATCCGGCCCCATCTCGTTGACAGTACTCCTCGCTTGACTCGTTTGACATGAGCCTAGGCTGCATCGGATCACCCAAGGCATATGAATCAGCAATCCGGATCGTTTCTGCCAATGTAGTTGGCATATCCCTTTGCAACCTTTGCCATAGCATGCTTGCATATCTGTACCCCTGAGCAAACCAAGCTATGGCCTGTGACTCAACTACACCTTCACAAGAGTTTCGCACAGTGCACCAACGGGTTAAGAACTCTCGATCTGTCTCATTCGGTCTCTGCTTGCACATTGCTAGGGTCTGTGGCCTGTTGGGCCTCTGATACGTACTTGAGAAATTGCTGACAAACATTTTGTCAAAATCGATCCAACAGTTAATAATTCCGGGCGGCAAATTGTTTAGCCATACCCTCGCTGGCCCCTCCAACATCTGGGGTACATATCTCACAGCCCATCTCAAGTTGCATGTAGCAATTTTTACAGCTATTGCATAGTTAATCAACCAATCTTCTGGCTTTGTGCTGTCGTCATATGTCTTAGTGCCTCTAGGTAACTGGAAGTTAGGTACCAAAGGTTCCTTCATGATCCGGGGCCGAAAACACGCTGGACCCGGAGGACCTTGACATTCAATCTGCTCCGACCTATACAGCCGATCCAGTTTTAACCTAGCATCGTCAAGCATCAAGTTCCTGCTTCCCAATCTTGACCCTATCACGTGATAGTCCGACCTGGGATACCCAACATTCACCATTTCCGAATCACCATCATTGTATCTATCTTGCTCCTGTGGAGCTGCTCTCTGTTGCATACCTTGGCCGACACTATGCTCTTGCGGTGGTATATTACGCTGCTGCGGTTGCCCTGCACCTACCGAATTACGATGTCCGGCATTGCCGTTTACAGCATTCCCTTGACCGGCATTGCCTTGGTCACGGTTACCTCGGCCAGCTTCACCTCGGCTCACACTTCGTCGATCCTCATTTCTCTGTACTTCTTTTCCTTTCCCTGCCCTTGCCGGGTCATATGGGACTATCTGCTTATTCCTCCTGGTCGAGGTTACTACCCCTTCTCTCCTAGGACCACCATGAGGAGACGATGCAGCTCCAGCGGATTTCTCCGGGTTACCCACCGCCGAATGAACGATCTTGGAGGCCCCAACTCGCTTCAGGTTAGCCCTGAGCAACTCCTCATTTTGCCTGTTCGCGATCCGAACCAACTCATTGACCCTATCTTGCTGTCTTTGACGGGCTTCACCCGTCAGACCTTCTAACTCGGATGCAGCTGCATCTGCTGCTCTAAGGTTCTTTGCCGGGGTACTATACTTCGGCAGCCCCACGGACAAGCAGTTTTCAGATTCCTCAATCCTAGTATCACCCTCTTTGTTCATTTCACTCATGAGGTTCCTCCCCTTCACTTTTACATCATCTACCTTATTTGCCTTTGCGTACTCACGCAGTGTCATGTTCAACGACTGCTGAGCCGCGGCTATCTTTTTTGCACCCTCTAGTATTTTTTGCCTAGTCTCCTCTAGATCGGCCTGCGCCTGAGCCGGATCTACTGCTGCTGCTACTGGGTTTGCCAGGCTATCCATCGCCTGCTGCAGCACATTCTCTGGCCTCTCTAGAGGAGGACCTCTACTTTTCCTCGGTGCCTTAGGCGTTACCTCTAGATCTGGTTCTGGATCCTTGCTTGCACCAGCGCCAGGCGCAGTCATCATCACCTCCGCGTGGTCCGGCAAGCGAGTGATACGCGCCTCGTGTGCCGCACTAAGGGGTGGCTCGCCTCCTTCGACGGCGTGCCGTGGGTGAACGCACGACACATCGACAGCAATGTAGATCTTGTGCGCGCCGAGCTTGACAAAGAGGCCGTTGCACGGAAGAGGACGATTGCCGAAGCAGCCAGCGTTGTCGCTGACAAAATCCAGCGCTCCAAAGCGCTGAACGAGCCCGAAGACGATGCGTTCACCGGTACCGATGAGGTTTCCCGTCCGGATCTTCACCCCTGCTAGCGCTGCTAGCCCCACGGTGGCGCCAACTGTCGTGGTGGTGTCACGGCAGATGCCATGGATAGGCTCAAGGTGGGGACTAAATGCACTAGGGGAATCTAGGGAGGGATAGTGTGGTGATTCCACACATAGTTGCTTTGTATTCGATTCACTTCCACCGTTTACAAGTGCTCCTTGAGTTGTATTGGGGAGAGGAGGAAGAAGACACTCTCACCACTAGCTGGCCCTTAGGAACACACTAGTAAACCACAACCCACTAGAGATCAACCCTTTCTACAGAGGCCCTAGCCCTCCTTATATAGGGGTAGCCAGGTCTCCAGTTAGGGCATACGTGGAGGCATATTCCTCCTCCCAAAATAGTAAGCCGACAAGGTCACTTTTGCCTAGCGTCATCCATGCAGAGGCTACATGAGCCTCTGCGGCGCCCGCGTCATCCGACACAGGCATCGTCACCTTTGTCGGCCACGCCTCGGTGGTCCTGGCCTCTGTCTGCTTCTCTCACGCTCTACACAGAGTGGTCACCCTTTGACCAGCGAGATACCTTCCTTCTCTTACAAGCTTGATATAACCCGGATCGTACCTAGTTGATCCGGCCACACCTGTACCTGCATATAAGTTAGATACATCTTACCGACATACGGCATAAGTCGGTTGAGACCCAGTTAGGTTGACATCCCCTGGCCAGGGTTACTCCGTGATTCGGCCTGCCTTGAGGTACCTCGGCCAGCACTTGCCTTGACCTTGCCGTACCTCGGCTAACTCGGCCTTTATACCCTGGCGTGACCCTACCCGGGGGTATCCCCCCAACAGTCTTCATAAGTAAGGGGCATGAGATTTCGGTTTATAACTTGTCAAGCATATCCTCTTGGTTGTGTCACTTTAACCTTAATCACTCCAAGATGCTTATGATAGGGGCAATGAGAGCTGAAAGCTAATAAGTACCATAATTTTTGGAAGCTCTTTATGAGACTTGAATCCCTACTTCCTTCTATGAAGGCCTTTCTTTTACTTTTATGTTGAGTCTCCACCTTCTATCTTTATGAACCTACTTTGAGAGCATAGTGGCCATTTTTAGTTCTATGTGCATTGTCCCAAGACTTGTTGATTGATGCATAGCTTTGATATTTCTTGTTTTAAACTATTTGTATCTAGTCACTCTTATGAACTTTGAAGGTGTCGTATGCATTTATGTTTGCTACTCTATGAGGGACAAGCTGAATACTATGCTATGTTTTCTTTATGTGAAACAAACAAACATCTTGCAAAGCATTGTTATTCATGAATCTTTTGTTTGTGCCTTTTCATGTTGCAACATAGTTGCTATGTCTTATTGCTATAACTTTATCTTTCATGTTATGATTGAAGTACTATGATCCCAGTTATCCATGTTTTACAAATACTTTGATCAAGTTTATGATGGTGCATGTCACCTCAAAAATTATTCTTTCTTTTTATCACTTGCCTACTCGAGGACGAGCAGGAGTTAAGCTTGGGGATGTTGATATGTTGCTAACGTATCTATAATTTTTGATGTTCCATGCTTGGTTTTATCTACTTTCTTATGTTTTGTCTACACTTTGGATTACTTTTCATATGATTTCTTGGACTAACCTATTAACAAGAGCCACAATGCCAGCTGCCTGTTTTCTGCTATTTTTGGTTCTAGGAAGTCAGAAAATGAATATTCTCGGAATTGGACGGGACAAAAGCCAAAGTTATTATTTTACCGGGGGACACTTAGAGCCAAAATACGAGACGGAGAAGGGCTAGAGGGTGGCCACACTACCTGGTGGCGCGGGCCAGGCCAGGCCGTGCTAGGGGGTGGCGTGGGCCCCTCCGGCACCCCTCAGTCTCCCCTCTCGCCTATAAGAGCCTCCCAATGCATAAACCCTAAATAGTCAATCAGAAAGCCACGAAAAGTTCCGCAGCGCCGCCGCCACCGAAGGGGAGATTCGGGGGAGATAAAGTCTCTGTTCCGGCACCCTGCTGGGACGGGGAAGTGCCCCCGGAGTCATCTCCATCGATCTCCACCACCATCTCCATCACCATTGCTGATTCCCATGATGAGGAGGGAGTAGTTCTCTCTCGAGGCTAAGGGTTCTACCGGTAGCTATGTGTTCATCTCTCTCTGTATGCATGATCTTATTGAGATCATGATCTTGTAATCTATAGATCTACCTTGCTACTCAAGTGCTTTAATAGATCTCTGCTCTCCCCATGTGTGTGAAAGTGACAGCGTGCACACCATGGTGGCACTTAGGCTAGAGATTACAAATACTTGTTATGAGTTATATTTGGAGTTGGATGTCTTTATGAAATTGTGGTGTTTGTTGGAACCATCTAGTGCTCAAGGTGACAGTGTGGGGTTTTCTAGATGGGAAAGGCTTACTTTGAGGTGTGCTGTTATAGCCCTACCATGGATTAGAGTGTCCAACCGGAGAGTAGTTCAGCGTAGTATCATAAAGAAGAATATATCTATATGAGAGTGTTCACTAGTGAAAGGATGATCCCTAGGCCTTGTTTCTAAGCATCGAAACACCATTTGCAATTAGATCTTTTACATGTTTGATTAATTCCATCTTTATTTCAGTTTGTCTTTGTGTTTGTTGGAACCATCTAGTGCTCAAGGTGACAGTATGGGGTTTTCTAGATGGGAAAAGCTTACTTTGAGGTGTGCTGTTATAGCCCTACCATGGATTAGAGTGTCCAACCGGACAGTAGTTTAGCGTAGTATCATAAAGAAAAATATATCTATATGAGGGTGTTCACTAGTGAAAGGATGATCCCTAGGCCTTGTTTCTAAGCATTGAAACATCGTTTGCAATTAGATCTTTTACATGTTTGCTTGCTTCCATCTTTATTTTAGTTTGTCTTTAGTCTTTTCCCACGTCAACAACACGCCATCAAGCTATTTTCTAGCACCGTTACCACTTATAATTATCTATACCACTTGTATTTCACTATCTCTTCGCCGAACTAGTGCACCTATACACCTGACAAGTGTATTGGGTGTGTTGGAGACACAAGAGACTTCTTGTATCTTGATTGTAGGGTTGCTTGAGAGGGAATACCTTTGACCACTTCCTCCCTGAGTTCGATAAACCTTGGATGATCCACTTAAGGAAAAACTTGCTGCTGTTCTACAAACCTCTCCACTTGGAGGCCCAACAACTGTCTACAAGAATAGAAGTACGTAGACATCAGCCCGCGGGGTCGCACACTTAAGAGAGTGGGACTAGGAGGATGTTGATCCGACTATCACAAGCCGACAAGTTGGACTTGTTCGGACAGGGACACGTGTCATTGGGTTGGACCCACTTTGACTAGGGTTAGGGTTTAGGACCGAGGGACACAAGTGTTGTGTGCCCACACCTACTTTCCTATATAAAGGAAGGTGGGTGGCGGCAGACAAATGACCATCCAGTGTTGCTTCCTAGGGTTTTGGTAGACTTGGCAATTCCACCTTCCTGTCCCGCGGTGGCAAGAACAAGCCTAGCATCTCACTTTCTGTTGTTCCACCTTGTACGTGTGTGTGACAGCAGAGGCACCACACCTTCGGTGCTCGTCGGTTACGTTGGACGGCGGCGAAGTCGGAGGTGAGGAGGAGCATGGATTCGGCGACAAGGTGGTCCTAGGATCGAGAAGTTCCTCGAAGCTGGACGAGATGAGGGGAACGCACGACACCACTGTGACGCGCTTCCTCAGCTTCCGCACCTGCACGTCGAGAGGTACAAACTATTGTCTTTGACCTTAGCCGGATCTTAGGGTGGCTTTCCGGAGACCTCGCCAGAGCAAAAAAGCTTTTGTTTTGTCCTGGCTCTGCGCGTTGTCCAACACTAATTTATTTGTATTATGGCTAAAGAAAATTAGTATATTTAATAAATTTTATACCATCGAAATGTGAACTATTCCCTATATTTAGATCCACACTTTTGCCTTTGTATGTAGCCTAGAATACATATTATTTTACATTGTTGTTTTGCTTGCTTGTACTATGCATCATTGACTATACCCAGGATACGATTAAAAAAAATCGAGATATGATTTAAAAAAAATTTAAATAAAGAGGTTCATGGAGCTCGACTTCTATTTGGATTTTCTGCAAAAAAAAATATACATGTGCCATAGCGCCAACTACTATCTTGATTATTTTTTTCCTTGGAAAGGGCATTCCTACAATTTTCATTACCACAAGAACCAAAAAGTTACACATAATGGTCGATCATGACGTACTATAGCTATGGACTTCATACTAAAAAACATAATTCCCACAGTAGCAAAAAATTATACTCCTTTTGTCCTGAATTATATGTCGCATATTTGTCTATGCGCGTTCTAGTGTATTGATGTAGCATCTCAGAAAAAAACTACAATTAAAATTTGCTTGTTATTTTATTTTCTGCACCATCGTGAATATCATACCACCTTGTATGGTTCATCTTTGTTTGTACTGTTGTTACGTTGCATTGCATTTGTATCATGTTCCATCTTGTTTGTGATATCACCCTTATGTTGTTTTGTTAGCCTCCTTCTCCATATCATATTTTTAGTTTCTATATACAAGTTTCTTCTTTTTTAATTGAAGATACAATATTTTGGTATCAAATTGCTTTGGCATTAATACTCCTGTCATCTCTATTTTGTATCACATCTATTTCTTTCATCTTGTACAAATGCCCAAAATATTTTATGTGGGCATCATCGTCTTGCTATCCATTCTATTCCTTCATGTCTCCTATTTGAATTTCCCAAAACTTATCTATTTAAGTCCCTACCAAAGTTTCAAAAAGATTCAAAAGGATTTGTGAAGAAATAAATCAAATTGCTAAAAGGGAAACATGTTGTGGATGAAAAATAGAGAGGAGAAGCTTACCTAGCAGTAGGAGCCCATACCCCTTCGCAGTAGGCTCATGTTTGTATTCTTCGTCTACGCCAATCATACCGAGAGAATGAGGAGCAGGATCTGTCATCGCATCGTTGCCACCATCTACTATCGTAACTACCATGGGCAACCTCCACCACATAGGTTGATGCGCCATCCTTATCCCCCCTTCTATAAAACCATAGATCATGACCCCCTCTCTTTCTCCTTCCTCCTCTCCTCTTCCTCCAAAGACATGCACTGCCACGACCACCTCGCACCGCCACCGCTGCAGGCACCCATGGCCGAGCCAAGACCACCATCAACACCATCTCGTCCAGATCATCCGCGGCGCTTCTTCTCGACGATAAGATTTTCTTCTACTTCTCCATGCGATGTGCTTTTTCTAGCACCCCCGTGTTGGTCCCGACCACACTGTCACCTCTTGCAGCTTCATGGTCAGCTAGCTCATCTCCTCATACTCTCCACGGTTTATTTTCATCCCTGGATCGACCTAACCATGATGTTCCTATTGCACCGCTTCAGGATCTCGTCGCTGATGATGCTCCGGTGAGCCACACGTCTCCACGTCGATCTTTTTATCAATCGGCGAGAGCTGCTTCCCTTGGTGCTCTCCTTCTTCTTGGGCGCGACCTCCTTCACCATCAGCCACAGTCAACAACGCCGGTGGAATGGACCAGTGACGTCTACGCACTTCTATTCTTGTAGACAGTTGTTAGGCCTCCAAGTGCAGAGGTTTGTAGAATAGCAGCAAGTTTTCCCTTAAATGGATCACCCAAGGTTTATTGAACTCGGGGAGGAAGTGGCCAAAGGTATCCCCTCTCAATCAACCCTGCAATCAAGATACAAGAAGTCTCTTGTGTCCCCAAGACACCCAATACACTTGTCAGGTGTATAGGTGCACTAGTTCGGCAAAGAGATAGTGAAATACAAGTGGTAATGGTGCTAGAAAATAGCTTGATGGCGTGTGGTTGACGTGGGAAAAGACTAAAGGAAAACTGAAATAAAGATAGCAGCAAGCAAACATGCAACAGATCTAGTTGCAAACGGTGTTTCAATGCTTAGAAACAAGGCCTAGGGATCATACTTTCACTAGTGAACACTCTCATATAAATATCTTCTCTTTATGATAATACTCTGAACTACTCTCCGGTTGGACACTCTAATCCATGGTAGGGCTATAACAACACTCCTCAAAGTTCGCTTTCCCCATCTAGATAACCCCACGCTGTCACCTTGAGATCTAGATGGTTCCAACAAACACCACAATTTCGTAGAGACATCCAACTCCAAATATAACTCATAACAAGTATTTGTAATCTCTAGCCTAAGTGCCACCATGGTGTGCACACTATCAACTTCACACACATGGGGAGAGCAGAGATCTATTAAAGCACTTGAGTACCAAGGTAGATCTACTTGATTACAAAGCTCATGATCACAATATGATCATGCATACAGAGAGATATGAACACATAGCTACCGGTAGAACCCTTAGCCTCGAGGAAGAACTACTCCCTCCTCATCATGGGAATCAGCAACGGCGATGGAGATGGCGGTGGAGATCGATGGAGATGCCTTCGGGGGCACTTCCCCGTCCCGGCAGGGTGCTGGAACAGAGACTTTCTGTCCCCCGAATCTCCCCTTCGGTGGCGGCGGCGCTACGGAACTTTTCGTGGCTGGAGGCTTGACGATTTAAGGTTTTTGCATCGGGAGGCATATATAGACGAAAGGGGAGACCGAGGGGATGCCTAGGGCGGCCAGGCCTGGACCGTGCGGCCAGGTGGTGTGGCCAGGCCCCAACCCCTCTCTGTCTCGTATACTGGCTCCGGGTGTCCCTCGGTGAAAAACCGACTTTGGCTTTTGTCCCGTCCAATTCCGAGAATATTCATTTTCTGACTTTCCTGGAACCAAAAACAGCAGAAAACAGGCAGCTGGCACTGTGGCTCTTGTTAATAGGTTAGTCCAAGAAAGTGTATAGAAAGTACTCCAAAGTGTGGACAAAACATAAGAAAGTAGATAAAACCAAGCATGGAACATCAAAAATTATAGATACGTTTGCAATGTATCAACATCCCCAAGCTTAACTCCTGCTCGTCCTCGAGTAGGTAAGTGATAAAAAGAAAGAATATTTTTTTAGGTGACATGCACCATCATAAACTTTATCAAAGTATTTGTAAAACATTGATAGTTGAGATCATAGTACTTCAACATAGCATGATAATAAAGTTCTAACAATAAGACGTAGCAACTATGTTGCAACATGAAAAGGCACAAACAAAAGATTCATGAATAACAATGCTTTGCAAGATGTTTGTTTGTTTCACATAAAGAAAACATAGCATAATGGCATTCAGCTTGTCTCTCATAGAGTAGCAAATATAAATGCATAGGACACCTTCAAAGTTCATAAGTGTGACTAGATACAAATAGTTTAAGAACAAGCAATATCAAAGCTATGCATCAATCAATAAGTCTTGGGACAATGCACATAGAACTAAGAATGGCCACTATGCTCTCAAAGTAGGTTCATAAAGATAGAAGGTGGAGACTCAACATAAAAGTAAAATAAAGGCCCCCATAGAAGGAAGTAGGGATTCAAGTCTCATAAAGAGCTTCCAAAAATTATGGTACTTATTAGCTTTCAGCTCTCATTGCCCCTATCATAAGCATCTTGGAGTGATTAAGGTTAAAGTGAACAAACTATGGAGTATATGCTTGACAAAGTATAAGTTGGAAATCTCATGTCCCTTGAATACGAGGGTTGCTCCTCATGCTACTCAAGTTTAGTTACCGGTAAGTTCTTGTCATAGTAAGTACATGTGTATCATAGAGAATTGCCAATGGGGTACCCCTTGCCCGATGATACAGAAGAATCCCCATATCAAAATGACAAGGCAAGTAGACAACGAGCATCTCAGCAATCTTCTTATTTACCATGGGAATATGGTACTTTTTTTTCTCTCTTTCCTCTTTTCTCATATTTTTCTTCTTTTTTTCTCTTTTTTCTCAATATCTGACTCTTTTTTATAAGAAGAATACTTCATAGACAGCTCGTTATGGTTACGCTGCAGGTTTCCACCATGATAGCATGGATTAGACCAGCGGCCCAGGCATTTCTCTAACACACATACATAATTACATGGACTTACAAGCTCCCCTTTCATTTCACACCGACGACATCCATAGACAAAAGAGCATGATATCAACTAGGTACAAAGTACAAGTGCAATGTTGAAAGCGCTCCCCATGACAGCATGGTTCTGCTAATCCGCAAAAAATAAGTGCAAGCATATACAACATAGACGACACAATGGTTCAAGTTTATTAAGCGTAACAAAAGTAAAGTGTGCCATCAAGTTCGTGAGAGCTTTAATCTCTAGTTTTCTCATAACAAGTTTAATTCGGAAGGTAGATAAAAACATGAATATACTTGGAATAGCATAAGCTAATAGGTAGGTATGGTGGACTCTTTGGAATAACTTGGTTTTTGGAGTTGGATGCATGAGTGGAACTCATACTTGGTTGCGGAGGCTAGCAAAATACTGGGAGCGACCAACTAAGAGAGCAATAATGGCCATAATCATGCAGAGCGACAAAACATCATTGATCCAAACATAAAGTGATACTACAAGTTGAAAACTAAAGGATCATAAAGGCTATGGTGACTTGGGATAGTCGTAACATGGTGTGAGCATGTGCCAAATCAACCCAAATAAAGCATCAAAGGAGAATACCACAATACTATGCTTTAATATGCTAAAACAGCGCATGATTCTTCCAAGGCACATTAAGCAATCTCAATTGTTTATAACAAGTTGTGCTACAGCGAATAATACTAAGCATAAGGCCAAAACAATATCAAGCATGACATGATAAAGTCTAAGTCATAGTCAAAAACAAGCTCCTTTTATGACACTTAAGCATGAACTTTCCTACTCTTTTCCAATCCAAATCAACTTATTTGAAAACTAATGTATTAATGAGGGGGTCCAATGTTGGGGGGATACCCCCGGGTAGGGTCACGCCGGGGTATAAAAGGCCGAGTTAGCCGAGGTTCGGCAAGGCCAAAGCGGACGCTGGCCGGGTCACCTCAAGGCAGACCGAGTCTCGGAGTACCCCGGACCAGGGGATGTCCACCTAACGGAGCCTCGACTGACTTAAGCAGTAAGTCGGATAGGAGAATTTAACTTGTATGCAGGAACGGGTGTGGCCAGGTCAACTATGATCCGGGTCATATCTAGCTTCTAGGAGAAGGAAGGAATCTCGTTGGTCAAAAGTAACCCCGGTACGCACTGCATGAGCGAAGCAAACAGGGGCAGGACCACCGAGGCGTGGCCGATAAGAGGTGACGACGCTCGTGTCGGCTGACGCAGGCGCCGCAGAGGCTCACGTAGCCTCTGCATGGGTGACGCGGGGGAAAAGCAACCCGGTCGGCTTACTATTTTGGGAGGAGGCATATTCCCTAGAATATGCCTCCACGTATGCCCTAAGTGGAGACCTAGCCACCCCTATATAAGGAGGGCTAAGGCCTCTATAGAAGGGGTTCCGCTATTCAGATTGGTTTAGGTTCTAAGGGTTGATCTCTGGTAGGTCTTGTACGGGTCTACTGTGGGTGAGAGTAAGAGAGTTCCTTCTCCTTCCTCTCGCCAATACAGCTCTAGGGGCACTTGTAACCTTGGAAGTAAATCATATATAAATCTTATGTGTGAGGAATAACCTCATTATCCCTCCCTGGATTCCCCTAGTGCATTTAGTCCCCACCTTTAGCCTATCCATGGCATCTGCCGTGACACCACCACGACAGTTGGCACCCTCCGACTCAACCTAGGCTCGTATCAAACAAGTCAAATGATGAGTACTACCAGAGAGATGGAGTCGGATCATCCCGGAGGAATGATTACAGAGGTAAAAGAAGAGATGACAGATCGGATCACCGGTACAGTTCGCAACAAGTTGCAGCTGTGAATCAAGATTAGCCCGGAGCAGGGGGCAATCAACGTCAGAAAACTGGAGGGCAATGGACTCCGAGAAACGATGGCAAGAAAACTTGGATGCCAGAGCAAAAGAAACAGTGGAAGGAAAAGAAGGACCATCTGAGGTATACTTACAAGTCAATGTTGGATCAGCCGTGTAAGTTTCACACGCCAAATCTGAGTAACCCAGTGGGTCATACAACAAGGCAGTGTGAGTGGATGAGAAAAATAGAGCAAGGTGGTTCGGGGAATGCTCAGGCACCCCGGAATGATCAACCTCGGCAGGAGTTACCCCGGCAACAGTTGCTCTCCGGAGCGAACACGCAACAGCTAATGTTGCCTCCTCCTCCGCCGAGGTATGATAACCATGAGAGAAGGGATGCAGTGCATCAAGTGGAAAACCAGCATCAACCGGATCAGAGGTACCCCGGAAATGAAGGGAGGAATGAGTACCGAGAGCATCATCAAAGTTACTGTGTGTTCACCACTGAGGAAACAGATAGAAAAAGCTTGCAACGTCGACATATGGAGGTGAATGCGGTAATGCCCACAGTGATGAGGTATATGCCTTGGTCAGATCAGGAAATCACCTGGAATATCAAAGATCATCCCAAGCTTATGCCAAGTCCTGGTTCGTATGCGTTGGTTCTGGATCCGACATTCATTGGGCCGAACATCAATGTAAGGTTCTCCAAGGTACTGATTGACAACGACAGTAGCATTAACATCGTGTATGCGGATACAATGCGCAAGTTAGGTATCTCGGAGAACATGCTCCAAGCTACAAGGACAACTTTCCATGGTATTGTGCCCGGCATTTCTTGTGAGCCCATAGGCAAGGTCCGGGTTGATGTATTGTTCGGCACGAGAGAGAACTGTCGAACTGAGAATTTGGAATTCAAAGTGGTGAACTTGGAAAGTGCGTATCACGCGTTACTCGGAAGGCCAGCACTGAACAAGTTCATGGCAAGTTGTCACATCAGTTACTTGAAGATGAAGTTGCCTGGGCCAAACGGAGTGATTACCATTGCTAGGGATTTCCGACGTTCCATTGAGTGTGCGTCGGCCGGGTCTAACCTGGCCGAGTCACTCGTGATTGCGCAAGAGAAAAGGAAAATCCAAGAGGTGGCGGCATTGGCTCAGTCCGCGCAGCAGTATATGCCGGCGCTGAGTAACCCGCATGGAAGTGTCTCATTCCAAGCCACAAAAGATACCAAGAAAGTTCATGTTGATGATATGTTCCCAGAGCGCACCGTAACAATTGGTGCCGGGTTAGGTGACAAATAGGAAAGCGCGCTCATCAACTTCCTCCGTGAGAATCAGGATATTTTTGCTTGGTCCACACAGGACTTGCAAGGTGTTCCGAGGGAGTTGGCCGAGCACTCTTTAAACGTGAGACCAGGAGCAAAGCCGGTGAAGAAACCTCTCCGCCGCTTCGCCGAGGATAGGAGAAAGGTCATTGGAGATGAGATAGCTCGGTTACTAGCTATAGGATTTATCATGGAAGTTCTTTACCCGGATTGGCTGTCTAATCCAGTGCTGGTCGAGAAGAAGAAGGACGATCCGAATGTGGCGGTGGTTTGGCGTATGTGTATCGATTACACAAACCTGAACAAGGCATGTCCAAAAGATCCATTTCCACTGCCAAGGATAGATCAGGTCATAGACTCAACTGTTGGATGTGAATTGTTGTCGTTCATTAATGCATATTCTGGTTTCCACCAGATACCTCTGAATCCGGATGATCAAATAAAGACTGCATTTATCACCCCATACGGGGCTTATTGCTATCGCACCATGCCGTTTGGCTTACATAATGCAGGGGCAACGTACCAAAGATGTATGCAAAAATGTTTGCATGACCAAATTGGTCAAAATGTACAAGTGTATGTGGATGATGTGGTTATCAAGACCAAGGAAAGCAAAACGCTCCTTGACGATATCAGGCAGACATTCGCGAACCTAAGAAGGTTCCGGATGAAGCTTAACCCGGAAAAATGTACCTTCGGTGTCCCGGCTGGAAAGTTACTCGGATTTCTCGTCTCCAGCCGAGGTATCGAAGTTAATCCAACTAAAATCCGGGCAATTGAACGAATGGAACTGCCAAAGTGTCTTAACGATGTCCAGAAGTTCACGGGTTGCCTGGCATCGTTAAGTCGGTTTATATGTAGGTTGGGAGAAAAGGCATTGCCTCTTTACCAACTCATGAAAAAGTCGGATAAGTTCGTTTGGACACCGCTGGCCAATGAAGCCTTTGCCCACTTGAAGAAGATGTTAGCCACTGCACCAGTGTTAGCCTCTCCACTATCAAAGGAGTCAATGTTGCTCTATATAGCCGCAACCAACCGAGTTGTAAGTGCAGTGATAGTGGTGGAGCACGACGAGGAAGGTAAGTCGGTGCAAAGGCCTGTGTATTACTTGAGCGCGGTATTATCAGCCTCAAAGCAGAACTATCCACACTATCAAAAGGTGGCGTATGGCGTGTACATGGCAGCTAAGAAGCTGAAGCACTACTTTGAGGAGCATCCCATCAGGGTAATATGTGAGGCTCCCGTATCCGAGATAACGAGTAACAAGGATGCGAGTGGCAGAATTGCAAAATGGGCAATTGAACTAGCTCCTTATGCGCCACAATATGACAGAAGAGAAGCAATCAAGTCTCAAGCTGTGGCAGACTTTTTTGTGGAATGGGTCGAGGTGCAATACGAACCGCCGCTACCAGATCCGAACTATTGGCGAATGCACTTTCACGGGTCAAAAACAAAAACCAGGCTTAGCGCCGGAGTCGTACTTACCTCGCCAAAGAAGCACCAGCTGAAATACGTGATGCAGATCCATTTCGCAGCATCAAACAATGTCGCTGAATATGAAGCACTTGTGCATGGGCTCAAAGTGGCAAAAGAGATTGGGATACGTCGGATCATGTGCTTTGGCGACTCGGATTTGGTACTACAGCAAGTGTCGGGACTGTGGGACGCCCTTGATCCAAACATGGCTCTGTACAGATTTCATGTGCAGAAGATATCTGGTTACTTTGAGGGATGCGAATTTCATCATGTACCCCGGGTGGAAAATGAGGCTGCCGACATGTTGTCGAAGCTCGGGTCAACCCGACAAGCAATTCCACCGGGTGTAGCATTAGAGCACCTCAAAAAACCATCTATTAGGCCGTCCCTAGAAACCGACTCAATTTACATCCCGGAAGATACAGAATCCGGAGCTGTGCCCATGGACATTGACATGGGAGGTGGTGCGCGAAACCCAGGGACTGCCTCAGCAAACCCGGGGACTGCTTCGCAAGACCCGAGGACTTCTCAGCGTGATCCGGTTGAAGTTATGCCGGTGGATCAGATGGAAATTGATGAGGATGTGTTCCTCGTGCGAGCAATACCAGCTTGGGCACTGCCTATATTTCAATTCCTAAAAGATGGAACTTTGCCCACTAAGGAGGTACTATCTAGGCAAACACAGAGGAGAGCTAAGGCATACACGATCATCAATTCCGAGTTATACAAAAGGAGTGTGATCAATGTCCTCCAGCGATGCGTTGACCCGGAAGAAGGGCTTGACATCCTCCGAGATATACATCAAGGGGAGTGTGGGCATCATGCCTCGTCCCGAGCCTTGGTGGCAAAAGCTTTCTGACATGGATTCTACTAGCCAAGTGCCTTAGAACAAGCAGAAGATCTGGTGAGAAAATGCAATGGATGTCAGAGGTATGCTACCGAGACACATATGCTAATGTCGGAGCTCAAGACCATACCAATTACATGGCCATTTGCCGTATGGTGCTTGGATATGGTTGGCCCGTTTAAAGCAGCAGGGGGAATAAGACTCACATTTTGGTCATGGTGGACAAATTTACAAAGTGGATTGAAGTGAAGCCTATAAGAAAGTGTGATGGAGCTACGGCCGTAACATTTCTCAAAGACATCATCTTGAGATACGGTTATCCTCACAGTATCATCACTGATAATGGCACAAATTTTGCTGAAGGAGCGTTTGCGCGTTTTTGCCGGGATAAGAAGATCCGGCTGGACATAGCCTCGGTAGCCCACCCCGCATCAAACGGACAAGTGGAAAGATCCAACGGATTAGTATTATCTAGGATAAAACCTCGGCTCATTGAGCCGCTGCAAAGATCAGCGGGGTGCTGGATAGAAGAACTACCAGCGGTACTGTGGAGTTTAAGAACAACTCCGAATCGATCAACAGGCTATACGCCGTTTTTTCTGGTATATGGGGCGGAAGCTATATTACCAGCCGACATAGAGCATGATTCGCCTAGGGTCACCCAATACACAGAAGCCAAAGTGCAAGAAGCCCGGCAAAATGATGTTGATCTGCTGGAAGAAGCGAGAGAACTGGCATTGTCGGAAAGTAAGCCCCCGAGTCTTTCGGGAAGGCGATCTGGTGCTCCGGTTGGTACAACATACTGCTGGCAAGCATAAGTTATCCCCCCCATGGGAAGGGCCATTCATTGTGAGCAAAGCATTGCACAATGATTCTTTATCTTATAGATGCAAAGCCACAGGAAAAGAACAAGGCGGACAGGTCCGGCGAGGAATCCAAGCGTCCATGAAATGTAGCTCTACTTCACCCTTTCTACACTTAGCTAAGAAGTGTATGTATCTGGGTCTTCTCAGATGTCGGTATGTACGCCGGCAATGAGCCTATCAATGAAATGTTGGCACCTCGAGCAGTAACTCGGGGACTGCCTTAATAATATTTGTTATCTTTTATTATTTATACGTCAGCTGGAGTAAGTTTTTCTACTTAACTCGGTTTAGTAGTGTGTGGGCAGCAAAAACCCAACTCTTCGATTTGCTGCTGTCCAACAAGAATTGGCTTCATGGCAAGCAAGAGAACAAGTTTGGAACTGCCTGGCACATGAAAAACGACTAAGGAAAAGAACTTAATCGAGCCGACATTTGTTTTCCGGACTAACCTTGTATTTACATTCAAATTACTATGTTGAATTATGTTGAGCTAAGCCTAAAGTTTCCAAGTATTGTTAAAACAATTTTTGAAGCTCGGATTCGTAAGTTGTAAAACCGAATCAAGGTAGACACGAACCGAGCCAAAAGATTGGACGAACAAGAAAATGAAACTCGGGGACTATGCCCAAGCTAATCCGGCATAAGAAACTTAGTAGCAAAATATCACATGCGTACTGGATACAATTCCACCCGGCATACCGGGGATCTGATAAGTTTTCAAGTGTTTTCACTCAAGGAGCAGCAGGAGGAGGAAGTTCGGCATCATCTTCACCGTCTTCGATATCCGAGGCATCATCCTCTCCATCCTCGTCCGAGCCATCTTCAACATTCTCAACCTCTTCATCACCAGCGGCTTCCAGGAAGCTCGGTCCCTCAGTCCATTCATGAATGGGAGCATATTCGATGAGGCTATGGGCGCAAGCCTGGCGCCGAGCTACCCACTCCGGGTCATTGGTCCATTTGGACCCGGTGCGCAGGCGCGTCAGGAGGTTGAGATCAATCTTCTCGTACCACGTGAGTATATGGTGAAGAACGGTATCAGCTGCAGCACGTCCAGCGGACTCCCTCCAGAGGTCGAGCTGGGTCTCGATTTCCATTAACTTTGCAACAAGAATTGTGGTAGTCTCCGGAGTGTCTTCTCCAGGCCAGAACGTGTTGAAGATTCGGACTGCAACGTCGAGGATATCCCTGCCATAGTTCTTGATGAGTTCCACGCGAGATGACAGGCTGACCAACAGGTCCTCCATGTCATAACGAATCTCCTCACCGCCAGGAGCAGCGGGAGTACCCCTCTCTCGGTGGAAATCTGCAACTGCAGCGCTCGCGATGGCACTGCCCTCAGGAAATTTGCTTGAAAACAAGACAAGAGAAACAAGTAAGAGAAAAGACATGTGAAGTAACCCGGAGAAATATGTCGGATAAGGGAAAGGATCTTACGTGATATATGGCTGAGGATCCGGGTCAACTCCCTGGTACAGTCATCACGTCTTTTGTGAAGCTGCACAAGTCCAGCATTCGCCGACTTAAGCTCAGTGTCGGCCTCCTTGAGTAGATCCTAGTCCTTGGCGATCTAGATATTGAGGCGCTCGCGCTCTTCTGTGTAATCCTGGCCAACCTTTTAGAGCTCGGACTGGTGCTGTGCTTTCATTTTCTCCATCTCGGCCTTGAGCCTGGCGATCTCATCATCCTTGGTCCGGAGGAGGGCGAGCTCATCGTTTTTCTTTTTGAGCTCGGCTTGATGCTGTCCTGCTTGTTCGAGAAAATGCAGCATCATATCAGGCATGGGCACACTATCTTCAAGAGATGCTGAAATAGTGTATTGACCCGGCAGAGCCGAGGTATGAATGTTCGCCGAGCCAAGGAGAAAAGGAGATGGAAAGCATAGCAAGGTCGGGCAAAAGTAACTTACCCTTGATCTGATCTAGGTTCTTCCTCATAAGCTTGTTCTCAGCCTCCACCCCAGCTGCGGAAACCGAATGATAGGTTAGTTCGGCAGAGGAAAATGAAGAAAAACAGAGAAGTGCCAAGGAAGAAACTTACCCCTTTTCTCGTGTTCAGCGAGAAGTGCATTATGCTTGGCGCGCAGCGTCTTATGGGTATCAAGGAGACGCTGAAACTCAGCGCTACGATGGTTGGTGGTCACCTGCAAAGGGTACAAATATATAACTTAGCCTTGTGCATATTCGAAGTGTACAAAATCTGGGCCAAGTGGAACTTAACCCGGCTCTAGGTGTGTGCATATTCGAAGTGTACAAAATCCGGGCCAAGTCGAACTCAACCCGGCTCTAGGTGTGTGCATATTCGAAGTGTACTAAATCCGAGCCAAGTGGAACTTAACCCGGCTCTAGGTGTGTGCATATTCAAAGTGTACTAAATCCGGGCCAAGTGGAACTTAACCCGGCTCTAGGTGTGTGCATATTCGAAGTGTACTAAATCTGGGCCAAGTGGAACTTAACCCGGCTCTAGGTGTGTGCATGTTCGAAGTGTACTAAATCTGGGCCAAGTGGAACTTAACTCGGCTCTAGGTGTGTGCATATTCGAAGTGTACTAAATCCGGGCCAAGTGGAACTTAACCCGGCTCTAGGTGTGTGCATATTCGAAGTGTACTAAATTCGGGCCAAGTGGAACTTAACCCCGCTCTAGGTGTGTGCATATTCGAAGTGTACTAAATCTAGGCCAAGTGGAACTTAACCCGGCTCTAGGTCTGTGCATATTTGAAGTTATCAAGGAGCTACATTAGTTTTCTAAGTAGCATCCGACCGAGTAACAAGTTACTCCCCCGGAGGCTCGGGGACTAATGGTTATATTACTAAATACCTACAACTGGCTAAGGAAAATGAGTAACGTACCTCCATCATCCGACCCGCGATGTTGAGCGCCTTAAAGGCGGTGTTCATTTGAGCGGAGAATTCGGCGGGACCGAACTTCTTCGGGAGATCAGCATCTTGGACTACCTCTGCCTTGTTCCAATTCATGACGAACTCAATCAGGCTCGGAGGGTATCGCTTGCCGGTGGGCATATGGGGTGCCACCAAGCCCTTCGCATGCGCCTCTTTCCTCTCAACCAGGGCAAGGGTCGGGCTAGTGTGCAGAACAAGTTGTTGCGTATCAGCTGGCTCGGCAGGGACGTCCTTCGGGGCTGGAGGTTTCTTGGGAAGCATGGATGCGAGGGTACGTTGTCCAGCCTCGATGGATGCTGTCCTAGTGGCGTCAGGGGCCTTTTTGCCCTTGGGCTGTTGGGAGGAAGAAGTGGTCGCAGCAGATTTCCCCTTAGGAGCTGCCTAGGTACTTCCTCGCCGAGACTGAGAAGACTCGGACGAGGCGGAGGAGCTTGGAGATGGTGCTCTTGTTGCTGAACTTGGTGCTACTGCTGATGTTTTTGCTGCCGGAGTTGGTGTTGGTGCCGGAGTTGATGCTGGTGCTGAGGTAGTCTCGGTGGTTGTGGGTTGCGGCGTAGCCGAAGTCGTGGATGCTGCTGCCTCGGCTGGGCAGGTCTCCCCCGCTCCAACGTTACCCCCTTCTTGACAAGGTGGAGCAGAGCCCGGAGCAGCCGCAGAACCCTCTGGAATAGGGCTCGGCGGGCGTGACTCGTCGTCACGAGGGGGAGAAGGGCTAAGTCGGAGCGGCGAAGAGATGCTAGATCCACTCTGGGGGACCTCCACCGCAGCCCTGCCGAATCAAATAATGTCAAAAGAGAAACTAAAACAATGCAAGGAAGAATAAATTGCAGAGGGAAAGAAGGCTTACGCATCTGAGGTCAGGGGCTCCTTGGGTTTCCGAGCCCTTCGTGCTGGGGCCTTGCCTGCTGGCTTGGAGGCGGTTTTGTCTCCGGACTTCTTTCGCCTTTTGGCGGGCTGAGAAGGTCCGGAGGAGGAACTTGATGCAGCTCCACGCTTCTTCTTCGGCGCTACCGGAACAGGTTCACCCGTAGCAAGGGGAGGGTCCTCGTGGATCTGCCCACCAGGGTTAGCTGATGCCGGAAAAGCATAAGAAAGGGGGACAACATCAACAACTTCCGTCACCTCGACATCCGAGTCATCTTCATCATCAGGCCAATCTCTAATGGAAGAGGGTTTACCGGTGGATCGCTTCGTAGCGTCGGTCATCGGGAGGAACATCTCCTGATCCGGCTCTTCCTCGTCTGAGGTCTCCCGGTCAGGCGCCCACTTAAGGGTGGGATCGATGCCATCTTCTAGGATCTGCTGAAGGAATACCTAAGGAAAAGAACAGACAACAGAGTTAAAAATACAACAGCGATCGACATGAGGTTTAATTCGGAGAAAGTTTGCGACACAAAACTTACCACGGGAGGAGGCCTATCACGGCAAAGTGCTCAATGCCCCATGTCCACTCAGGGGAGAAGTCCTTGTGCGTGGTGAAGAGAGCCTTGACCCGGCGATAGATCTCCGTGTTGATCAACTCAAAGGACGAGGTCTGGTTGGGGTCGCGGCCCCAGCTCATGTGGCACACCTTGTGAGTGCGATTCTGGAGGGGAGAGATCCGGTTGCGGACGAACGTGATCATGGCATCCTTGTTGCGCAACCCGAGCTCCTTTAGCTCCGCGAACCTTTTGTTGACCAAGTTAGCCAAGGCCGTGGGCTTCTTGGGGACAACGTCCCACAACTCCGGGTTAGGAGGACCCGGAGCATAGGGGAGCAGCCGGATCAAGTCTTCGGTGCCCGCATTCCGGACATAAAAGAAAGTCCAGGCCCATCCTTTGCAGGAGTCCAGCTCGATGACTCGGGGGAAAACGGACAGCCTCCGGGGTGAGATGGACGCAGCTCCGAACTGAGTGAGCTGCTTGTCCTCCGAATCAAGTTGAATGTTCGGAATAACATTACGACGAAGGCCCAAAAACCGGATCCATAGCTCCTTCGTGGGCCATAGTCCGGCATAGCCTTCGATCGTGGATGCGAAAGCAGAAAGAGAAGTAATTGCGTTGGCAGGAAGGTGGTGCGGCTGGAGTTCGTAGGTGCTTAACCAGTCATGGAAGAAGTCGCTGACCGGCAAACCGAACCCCCGCTAGAAGTGGGACAAGAACATGACGAACTCACCCGGATTGGGCGAGGGGGCGAGTTCGGCGGAGGCGAGGCACGCGGTGACACCGGTGGGGATGCGTCTGGTGCGGTAGAGCCAGTCCAGGTCGTCTTGGCAGACCCAGGACCCGGCCCACGCACCTCGGTCCGCCGTGGCGAGGTCTTCCTCCATCTCTTGCTCGGCGACGGCGAGCTCCTCTTCTGTTATCTTGTGTTCGCTTCCCTCACTGGCGCTAGCGGCGGTGGGGGCAACGGCCTAGATTGACAATGACCCGTGGCGGAGGAGGCGCGTAACGGTGGCGGCGATGCAGAGGCGTGGGGAAGCAGTGCGGTGGCGGCGCTGCTACTTAGAAGCAGTGGCGGCGACGCTATCGCGGGGAAGACGAAGAAGAAGAAGAGCTAGAGGCAGAGGGGCGCGGAAGGAGGAAAAGACCTAAGGGGTGCGCCCCTCCCCTATTTAACCACTCCCTCGAGGGGGAAGTGGGATCGTGTCATGTGGGTACGCCACACGGTGTGGCCGTGTATGTCCCGCGTCAACCAATCAGCAGCGAGCCACATGGTAGGCCACAGGGTGTAGATGATCCCATGACGTGACGCATTGATGCGGTAAACGAGGAGGCAGGCGTGACGTGACCCGCGCGCAGTGATAACTGACAATTACTGCGGCGGTTACTGTGGCTGGCCCTTAAAATGAGACAACCTAATGATTAGCCTCCACGTGGGTTAGCATACGAGAGAAGGAAAGAAGACCCGGATGAAACCGTGGTAACCCGGCCAGCAAGTGAAAACTTGGAATGTGCCAAGGGAAAGTAAAACCATGAGGTTCGAAATAAGGTGGTAAGCCGGCCAGCAAGTGAAAACTTGGAACGTGCCAAGGGAACGTAAATCCATACAATCCGAGATAAGGAGGTAACTCGGAGATAACGTCCAAAGCTCAGTGAAATTAAACCTGATGTGGCCTTAGCGGCCAAGGCAGCTAAGACGGCACCAGCTTCGGGGACTAATGTTGGGGGGATACCCCCGGATAGGGTCACGCCAGGGTATAAAAGGCCGAGTTAGCCGAGGTTCGGCAAGGCCAAAGCGGACGCTGGCCGGGTCACCTCAAGACAGACCGAGTCTCGGAGTAACCTGGACCAGGGGATGTCCACCTAATGGAGCCTCCACCGACTTAAGCAGTAAGTCGGATAGGAGAATTTAACTTGTATGCAGGAACAGGTGTGGCCGGGTCAACTATGATCCGGGTCATATCTAGCTTATAGGAGAAGGAAGGAATCTCGCTGGTCAAAAGTAACCCCGGTACGCACTGCATGAGCGAAGCGAACAGGGGCAGGACCACCGAGGCGTGGCCGACAAGAGATGACGACGCTCATGTCGGCTGACGCAGGCATCGCAGAGGCTCACGTAGCCTCTGCATGGGTGACGCGGGGGAAAAGCAACCCGGTCGGCTTACTATTTTGGGAGGAGGCATATTCCCTAGAATATGCCTCCACGTATGCCCTAAGTGGAGACCTAGCCACCCCTATATAAGGAGGGCTAGGGCCTCTGTAGAAGGGGTTCCGCTGTTCAGATTGGTTTAGGTTCTAAGGGTTGATCTCTAGTAGGTCTTGTACGGGTCTACTGTGGGTGAGAGTAAGAGAGTTCTTTCTTCCTCCTCTCGCCAATACAGCTCTAGGGGCACTTGTAACCTTGGAAGTAAATCATATATAAATCTTCTGTGTGAGGAATCACCTCATTATCCCTCCCTGGATTCCCCTAGTGCATTTAGTCCCCACCTTTAGCCTATCCATGGCATCTGCCGTGACACCACCACGACATCCAACCAATTTATTCAAGCAAACTAATCAAACAAAGAAAACGAAAATCAAAAACAAAAACGAAGACGCTCCAAGAACAACACAATTGTGCATGAAACAACAAAAATGAAGCATTTGGAAGAAACCTGGGATTTTTATTGATGAAGAAGGGGATGCCTTGGGCATCCCCAAGCTTTGACGCTTGTACTTCTTGGATATTTCTTGGGGCGACACGCGTGGAATTCCCAAGCTTGAGCTTTAGTCCATCCTTCATCTCATTACTCGTTCCTTCCATACACCTGAAATTTTTTCCTTCATACAAAACTTCACACAGTCTTTATTAGCAACATTAGTGCACTCAAGATAATAAGTCTTTAGGTTCTGTTCCAACACTAATAAAACTTACAATAAAACACAATATACTGTAGCACTTCCCTCAAAAATCTCAATTCCCCAAAAGAACTAAAAAAGGAACCAACAAGAAGCAAATGCAAATAATGGCAGAAATTTGTCAAAACAGACCAGCAGGTAAAGACAAGTTTTTTAGAATATCTTATGTTGCTCAAATCAAAAAGTGTTGAACTAATGAAAGTTAGATAACAACCTGGGGCAGAAGCAAAAAAATTCGCACCTCAAAAGGACGTACAAAAAATTTACACGAATTTTTACGGTGAAGCACAGAAATCTGTTTCGGGACAGCAACTTTCCCAATCATTACTTCTCTCTCATTAGAGGTTACTCTTGGCACAAAAAACAAATAAAAAGGATAAGGAGCGGTTATTGAAGGAAATATGCCCTGAGAGGCAATAATAAAGTTGTTATTATGTATTCCTTATATATGATAGATGTTTATTTTACATGCTAGAATTGTATTGATCGGAAACATCAATACATGTGTGTTTAATAAACAAAAAGGGTTCCTAGTTATGCCTCTCTTATAGACTAGCTTGTTGATTAACAAGATGATCAAGGTTTCCTGATCATGGACACTAGATGTTGTTAATAACAAGGTCACACCATTGGTGAAATGATGTGATGAACATTCATCCGAAGTATAGCATTACGATCAAGTCATTATGTTTATATTGCTATAACATCATACAAAGTAATCTTTATCCTTAGACCATGAGATCATGTTAATTGCTAATACCTGAAGAGTGTCTTGATAACATCAAACGTCACACTATAACAGGGTGACTATAAAGATGGGTTCAGTACTACGAAGGTGTTATGTTGAGGCTCATGGATCAAGAGTGGAATTTGTCAATCCCGATGACGGATAGATATACTCTGGGCCCTCTCGGTGATATCACATTGAGATAGCTTGCAAGCAAGTGATGTGATCACTAGAATGTTATATCACGGGAACAAGAAAAGAGTGCATGTCGGTAACGAGATCAAACTAGGTATTTGGATGCCGATGATCGAATCTCGGACATGTAATATATCGCGAGACAAAGGGATTTAGTTACAAGCATTAAAGGTTCTCACGATCACAGAAGTCATCGTTGAATATGCAAGAGTCAGTATGGATCTCCAGGTCCCGCTTCTGACTATTGATCTGAGAGGAGTCTCAATCATGTCTGCATTATTCGTGAACCGTAGGGTGACACACTTAAGAGTTACCGGACACCATTTTGGAGCACATATGTTTCAGATGAAAGAATTGCAAAGCGTAGGAATTGTTTCGATAGAAACCGGAAATTGTTTCGGGTGAAATTGCAGAAAGTGGTTCAGCATGTGATATTGAAATATTGCAAGGGGCTATATATGAATGTTTGTTAATTAAAGTAATTAACAAAATTCTAAATAAATTTAATAAAAGAGTTTTATTAAATGAGAGAGCATTAAACTTGGAGAATTATAAAAGGCCACCCACTCCCTATAAAAGGCCACCCACTCCCTCATGGAGAGGAGGGGCACCCCCCTCCTCCTATAAAAGGCCACCCACTCCCTCCTTCATCCTCACACCTCCTTGTGAAGGATCTCTCTCCCCCTCTAGAATTATTCCCCATGGTCTCGGATTAGCGAGATACATGTTCCCGATGGCATTTCGTCTGGAAGGAGTTGCTGCTTCCGCTGGATCGCTGGAGCGAGAAGGTGGAGGTTGTCCAGTGGCTTGAACGTGTGTGCGAGTACGGATGCGCTGCTGAGTTGCGGCGCTCGGACTTCCACTCGATCTTGAGATCGACAAGTGTACGACTACATCAACCACGAGTTCCTACTCGTTAACAAAACTCGTTGTCTTCGAGGGTAAGTTCTCATTGGATGTATGTCCACCCGTTGCTTTGTACCTAGTAGATAGATCTTGGCGTGTAGTTCTCATCGTAGGAAATTTTTTGTTTTCTATGTTGCGGACCCAACAGTTATTACATAAGTAATAACTTCCAAGACTCATCTAAAACTTTTGGGTTATCTCCCAATAAGTACTTTTCTTTAACGCCTTTAAGTTAGGCATGATAGTTTGAGAAGATGCTCACATAAGAAATATGAATTGAAGTAAAAGAGAGCATCAAGAAGCAAATTCAAAACACATTTAAGTCTAACCCACTTCCTATGCATAGGAAGTTTGTAAATAAACAAGTCATGAAAGCATAAACCAAAACGCATAGTAAAGCAAAACGCATAGTAAAGCAAAACAAGTGCAACTTCAAGACTTTCAACATAAAGAGAGAAAACTTAATATTATTGAGATGCATAAAACCATGTTTCCCTCTCTCATAATAACTTTCAGTAGCATCATGAATAAGATTAACAATATAACTATCACATAAAACATTCTTATCATGAGCCACATGCATAAAAGAATTACTACTCTTCACATAAACATAGTCATTCTTATTAATTGTAGTGGGAGCAAAATCAACAAAATAGCTATCATTATTATTCTCACCACCATAATCATCAAATATAGGAGGCATATTATAATCATAATTAATTTTCTCCTCAATAGTAGGTGGACTGAGAATATCATATTTATCATTGTAATCATCATATATTGGAGGTATAGTATCATCAAAGTAAATTTTCTCTTCCGTGCTTGGGGGACTAAAAAGATCATGTTCATAAAAACTAGCTTCCCCAAGCTTATACTTTTCCATAGCATTAGCAATAATGGTGTTCAAAGAATTCATACTAATAACATTGCTATTAGCACGCAAATAAAGTTCCATAGATTTTTGAATTTTCTCTTCAAACACTTCATGTCCTAACTCAAGATAAATATTATAAAGTTCTCTAATTTTGTTGTTGTTTTCCATTAAGACTAACTAGTGAAAATAAAAACAAGAAACAAAAAGATATAATTGCAGAATCTAAAGGAAATAACTTCGAGCACTCACACACCAACAACAATACTAGAATATAGCTTAGTAGCCAGAAGATGTGAGTACCTTTTACCTTACCTCCCCGGCAACAGCGCTAGAAAATAGCTTGATGTCTACGCACTTCTATTCTTGTAGACAGTTGTTGGGACTCCAAGTGCAGAGGTTTGTAGAACAGCAGCAAGTTTTCCCTTAAGTGGATCACCCAAGGTTTATCGAACTCAGGGAGGAAGTGGTCAAAGGTACCCCCTCTCAAGCAACCGTGCAATCAAGATACAAGAAGTCTCTTGTGTCCCCAACACACCCAATACACTTGTCAAGTGTATAGGTGCACTAGTTCGGCGAAGAGATAGTGAAATACAAGTGTTATAGATAATTATAAGTGGTAACAGTGCTAGAAAATAGCTTGATGACGTGTGGTTGACGTGGGAAAGATAGCAGCAAGCAAACATGTAACATATCTAGTTGCAAACGGTGTTTCAATGCTTAGAAACAAGGTCTAGGGATCATACTTTCACTAGTGAACACTCATATAAATATCTTCTCTTTATGATACTACTCTGAACTACTCTCTGGTTGGACACTCTAATCCAAGGTAGGGCTATAACAACACTCCTCAAAGTCCGCTTTCCCCATCTAGATAACCCCACACTGTCACCTTGAGATCTAGATGGTTCCAACAAACACCACAATTTCATAGAGACATCCAACTCTAACTCATAATAAGTATTTGTAATCTCTAGCCTAAGTGCCACCATGGTGTCCACACTATCAACTTCACACACATGGGGAGAGCAGAGATCTATTAAAGCACTTTAGTAGCAAGGTAGATCTACTTGATTACAAAGCTCATGATCACAATATGATCATGCATAGAGAGAGATATGAACACATAGCTACCGGTAGAACCCTTAGCCTCGAGGAAGAACTACTCCCTCCTCATCATGGGAATCAGCAACGGCGATGGAGATGGCGGTGGAGATCGATGGAGATGGCTCCGGGGGCACTTCCCCGTCCCGGCAGGGTGCCGAAATAGAGACTTTTTGTCCCCCGAATCTCACCTTTGGTGGCGGCGGTGCTGCGGAACTTTTCGTGGCTGGAGGCTTGACGATTTAGGATTTTTGCATGGGGAGGCATATATAGGCGAAAGGGGAGACCAAGGGGGTGCCTGGGGCGGCTAGACCACCCCCTGGCGCGGCCAGGCCTGCCCACACGGCCAGGTGGTGTGGCCAGGCCCCAGCCCCTCTCCGTCTCGTATTCTGGCTCCGGGTGTCCCTCGGTGAAAAATTGACTTTGTCTTTTGTCCCGTCCAATTCCGAGAATATTCATTTTCTAACTTTCCTGGAACCAAAAACAGCAGAAAACAGGCAGCTGGCACTATGGCTCTTGTTAATAGGTTAGTTCAAGAAAGTGTACAGAACGTACTCTAAAGTGTGGACAAAACATAAGAAAGTAGATAAAATCAAGCATGAAACATCAAAATTTATAGATACGTTTGCAACTTATCAATCAGCTCGGCCACATGGCTGCCACCTTATCTCCTGGTCCCGTTCGTCGGCCTTTGTGTGCAGAAATCCTAGGGTGAGAAAAAACTCTACTAGATCTAGATCTCGACATTTTGTAGAAAAAAACTCATACTTCTATACATAATTGCCAAACCAGGTCCATGACAGCTTGACAGTTTTGCATAGAAAACCATGCAAATTCAAATTTGTTATATCTTTTGAAATACTAGCAAGATTTAAAAACTTTCAAAACTATTTTTTTTGAAATTGTATAAACCTTTCAAATATATACTTTATTTTCAAATTCAAATAATATAACTATTAAAAATAACAATTTGTTTATATTACAATTTAGAACTTAAAGCTTCAATTTATTTTGACTTATACTTTAGAATTCAATAAATAATAATATCTAAAATGATCAGAAAATACAAGGAACCTAAATATGTATCATACATGTCATGTGCATCATGCACCGGTACTGGATATTAATGTGCTTCAAGCAAATTAAATTAAAACTTTGTCAAATAAATTTATTTCTTACACATAAATAATGTGGGATCACTTGTTGATGTTGTACCAACAATATGTAATGCATATGATATCATTATAACATGGAATGCATTGTTTTAACTTGTCATGCAAATCATATCACGATCATGCCAGATATTTTGCTGTAGTAGTAAGTATTTGCATCTGATGTTTCTTTTAGTGATGCACTTATTTCCATATAGGTCGTTGAGTTGATGCGAGTTTTGATAAGTTCTCCTGTGTATCTTCAACAATTTTTCACATTCAACAATTTTTCACATACAAGTACTCATCTTTTTCTGTCTATTATATTTTATCGCTTTGCTTCTCTCTCTATTGCTATCCTTTTTACGATGCTTTAGTTTACGTACCATTATTACTCCTTGCTGCCTAATTGCCGAGTTAAATTAATAAAGAGGCATCAGTGGGTAATAATTGAGATTAGGTTGTATCCTACCCACGTGTGTCCCTTAAGCCCCTGACATCTTGATACTTGTTCCAATACGCTACACGCTAACCACTCGTGGGAGACTTTTTGAGATCCCCTTGGCTTGACCTTGATTCTGGAGTTTGTATTTGGGGGCACAATTAGTTACTTATGGCATCAATTACATTATGATGCTCCAGGAGTGTTTATTATTTTATACTGTTTAGGATGCATGCCATCTATTCTGTCTAGACACACCTACTTAAACTTTCGGGCCTCTGGGACCTTTTGGTCGTTGCTGCAAACCTCTAGGTCAATCTCCAGATATCATCCAAGTTTGTAACGACTATATTAGTTTAGTGCCCCCCTAAAACTTGCTTTTGTTCTTGGAAGAGTTGTGTCGTGGTACCTTGTTGCTATTTTATTTTCTTCTTCCAGGGTTGATCGAACGTGTATAGGCAATTTGATGCACCCCTGCAGGGTAAATATTCTCAAAAAGTTATCTCCACGGTTATTGACAACTTTAACTTTGGGGTGACCCAGGACACCACTATTTGTTGTAGTGCACAAGTCATGGACGAAATACTCATGAAGTACCGTTTCACAAATATTACATCCTCAAAGTGGTACAACAGAAACATTGGAGGTCCATAATTTTTACATGTTCATTATTATCAACCAGAAATATACAGATGATTCGAAATCCTCATCTGTCCATTAAGGATTCCTTCAAATATTAAAATTCAAAATAGCTAGCTTAAATATAAATGGCTTCACTAATCCAAGTACCATTGGAGCTCAACAACTTATTTATGTAATTTTCTGATGCTCGACTCATGTGCACTATTCTAAATACTATGCTTCAATTTACACATCTTCATAGTTTGCTCCATATTCTATACCGTAGTCCATTCCTTCAATGCCTCCGGAAAGATCTGGTTCCTCATCATAGATCTCCTCTTTTTGTTGATGTGCTTACTGTTATCCTCTGTCTCAAAATTTTCAAAGTCTAGCAAGAATTTAAGAAGATAGTTTGAGAGCATACTTAGCAAGTTCTATAGTTAGGTGTGTGATGTGTAACCATGGATTAATCATCCAGGTTTCCTTTGGTTTTCAAAAACATTTTCTAATAAAAAGGTTGCTTTTAACTTAGAAAACTATGTCCGTCAGTTTTCGTAGGTTGTTAGAACTTTTTTAAGTTCCTTTCCACAATGCGTTCACAATCCATTCTCTGGATAGAGAGTAACATGTCACATTTGATACACTATCTATATGTGTGCTAATTTTTCCACAAACGTCCTTAGCCTTATTGCAGTTATCACACTTTCTAAGGTGTGAGACCGATTACCAAGTATCTCCAAGTCATATCGAGCTTCGCCTTATTCCGTACTCTGTCCTTGGATTGAACCCGCTCATCGATCATTGTCCATATGCTATCCTTTTAGAGACACTAGATTCGTTATGTTGCATCACAAGTTAGGGACGTTACTGACTCCCACTACAATTCCTCTCAAGGAATACAATCTGACCTAGTCATCCGAAGATATACGAAACAAAGAATAACTTCTGACTTGCTCGTCCTATTCCAAGATCTATGGTTAACACGATTTGTACGATGTCTTGAAATAACTAACTACAGTTGTTGATTATGTCATATGTTTTTCTTGGTACAATGGAATCTATTCCCACAACAATTTTCATTGTGGTTTCCTTTTACCTTCTAAGTATAAACATATTTTACTCATAAAACACTATTTGCTTTTGTAAGAACATTTGTGATACTTTTAGGAAAGTCTTTATACAAAATTAAAGGTGTGCACGATATAGCTTGCAAGAGTTATGCAAGGTTTAATTCACAACTTATACGCAAGGTTGAAGTTGACAGGTAACTGCGAGATAGTGCAGTTCGAAGATTCAAGTTGACCCTTGAACTCGAGTTTTGTAAATAGAAATCATTGTCCGACAAAGATAATGTTTCAAAAACTAATATATGCTTCAATGTAACTATATGATATGAATAACGTGTATTAAATGATTTTAAATTCCATTGATTTAAATTGCTTTGAATTTTAGATGAATTTTCCTTTTTAGGGTTTTATATGAATTTTACTTTGGAATTTTCATATATCTGAAGTATATATATTACTTCAAATTCAATCTTGTGATTTTTCTAGTTTGAAATAATATTCCTTTAGTTTTAGTAATATTGCCTTCAGGATTTTTAGAGTATTTTTACTCATTTTTAAGTATTTATTTAAGTCAAATAACTCACTTGGAATTTTTATTCCTCCAAAACTGTTTTAATAATCCCAAAAAAATAAGATTTAGAATCTTTGCATTTTCCCTATTTGGAACTATTTTATTTTATTTTCTAAAATGTATTAGGTCATTTTTCAATTGGGGCTTTTAAGTAATTTTGAATTTATTTATTTGCCCCTGGGCCCACTGGTCAGACCCAAAAGGTCAAAACCAGCTGACCCGATTCGATCGAACCGAACCGGTCCACTCCCTCACTCTCTCAAACCCGTGCTCTCTTTCCCACGGGCGAATCATGCCATTGTTGCGTCATCGGTCGATTCCACCCGTTCCTGGTCGTCTCCGATGCCACCATGGCTCGCAATAGATCCCCCTCTCTCCATTTTACACTTCCACTGCTTAGATTCGCCTAGACCGCTCTCTCCTAGCCTCTCAGAACCCTAACCCTAACCCTAGGGTTTTCGTTCGATGGTGATGTCGTGCTCTGGTGCTGCTTCGACACTCAACCTCCATCGAGATGGTACCGAAGCATCTCCCTCATGCTATTTGGCATGCGCAGATCAAGGTACCCCCTCACTGGGTGCTCTCATGCCGCCATGGTGATCTTCTTCCTCCTCTCCGGCCCTAGTGAGCTCGGCTCCCATTTTGGCCGAAGGTAAAGGTTCTACTCCTACCTCTCTACCTCTTCCTCTATGTACAATAATCTCTACTGTTGGATCAACATTCTAGGGTTTGGCTCGACTGGTTCACAATAATGGGGATTATAGGTCTTACGGAATGTTCTAGTAGCTTATTTATTGTTACTTTGGTTCCTAGACTATTTACTGTTCTAGGTCTCTGTCTACCTCTGAATTTTGGTGTGTTGCCATTTTCTTCAGTTAATCAATTCATCTTTTAGTTAATTTCTTTAGGGTGTGTTCTAGTGTTTGTGTTGTGGAGATAAAGTGTTAGAGTGATGTTTAGTTAATCAAATACTTAGTTGTACTGCTCCTTGCATTGGTGTGATCAATATTGTGATACTTTCTTTACTGAATTTCACTACAACACTGCTAGTTGGCGTTTATTTTTGGTGTCTCTTGTTTACTGGCTACTGTCAGTAGTTTTTCTTGTACTTGTGGTCAAAATCCAAAACTCAAGCACTCTATAAAGGTTTACTTGTATTTCTCTGTTTATTTCTCTTAAGTACTTGCTTAGGCTGTTAGTTAGTGTCATCCTAACACTAGTAGGGATAGGCTTACTGGTGGCGCTCAGAAAAATTGATCAGGGGCATTGAATTTGGAGGACGCTAATATATCGCGGCTGATAACTATTTACTAGGGGGTGTCAGGCACGTACCACCAGTAACTGATATATCGGAGACGTTGCTGCACCGAACTCCACTCGTGTTATTACTGGTAGGGCTGAGACATGCATCCCAGTTTCGTTGGGCGTTTCAACCACGACAAATGTTGCACGCGCCACTAAATTTGAACCACGAAATAATACGGCGTACATTCAGCGAAATAATATAGTGTTTATTCAATGAATTAATAAATATTTCATTCCACAAAAAATATTACATAATATAATCTGCCAAAACATTGCACGACAAGCGGCGGAGATGCGCAGACAAGTGATGGAGTAATCCTTTTGGAGATACTCCACATCTAAACCTAGATATACACTTGAGGCAGCGTCGACAACGATCCTAGAATGGTTTTTGCCACGTCATGGGCCTCCTTTGCATCTTCGTATCTCTGTTGCTTCCTTATTTTGTCGAGATCTGCCTTCGCCTCCTTCTCCCGCGGTAGGAGCAACTCATCCACGCGGCAGAGCTCATGAACTGGCTGGCACGAGATGTCGCCGTACACCTTCCATGCCGCTTCTTTGCTAGCATAGTCGCAGGCATGCCGCTCGCTCTTGGACAACGACGCGCGCTGCACGGCTGCGCCCCACCTTGGAGCTATTGGCCATGGGCACTGTGTGGTGTGTGATGTGGAGAGATCGATGTGGAGGAGGAGATGAGCGCCGTGTATGCGATGGATATATAGGGACGTGGAGAGGGAGATGGGTGGATTAAAAAGAGACAGAGATGGACATTGTGGAGTAAAGTGATCGATGCAGAGGTCAGCTTTATTTAATAGCGTAGCAGAAACTGACGTCGTGGATGCTAGCTTTATCTAACTACAGCAACCTTTCCAAGCGACAACGCGATGCGGAGATTCCATATTATATAGCACATGCATTGTGAAGTAAGGACTCACTGCTGCAATGTCATGTATTGGTGGCGTTGGGTGCTACCACCCCTTTGATAAGTACTTATTGGGGCAGGCCTCCCAAGTAATGTCCGCTTAGTACTTGAAGCTAGTCAAAAGCGTAGGTCCAACTACAATGGTGACGTTGCCATCCACGTAACCACACTGCCAATTATACCTTATCGAGGGTGTTGCCCATTTCTGTGTGTTGCTAGATTTAACAACGGAGTGGACATATCATGGTGCACCCCTAATACCATGTCTCCTATAAGCCTTTTTATAGTAGTGTAATATCTACTTGCGCTCTTAAGTATCCATTTCATAATGTTGTCTTAATTACTTTTTCTTGTGATTTCTAAACCAGTATTACTGTAAGTATGTTGCTTAGACATTGTTTAATTTCTTATGTAGGTGTATTAATATATTCAGAGCTTATTATGTGCCTCTCCCTTTTCTTCCTTAGTTGATCTTGTGATCTTATCTACGGAAGGAATGGAGATGTGGAGATTTGGTTCTTACTAAATTGTCTATAGGTTGTCTACTAGACTGTGCTAGATGGCTAAGTGGATGGGCACTATGGTGTTCTCCGGTAATAGAGATGCACGGATTCTAGCTCTAGCTAGTCTACCGCTACTCTCTCTCTCGCTCTTCTAATTCTAGACTGAAGTTAGGATATAAACCAAGACTCAAAAATGTTCTTGAGGAAGATCTTATGTAGTTCTTCCTACTCCTTGCTCCTGTTCTTGTTCCTTTCCCCTATCCAAATTCCTATCTCTCACTTGTGAGTGTGGTTTACGATTTTCTCCTCTCTCTCAACCTTTTGTCTAAGAGTGTTTCTTATGAGTTTTGCTCCAATGATTTTGAGTTCTCGTGTTGGCTCTAGGGGTCCTATTTATAGTGTTCTAGGGTTCATACTATGCTGACACCTCACTGCTTGCATGCTGTGACTGAGTTGCTTATATCGCCTCTCTAGCTTGAATTTTAGTGTTCTAATCAGCTTATGTCATATGGTAAATGTGGCAGGTCGGTTAAGGGGATTTTTGGTAATTTTGCCCTTGACAATTTGGGCAATAATTTATTTTTAACTTGTGGTTTTTGTTACTATCATTTGGAATTTTATTGAACAAGTTTCAGTAGTTTATAAATTTATCTGTTCATGTGTTCTTGTCTAGCTTGTTGGTTCTAGCTAACGTCTTATGTTCTTCTGGTTACTGTTGTTGTGCACTAATGAGCAGTTGATCATGGTCCATGTTGCTTAGTGTTGGTGTATATTCATGTGCATTACTTTGGCTATCTACTCTTGTTGTTGTTGATGTCAGGCTTTTGCTTCAAAACCTCAAACTAATGGGTTCTGAACAAGCTCCTAGATATTGTCTTGGATTCTCAATTAAATGGATTCACCCTTGTGTTGGATCCAACATTTTAAACCATCAATGGTTTTGTCTTTGTGTTTGTCTTGCAGATCAAGATGGCTAGAAGATGAAGAAGAGCAAGAACAAGATAAGAAGACTAGTATTAGTTTTATGGGAAATTTTGCTACAGGACACCGTTATTTTCTAGCATTTGCCAAAACACACTGTCCGATTATGTCTTTTCCTTGTACCATTACAATTTTATGATGTATTTGCCAGAACACACCACGCGACCAAAAATGGAAAGTTTTGGCACTTTTGCACGGGTGACCATGTTATGGCCGAGTTTGAAGAAAATGTGTCAAACTTTCCCTTTTCGTGTCGTGTGTTCTGGCAAATATCGCACAAAATTATAATGGTACCTAGCAAAGACACAATTATGCGGTGTGTTTTGGCAAACGCCAGAAATTAACGGTATCCTATAGCAAATTTTCCCTAGTTTTAGTCTAGGTTTTTTTATTTCTTTTTCTTTTGTAGTTTGTATTAGCATCAGATCCTCTTTGTAATTGTTCTAGATGAATTCCAATGTAAAGAACCTTGTATCCACCTATATGAATAAAGATCCTTTTCATAAGCATTGTCTCAATTTACTTTCTATTATTGTGAATTTCCTTTATTTTATTTATGAATATTTGAATTCAAGTTTGAATTATTCAAACCTCCATTTAAATTCAAATGATTGCTTGTACTTTACTAGGAATATAATGTTTTTTGTAAGTGTGTGTTTCAATTTATGAGACCCTGACTTTTGAATATACAAGTTCATCTTGAACTTTGAATTTAAATCCTCGTGTTGACCTAAGGCAAACTTGAACACTAGAGTTCAGTTCCAATCACTTGCATTTTCTAAAACCAAAGTTTAAAATTTTCACACTTTCACAAATACATGCTATGCAAAAATACTCATCAAAAATTAGTCCTCTAATCGATCCTATTCTTCGGGTCATTACAAACTTGTAGCACTGTTTCTTGACCATAGACAACTTACACTAAATTGTGTTCTTAACTTGCTAATAACTAGACTAGCAAGTAGTCATAACCAAATATTCAAATAACTTCTAAAATTGCTACCGTGTGAGTTTCTTTGCGATGCCTTTCTCGTTTGGTTCAGAGGGAAGATCTCGGGATAGGTTATATTTGGGTGTCAGCTATACTTGTCCCCGAATAAGACTCTCTTATCCCTCTCTAATGGACGGAAATTCCCATGCCTCTATAGATTGTAGTGCATGCTTTGTGTCGCTAAGTCCACCGTACCTATGTAGGCGAGAGCAGGCGAATTCTAAGCCTCGCTAAGTACTTGCCTTAGTACTTAGAGCTATTTTCTTTTTGTTTGGCCCGTGGGTGCGATTGTCCGGCTGCAGGTATGAGATCAGCGATATTAGCAAGGTTACATTTCTGGCTTGGCATGGATAGAGTTGTGGATGCTATTTATTATCTTCAATCCTTTTAGACTCATTTGTCTTCTTATCTGAACTCGGATGCTATTTCGTTTTAGTCGTGATTTGTAACTTTTTAACATACACATTTGTATTTTTGACTCGCTGAAGTCATTGTTGTGTATATATATACGTTTCTTGTGGGTCTGTTGTGAACTCTTGTATAATGATACTATTTCGTCTTCCACCCGCACGACAAGTGCTTGGTGGGTGTTTTCAAATCGTCTTTTACAGTTTTGGCGAGAATCGCTAAATCTGTATAGTAAAGATTCGAGGACGTTACAATAGATACATGTGAATCTAAACGAATCTGGAACATTTTTTTTCGAAACTCAGAAGAAATATACTAGAGTGGAATAGCTATGTACTACCAAAGCATATGGAGTAATACGTACTGTGGCTACTGATCGCTTTCACGGGGCGGGGTACCCGTCGGTTCAAAGGAAAATTGTAGGAAAAATAGAGGATTCCTGTTTTTTTTTTCACTGTAGCAGCAAGGAGTCTTCTTGACGGGTGGTGTTGGTCTAGGAGGACCAGCGCAAGGACACGTGAAAAGAAAAGGGATGGTGTATGTGATCTGTGTCCATCTGCACAATCATTCGAAATAGAAGAGCACCGCTGCTTGCCTTCAATTTTCTTGTCTGCTTGCCACTGCTCGTTTCCTTTCTTCCGAACACTACCAGTCCCATTTTTTTCTTCGTTTTACAATCCTACGTTATACATGTGCTTTCTTTTCCCATTCCTACATTTTCCACTGTTCCTATGTTTTTCTTGCCTGTGATCCGAACGGGGCCCGGTGTTGTAGTTGACCGATCGCTGCCAACTACTCGGTTGGCTATTCGTCTGATAGGAGTTGATGACACTCGGTTGGTTTGACAATTAGTGGTATTATGGGGACATGTTTGATGAAATCAAAAGCTATGCATCTATGTTGTGGTCTCTTAATGGTAACTCTGTTTTCGCCTTAATTTCTCATCAGCATCCTTTGAAGTTTTATTTAATGAGAGTGGACCAGAGGTTTTATGGGAACAACCTAGACCGGATCGGAGTGGTACTTTGGAAAAAAGGATCTTTTAGACTGAAGTGGGTTCTAGCCTTCTAGGGTGATGTTTTGTTAAGAAAACGCAGCATGACAATTGCCAGCATCTAATCTAAGGAGGGAAACAAATAAAGCTGCCCACTGCTAAGCGGACCAACAAACAACAGCGCAACAATCTATCTCATCGCGATCGATAGACTTTTAGTCATCGGGGCTGTCACTGAGTAGTTAACCAGTGAGGCTGCTGGGTTAACAATTAAGTGATCCTCCCGTACGTGCAGTAGGTCCTTTATCGTGAGAGCTCTGTGAGTACGATTTATTGGAACTACTAACCGTCCGTAGACCACCTAATTATCTCCCTGGATATCACTCGATGTACCATCGTGTATAATTTATGACCACAACACATATGGATAGCACTATAGACACATCCTACAGCAAACTTGCGATTTATACTAAAGCATATAAGAATCCATGGAGCATGATTTTCTCTGCGGGCACAACTACCGACACCCATTCTATACAAGGGAAGACCAGGCATTTTACGCGAATCTATCGTCTATACTTTTACCCCTGGCCTCTTTTTCTTTCCTTCTCCTCCTCCTCCAGCTCATCGAATTTCATACGTCATATATATTACATTGCTTCGGTGTCCTCGCCTCAGCCCGAGGATCATCCCAAGGTAGCTGACTTTCTGAGACTGCTGAGAGGGACGGAGTGACCTGGCGCCAGTCTCATTCGGAAGTCTTTTCAGTTAGTTTGGTTTATAGGACTCTGTTCCAGGGACCAGAGCTCCCGTGGATGATCCACTTGTGGATGGCACCCTTACCCCTTAGCCTAAGGATCTTTCTATGGCAGCTGCTACGAGATCGCCTTCCTTCAGGGATAGAGGTATCGAAATGTAACAGACCTGGCAACGGGCCGTGCCCATTATGTGGGAGGCCGGTGACTACTCCCACATAATGTTTAGGTGTCCCGCCGTTCAGTTTATTTGGAGTTTTATCCGAGAACCGCTTGGACCTGCCTGGCAGGCCCAAAAGCTCGGTGAGTTTTTGGAGGCGGAGGCAAACCGTGCTGGATTATCCGGGAACCGCTTGGACCTGCCTGGCAGGCCCAAAAGCTCGGTGAGTTTTTGGAGGCGGAGGCAAACCGTGCTGGAAGGAGGCGCCATCTCATCTAGTATGTGTTTGCGGCCCTTACCTGGACGCTATGAAACATTTATAATAAAATGGTGATAGAGAGGATCTTTCTGCGACGGACGTCTCACTCTGTTTTTGTTTTTCTTGCCTATCTTCAGCAGTGGTACCCGCTATCTAAGTAGCGGGACCGGGAGCACTTGGACGTCATCCTTCAGGCTTTGAGAGCGGTGGTGCGGCGCTTCGCAGTCCCTGGCCATCTCACCCAGAGGAGCATGTCTAGAGGGCGCACTCTTATTCCTTCTTTTTGGTTTATCTTTTGGGCATTATTGTGCTGCTGCCCCAGTGGACCTGTACTTTTTTCTTTGCGCGAGCGACTAGCCGCTGTGAGCACCCTTTGCGTTCCATGAAACTTACCAGAACACTGATGCGCACTCAACAGAGCTGCAATGTAGCCTCGATGATTTTCTATGCAGTGGTATTGTTGAACCTTGTACTCGGTTGTTGTTTTATTTATAAAGCGGGGTGGAAGTCTATTTCGAGAAGGTTACATGGAAAATTCTATACGCCACTCATTGCGGCGCAAACTAGCCCGCACCGCACACTCACCCGCACCTACGCATGTGGTTCATGGGCCAAACGAGAAATTTATTTTTCTTTCTCCTTTTTTTATAATTTATTTTATGTTTCTTACTTTATTTTTTCGAATTTTTTATAACTTTAGATTCGAAAATATTTTTAGATTTTGAAAAACTTCAGATTTAAAAAATATTCAAATATTAAATTTGTTCACATTTCGAAATTATTCATATTTTCGATTTCACTTAGATTTTACAATCATTCAAATCTTAAAATTGTTCAAAATTTGGAAATATTTTAAAATTAAAAAAATAGTTTTATAGGGGTGTGTGGCCACTATATGCCACGACAAGCCTGAAGTGAGCCAACGATGGGCTGGCCCATTGTCCTATCACGATTGCGGATCCTGCTAGTACGTGCCTTTTTTCTTTTTTCTTTATATTTTTTCAGTTCTTTCAAATCTAAACATTTTAAATATGAATGAATTTAAAATCTAAACAATATGAAAAGGAGATTTTAAATAATAATTTTTTTAAAAGTGAAACAATTTTAAAATCATGAACCAAATTCTAAAAAATCATGACATTTTTTTAAAAAAACGTGAACAAGTTTAGAAAAAGCATGAACATTTTTTAAAAATCATGAAACAATTTTAAAAATCATGACAATTTTTTAAAAATGAGGAACACGTTTTCAAAATCATGATTTTAAAAAAATAATTAGAAGATCATGAATCACTTTTGAGAGATGTGAATTTTCAAAAAAGAAAAAAGAAACATAAAAATAAAACAGAAATATGGAAAGAAAAAAAGAACAGAAAAGCAATACCTGCGAAATGGGCCGAACCAACAGGGGGAGCCCATGTGCGACACGAGCCACCCGCACCGCACGAAGGGACAATTAGCATTCTCGGAAGGTGCTATTTTTCGCTCAATGTTTGCACTATTAGTGCACGCCTAAAGCCTTCCTCTTATGGGCTAACCCAGATTCTGGCCCAAGTATTGTTTTTGGAAATTATTATTTTTAATTTTTCTGTTTCCATAGTAATAAAATTTGTTCACACGTGAAAACTCTTCAAATGTAAAAATTATTCAAATTTAAAAGTTGTTCAAATTTATAAAATGTTCATATTTAATAATTGTTCAAATTTAAATATTGTTCATATGCAAAAACTGTTCAAATTTAAGAGTTGTTCAAATATATGAAATGTTCATATTCATTAATTATTCAAAATTTTAAAATGTTCATATTTAATAATTTTTGAAATAAAACATATTTAAAGAAAGAAAAAAAGAAAAAAAATCTTGGTAATAACCACATCGAACCAAGGAAAAACCACGACAAAAAACCAAATAAAAAATAAAAACTTTTAACACGGAGTTTTTTTAGAGAAACACGGAGCCTATTGGGCTCGGCCAAGACCATGGAAACGTGACGTGCGCTATTATCGAGCGATAAATAGCAATTGCCAGCATTTTGGGGTCCAGGTCTTTGCAGGCGCAACCCCTACTCAGTACTGAGGAATCGCCATCTGTGTTGGGCCAGCGAGCCGACAGACTAATTAATCCACTCTGATCTAAGCTCAAGAAAACGGAACCACTGAGAATACCTAGGAGACTAGGATTTCTAGTTCTTGTCGGTGACAGCAGGGCAACAGGTTAACCCGGGTTCCGATCACATTCCCTAGCTAGTCTCCCATCAGCTCTCCGCTCAGGCTGACCAAGGGGTCGTCTAGCACGGCTGCCCGGCCTTGGGAAGGTGGAGAATAGGGTTTGGCGTAGTCGGATCAGATCTGGTCAAGAAGCGGTTTCAACCATGGCAACCAAGATCCCGAAGGAGCGCGTCTCCTCTAGCCCTAAACCTCCAATGGCGTGGCAGGATCTGCTAAAAAAACTTGTGCTAAAAGACAAGGAACTTGATGATGTGGTTCTCCCGAGAGAGGACTTTGTGAATCTACGGGAAGAGGCACGCTGGATGGCGGTGGTGAAGGTTCATACCACGAAACACTTCGGAAATCAACCTTTTTTCAGAAGATGGACGTCGAATGGGGGTGATACATTGCAAATGTATCTATAATTTTTGATGTTCCATGCTTGGTTTTATCCACTTTCTTGTGTTTTGTTCCAACTTTGGAGTACTTTTCATATGATTTCTTGGACTAGCCTATTAACAAGAGCCACAGTGCCAACTGTCTGTTTTCTGCTGTTTTTGGTTTCAGGAAAGTCAGAAAATGAATATTCTCGGAATTGGACGGGACAAAAGCCAAAGTGCCTATTTTTCCGGAAGTCATCGGATGCCAGAATACGAGACGGAGAGGGGCCAGGGGGCCACCACACCACCTGGCCGCGCGTCCTAGCCTGGCCCGCGCCAGGGGGTGGTGTGGCCGCCACCGGCACCACCTCGGCCTCCCCTTCCGCCTATAAGAAGCCCTCGGGACGAAAACCCTAAGTACCTGATCAAAAATCCACGAAAGAGTCTGTAGCCGCCGTCATCTCCATCCCTAGATCGGGAAGGATCTGAAACTCTTTCCGGCACCCTTCCGTAGAGGGGAATTCACCCTGGAGGCCTTCTTCATCATCATGCAAGCCTCCTGTGTAATGCGTGAGTAGTTCATCCTTGGACTACGGATCCATGTAGTAGCTAGATGGTTGGTTCTCCTCCTTTGTGCTTTCATGTCTAGATCTTGTGAGCTCCGTTCATGATCAAGATCATCTATTTGTAATTCTGCATGTTGTGTTTGCGGGGATCCGATGGATATTGAGATGCTATTTCAGATTGATTATTGATTCTATCATGTCTTTGTTATTTGTGATCTTGCATGCTTTCCATTGTTAGTAGCTATCTTGGCCAAGTAGATGCTAGCAACTCCAAGAGTTAGTATTTATGCTCGATAGTGGGTTCATGTCTTTGGTAATCTGGGAAAGTGACAGAAATCTCTAAGGTACTAGATGTGTTGTTGCTACTAGGGAGAAAACAATAATCTTTTGTTCATAGAACAATCATATTGTTAAATTTACACGCAATTCGTAAAGAAATAATCTGTTGCTTGCAACTTAATACTAGAGGGGGTTCGGATGATAATCTGAAAGTGGATTATTAGTCATAGATGTAGTTGGATGGCGGTCTATGTATAATGTTGTAATACCAAATAAAGTTCCAAAGGAGTCAAGATGATTAGTATATGCATGTATTGCTTTCTCGATGTTTGTCAATTGTCCCGCTGTAATTTGTTCACCCAGCATGTTATCTATCTCAAGGAGAGCCACCTCTAGTGAACTATGGATCCCGGTCCTTGTCTTTTACATATAATCTACAATCTTTTACTGCTTTGTGTTTACTTTCTGCAAACTTTTACTTCTTTTCATTCGATACGTTTAATCCTTTGTTTTCCGCAAAACACGGTGAGATTGACAACCTCATCGCAAGTTGGGGACAAAGTTCTGTGGTTGTGTTGTGCAGGTCTCCACGTTGCTGCTGGCACCGGTAGTGCGCCCTGCCATCGTTCAGCTAGCTACACCTTTGGGGTGTTTCCTTGCTCCTACTAGTTCAATTAAACCTTGGTTTCATACTGAGAGAAACTTGCTGATGTGCTCATCATACCTTCCTCTTGGTTTCCCAACAAGCTCTACATCAACATCGCACCAACACTTTTCTGGCGCCATACACAGAGCCATCAAGCATTTTTCTGGCGCCGTCACCGAGGAGTCAAGGACATCTTTACAAGGGGAGTCCCTCATAACCAATCTCTTTACTTTGTTGTTTTTGTTTTGCTTAGTTTCTTTTTGCTTTGTTTGCTTGTTTTCTTTATTCAAAAGCACACAAAAAATAGTTTTACAAGTTTGCTTTCTTATTTCAAAAACATAAAAAAATTAGTTCCTTTCTTAAGTTGCCACTATGTCTAGCCTTGCTCCAATCACTATGTCACCCGAGGAAATTATTTTCACTTTTAAACAAGGAATTGAGGAAAGTTTTAAAGAAGCTTGGTCTAGAATCTCTGATCTACATGAAAAAACTGAGCCTAAAATGACTCAAATCTTGTTCCTTAGCAGTTTTTACCTTGGAATTGCTCTTCGCTATAAATATGCTTTAGATGCTGTTGTGGGAGGAGATTTCCTCCAATGTAATGAGGATGATGCTATTAATTCTATAAAAAAATTGATCCTCACTTACAACTTGCCTAGCCAAACTGATATTTCTTTCGCAAAAATATTTGCTAGATTGAACACTCTTGAGACTGGCACTTCTAGCTTAAAAGATTGCTATAATACGCTTAGGAAGCATCACAATTATGTTCCAATATATTGTGAACCATCAAAGTGGCTCCCTACAGTAAAGATTGAGATAAACACTAAAACTTTTCAAGCTCGCTGTGATATCATGTCTGAATTTTGTCTTATGCCCAAAGATATTTATGAATCTCTGAATACTTGGGGGCTTACTGAAGGAGGAAAAGAAATATCTCTTGCTAATAATGCTACCATATTACCTCTTGGAATAGATGAAGGGGTGTTTACAAAGATCCTTGGGAAAATTATTTCTACTGATTATCTTGTTATTGAATGTGCAGGAAAAGGACAAATTACACTTGGAAGGTCCCTATTAGAACTTCTTGGAGCAATAATAGATGTGGGAAAGGGGACCATGCACCTTTCTTCTCCACCAAACAATCATATTTTTCCTAAGGTTAAGAATAAAAGTAAGAGAGGTAAGGGCAAGAAATTTGGTCTTAATGCTTCTTCATTTGAGAACACTTGATTCTTTTTCTTGCTTCTTATGCCTAACTTAAAGGCGTTAAAGAAAAGTACTTATTGGGAGATAACCCAAAACTTTTAGATGTGTCTTGCAAGTCATTACCTCTGTAATAACCGCTCCTTATCCTTTTTATTTGATTTTTGTGCCAAGAGTAACCTCTAATGAGAGAGAAGTAATTATTGAGAAAGTTGCTGTCCCGAAACAGATTTCTGTGCTTCACCCTAAAAAATCGTGTAAAATCTCTTAACATCTTTTTGACGCGTGAATTTTTGTGCTACTGCCCCAGGTTGTTATATAACTTTCGTTAGTTCAACACCTTTTGATTTGAGCAACATAAGGTCTTCGAAAAAATTCGTGTTTACCTGCTGGTCTGTTTTGACAGATTTCTGCCATTTTCTGCATTTGCTTCTTGTTGGTTCCTTTTTGAGTTATTTTGGGGATTGACCTTTTTGAGGGAAGTGCTACAGTAGCTAATGTTGTAATGGAAGTTTATTTGGTGTTAGAACTGAACCTTAAGACCTTTTATCTTGAGTACACTAATGTTGCTAATAAAGATTGTGTGAAGTTTTGTATGAAGGAAAAATTTCAGGGGTATGAAAGGAATGAGTAATGAGATGAAGGATGGACTAAAGCTCAAGCTTAGGGATGCCATGCGTGTCACCCCAAGAAATATCCAAGAAGTACAAGCGTCAAAGCTTGGGGATACCCAAGGCATCCCCTTCTTCATCAATAAAAATCCCAGGTTTCTTCCAACCGCTTCATTTTTATTGTTTCATGCACAGTTGTGTTTTTTCTTGGAGCGTCTTCTTTTTCGTTTTTTTTGGTTTTTCATTTGCTTTGGTTTGCTTAGTTTTCTGAATAAATTGGTTGGACCCCCTCTTTCATACATTGGTTTGCAAATAGTTTGGTTTGGTTTGGAAAAGTGTAGGAAAGTTCATGCTTATGTGGTAAAAAGAGCTCGTTTTTTACTGTTGCCTATGCTCTGTCATGCCATGCTTGTTATTGATTTGGCTTTATGCATAGTATTCTTTGCAGTAGCATGACTTGTTATAAACAATTAAGATTGCTTAATGTGCCTTGGATGAATCATGCGTTGTTTTAGCATATTAAAGCATAGTATAGTGGTATTCTGCTTTGATGCTTTATTTGGGTTGACTTGGCGCATGCTCACACCATGTTATGACTATCTCAAGTCACCATAGTCTTTATGATCCTTTAGTTTTCAACTTGTAGTATCACTTTATGCTTTGATCAATGATGTTTTGTCGCTCTGCATGATTATGGCCATTATTGCTCTCTTAGTTTGTCGCTCCCAGTCTTTTGCTAGCCTCCACAATCAAGTATGAGTTCCACTCATGCATCCAACTCCCTAAACCAAGTTATTCCAAAGAGTCCACCATACCTACCTACTAGATTATGCTATTCCAAGTATATGCATGCTTTTGTTTACCTTCCGAATTAAACTTGTTATGAGAAAACTAGTGATTAAAGCTCTCACGAACTTGATGGCACACTTTACTTTTCTTTCCCTTAATAAACTTGAACCATTTTGTCGTCTATGTTGTATATGCTTGCACTTATTTGTTGGGAATTAGCAGAACCATGCTTTCATGGAGAACGCTTTCAACATTGCACTTGGTACTTGTACCTAGTTGATATCATGCTCTTTTGTATATGGATGTCGTCGGTGTGAAATGAAAGGGGAGCTTGTAAGTCCATGGAGTTATGTATATGTGTTAGAGAAATGCCTGAGCCGCTGGTCTAATCCATGCTGACATGGTGGAAACCTGCAGCGTAACCATAATGAGTTGTCTATGAAGCATTCTTCTTATAAAAAAAGAGTCCTATATTGAGAAAAAAGAGAAAAAGAAAAAAAGAGATATTATGAAAAGAGGAAAGAGAGAAAAAAGCACCATATTCCCATGGTAAATAAGAAGATTGCTGAGATGCTCGTTGTCTGCTTGCCTTGCCATTTTGATATGGGGATTCTTCCGTATCATCGGGCAAGGGGTACCCCGTTGGCGGTTCTCTATGATACACATGTACTTACGATGACAAGAACTTACCGGTGACTAAACTTGAGTAGCATGAGGAGCGGCCCTCGTATACTAGGGACATGAGATTTTTAACTTATACTTCGTCATGCATGTACACCATAGTTTGTTCACTTTAACCTTAATCACTTCAAGATGCTTATGATAGGGGCAATGAGAGCTGAAAGCTATAAGTACCATAATTTTTGGAAACTCTTTATGAGACTTGAATCCCTACTTCCTTTTATAAAAAGGCCTTTCTTCCACCATTATATTGAGTCTCCACCTTCTATCTTTATGCACCTACTTTGAGAGCATAGTGGCCATTCTTAGTTCTATGTGCATTATCCCAAGACTAGTTGATTGATGCATGCTTTGATATTGCTTGTTTTAAACTATTTGTATCTAGTCACTCTTATGAACTTTGAAGGTGTCCTATGCATTTATATTTGCTACTCTATTGAGGGACAAGCTGAATACTATTATGCTATGTTTTCTTTATGTGAAACAAACAAACGTCTTGCAAAGCATTGTTATTCATGAATCTTTTGTTTGTGCCTTTTCTTGTTGCATCGTAGTTTCTTTGCTTATTGCTAGAACTTTGTCTTTCATGTTATGATTGAAGTACTATGATCCCAGCTTTGAATGTTTTGCAAATACTTTGATCAAGTCTTTGATGGTGCATGTCACCTCAAAAATTATTATTTCTTTTTATCACTTACCTACTCGAGGACGAGCAGGAGTTAAGCTTGGGGATGTTGATACATTGCAAATGTATCCATAATTTTTGATGTTCCATTCTTGGTTTTATCCACTTTCTTGTGTTTGTTTCCAACTTTGGAGTACTTTTCATATGATTTCCTGGATTAACCTATTAACAAGAGCCACAGTGCAAGCTGCTTGTTTTCTGCTGTTTTTGGTTTCAGGAAGTCAGAAAATGAATATTCTCAGAATTGGACGGGACAAAAGCCAAAGTGCCTATTTTTCCGGAAGTCATCGGATGCCAGAATACGAGACGGAAAGGGGCCAGGGGGCCCCACACCACCTGGCCACGCGGCCCAGCCTGGCCCGCGCCAGGGGGTGGTGTGGCCGCCTCCGGCATCCCCTCGGCCAGAACTATTTTTCCCTCCTTTTGTTCTTTTTATTTTTGAATTTATTTTCTAGTTTTGTTTTAATTTAGCAAAAGTGCTCCAAAAAGTCTCAAAATTTCACCAAATTTTTGGAGGACAAGTCTAATGCAATATAGTACATGCCATGATGATTTGAATGCAATGATGAAGATTTTTAAAGAAAATTTTGGGATGTTACAAATCTAACCCCCTTAAGATGAATCTCGCCCTCGAGATTCGGGTTGGCTAGAAAATAGGTGAGGGTGATCTCTCCGAAGTTCATGCTCTCGCTCCCAGGTTGCTTCTGATTCAGTGTGATGATTCCACTGCACTTTGCAGAATTTGATTGTCTTGGTACGGGTAATTCTTTCTGCTGTCTCCAGAATCTTAATAGGTTTCTCTTCATAAGTGAGATCATTATCTAGCTGAACTTCCTCTAATGGTATAGTGTCTTTCAACGAAGTTTCTTCCATCTCTAGGTGACACTTTTTCAGCTGACTGACATGGAATACGTTATGAACTGCTGACAGAGATTCTGGTAGTTCTATCTCATATGCCACTTCTCCTTTGCGGTTCAAAATCTTGAAAGGTCCTACATAGCGTGGTGCTAATTTTCCTTTGATTCCAAATCTTTTCACACCACGAAGTGGCGATACCCTGAGATAAGCTCTATCACCAACCTCATAGGTAATCTCTCTACGTTTTGGATCAGCATAGCTCTTTTGCCGAGATTGGGCTACCTTTAGCCTATCCCTTACCATATTGACCTTCTCTTCAGCCTCCTTGATTAGGTCAGGCCCGAACAAATTTATTTCTCCTACTCCATTCCATAGCAATGGTGTAGTACACTTCCTTCCATAAAGAAATTCAAACGGAGCCATTTCTATGCTTGATTGATAGCTGTTATTGTAAGAAAACTCTGCGTACGGTAGACTTTTGATTGGTCCTTTCAAACGGAGCCAACTGGATCCATAATCTAACGCACATGCTCTCAGCATATCCTCTAATATTTGATTGGTCCTTTCTGTCTGCCCATCTGTTTGCGGATGAAATGCAGTGCTGAATTCTAACTGAGTTCCTAGTGACTCGTGAAGTTGTCGCCAAAAGTGCGAAGTGAATTGAGTCCCTCTGTCAGATACGATAATTTTAGGTACCCCATGCAAACATACAATTCTATTCATGTATATCTTGGCTAACTTTTCACTTGTATAAGTGGTCTTTACTGGTATGAAATGGGCCACTTTTGTCAAGCGATCAACGATAACCCATATGGAATTGTATCCAAATTTGGTCATGGGCAGTCCGGTAATAAATCCATACCAATTTTATCCCATTTCCGATGTTCTGCCTTTACACGACTGCACACGTCGCACAAGGCAATGTGCTCCACTATGTCTTTTTTTAAATTATTCCACCAAAACCTCTACTTAACATCCATATACATCTTAGTATTGCCAGGATGAATTGAATATAGTGAGTTGTGTGCTTCTTGTAAGATCAACTTCTTAAGTTCAAGATCCTGCGGAACACAGATACGTTTTTTGTACCATAAGATTCCTTGATCATCTACATGGAATCCTTTTGCCTTGCCGTCTCTAACTTTACTTCTGATTTCTTCTATCTCTTTGTCCAACTTTTGAGCTTCTTGAATTCTGTCCATTAGTGTGGGTTGCACTTCCAAGGATGCAAGGTACCCTTCAGGCACTATCTCAAGTCTCAGCTCTCTAAATTGGGCACAAAACTCCTCCGGCAACTCTCCTTTGTTGAGGCCATTCACATAAACTTTGCGGCTTAATGCATCAGCTACGACATTTGCCTTTCCGGGGTGGTATTGCAAACTTAAGTCGTAATCTTTGATAATTTCTATCCATCTTCTTTGTCTCATGTTGAGTTCTTTCTGTGTAAAAATGTATTTCAAACTCTTGTGATCAGTGAACATTTCACAACGTTTTCCCATGAGGTAATGCCTCCATGTTTTTAGGGCATGTACAACAGATGCCAACTCTAGATCATGAGTAGGATAGTTCACTTCATGATTTTTGAGTTGCCTTGATGCATAAGCTACAACTCTACCTTCCTGCATCAGTACACCTCCTAATCCTTGGTGAGATGCATCACAATATACTTGGAAGTCTTTCTCAAGGTATGGCAAACATAACACTGGTGCTGACACAAGTCTCTTTTTCAATTCCTGAAAGCTGGTTTCGCAAGATTCTATCCATTTAATTTCTTCTCCTTCTTTAGTAGGTCAGTCATGGGCTTTGCTATCTTAGAGAAATTTTCAATAAACCTCCGATAGTACCCTGCTAGGCCAAGGAAACTACGGATTTCCTTAACTGATTTAGGAGGTTCCCATTCTGTCACAGCTGCCACTTTTGTTGGATCAATAGCTATACCATTTCCAGATACTATGTGCCCAAGAAAACCCACTTCATTTAGCCAGAATTCACATTTGCTGAACTTGGCATAAAGTTTATGTTCCCTGAGTTTCTCTAGAATCAGGCGTAGATGTTCTTCATGTTCTTTGTTGCTCTTGGAATATACCAATATATCATCGATGAATACCACTACGAACTTGTCAAGGAATTCCATGAATACCTTGTTCATCATGTTCATGAAGTAGGCCGGTGCATTAGTCAATCCAAACGGCATCACAGTGTATTCATACAACCCATATCTAGTGGTGAATGCAGTCTTGGGTATGTCATGTTCTCTAATCTTTAGTTGAAAGTATCCTGATCGAAGATCAATTTTTGAGAACACACAGGCTCCCTCTAGCTGATCGAAGAGATCATTTATTCTAGGCAGGGGATACTTATTCTTTATGGTCACTTCATGAAGTGAACGATAATCTATGCATAGCCTTTGACTTCGGTCCTTCTTCTCAACAAACAAGACTGGTGCTCCCCAAGACGACGAACTTGGTTGGATAAATCCCTTTTTCAATTGTTCTCCCAGCTGTTTCTTGAGTTCTTTTAACTCGTCCACCGACATTTTATAAGGTCTCTTTGCTATAGGCCCCGTTCCTGGCAGTAGGTCTATTAGAAATTCCACATCCCTATCTGGTGGCATGCCAGGTAATTCCTCGGGGAACACATCTGGGTATTCCTTCACTATTGGCACACTATCCAGGCTAACCCCCTTAAGAGAGTTAACCTTGCTCCCCTTGGGTTCAAAGTTAGACTTGAACCTGATCCTTTTCTTTTCTGGGGTGGTGAGCATAACAGTCGGCTTGGCACAATCAATCACCCCTTCATAACGGGTCAACCAGTCCATCCCTAATATGACATCTAATCCTTGGGACTCTAGGATTATTAAACTAACCGGACACTTGTTCTTTCCAATTTCTAGGGTGATCTGTCGGCACCCAGAATTTACTATAATTTCTCCACCCGGGGAGCTTACTTTAATGGGAATCCAATGGTTTCAGTGGAGAGTTCGTTTTTGATTACAAATGCTCTTGAAATGAATGAATGCGATGCGCCAGTATCGAAAAGGATAAGTGTAGGAAAGGAATTGATCTTGAACTTACCGATCACGGCATCAGATCCTTCTTGGATTTCTTCCACATTAATGTGATTCACATGACCCTTTTGGAATGGGTTTGGCTTAGCCCCATCAGTCTTCTTCTCTAGGCATTCATTAGCATAGTGCCCTGTCTTCTTGCACTTGAAGCATTCCACCTGACTGATGCCTTTCTTTGCTGGCTGACTGTGACGATTCTGACCATTTTGGTTTCCATGGCCATATCCATTGTGGTTGTTCCTGAATCCACCTTTGTTATGCCCACGATGATTGTTTCCATCATGGTTGTGGTTATTGTTACGATGGTTATTATGATTCCCATTCTTGTGGAATCCTGAACTCCCACTTCCTTCACCATGAGAGCGTTTGTGAGGAGATCCTGATCCAGACTTATCAAAATGGTGCTTCATCTTTCTACCCTCCACTTGTTTCATCTTGTTTTCCAGGATGGTAACTTTATCACACAAGGATTGATAAGTTGGAACATATGCAACAGATAGTTGCATAGAAATTTCATCATTCAGCCCATCTAGGAACTTCTCCTTTCTCTTTGCATCAGTGTCAACATCATCGGGTGCATAACGTGATAAATTATTGAACTCTTTGATGTATTCAGAAATACTGTGGTGGCGTTGCTTGAGGTTATGAAACTCCTTTTTCTTCAACCCCATTATTCCAGAAGAGATATGAGTGGTGCGAAACCCATCCTCAAACATTGCCCAAGTCACCTCCTCAATAGGGTGGGTAATTTGGAAATTATCCCACCAAGCAGCTATATGACCTTCCAATAAGTGTGCTGCAAATCTAACCTTTTCTGCATCCGTGCATCCAACCGTGACTAGGTCCTTATTCACAGAACATAGCCAATCATTTGCTACCATGGGGTCAGTGATACTCGAGAACTTAGCAGGTCTCAGCCTTAGAAATCTGGTCAGCATATCCAGAGGCGGTGGATTGTTCTGGTTGTTGTTATTGTTATTATTGTTGTTGTTCTGATTCTGGGTTGCCATGAATTGAGTCATCATTTGCATCAATTGGGTTTGTGCAGCCATCATCTGCTGCATTCCATTGCCATTGTCATCCTCGTTGTTGCGTCGGGGAGGCATCTGTGGGTTTAATAAGGGTAAGTAATGATAGATAACCCCAAATAAAACAACAATCAAACAAACAAGCACATGTAAGTTCAACAACACAGCAATGACAGAGTTTGCAAAAATAAACATACTAGCATAGTCACCCACAAGTCGGTATGACCCATAAGTCTTTCCTCTGAAACTTCCTCAGCTGAAGTCCCTGAATGGTAGGGATTGGAAGAGCGAGCACTTGGACTAGCTCTAATAGGCGAGTCCCAAAGCGAGTCCCCTTGAAATCCTCGGCCGTGTTGTAGACAAACTTCGGCATCTTTTGCATAGTATGGAGAAAATTAGTAACACACAACAGAGAAAGTAAACACAAGTCACAAAATGAAAATCAACCAACAGAACATTCCAAGTAGCAATACATTATTCAACTCAAGCACTCAACGTTCCAGACATAACTTATTTTTGCCATACCACATAAGTTGGTATGATAAAAAATGCTAACGTGATAAAACGCCAAGGTGGTGGTCCAACTAATAGCTCACTCCTTCTTAACCAAGGTGGCAATCTGGGCATCCTTGGCAGCAATCTGCTTGTCTTGGTCACATAGCTCCAAAGCTAGGCCTATGATATCCTCACTTAGGCGTTTCACAGTGGCCTTTGAGTCTTGGACAAGGCGCTTCTCCTCCTTGAGATCCTCCTGAGTATTGAGCATTCTATACTTGAGTCTCTCCCCAAGTTCCTCAATAGCTTTCCATGCAGCATTCCTTGCAGAGTCAAAAAATGACAGGTGCATTTCAGAGTTGGTGAACATGCAGAATCCCGTACTCTTGAAATCGTCCTCCTTGTCCTTGTACAAATGGAGTTGCACCCACCAATACTCTCGTCCTTCGTCTATCACAGGAAATCCCTTGTACACGGCTTCACCATTCATCCCCAAGCCGAGCATGAGGTTCTTAAGTACATTAGGAAATTCTGTCCCACACTCCAGGGTCATAGTCATCAGTGGTCCCTTCTTGACAGATTCATTGATGGTGGACATCTACAATATGAGAAGGATGATTAGGGAAAAGCTTTACGAGATGAAAAGACAAGTGTAAGGTTGGAATATAAAATTATTTTTCCTAAGGGTTTTCCTTAGTCTAATCCATTCTAGGGTCATGAACCTACATGCAACCTGGCTTTGATACCATCTGTAAGATCTCACCATAATAAGGTAAGATCCCTGTGATTGCAGTGCTAGTCCCTGGATCGAAATGCTAGCACTCACAGTTTAAGATGAAGTACACAGAAACAAAGGTCATTATTACATCGCATATCCAGGAATATAATGGTTCTTACAACTCACTTAGCCCAAGGCTGAAATAATAGAGTCTTTAGTATTCATGTGCCACAGGCAAGCATGTCGAGTGTAGACCCGCAACCCTACTCATCATCAGAGTATCCTGCAACATAATAAGTTACAGCCACAAGGGTCAATACTTTTGGAATTGTATTGGCAAGTGATACCATAGATACTTAGTGTAATCCAACAACTACATGAATATATGGCTAAGTGGGGTTATGGCTGGCTTTGCAAAAGCTAGTTTAACTTATAGTTTTTGAAGAGTAAGTTTTTCTCATTCAAACTCTAAGGTACCAATGATAGACATCACTGAACCTCTACCCATGTTCACCCACAAGTTTTTAACTTAGAGAAATTTGGATGAGGAGATTATTGAACTATTTCACTATCTTGAGGCTCAGAAATTGTCCATAATCGAGGACACAGCTAAGTACTTAGTTTTACCCTCTCGAGAGGTGGTGCACTTTCCCCACAAGACTCGGCATGCATCGAGACAAGACTTTTCAGAAGCAATCCCTCAGACCACCACAAACGCGTTCCATCCTATCATATCTACCACCTTCTGTCCGTCTGGCTGAGTTCTTGCAACTTAGTTGGTCAAGGCAGAGCCAGTATGCCATGTGGCTGCACTGGAAGCTTCGCGACAAGAACGTCTCCAATCTCTTTGTTCCTGGGTGGCCATCCACAAGTGTGATACACCAGCTGACCATAGACATGGCCCCTGAGTAACCACTCAACATAATCCAAGCAAGTCCCATTCCACCCAGGTGTTTCATTAATATTAGTTGTTTTCTTAATTAAACAAAATAATATATTTCCATACTATCTTATGTGTATAATCCACCCACGAATTCTAATAGCATGAATAAGCACTCTAGCATACGAAGTCTTTCAACTAGGAGATACTACCAAGATATAATCCATAGGATAGCATAGCATAGTAATATATAAATAATCCTACCATGCTAAGATCTACCAAAATAACACTAGTGCAATGGTGAAAATAATAGGACATAAGATGAAATATCACTTGCCTTGGTAGCTAGGGGAATAGGTACAATCCTCACAGCAACAAACTTCACAATCCACACAATCTACACAAGATCAATACAACACAATAATTCAATCAATAAAACATTACAAAAACATGAATGCATGCAAAATGCAATGATATGATCACAACTCTATAATTTACAGAGTCTACAGTACAGAGGGTAAAATACCTCATCTAAATGCATAAGAAATACCCCAAAATGATTTATAGAACAATTTTTTGTGAGCAAAATACTCCTAAAAAGGTTCTGCCTATAATTCAAATTTTTCAGAGGCAAAAATGTGAAACAAGGCCTCCATAATAAAGGTCTTATTTTTTTGAATCCATAGACACCAAATTTGCATTTTTTGAATTGTGGAACAAAAGCTATGAATTTTCTAAGTTTAATATATAATCTGTCTATTTTTCTAATTAAACAGATACCCTAGCCGACGTGGCGCAATCTGATTGGCCCGTACTGGTTCGGTCGGATCGGCTGCTGTGGGCTGTCAGATCTTAAGTGACTACGAACGGATCTGATCAGCCCATACCGTTTCGGTCGCTATCTAATCCTAACCGCTGACGATAAATCTAACGGCTCCTAGGGCCTGGCCGAGAACGGGCGGCGCTGACCAGCTGCGCGCGGCGGCGAAGCGTCGGCCGATGACAGTCCGGTGGTTCTACAGGGGCAAGGAGACCGTGGACACGTACCAGAGGTCGAGGCGGTCGTGGCGGTCTTGATGGAGGTCACGGTGGAGGGAGGGGTGATCTGCCTCGATCCCGATTCCTCGCTGGAACTCTGTCGACGGCGGAGCTCGTGTCCCCGCGTCGGTGACGATGATCTAGGGCTCGAACATGCAAGGAGAGGGGTTAGTGAGGGGCGCCTGGGTCAGCACGATCTAGCAGAGGCTAAAAAGGGGCGGCGGGAACCTTAACCTCAACGGAGAACTCGACGGACGGCGGCGGCAGAGGGAGTTTCGCCGGAGTAGACCGTGTCATTGACCTGGGCAAGAGAAAGCACACGGACGGAGTTAAAAGACGCGCCAGGACATGGCAAAGGAGATAGGGCAGAGAAGAGGGCGCGGCGCGGCCGGAGCTCACCGGAATCGTCGCCGGAGTGGCGTCGGACAGCGGCGGTTCGAGCTGGTAATTGGGGAGCCTGGGGGCTCTCCGGGGGAAGTGGCTGAGGGGAAACGGAAGGGGAGTGAGAGGGGATTAAGAAGAAGTGATCGCCGTGGAGGATTAATGCGAGAAACGCTCAAATTTGAGCCGAGTTTAGAAACGGCAGAGGGGGTGGGCCTGTTCATCGCCTGGGTTGAAGACGACGAGCTGGCGATGATGTGGCACAGGGCCCAGTGGTAAGTGGGAGGGGGTGGGTTGAGGGGGTGTGCAGAAAAACAGAGAGGGGCAGAGGGAGGTCGGGTGGGCTAGCTGGGCCGGTTGGGCCAAAAGGGCCAGAACTGCTGCTGTGGTTTAAAAACCTTTTCCCTCCTTTTTTTCTTTTTCTTTTTGAATTTCTTTTCTAGTTTTGTTTGAATTTAGCAAAAGTGCTCCAAAAAGTCTCAAAAATTCACCAATTTTTTGGAGGACAGGTCTAATGCAATGTAGTACATGCCATGATGATTTGAATGCAATGATGAAGATTTTTAAAGAAAATTTTGGGATGTTACAACTTTTCATATGATTTCTTGGATTAATCTATTAACAAGAGCCACAGTGCCAGCTGCTTGTTTTCTGCTGTTTTTGGTTTCAAGAAAGTCAGAAAATGAATACTCTCGGAATTGGACGGGATAAAAGCCAAGTGCCTATTTTTCCGGAAGTCATCGGATGCCAGAATACGAGACGGAGAGGGGCCAGGGGCCACCACACCACTTGGCCACGCGGCCCAGCCTGGCCCGCGCTAGGGGTGGTGTGGCCGCCTCCGGCATCCCCTCGGCCTCCACTTCCACCTATAATATGTCCTCGGGACGAAAAACCTAAGTACCCGATCAAAAATCCACGAAAGAGTCTGTAGCCACCGTCATCTCCATCCCTAGATCGGGAGGGATCTGAAGCTCTTCTCGGCACCCTGCCAGAGAGGGGAATTCACCCTGGAGGCCTTCTTCATCATCATGCAAGCCTCCTGTGTGATGCGTGAGTAGTTCATCCTTGGACTATGGATCAATGTAGTAGCTAGATGGCTGGTTCTCCTCCTTTGTGCTTTCATGTCTAGATCTTGTGAGCTCCGTTCATGATCAAGATCATCTATTTGTAATTCTGCATGTTGTGTTTGCGGGGATCCGATGGATATTGAGATGCAATTTCAGATTGATTATTGATTCTATCATGTCTTTGTTATTTGTGATCTTGCATGCTTTCCATTGTTAGTAGCTATCTTGGCCAAGTAGATGCTAGCAACTCCAAAAGTTACTATTTATGCTCGATAGTGGGTTCATGCCTTTGGTAATCTGGGGAAGTGACAGAAATCTCTAAGGTACTAGATGTGTTGTTGCTACTAGGGAGAAAACAACAATCCTTTGTTCAAAGAACAATCGTATTGTTTAATTTACACGCAATTCGTAAAGAAATAATTTGTTGCCTGCAACTTAATACTGGAGGGGGTTCGAATGATAACCTGAAGGTGGATTATTAGTCATAGATGCAGTTGGATGGCGGTCTATGTATAATGTTGTAATGCCCAATCAAGTTCCAAAGGAGTCAAGATGATTAATATATACATGTATTGCTTTCTCGATGTTTGTCAATTGCCCCGTTGTAATTTGTTCACCCAGTGATACATTGCAAATGTATCCATAATTTTTGATGTTCCATGCTTGGTTTTATCCACTTTCTTGTGTTTTGTTCCAACTTTGGAGTACTTTTCATATGATTTCTTGGACTAACCTATTAACAAGAGCCACAGTGCCAGCTGCCAGTTTTCTGCTGTTTTTGGTTCCAGGAAAGTCAGAAAATGAATATTCTCGGAATTGGACGGGACAAAAGCCAAGATGCCTATTTTTCCGGAAGTGATCAAGAGCCAGAATACGAGACGGAGAAGGGCCAGAGGCCGGCCACACCACCTGGCCGCGCGGCCAATTTTGGCCCGCGCCAGCGGGTGGTGTGGCCAGCCCAGGCACCCCCTCGGCCTCCCCTTCCGACTATAAGATGCCCTCGGAACGTAAACCCTAAATACCCGATCAAAAATCCACGAAAGAGTTTATAGCCGCCGTAATCTCCATCCCTAGATCGGGAGGGATCTGAAGCTCTTCCCGGCACCCTTCCGGAGAGGGGAATTCACCCTGGAGGTCTTCTTCATCACCATGCAAGCCTCCGTTGTGATGCGTGAGTAGTTCATCCTTGGACTACGGATCCATGTAGTAGCTAGATGGCTGGTTCTCCTCCTTTGTGCTTTCATGTCTAGATCTTGTGACCTCCGTTCATGATCAAGATCATCTATTTGTAATTCATACATGTTGTGTTTGCGGGGATCCGATGGATATTGAGATGCTATTTCAGATTGATTATTGATTCTATCATGTCTTTGTTATTTGAGATCTTGCATGCTTTCCGTTGTTAGTAGCTATCTTGGCCAAGTAGATGCTAGAAAATCCAAGAGTTAGTATCTATGCTCGATAGTGGGTTAATGCTCTGGTAATCTGGGGAAGTGACAGAAATCTCTAAGGTACTAGATGTGATGTTGCTACTAGGGAGAAAACAACAATCCTTTGTTCATAGAACAATCGTATTGTTTACTTTACACGCAGTTCGTAAAGCAATAATCTGTTGCTTGCAACTTAATACTGGAGGGGGTTCAGATGATAACCTGAAGGTGGATTATTAGTCATAGATGCAGTTGGATGGCGGTCTATGTATTATGTTGTAATGCCCAATCAAGTCTCAAAGGAGTCAAGATGATTAGTATATGCATGTATTGCTTTATCGGTGTTTGTCAATTGCCCCACTGTAATTTGTTCGCCCAGCATGTTATCTATCTTAAGGAGAGCCACCTCTAGTGAACTATGGATCCCGGTCCTTTCTTTTACATACAATCTACAATCGTTTACTACTTTGTGTTTACTTTCTGCAAACTTTTACTTCTTTCCATTCGATACATTTAATCTTTTGTTTACCGCAAAACACGGTGAGATTGACAACCGCATCGCAAATTGGGGACAAAGTTCTGTGGTTGTGTTGTGCAGGTCTCACCTTGCTACTAGCACCGGTAGTGCTCCCTGCCAAAGCTCAGCTAGTAACACCTTTGGGGTGTTTCCTTGCTCCTACTGGTTCGATTAAAACTTGGTTTCATAACCGAGGGAAACTTGCTGTTGTGCTCATCATACCTTCCTCTGGGGGTTCCCAACGAGCTCTACATCAACACCGCCATCAAGCAATTTTCTGGGCGCCGTGCATTGAGCCATCAAGCGATTTTGTGGCGCCGTTGCCGGGGAGTAAAGGACATCTTCACAAGGGGAGTCCCTCATAACCAATCTCTTTACTTTGTTGTTTTTGTTTTGATTAGTTTCTTTTTGCTTTGTTTGCTTGTTTTGTTCTTCAAAAAACACAAAAAAATAGTTTTACAAGTTTGCTTTCTTTACCAAAAACACACAAAAAATTAGTTCCTATCTTGAGTTGCCACTATGTCTAGCCTTGTTCCAATCACTATGTCGCCCGAGGAAATGATTTTTACTTTTAAACAAGGAATTGAGGATAGTTTTAAGGAAGCTTGGTCTAGAATCTCTGATCTACATGAAAAAACTGAGCCTAAAATGACTTAAAGCTTGTTCCTTCGTAGTTTTTACCTTGGGATTGCTCTTTGCTATAGATATGCTTTAGATGCTATTGTGGGAGGAGATTTCCTCCAATGTAATGAGGATGATGCTATTAATGCTATAAAGATATTGATCCTCACTTACAACATGCCTAGCCAAACTGATATTTCTTTCGCAAAAATATTTGCTAGGTTGGACACTCTTGAGGCTAGCACTACTAGATTAGAAAGTTGCTATAATACGCTTAGGGAGCATCACGATTATGTTCCAATAAACTCTGAACCATCAAAGTGGTTCCCTACAGTAAAGATTGAGATAAACACTGAAACTTTTCAAGCTCGCTGTGATATCATGTCTGAAATTTGCCTTATGCCCAAAGATATTTATAAATCTCTGAATACTTGGGGGTGATACGTCCAAAACGTATCTACTTTCTTGAACACTTTTGGTATTGTTTCTCCTCTATACTTGTGTGATTTGGATACAACTAATGCGGACTAACGCTGTTTTTAGCAGAATTGCCTTGGTGTCTACTTTTTGTGCAGAAAACCAACTATCAGGAAAAATCCTGAAAAATATGCCAAAAATCCTATTTCCGCCGCCACCACCAGATTCCATGAAACAACACCAGAAACTCCGTTCTGGCACCCTGCTAGGACGGGGAATTGGAGGAGATCATCGCCATCATCATCACCATCGCTTCTCCATCGACCATCCATGTTTCCCCATCTATGAGTGAGTAATCCCCCGCTGTAGGCTATGGGGATGGTAGGGATTGGATGAGATCGTTCATGTAATGGCATCATATTGTTAGGGCATGGTGCCTAGTATCTTTTATTAGTGCTTTATGACTTTGTTGCGACTTGTTGTGCTTAATGCTTGTCACTAGGGCCCGAGTGCCATGATTTCAGATCTGAACATGTTATTGATTCATTATGATAGTATTGTTCTTGGTCTTATCTACAAGTTGTATACACACGTTGTTGTCCGGAACCTATGGCCCCAAAGTGACAGAAATCAGGATAACCGGAAGGGAATGGCTTTGATGTGAGGATCACATGTGTTCACGGAGTGTTAATTCTTTGCTCTGGTGCTCTATTAAAAGGAGCACCTTAATTGCCAGTAGTTCCCTAGAGGCCTCGCTGCAAACGGGCTGGCAGGACAAAAGATGTTGTGCAAGTTCTCATTGCGAGCACGTATGACTATATATGGAACACATGCATAGGATTGTCTAGTACTTGGATGCTTTATCTTATTTATCTACAATAGCCCTATGTTTTGATTGCTATGTGAATTGTCTTGTCCATCCAACGCCCGTCCATCCATCCCTATGTCTACCGCACTCGAATCCCATTGTTTACTACTTTTGTTACTGCTGTCTTTGCTTTGCTACTGCTGTTACTTTTCCTACTACAAAATTGTTGCTACTAATAAACTGCTGTGAGCAAGATTATTTCCAGGTGCAGCTGAATTGACAACTCAGTTGTTAAGGCTTATAAATATTCTTTGGATCCCCTTGTGTCGAATCAATAAATTGGGTTTCACTTCTCTCGAAAATATTGCGATACACCCCCTATACTTGTGGGTCATCAAGACTATTTTCAGGCGCCGTTGCCGGGGAGCATAGCTTTATTTATCAAGTTCACTTGTATTCTCTATTGTTCGTTGCTATCCACCCATCATGGGTAAGTCTCGTGATGGCAAGGTTCCTATTTTACCATCCACTACAAGAAGAGGTACGGTTCTGAACACCTCTGCTGCTCTTGATTCACCGTCTGTTTTGAGTAAGTTCCTTACACCACCACATACACATGCTACACACACTGCTACTACTGCTGAATCTGAAACTTCTGATGCTTATGCTGCTGCTTCTACTGTGCTCGATAAGAGTGGTTCATTAGGTCCTTTCCTAGATGCTATGATTACTAGAACTATAGCTGGAAATACCAAAACTCATAATGAAGACACTACCACACATGTTAGCTCACCTGAGTCTAGTGAGAGTTATGATATTGAAGATGGTTATGTTGAGATGACTGATGAGTTTATTAAAGAATGTAAGAACACCCATGATAGGAGCGCTGCTAAGAGTCTCCTTGAGAGGCGTACTATTAGACCCAAATTGTCTCCTATTGATAACTTTGCTGCTTCTCCCATAAACATTACAGATGAAGATTATGATTTCTCTCTCAATCTATCTTACATAGCTATTGTCGAGAGAGAACCTTTTTGTGGGACTAAGAATGAAAGTGCGGTAGCACATATGAATGAACTTTCTACCATGAGTGGCTTGTTCTCTAATGATATTAAGATGCGTACTTACTTTGTTGCTAAGATATTCCCTTTTTCACTGAAAGGAGAAGCTAAAACTTGGTTTAGTAATTTACCTCCTGGATCTATTGATAGCCCTGAGTGCTTGATTAGTACTTTCCTGCAAAAATATTTTCCTCCCAGTGCTAGACATGCTATGTTGTAGGAACTTTTTGATTTTAAACAGGGAGAAAAAGAGGTATTGCCCGAATCTTGGGCAAGGTTTTGTGCTTTGATTCATGCACAGGCTGGAAGTCCATTACCTAAGAATGAGCTTCTTGATATATTTTATAATGGACTAACCGATGAATCTAGGACATACCTAGATAGTTGTGCTGATTGTGTTTTCAGGAATAGGACTCCAAAGGAAGCTGAGGAATTAATGGCTAAAATAAGCAAGAATTATGAAGATTGGACTCCTCCTAAACAAGCTATACATGAAGTAATTGTACCTGAACCATCTATTCCCGTGCCTATTCCAACATCAAAGAAGAGGGGAGTTATTGAATTAAATGATGAAGTGATGAAGGAAGCTAAGAAATGTCTTAAGGAGAAGGGAATTAAAGCTACAGATGTCAAGAATTTACCTCCTATAGAAGAATTATGTAAGCCTATTCCCTACTCATCCACTATTGAGGTACACTCTCTCCAACACTTTTATGAAGGTGATATCCCTTACTCTAAACCTCCTGATCAATGCTTTGAAGAATTCGATATCTTTATTGTTAAGAAAGATAACTTTAATAAAAAGGTGCAAAATCATCTAATGGAAAACACTAGAGCTATTCTTGAGTTGAAAGATATTGTGGAAAGAACCTCTAATGGTGTTAAAATGATTGTTAAACACTTTCAAATGGTTCAAACTCAAATAGATCAACTCGTTAAAGTGCAAAACGACTTGCTAGTTAATGCTGCTAAAGAAAAACATGCTTATGAAATTAGAACTAGAAGTGGAGCTGCTACCCAGGATCCTCTATATCCTGAGGGGCATCCCAAAAGAATTGAGCAGGATTCTCAACAAGCTGAAAATGGTGGTTCTACTCGTAAGAAAAGGAAAAAGAGACATAAAACTGTTGTAGAACCCTATGAACCTGATATAGATCCTAATAGTATATCTATCTCTGTTGATGAAACTGAAAGTGGTAATGAAGAAAATGAAGTTCCTAATAAAGAAAAAGGTGAAGAAGAACCTGAAAACTACACTAAGACTACTAAATACACTAAAGAAGATTTTATTGCTAAGAAACATGGTAGTGAAAGAGAACCTTGGGTCCAAAAACCTATGCCTTTCCCTGATAAGAAACACAAGCCAAAGGAAGATGAACACTAAAATAAGTTTTGTGAGTGGATGAAGCCTTTATTCTTGCAAATTCCTTTGACTGATGCTATTAAATTGCCTCCTTACTCAAAGTATATGAAGGACATTATCTCGAATAAAAGGAAAATCCCTAATGAAGAAATTTCTATTTTGCTTGCTAATTATTCCTTCAATGGTAAGGTTCCTAAGAAACTTGGGGACCCAGGGATTCCAACTATCCCCTGCTCTATTAAGAACAGTTATGTTAGAACTGCTTTGTGTGATTTGGGAGCTGGAGTTAGTGTTATTCCTTTCTCTCTCTATAAGAGGCTTCAACTTGAAAAATTAATACCAACTGATATATCTTTGCAAATGGCTGATAAATCTACCACTATTCCTGTGGGTATATGTGAGGATGTACCTGTTCAGGTGGCTCACAATTGCTTGATATTAACTGATTTTGTTGTGCTTGAAATGCCTGAAGATGATAATATGTCTATTATTATTGGAAGACCTTTTCTTAATACTGCAGGAGCTATTATTAATTGTAATCAAGGAAAGGTGACCTTCAATGTTAATTACAAGGAACATACTATCTATTTCCCCAAGAATATTGAAAGGACTTATGGTTTGAATTCAATTGAACATGTTGAAGGCATTCAAGTTGGAGAAATATATTGTCCCATACCAAGAGAAAAATTTGAAACTATTATGATTGGGACCATTGCTATCAAGGTTAAGGTAACATAATCATTAGTGGAGTACAAAGTTTTGTCTCATATGCAATTGTTTTGGTAGCAAGACTTGATCAACCTTGCTAACAAAAGGATTCCATTGAACAAAACAATGTTTTCATTATGATTATCTCCGTTTATTTCTATCCTTTGCATTTTAGTTTTATCTTTCGTTTAGTTTTCTTTGTGTTGTTAGTTGCTTGCATGCTAGAACTTCTATAGTTCTAGCCTTGTTTTGTCCTTGCATCATGTTTGCAAAAGAAAAGAAAAAAACCTGTCTGTCAGAAAAATCATTCTTCTATTTCTAAAAAATGCCCAAAAATAAAGTGTCTCGAAAAATTCTAGAAAATTCATATTAAATTTTTACGTGAAAAAAGGGACAGAGGGGTACCTGGTAGGTACCAGGGGGGCCCACCAGGCAGGCACACCACATGGTGGCGCAGCTAGCCTTGGGTGGCGCCATGCCCTCGTGTGGGCCACCCCTGGCCCCCCACTAACTCTCTCACCTGCCACTTTCTTCTCTCTCCCGAGTAAGCTCCAATTCATTGCTCAAAATCGCGTTCTTGCTGTGCTTGCTCTCGATTTTTTCGATCTCCTTGCTCAGCCCATCTTTCTTGCTGAAATTTGGAGCATTTGTTCCCTGGTATGTGACTCCTCCCCTTGTCCAAGTAGATTTGTTTTTAGTGGATTATATCATGAGTATTTTGCTGCTATAGGTGACTGGTTATGAGAGCTTGTAAGCTTGTTTGATGCTTAGAGATATAGTTTTGATGCATGTTTAGGCCTCTTGCAAGTCCCTATGAGTAGAATCCTTCATTATATTTACTTTGCAATCACTTGTTTAATAGGTGTTTAAATTTCAGAATAGAAGATGAGTGAACACCACCTAAACCAACATGAGCTTTGGGTGCCTGAGGTCATGAAGGTCCATCGGGAAGAGGAAGTTTGTCCCTCCATTTATCCATGCCCCAAGTTCATGAGAGCTGCAGGAATTCTACAAGATTTCCACACTTTGGTTTCTAATGCAGGGTTAGAGCACTTTTTGGAAGATGAACCTTGTCAATTTGTGAAGCTAACCATGTTTGTGGTGCAGGATTTTAAATTTAGTCACTCTTTGCCTAACCCCATGGACCATTACAAAATTTACAATATTGTTGTCAACCTTTCTCTTGATGATTTTTGTGCAGCTATTAAGGTACCTCAATGGGGATCATGTAGGAAGATTAAAGAGAGACCGGAACCACTCATTGATTTATATGCAGAAATTTGTCAAGGGAGTAGCTTCTCGAAGGAGAGTGGAAAAATCCGTAACATTCATCTTCCCTTCATTCGCTACTTTGCCTACTTTATTGCCAAGTGTGTTCTTGCTAGGAAAACTGCCAATAAGTTATCTTCGTTTGATTTAGCATTTATCTCTGCTGCTCTTAGACGAGATAGGTCTTACAACTTGGGTGCTTTGATAGCTTTCCGTCTTGCTGCTAACTGTGAGAAAGGTGGAATTTGTGGAGGCATCGTTGCTTCTCGTTTGCCAGCATTGCATGGTTTAGTGCCTCATCATCTAGACCTACAGTTTCCCATAGAGAGGATCGATTTTAATTCCATGATACAACAAAATTTTATTTCCTCGTGGGCTAGTTTGAGTGAGTTATCTTATGAAATAACCTTTCTCAAAGCTGGTTGGAGAAAGAGCAAGTCCGAGCGTGTTGTTCTTTTGCCTGCACCTGTTTTGTTTAACCTCGATAACAGGAAAGGATGGTCCCTCACTGAGGAGGAGCTTGACACGTACTTGGGAGAGCTCTCCCAACAGGAGCAGGACACTGGAAGGGAGGTCACGGATGATTCGGTTCAACCCTCAAATGAGGGAGAGTCTTCATATCAGCAGCCCGCTTATGATTGGGGAGCTTCCTCTTCTTCTCATGGGCCCAGCTACGACCATTCTTACCAAGATCCGCCCGCTTGGAACCCCTATTCGTACATGGATTGATACCCACTTAGGCCAAAAGCCTAAGCTTGGGGGAGGTACGCCGACACCGCACTCATCTTCATATCATGTTGCGTCGGTACTTTGTATATTCATGTTTTCGTTCTTCTTTGCTTTTGCTTTCTAAAAACACAAAAAAGACCAAAAATATTTTTGTTGTTTCTCTTTGGTTTGCTTCTTCTTTTTGCCTTGGTTTGCTTTTCCTTTTTTTTGCTTTGTTTGAACTATTCGAAAAACCCAAAAAGATTTTACTTTGCTTGTTTTTCCCTTTTGGTTCTTGTTTAAAAATCAAAAACACCAAAAATATTTGTCGTTCTTCTTTGGTTTTGTGAGTTTGCTACAGGGTTCGGCTGTCCTCAGTGGAATATTGGTTTCATATTATTATTCAAGCCACACAAGTGAAGAGCAATAATGAGGATTAATGACAACTTGAGGCATGGTAAGAGGCTGGTAACGAACTCTATTTGTTTTCATTTTTGTACATATACTCATCACTGTGGGCTTGCTTAGTCCGTTCAAGTAGGGTGTATGTTACCTTTGGATGCTAAGTAGTTCTTGCTTTCTTATGATTAGCTCCAGCTCGCTAATAGTTTGTATCATGTCTTATGAATGTTTGCTTGCATTGCTCTATTCATAAATTGGTATGACACCGGAGTATCCTCCTCTGAATGTTTCATTTGAATTGAATTGACTTGGCACATGCTCACACATGCACATGACTATGATAATCAGTTAAGCCTTGATGGATTATTTTGCCTTGAGGATCTTGAATCACTTTCATGCCATGAGTAGTCCTGTTTTGTTGCAAGCATGATAATGACAGCTATTGCTCTCTCGTTTGTCGCTCCCTTACTATTGCTAGCCTTCACTTTCACTGAGTATGTTTTACTCATGTTTCCAACTCCCTAAACCAAATATTTCCAAAGTGTCCTGTGGCGCCCCGCAAAAACCACTACTAGAAAATCGCGTTGTTTTTGTGCATTGCATCATCATGACCGCATGCTCATGTCATCATGCCACCTTGCATTTGAGCATCGTCATCATCATGCGTATGTTTTGTCTAAACTATTTTCGAAAAGCCTATTTTGTTTTCTAAACGCCACGTCTTTTATTCAAACTATAAAACCCGGGTCTGTCCGGAATATTTTGTTTTGTCTACCAACGGATTTCAAAAGCGCCGTTTTAAATATTAAAACATTTATTTTATTTTTGGGAGGCAGCCCGCCAGGCCCGAAGCCCGGCCGGCCACCTCCAAAATCGTAGTCCTACCTAGCTCTATCCTACCCACCCCAACCAGCCACCTCACCCTGGCCAACCCTAGGCCTCCACATCACTTCCCCCAATCACGTCTCGCCACATCACCCTAGCCCAAAACCCCACCCAATAAGCTGCCGCACACCCACCTCCACCTTATCTCCAAGCCGCCACCTCACCTGCCTTTTTCCCACAGCCAACCGCGCGGGCCCCACCCCCGGGATGGACAGGCGCACTCCCACGCACGCCCCCACCCCGACTACCTCGGGCTCCTGCCCCGCCCGGGCCCCACCTGCCGCTCTCCCATCTCCCGCATGTTCTCCACCACTCCCTCTCTCTCCAACGCCGCCCGTCGCCATCCCTGCCGCCGCCGTCCTCGCGACCTCCTCGAGCGCCCTGGCCGTGCCCCGCTCCTCCTCGGGCCGCGACCCCACCGCCGGCCGAACCCTTGCCTCCCGGAGCTCCCTCTCGCTCCCTCCCACGCGGCTCCTCACCGACCAAATCCCGTCGCCCCTCTTCCCGTTGTCGCCGGCCTCCCCCAAGCGCCGCCTCTCCTCTGTCTCCTGGCCGCCGTCCCCTCAACGCCTCGTCGTTGACTCCCGCAGCCTCGCCGTCGCCTGGGCCCTGTCCTCCCAGGCAACGCGTCGCAGGGGTATCTGCAGTTCCAAGTTCACTTCCTGTTTCAAGTGCGTAGTCAACGACCCTCCTCTGCTCGCAGGGGTATCTGCAGTTCCAAGTTCACTTGCACTTATCTGTTTGATGACATATGCCTTGTTCCTGCCTTTGATCCTCTCCGGTGCTAGTGGTGTTGCGACATGTGGTGAAGTTGCGGTGGATGTAGTGTGGTGCCACTGAAGGATATTGTCCAGGACCGTGTCTATGACAAGGTGTTCATTGCCATCACGGTCTCGTCGACAAGACCGTCACGAAACAACATGATCTCCATCTCGGGCGCCAAGTTCACCAAGGTCCCGAACCCCGCCCCGGTATCCGAAGACGCCGAAACCCTGGACGCCAAGATTCCCTCACGGATCCTGGATGCCCGTTCCCGGAGTCCAAAGACCGATCCCGCCAAGACCGAACCATCGACCCCGGTGAACCCCAAGATCGTCGATTCGACATGTGTCACCATTTTCTAGCCCTATTTTATAAAGTGCCATCTATATAACTGTTGCATATTAAAAGGTTCATGCTTGCATCTCATCATGTGGGTTTCGGGCAGTTAGTCAATTCATCTAATAATTAAATATGGAGTCTATATGAGGGCTTTTCTAGTCTTATATCGGCTCCATTTAAATTGGTGTAGCGAACCGATGTCATGTTTCGCCCTGTTAATACAACATTTAAATTGCGGTGGTTCTAAATAACTCAAACCGTTTAATTAACTGTCGGGACCCCGGTTCCGCTTAATATTGCCTAATTGCACCGCATCTACATCATACCATAATCATGCCGGATCTTCTGCCGTAGTATTAAATGTTGCATCCGGTGTTTCTTCTAGTGTTTGCTTCTTCGCGGATTAGGCCGATGAGTTGATGCGAGTATCGACAAGTTCTCCGGATATGAATCTCCGGCAGTGTTTCCCAGGCGAGCATCTCTTTCCCTTCTACCTATTTTGCATTTATAGTCTTTATTTCCTCCTGTTGATCTATTGCTATCCGTGTCGCGATGCTTTAGTGTTCCGTGCCAGATATATTCCCTGCAGCTGATATATTGCCTTGGACACCTCCTATTAACCGTTGCTTGATAGACAGCTGGCCCTGCGAGTCGTAGTTGCTTGGTCAGGTGTTGCCTCACCTCGTCGATGTTCCACAGTTGTTGGGCGGTTGGCAAATGTTTAATGGTGGCATTGGTCATGATTCTAATTACAGTTTATTAATTAATGCTGTTAGTAGATTAATGCAGAGGCACCGGTGGGTAATAGCCAATATTTGGTTCTTAACCGCTCACTAGTGTCCCCTAGGACCCGAGTTCTTGACACCTGTTCCGAGATCGAGCGCGCTAACCACAGGTGGGGTGTGTGGGCACCCCCATCGGCTTACTACCTGATTTCAAAGTATTGTACCGGGGGCCACAAGTAGTTTGGGGCTTTATTACTATTCTGTACTTATGCCATGCTTTACTACTTTATTTAAGATTGTGCGTGGAGCACCTATACTGTTTATGATGTGGAATGTTTTCGCGGTATCGACAAGCCCAGTCACACTTTTCGGGTTCCCAGTCGTTTACAGCCATTGACACAAACCCTGGGTCCGTTCCGGAGCCAACCGACTTCGTTGCGGGTAGCTTAGTGGGGTGTCCCCCATGTACTTGCTTTGGGTCTGGGAAACGTCATGACTTAGGCTCTGCCGACATACCGATGGGTGTATGTTAATTGATCTGGCAAAAAGGGTCAAAGTGCGTGTGGATACTTTGGTGCACCCCTGCAGGGTTAAATCTTTTCGAAAAGCCGTGTCCACGGTTATGGACGACTTGGAGCACAGTTTCTCGATCATAGACAACTATAACTAAAGTTTACTGTTATAATTTGACCTGTATCCGAAATGAATAACAAGTTGGATAACTGTCGTGGAAAGATTACATGAATCTGCCAACCGTGTGAGTTTTCCTTGGTTTGACTTCCTCGATTGGTCTCGAGGGGGAATACCAGGATGAGTATGTGTGGTGTTAGCATCAGGTTGGATCCCAATAGGTCTTTCTTACCCCTCTCTAATAGCCGCCAGTATTTCTGAGTCTCTATAGGTTGTTTAGTGCCGCTGCGCTGCCGCTTCAGCCCACCATACCTATGTAGGCGAGAGCCGCCAAATTCTAGTCTCGCCATGTGCTGGCCTAAGTACTGACGCTCCTCTTTTTCCTTTGCCCTTTGTCGGCACCCCTTTTGTTTTAGCAGGTTTGAGATCGTCGTCGTTAGCATGGTTACCCTTCCAGCTTGGCCTAGGCAGGGTTATGGACGCCATTGGTTATTCTTCAGGGCTCTTAGCCCCATTTGCATCTTGTCCATAGTCGGACGCCCCATCGCTTTCAAGGTGATTTGGATCTTTGTATATTATATCTGTATTCTTGACTCATGGAGTCGCTGATGTATATATATGTTCTGTGGGTCCCATCGAGGACTGTTGTGTAATGGTATTACTTTGTTTTCCACCCGCACGAAAGTGCCTGGTGGGCGTCCTTGAATCGTTTCTATGCGGGTTTGGCGGAAAGGGCTAAAACTTGCATAGGGCTGATTCGAGGGTGTTACAGAGTGGTATCAGAGCTCAGTAGTTGCGATACCCCACAAGTCCAGCCTGTAGGATAACCTAGCTAACGGCCGAAGTAGAGAGTCAAAACTATTTTTGCAAAATCGGTTGGATAGATCTGATTAGGTCTGCTTTTATTCCTTACCCTCTGCTGTTCTCCTCTTACCTCTGCGTGTTTTGAATCTGCTCTCTTCTCTTTCTTCGACTCTAGGATTTCTCGTGGTTGGGTTTCCGTCGTACCTTCAGGGTTTCGCTTCTTCCTTTGGTAACGGTGCTTCTACATCCGGACTTCATGCTATCTGAGTGATCCTTTATTTGTGGTACCATTCTTTGTTCCTTGTTTGTGCCTTCCGGTGTTTTCCGACGCGACGACATCATCTATGCCGGATCCGATGCAGAGTCTGCATTTCTCCTTGTTTCCGAACCTCGTTTGTCGAGATCTTCAGTCTAATTCCGAGAGTTGGTTGCAAAATTCTCCTATTTGTGTGCAGAGTAATGGTTTGGGTGTGTGATGGATTAGCCCCCATGCCGACTACTCAATCGATTTGCTCTTGTACATTGAAGTGGATGAGAATGCATCGGTTCTCTCTTTCTATCGAAGTTAGAGGTGGCTTTATTTGTGGATACCTTTACCTTCGTCCTTTATTTCCTGGAGTGTTCTCCCGACGATCCCGGACAACGACCTCTTGTTAGTGGTGTCGCGAGGATCGACACGAAGCGAGAAGATTCAGATCGCTGACCTTCTTTCCGGTACCATGAGGCGGATCTCGAGGGCGAGATCCATTGTTAGTGGTGTTGAATTGTGGCGCACCGCAAATACCACTACTAGAAAATCGCGTTGTTTTTGTGCATTGCATCATCATGACCGCATGCTCATGTCATCATGCCACCTTGCATTTGAGCATCGTCATCATCATGCATATGTTTTGTCTAAACTATTTTCGAAAAGCCTATTTTGTTTTCTAAATGCCACGTCTTTTATTCAAACTATAAAACCCGGGTCTGTCCGGAATATTTTGTTTTGTCTACCAGCGGATTTCAAAAGCGCCGTTTTAAATATTAAAACATTTATTTTATTTTTGGGAGGCAGCCCGAAGCCCGGCCGGCCACCTCCAAAATCCTAGTCCTACCCAGCTCTATCCTACCCACCCCAACCAGCCACCTCACCCTGGCCAACCCCAGGCCTCCACATCACTTCCCCCAATCACGTCTCGCCACATCACCCTAGCCCAAAACCCCACCCAATCAGCTGTCGCACACCCACCTCCACCTTATCTCCAAGCCGCCACCTCACCTGCCTTTTTCCCACAGCCAACCGCACGGGCCCCACCCCCAGGATGGACAGGCGTACTCCCACGCATACCCCACCCCGACCACCTCGGGCTCCTGCCCCGCCGGGGCCCCACCTGCCGCTCTCCCATCTCCCGCACGTTCTCCACCACTCCCTCTCTCTCCAACGCCGCCCGACGCCATCCCTGCCGCCGCCTCCTCCTTCCCAGGTGCCGGCCGTCTACGGCCTCCCTCGTGCGCCACTGACTCCCTCTCCTCGCGCGGCTTCGTCCTCGACCCCTCAGGCCCGCCGCCGCGCCGCCGGTCCCCCTCATCGCCGGCCGCCGTCCCCGCCTCTGTGCCCCCTCCTCGTCGCCCATCGCCTCCCCCGCGAGCCCCACGACGGCATCCTACTCTCGACTGCCCGCGGCTCCTTCCGCCGCCGCGCTCTCCTCCGGTCGCCGCCGGCCCACGCTCCGCTCGCCGCCTCCGGCCAGCACCCCGTCCGCCGCCGTCCTCGCGACCTCCTCGAGCGCCCTGGCCGTGCCCCGCTCCTCCTCGGGCCGCGACCCCGCCGCCGGCCGAACCCTGCCTCCCGGAGCTCCCTCTCGCTCCCTCCCGCGTGGCTCCTCACCGACCAAATCCTGTCGCCCCTCTTCCCATTGTCGCCGGCCTCCCCCAAGCGCCGCCTCTCCTCTGTCTCCTGGCCGTCGTCCCCTCAACGCCTCGTCGTCGACTCCCGCGGCCTCGCCGTCGCCTGGGCCCCGTCCTCCCAGGCAACGCGTCGCCGGTCGTCTGCCGCCTCACCCCGAGGCCGCGCCGACCCCACCTCCGGCCGGCCCCGCCTGCGCCCTCCGCTGCCACCTCGCCATGGCTGCGACCGCATGCTCGGCGCTGCCCAGAGCTCCTTCTCTGCCTGTTTCAAGTGCGTAGTCAACGACCCTCCTCTGCTCGCAGGGGTATCTGCAGTTCCAAGTTCACTTGCACTTATCTGTTTGATGACATATGCCTTGTTCCTGCCTTTGATCCTCTCCGGTGCTAGTGGTGTTGCGACATGTGGTGAAGTTGCGGTGGATGTAGTGTGGTGCCACTGAAGGATATTGTCCAGGACCGTGTCTATGACAAGGTGTTCATTGCCATCACGGTCTCGTCGACAAGACCGTCACGAAACAACATGATCTCCATCTCGGGCGCCAAGTTCACCAAGGTCCCGAACCCCGCCCCGGTATCCGAAGACGCCGAAACCCTGGACGCCAAGATTCCCTCATGGATCCTGGATGCCCGTTCCCGGAGTCCAAAGACCGATCCCGCCAAGACCGAACCATCGACCCCGGTGAACCCCAAGATCGTCGATTCGACATGTGTCACCATTTTCTAGCCCTATTTTATAAAGTGCCATCTATATAACTGTTGCATATTAAAAGGTTCATGCTTGCATCTCATCATGTGGGTTTCGGGCAGTTAGTCAATTCATCTAATAATTAAATATGGAGTCTATATGAGGGCTTTTCTAGTCTTATATCGGCTCCATTTAAATTGGTGTAGCGAACCGATGTCATGTTTCGCCCTGTTAATACAACATTTAAATTGCGGTGGTTCTAAATAACTCAAACCGTTTAATTAACTGTCGGGACCCCGGTTCCGCTTAATATTGCCTAATTGCACCGCATCTACATCATACCATAATCATGCCGGATCTTCTGCCGTAGTATTAAATGTTGCATTCGGTGTTTCTTCTAGTGTTTGCTTCTTCGCGGATTAGGCCGATGAGTTGATGCGAGTATCGACAAGTTCTCTGGATATGAATCTCCGGCAGTGATTCCCAGGCGAGCATCTCTTTCCCTTCTACCTATTTTGCATTTAGTCTTTATTTCCTCCTGTTGATCTATTGCTATCCGTGTCGCGATGCTTTAGTGTTCCGTGCCAGATATATTCCCTGCAGCTGATATATTGCCTTGGACACCTCCTATTAACCGTTTCTTGATAGACAGCTGGCCCTGCGAGTCGTAGTTGCTTGGTCAGGTGTTGCCTCGTGTCGTCGATGTTCCACAGTTGTTGGGCCGTTGGCAAATGTTTAATGGTGGCATTGGTCATGATTCTAATTACAGTTTATTAATTAATGCTGTTAGTAGGTTAATGCAGAGGCACCGGTGGGTAATAGCCAATATTTGGTTCTTAACCGCTCACTAGTGTCCCCTAGGACCCGAGTTCTTGACACCTGTTCCGAGATCGAGCGCGCTAACCACAGGTGGGGTGTGTGGGCACCCCCATCGGCTTACTACCTGATTTCAAAGTATTGTACCGGGGGCCACAAGTAGTTTGGGGCTTTATTACTATTCTGTACTTATGCCATGCTTTACTACTTTATTTAAGATTGTGCGTGGAGCACCTGTACTGTTTATGATGTGGAATGTTTTCGCGGTATCGACAAGCCCAGTCACACTTTTCGGGTTCCCAGTCGTTTACAGCCATTGACACAAACCCTGGATCCGTTCCGGAGCCGGCCGACTTCGTTGTGGGTAGCTTAGTGGGGTGGCCCCCATGTACTTGCTTTGGGTCTGGGAAACGTCATGACTTAGGCTCCGCCGACATACCGATGGGTGTATGTTAATTGATCTGGCAATAAGGGTCGAAGTGCGTGTGGATACTTTGGTGCACCCTGCAGGGTTAAATCTTTTCGAAAAGCCATGTCCGCGGTTATGGACGACTTGGAGCACAGTTTCTCGATCATAGACAACTATAACTAAAGTTTACTGTTATAATTTGACCTGTATCTGAGATGAATAACAAGTTGGATAACTGCCGTGGAAAGATTACATGAATCTTCCAACCGTGTCAGTTTTCCTCGGTTTGACTTCCTCGATTGGTCTCGAGGGGGAATACCAGGATGAGTATGTGTGGTGTTAGCATCAGGTTGGATCCGAATAGGTCTTTCTTACCCCTCTCTAATAGCCGCCAGTATTTCCGAGTCTCTATAGGTTATTTAGTGCCGCTGCGCTGCCGCTTCAGCCCACCATACCTATGTAGGCGAGAGCCGCCGAATTCTAGTCTCGCCATGTGCTTGCCTCAGTACTAATGCTCCTCTTTTTCCTTTGCCCTTTGTCGGAACCCCTTTTGTTTTAGCAGGTTTGAGATCGTCGTCGTTAGCATGGTTACCCTTCTGGCTTGGCCTGGGCAGGGTTATGGACGCCATTGGTTATTCTTCAGGGCTCTTAGCCCCATTTGCATCTTGTCCGTAGTCGGACGCCCCATCGCTTTCAAGGTGATTTGGATCTTTGTATATTATATCTGTATTCTTGACTCATGGAGTCGCTGATGTATATATATGTTCTATGGGTCCCATCGAGGACTGTTGTGTAATGGTATTACTTCGTTTTCCACCCGCACGAAAGTGCCTGGTGGGCGTCCTTGAAACGTTTCTATGCGGGTTTGGCGGAAAGGGCTAAAACTTGCATAGGGCCGATTCGAGGGTGTTACATGTCCACCATACCTACCCATTAGCATCATTTTCTACCTCTGTGCATATTCAATATGCCTTGTTTTCTTCCGAATAAAATGTTTTCTTGTTATGAGAAAGTTAGTTAGTAAATCTCTCACGAACTTGATGACACACTTTATTTTCTTGCACTTAATAAACCTGAACCATTGTGTCCTTCTTTGTTGCGCATATGCTTGCGCTTTATGAGTTGAAGTTAGCAGAACCATGTATCATGGGGACCGCTTTCAACGCTTCATAGGTACTTTGTACCTAGTTGATATCATGTTCTTTTGCTTATGGATCCCGGCGGTGTGAAATAAAAGTGGAACTTGTAAGATCATGGAGTTTGTATGTATGTTAGAGAAACGCCTGGGCCGCTAGCCTAAGCCATGCCTAATCATGGTGGAAACTTACAGCATAACCATAATGAGCATTCTATGAAGCATCCTCAATAAAAATCTATGCACATAGTAAATAAAAAGATCGCCGAGATGCTCATTGTCTGCTTGCCTTGTATTTTGATTATGGGATAGCTCCCGTGTCATGTGCAAGGGGTACCCCGTTGGCGGTTCTCTATGATACGTATATACTTACAATGACAAGAGCTTACTTGTGACTGAAGTTGAGTAGCATGAGGATCAGTCTTCGTAAGTAAGGGGCATGAGGCTTCGATTTATAACTTGTAATGCATATCCTCTTAGTTGTGTCACTTTCACCTTAACCACATTAAAGATTCTTAATATAGGGGCAATGAGAGCTCAAAGATAATGAGTACCATACTTTCAGCATTTGGAAGCTTTTCAAAATTATTCAAAACATTTTTCTTCTACTTGTTGAGTCTCCACATATTCTTTGAGCACCTTCTTGAGAGCATAGTTGTCATTGTTTATGTTTGTTCCATTACTTGATTATTTGTGTTATGGCTTTGACGCTTGTATCCTTGATATGTTTACTTCTAGTCATCACTTGAACTTCAGAGGTGCCTTGATATTCATAATCAAAGGCAAGCGAGATACCACTCTATCATACCTTTCTATGAGCATTGCAATGTTGCTTATGTTTGTGCCTCATGCTACTTATTATTCTTGAGTTGGAATCTCTTCATAGCTTGCAAAGACTATTAAGTAACTTGGTTGCATATTCTTTATTATGAATTGTCTAAGTAGTTGATCACATTGATGAGAATATTTACATCTTATGAGCAAATGTGTTCGTGAAAGTTCTTTTATCGCACTCAGTTTTCAACTGAATTGCTTGAGGACAAGCAATAAGCTAAGCTTGGGGGGAGTTGATACGTCCAAAACGTATCTACTTTCCCGAACACTTTTGTTATTGTTTATCATCTATACTCGTGTGATTTGGATACAACTAATGCAGACTGACGCTGTTTTCAGCAGAATGGCCTTGGTGTCTACTTTTTGTGCAGAAAACCAAATATCAGGAAAAATCCCAAAAATATGCCAAAAATCCTATTTCACCCGAAGACTCCAGGAGCCAGAATACGAGACGGAGAAGAGCCAGGGGGTGGCCACACCACCTGGTGGCGCGGGCCAGGCCAGGCCGCACCAGGGGGTGGTGTGGGCCCCCAGGCACCCCCTCGGCCTCTCTCTTCGCCTATAAGGAGCCTTCTGACCTAAAAACTCTTGGGGGTTCGACGTTTTTCCAGAAGGAGTTCCGCTCCGCCGCCACCACCAGATTCCACAAAACAGCACCAGAAACTCCGTTTTGGCACCCTGCCGGGACGGGGAATTGGAGGAGATCATCGCCATCATCATCACCATCGCTTCTCCATCGACCATCCATGTTTCCCCATCTATGAGTGAGTAATCCCCCGTTGTAGGCTATGGGGATGGTAGGGATTGGATGAGATCGTTCATGTAATGGCATCATATTGTTAGGGCATGGTGCCTAGTATCTTTTATTAGTGCTTTATGACTTTGTTGCGACTTGTTTTGCTTAATGTTTGTCACTAGGGCCCGAGTGCCATGATTTCAGATCTGAACATGTTATTGATTCATTATGATGGTATTGTTCTTGGTCTTATCTGCAAGTTGTATACACATGTTGTTGTCCGGAACATATGGCCCCGAAGTGACAGAAATCGGGATAACTGGAAGGTAATGGCTTTTATGTGAGGATCACATGTGTTCACGGAGTGTTAATGCTTTGCTCCGGTGCTCTATTAAAAGGAGCACCTTAATTGCCAGTAGTTCCCTAGAGGCCCTGCTGCAAACGGGCTGGCAGGATGTTGTGCAAGTTCTCATTGCGAGCACGTATGACTATATGTGAAACACATGCCTAGGATTGTCTAGTACTTGGATGCTATATCTTATTTATCTGCAATAGCCCTATGTTATGATTGCTATGTGAATTGTCTTGTCCATGCAACGCCCGTCCATCCATCCCTATGCCTACCGCACTCGAATCCCATTGTTTACTGCTTTTGTTACTATTGTCTTTGCTTTGCTACTGCTGTTACTTTTCCTACTACAAAACTGTTGCTACTAATAAACTGTTGTGAGCATCTAGGTACAGCTAAATTCACAACTCAGTTGTTAAGGCTTATAAATATTCTTTGGCTCCCCTTGGGTCGAATCAATATATTGGGTTTCACTTCCCTCGAAAATACTGCGATACACCCCCTATACTTGTGGGTCATCAGGGGGCTCACTGAGGGAGGAAAAGAAATATCTCTTACTAATACTACTACCATATTACCTCTTGGAATAGCTGAAGGAGTGTTTACAAAGATCCTTGGGAAAACGATTTGATTATCTTGTTATTAAATGTGCAAGAAAAGGACAAATTACACTTGGAAGGTCCCTATTAGAACTCCTTGGAGCAATAATAGATGTGGGAAAGGGGACCATGCACCTTTCTTCTCCACCAAACAATCATATTTTCCCCAAGGTTAAGAATAAAAGTAAGAGAGGTAAGGGCAAGAAAGTTGGTCTTAATGCTTCTTCATTTGAGAACACTTGATTCTTTCTTTGCTTCTTATGCCTAACTTAAAGGCGTTAAAGAAAAGTACTTATTGAGAGATAACCCAAAAGTTTTAGATGAGTCTTGGAAGTTATTACCTCTGTAATAACCTCTCCTTATCCTTTTTATTTGCTTTTTGTGCCAAGATTAACCTCTAATGAGAGAGAAGTAATGATTGGGAAAGTTGCTGTCCCGAAACAAATTTCTATGCTTTACCATAAAAATTCGTGTAAAATCTCTGTACGTCATTTTGAGGCTTGAATTTTTGTGCTTCTGCCCCAGGTTGTTATCTAACTTTTGTTAGTTCGACACTTTTTGATATGAGCAACAAAAGGTCTTCGAAAAAATTCATCTTTTCCTGCTGGTCTGTTTTGACAGATTTCTGCCATTTTCTGCATTTGCTTCTTGTTAGTTCCTTCTTGAGTTCTTTTGGGGAATTGAGATTTTTGAGGGAAGTGATACAGTAGCTAGTGTTCTAATGGAAGTTTATTTGGTGTTAGAACTGAACCTTAAGACCTTTTATCTTGAGTGCACTAATGTTGCTAATAAAGATTGTGTGAAGTTTTGTATGAAGGAAAAAATTCAGGTGTATGGAAGGAATGAGTAATGAGATGAAGGATGGACTAAACCTCAAGCTTGGGGATGCCACGCGTGTCACCCCAAGAAATATCCAATAAGTACAAGTGTCAAAGCTTGGGGATGCCCAAGGCATCCCCTTCTTCATCAATAAAAATCCCATGTTTCTTCCAAACGCTTCATTTTTATTGTTTCATGCACAGTTGTGTTTTTCTTGGAGCGTCTTCTTTTTCGTTTTCGTTTGCTTTGGTTTGCTTAGTTTTCTGAATAAATTGGTTGGACCTCCTCTTTCTTACATTGGTTTGCAAATAGTTTGGTTTGGTTTGGAAAAGAGTAGGAAAGTTCATGCTTATGTGGTAAAAAGAGCTCATTTTTTACGGTGGCTTATGCTTTGTCATGCCATGCTTGATATTGTTTGGGCTTTATGCTTAGTATTCTTTGTTGTAGCATGACCTGTTATAAACAATTGAGATTGCTTAATGTGCCTTGGATGAATCATGCGTTGTTTTAGCATATTAAAGCATAGTATAGTGGTATTCTCCTTTGATGCTTTATTTGGGTTGACTTGGCACATGCTCACACCATGTTATGACTATCTAAAGTCACCATAGCCTTTATGATCCTTTAGTTTTCAACTTGTAGTATCACTTTATGCTTTGATCAATGATGTTTTGTCGCTCTGCATGATTATGGCCATTATTGCTCTCTTAGTTTGTCGCTCCTAGTCTTTTGCTAGCCTCCACGACCAAGTATGAGGTCCACTCATGCATCTAACTCCCTAAACCAAGTTATTCCAAAGAGTCTACCATACCTACCTACTAGCTTATGTTATTCCAAGTATATTCATGCTTTTGTTTACCTTCTAAATTAAACTTGTTATGAGAAAACTAGTGATTAAAGCTCTCACGAACTTGATGGCACACTTTACTTTTCTTGCCCTTAATAAACTTGAACCATTGTGTCTTCTATGTTGTATATGTTTGCACTTATTTGTTGGGAATTAGCAAAACCATGCTTTCATGGGGAACGCTTTCAACATTGCACTTGGTACCTGTACCTAGTTGATATCATGCTCTTTTGTATATGGATGTCGTCGGTGTGAAATGAAAGGGGAGCTTGTAAGTCCATGGAGTTATGTATATGTGTTAGAGAAACGCCTGGGCCGCTGGTCTAATCCATGCTGACATGGTGGAAACCTGCAGCGTAACCATAATGAGCTGTCTATGAAGCATTCTTCTTATAAAAAAAGAGTCCTATATTGAGAAAAAAAAGAGAAAAGATAAAAAAAAGATACTATGAAAAGAGGAAAGAGAGAAAAAAGCACCATATTCCCATGGTAAATAAGAAGAATGCTGAGATGCTCGTTGTCTACTTGCCTTGTCATTTCGATATGGGGATTCTTCCGTATCATCAGGCAAGGGGTACCCCGTTGGCGGTTCTCTATGATACACATATACTTACAATGACAAGAACTTACCGGTGACTAAACTTGAGTAGCATGAGGAGCGGCCCTCGTATACAAGGGACATGATATTTCTGACTTATACTTTGTCAAGCATGTACACCATAGTTTGTTCACTTTAACCTTAATCACTTCAAGATGCTTATGATAGGGGCAATGAGAGCTAAAAGCTATAAGTACCATAATTTTTGGAAGCTCTTTATGAGACACGAATCCCTACTTCCTTTTACAAAGGCCTTTCTTCCACCATTATATTGAGTCTCCACCTTCTATCTTTATGCACCTTCTTTGAGAGCATAGTGGCCATTCTTAGTTCTATGTGCATTGTCCCAAGACTAGTTGATTGATGCATACTGTGATATTGCTTGTTTTAAACTATTGTATCTAGTCACTCTTATGAACTTTGAAGGTGTCCTATGCATTTATATTTGCTACTCAATTGAGGGACAAGATGAATACTATTATGCTATGTTTTCTTTATGTGAAACAAACAAACGTCTTGCAAAGCATTGTTATTCATGAATCTTTTGTTTGTGCCTTGCATCATAGTTTCTTTGCTTATTGCTAGAACTTTGTCTTTCATGTTATGATTGAAGTACTATGATCCCAGCTTTGAATGTTTTGCAAATACTTTGATCAAGTCTTTGATGGTGCATGTCACCTCAAAAATTATTCTTTCTTTTATCACTTACCTACTCGAGGACGAGCAGGAGTTAAGCTTGGGGATGTTGATACATTGCAAATGTATCCATAATTTTTGATGTTCCATTCTTGGTTTTATCCACTTTCTTGTGTTTTGTTCCAACTTTGGAGTACTTTTCATATGATTTCTTGGACTAACCTATTAACAAGAGCCACAGTGCCAGCTGCCTGTTTTCTGCTGTTTTTGGTTCCAGGAAAGTAAGAAAAGGAATATTCTCGGAATTGGACAGGACAAAAGCCAAAGTGCCTATTTTTCCGGAAGTGATCAAGTGCCAGAATACGAGACGGAGAAGGGCCAAAGGCCAGCCACACCACCTGGCCGCGTGGCTAGGCTTGGCCCATGCCAGGGGGTGGTGTGGCCAGCCCAGGCACCCCCTCGGCTCCCCTTTCGACTATAAGATGCCCTCGGGACGTAAACCCTAAGTACCCGATCAAAAATCCACGAAAGAGTCTGTAGCCGCCGTCATCTCCATCCCTAGATCGGGAGGGATCTGAAGCTCTTCCCGGCACCCTGCCGAAGAGGGGAATTCACCCTGGAGGCCTTCTTCATCACCATGCAAGCCTCTGGTGTGATGCGTGAGTAGTTCATCCTTGGACTACGGATCCATGTAGTAGCTAGATGGCTGGTTCTCCTCCTTTGTGCTTTCATGTCTAGATCTTGTGAGCTCCGTTCATGATCAAGATCATCTATTTGTAATTCTACATGTTGTGTTTGCAGGGATCCGATGGATATTGAGATGCTATTTCAGATTGATTATTGATTCTATCATGTCTTTGTTATTTGAGATCTTGCATGCTTTCTGTTGTTAGTAGCTATCTTGGCCAAGTAGATGCTAGCAACTCCTAGAGTTAGTATTTATGCTCGATAGTGGGTTCATGCCTCTGGTAATCTGGGGAAGTGACAGAAATCTCTAAGGTACTAGATGTGATGTTGCTACTAGGGAGAAAGCAACAATCCTTTGTTCATAGAACAATCATATTTTTTACTTTACACGCAGTTCATAAAGCAATAATCTGTTGCTTGCAACTTAATACTAGAGGGGGTTCGGATGATAACCTGAAGGTGGATTATTAGTCATGGATGCAGTTGGATGGCGGTCTATGTATTATGTTGTAATGCCCAATCAAGTCTCAAAGGAGTCAAGATGATTAGTATATGCATGTATTGCTTTCTCGGCGTTTGTCAATTGCCCCGCTGTAATTTGTTCACCCAGCATGTTATCTATCTTAAGGAGAGCCACCTCTCATGAACTATGGATCCCGGTCCTTTCTTTTACATACAATCTACAATCTTTTACTGCTTTGTGTTTACTTTCTGCAAACTTTTATTTCTTTCCATTCGATATGTTTAATCCTTTCTTTACCGCAAAACACGGTGAGATTGACAACCTCATCGCAAGTTGGGGACAAAGTTCTGTGGTTGTGTTGTGCAGGTCTCCACGTTGCTACTAGAACCGGTAGTGCGCCCTGCCAAAGCTCAGCTACTAACACCTTTGGGGTGTTTCCTTGCTCCGACTGGTTCGATTAAACCTTGGTTTCATAACTGAGGGAAACTTACTACTGTGCTCATCATACCTTCTTCTTGGGGTTCCCAACAAGCTCTACATCAACACCGCCATCAAGCAATTTTCTAGGCGCCGTGCATTGATCCATCACCCAACATGTTATCTATCTTAAGGAGAGCCACCTCTAGTGAACTATTGATTCCGGTCCTTCTCTTTTACATATAATCTACAATCTTTTACTGCTTTGTGTTTACTTTCTGCAAACTTTTACTTCTTTTCATTCGATACGTTTAATCCTTTGTTTTCCGCAAAACACGGTGAGATTGACAACCTCATCGCAAGTTGGGGACAAAGTTCTGTGGTTGTGTTGTGCAGGTCTCCACGCTGTTGCTGGCACCGGTAGTGCGCCCTGCCATCATTCAGCTAGCTACACCTTTGGGGTGTTTCCTTGCTCCTACTAGTTCGATTAAACCTTGGTTTCATACTGAGGGAAACTTGCTGTTGTGCTCATCATACCTTCCTCTTGGGGTTCCCAACGAGCTCTACATCAACATCGCACCAACACTTTTCTGGCGCCATACATAGAGCCATCAAGCATTTTTCTGGCGCCGTTACCGGGGAGTCAAGGACATCTTCACAAGGGGAGTCCCTCATAACCAATCTCTTTACTTTGTTGTTTTTGTTTTGCTTAGTTTCTTTTTGCTTTGTTTGCTTGTTTTCTTTATTCAAAAACACACAAAAAAATAGTTTTACAAGTTTGCTTTCTTATTTCAAAAACACAAAAAATTAGTTCCTTTCTTAAGTTGCCACTATGTCTAGCCTTGCTCCAATCACTATGTCACCCGAGGAAATGATTTTCACTTTTAAACAAGGAATTGAGGAAATTTTTAAAGAAGGTTGGTCTAGAATCTCTAATCTACATGAAAAAACTGAGCCTAAAATGACTCAAAGCTTGTTCCTTAGTAGTTTTTGCCTTGGAATTGCTCTTGGCTATAGATATGCTTTAGATGCTGTTGTGGGAGGAGATTTCCTCCAATGTAATGAGGATGATGCTATTAATGCTATAAAAAAATTGATCCTCACTTACAACTTGCCTAGCCAAACTGATATTTCTTTCGCAAACATATTTGCTAGATTGAACACTCTTGAGACTGGCACTGCTAGCTTAAAAGATTGCTATAATACGCTTAGGGAGCATCACAATTATGTTCCAATAAATTCTGAACCATCAAACTGGCTCCCTACAGTAAAGATTGAGATAAACACTAATACTTTTCAAGCTCGCTGTGATATCATGTCTGAATTTTGTCTTATGCCCAAAGATATTTATGAATCTCTGAATACTTGGGGGCTTACTGAAGGAGGAAAATAAATATCTCTTGTTAATAATGCTACCATATTACCTCTTGGAATAGATGAAGGAGTGTTTACAAAGATCCTTGGGAAAATGATTTCTACTGATTATCTTGTTATTGAATATGCAGGAAAAGGACAAATTACACTTGGAAGGTCCCTATTAGAACTTCTTGGAGCAATAATAGATGTGGGAAAGGGGACCATGCACCTTTCTTCTCCACCAAACAATCATATTTTCCCCAAGGTTAAGAATAAAAGTAAGAGAGGTAAGGGCAAGAAATTTGGTCTTAATGCTTCTTCATTTGAGAACACTTGATTCTTTTTCTTGCTTCTTATGCCTAACTTAAATGTGTTAAAGAAAAGTACTTATTGGGAGATAACCCAAAAGTTTTAGATGAGTCTTGGAAGTTATTACCCCTGTAATAACCGCTCCTTATCCTTTTTATTTGCTTTTTGTGCCAAGAGTAACCTCTAATGAGAGAGAAGTAATGATTGGGAAAGTTGTTGTCCCGAAACAGATTTATATGCTTCACCGTAAAAATTCGTGTAAAATCTCTGTAGGTCATTTTGAGGTGTGAATTTTTGTGCTTCTGCCCCAGGTTGTTATCTAACTTTCGTTTGTTCAACACTTTTTGATTTGAGCAACAGAGGTCTTCGAAAAAATTCGTCTTTACCTGCTGGTCTGTTTTGATAGATTTCTGCCATTTTCCGCATTTGCTTCTTGTTGGTTCCTTTTTGAGTTCTTTTGGGGAATTGAGATTTTTGAGGGAAGTGCTACAGTAGCTAATGTTCTAATGGAAGTTTATTTGGTGTTAGAACTGAACCTTAAGACCTTTTATCTTGAGTACACTAATATTGCTAATAAAGATTGTGTGAAGTTTTGTATGAAGGAAAAAATTTCAGGTGTATGGAAGGAATGAGTAATGAGATGAAGGATGGACCAAAGCTCAAGTTTCCCTCAGTATGAAACCAAGGTTTAATCGAACCAGTAGGAGCAAGGAAACACCCCAAAGGTGTTACTAGCTGAGCTTTGGCAGGGCGCACTACCGGTGCTAGTAGCAACGTGGAGACCTGCACAACACAACCACAGAACTTTGTCCCCAACTTGCGATGAGGTTGTCAATCTCACCATGTTTTGCAAAAAACAAAGGATTAAACGTATCGAATGGAAAGAAGTAATAGTTTGCAGAAAGTAAACACGAAGAAGTAAATAGTTTGTAGATTGAATGTAAAAGACAAGGACCGGGATCCATAGTTCACTAGAGGTGGCTCTCCCTAAGATAGATAACATTTTGGGTGAACAAATTATAGCGGGGCAATTGACAAACATCGAGAAAGCAATACATGCATATACTAATCATCTTGACTCCTTTGAGACTTGATTGGGCATTACAACATTATGCATAGACCGCCATCCAACTGCATCTATGACTAATAATCCACCTTCAGGTTATCATCCGAACCGCCTCCAGCATTAAGTTGCAAGCAACAGATTATTGCTTTACGAACTGCGTGTAAAGTAAACAATACGATTGTTCTATGAACAAAGGATTGTTGTTTTCTCCCTAGTAGCAACAACACATCTAGTACCTTAGAGATTTCTGTCACTTCCTTAGATTACCAGAGGCATGAACCCACTATCGAGCATAAATATTAACTTTTGGAGTTGCTAGCATCTACTTGGCCAAGATAGCTACTAACAACGGAAAGCATGCAAGATCACAAATAACAAAGACATGATAGAATCAATAATCAATCTGAAATAGCATCTCAATATCCATAGGATCCCCGCAAACACAACATGTAGAATTACAAATAGATGATCTTGATCATGAATGGAGCTCACAAGATCTAGACATGAAAGCACAAAGGAGGAGAACCAGCCATCTAGCTACTACATGGATCCGTAGTCCAAGGATGAACTACTCACGCATCACACCGGAGGCTTGCATGGTGATGAAGAAGGCCTCCAGGGTGAATTCCCCTCTCCGGCAGGGTGCCGAGAAGAGCTTCAGATCCCTCCCGATCTAGGGATGGAGATGACGGCGGCTACAGACTCTTTCGTGGATTTTTGATCATGTACTTAGGGTTTTTGTCCCGAGGGCATCTTATAGTCAGAAGGGGAGACCGAGGGGGTGCCAGGGGCCACCACACCACCCCCTGGCGCGGGCCCAGCCTGACCGCGCGACCAGGTGGTGTGGCCGGCCTATGGCCCCTCTCTGTCTCGTCTTCTGGCATCTGATGACTTCCGGAAAAATAGGCACTTTGGCTTTTGTCCCGTCCAATTCCGAGAATATTCATTTTCTGACTTTCTTGGAACCAAAAACAGCAGAAAATAGGCAGCTGGCACTATGGCTCTTGTTAATAGGTTAGTCCAAGGAATCATATGAAAAGTACTCCAAAGTTGGAACAAAACACAAGAAAGTGGATAAAACCAAGCGTGGAACATCAAAAATTATAGATACATTTGCAATGTATCAACATCCCCAAGCTTAACACCTGCTCGTCCTCGAGTAGGTAAGTGATAAAAAGAAAGAATAATTTTTGAGGTGACATGCACCATCAAAGACTTGATCAAAGTATTTGTAAAACATTCAAAGTTGGGATCATAGTACTTCAATCATAACATGAAAGACAAAGTTCTAGCAATAAGACAAAGAAACTATGATGCAACATGAAAAGGCACAAACAAAAGATTCATGAATAACAATGCTTTGCAAGACGTTTGTTTGTTTCACATAAATAAAACATAGCATAATAGTATTCAGCTTGTCCCTCATAGAGTAGCAAATATAAATGCATAGGACACCTTCAAAGTTCATAAGAGTGACTAGATACAATAGTTTAAAACAAACAATATCAAAGTATGCATCAATCAACTAGTCTTGGGACAATGCACATAGAACTAAGAATGGTCACTATGCTCTCAAAGTAGGTGCATAAAGATAGAAGGTGGAGACTCAATGTAATAGTGGAAGAAAGACCTTCATAGAAGGAAGTAGGGGTTCAACTCTCATAAAGAGCTTCCAAAAATTATGGTACTTATAGCTTTCAGCTCTCATTGCCCCTATCATAAGCATCTTTAAGGTGATTAAGGTTAAAGTGACACAACTAAGAGGATATGCTTGACAAGTTATAAACCGAAATCTCATGCCCCTTACTTACGAAGACCGAACCTCATGCTACTCAACTTTAGTCACAAGTAAGCTCTTGTCATTGTAAGTACATGTGTATCATTAAGAACCGCCAACGGGGTACCCCTTGCACATGATACGGGAGCTTTCCCATAATCAAAATGACAAGGCAAGAAGACAATGAGCATCTCAGCGATCTTTTTATTTGCTATTTGCATAGGTTTTTATTGAGGATGCTTCATAGAGTGCTCATTATGGTGATGCTGCAAGTTTCCACCATGATTAGGCATGGTTTAGGCTAACGGCCCAGGTGTTTCTCTAACACACATACAAACTCCATGATCTTACAAGTTCCACATTTATTTCACACCACCGGGATCCGTAAGCAAAAGAACATGATATCAACGGGGTACAAAGTACAAGTGCAATGTTGAAAGCGTTCCCCATGAAACATGGTTCTGCTAATTTCAACTTATAAAGCGCAAGCATATACGCAACAAATAAGAACCCAATGGTTCAAGTTTATTAGATGCAAAAAAGTAAAGTGTGCCATCAAGTTCGTGAGAGCTTTAATCACTAGTTTTCTCATAACAAGTTTAATTTGGAAGGTAAACAAAAGCATGAATATACTTGGAATAGCATAAGCTAGTAGGTAGGTATGGTGGACTCTTTGGAATAACTTGGTTTAGGGAGTTGGATGCATGATTGAAATTCATACTTGGTTGTGGAGGCTAGCAAAAGACTGGGAGCGACAAACTAAGAGAGCAATAATGGCCATAATCATGCAGAGCGATAAAACATCATTGATCAAAGCATAAAGTGATACTACAAGTTGAAAACTAAAGGATCATAAAGGCTACAGTGACTTGAGATAGTCATAACATGGTGTGAGCATGCGCCAAGTCAACCCAAATAAAGCATCAAAGGAGAATACCACTATACTATGCTTTAATATGCTAAAACAACGCATGATTCATCCAAGGCACATTAAGCAATCTCAATTTTTTTATAACAAGTCATGCTACAACAAAGAATACTAAGCATAAAGCCAAAAAATATCAAGCATGGCATGACAAAGCATAGGCCACAGTCAAAAACGAGCTCTTTTTACCACACAAGTATGAACTTTCCTACTCTTTTCCAAACCAAACCAAACTATTTGCAAACCAACATATGAAAGAGGGGGTCCAACCAATTTATTCAGAAAACTAAGAAAACCAAAATGAAAACGAAAAATAATACGCTCCAAGAAAAACACAACTATGCATGAAACAATAAAAATGAAGCGTTTGGAAGAAACCTAGGATTTTTATTGATGAAGAAGGGGATGCCTTGGGAATCCCCAAGCTTTAACGCTTTTACTTCTTAGATATTTCTTGGGGTGACACGTGTGGCATCCCCAAGCTTGAGCTTTAGTCCATCCTTCATATCATTACTCATTCCTTCCATACACCTGAAAATTTTCTTTCATACAAAACTTCACACAATCTTTATTAGCAACATTAGTGCACTCAAGATAAATAAGTCTTAAGGTTCAGTTCTAACACCAAATAAACTTTCATTAGAACACTAGATACTGTAGCACTTCCCAAAAATCTCAATTCCCCAAAAGAACTCAAAAAGGAACCAACAAGAAGCAAATGCAGAAAATGGCAGAAATCTGTCAAAACAGACCAGCAGGTAAAGACGAATTTTTTCGAAGACCTTCTGTTGCTCAAATAAAAAAGTGTTGAACTAAAGAAAGTTAGATAATAACCTGGGGCAGAATCTGAAAAATTCACGCCTCAAAAATACGTTCAGAAATTTTACACGAATTTTTACGGTGAAGCACAGAAATCTGTTTCGAGACAACAACTTTCCCAATCATTACTTCTCTCTCATTAGAGGTTACTCTTGGCACAAAAAGCAAATAAAAAGGATAAGGAGAGGTTATTACAGAGTTAATAACTTCCAAGACTCATCTAAAACTTTTGGGTTATCTCCCAATAAGTACTTTTCTTTAACGCCTTTAAGTTAGGCATAAGAAGCAAGAAAGAATCAAGTGTTCTCAAATGAAGAAGCATTAAGACCAAATTTTGTTTTCATAGGAGAAGCAAAATAAAACTTCTCTCTTTTCTTAGGGAAGTGTTCTATACCTTTCTTGAGTGGGAGTTGATGTTTAATGGTGCCTTCTTTCATATCAATAATGGCACAAACAGTTCTAAGAAAATGTCTTCCCAAAGTAATAGGACAAGAAGCATTGTATTCAACATCCAAAACATAGAAATCAACGGGGACATAGGCATTGTTAACCATAATAAGGACATCATTAATACTCCCCATGAGTTTCTTTTTAGCATTATCATCAAGTGGGACATTCAAATAACAATCTTCGAGAGGAGGCAAATCAAGCATATCATAAATCCTTCTAGGCATAATAGAAACACTACTATCAAGATCACATAAAGATTTGAAATCAAAGTCATTCACTTTCATATTAATGATGGGTTCCCAACCATCTTCTTGTTTAATAGGAATAGAAGCTTTATGTTTCATCTTTTTTTCTTTAATCTTTATGAGAGCATCAGTAATGTGTTTTGTAAAGGCCATGTTCATAGCACTAGCATTAGGACTTTTAGCAAGCTTTTGTAGGAACTTAATAACTTCAGAGATGTTGCAACCATCAAGATCAAAATCAAATTTATCATCTAAAGTAGTAGAACTATTACTAGCCTCAACACTAGTGGTGGTAATAGTAGAAACACTAATGTTTCTAGAAATTTTATCTTCCCTTTCCCACTTAGCATGTAATTCAGCTAATAGTCTAACATTTTCATCAATTCTTACTTGTATAGCATTAGTAGCTGCAAAGAGATTATCATTAGTTTCAGGTTTAACAGCCATTTTTATTCAAACAAGATTGAGCTTCAGCCAAGGATGCTATATTTCTTCCAACATTAGAGAGTTTTTCCTCAATAGTTTTATTGAAAGCAGTTTGTTTACTAATAAAGTCTTTAAGCATAACTTCAAGTTTAGAGGGAGCACTCCTATTATTATTGTAGGAACTTCCATAAGCATTACCATTGTTGGGAGGATATAGCTTATAATTGTTATTACCATAAGCAGTGTTGCCAAAATTATTAATTTTTATGAAGTTCACATCAACTTGCTCTTCTTGAGCAACCAAAGAGGCTAAAGGAACATTATTTGGATAATTATGGGCTTTCCCATTAACAAGCATAGACATAATAATATCAATCTTATCACTCAAGGAGGAGGTTTCCCTAATAGAATTTACCTTCTTACCTTGTGGAGCTCTCGCAGTATGCCATTCAGAATAATTAACCATCATATTGTCCAGAAGTTTTGTTGCAGCACCCAAAGTGATGGTCATAAAGGTACCTCCAGCAGCAGAATCCAATAAGTTCCTTGAAGAATAGTTCAATCCTGCATAAAAAGTTTGGATGATTATCCAAGCAGTCAGTCCATGAGTGGGACAATTCTTTACCAAAGATTTCATTCTTTCCCAAGCTTGAGCAACATGCTCATTATCAAGTTGTTTAAACTTCATTATTTCACTTCTCATGGATATAATCTTAGCAGGAGGATAGTATTTTCCAATGAAAGCATCTTTGCATTAGTCCAAGAATCAATACTATTCCTAGTTAAGGAATTCAACTATTCTTTAGCTTTTCCTCTCAAAGAGAAAGGAAACAATTTCAGCTTAATAATATCACCATCTATATCCCTATGCTTTTGCATCTCACAAAGTTCAACAAAGTTATTTAGATGGGAAGCAACATCTTCATTACCAATACCAGAAAATTGTTCTCTCATACAAAGATTGAGTAAAGCAGGTTTTATCTCAAAGAAAGTATCTTCAGGCACAGATGGAGCAATAGGTGTGCTCATAAAATCATTATTGTTGGTGCTAGTGAAGTCACACAACTTAATGTTTTCAAGAGTAGTCATTTTTTTGTGTTTTCAAATAAGAAAGCAAACTAGTAAAACTAATTTTTTTGTGTTTTTGAAAAAGAAACAAGCAAACAAAACAAAAAGAAACTAAGCAAAAAAAAGTAAAGAGATTGGTTATGAGGGACTCCCCTTGTGAAAATGTCCTTGACTCCCCGGCAACGGCGCTAGAAAAATGCTTGATGGCTCAATGCACGACGCCCAGAAAAGTGCTGGTGCGTGGTTGATGTAGAACTCGTTGGGAACCCCAAGAGGAAGGTATGATGAACACAGCAACAAGTTTCCCTCAGTATGAAACCAAGGTTTAATCAAACCAGTAGGAGCAAGGAAACACCCCAAAGATGTTACTAGCTGAGCTTTGGCAGGGCGCACTACCGGTGCTAGTAGCAACGTGGAGACCTGCACAACACAACCACATAACTTTGTCCCCAACTTGCGATGAGGTTGTCAGTCTCACCGTGTTTTGTAGAAAACAAAGGATTAAACGTATCGAATGGAAAGAAGTAATAGTTTACAGAAAGTAAACACAAAGAAGTAAACAGTTTGTAGATTGAATGTAAAAGAGAAGGATCAGGATCCATAGTTCACTAGAGGTGGCTCTCCTTAAGATAGATAATATGCTGGGTGAACAAATTATAGCGGGACAATTGACAAACATCGAGAAAGAAATACATGCATATACTAATCATCTTGACTCCTTTGAGACTTTATTGGGCATTACAACATTATACATAGACTGCCATCCAACTGCATCTATGACTAATAATCCACCTTCAGGTTATCATCCGAACCCCCTCCGGTATTAAGTTGCAAGCAACAGATTATTGCTTTACGAACTGCGTGTAAAGTAAACAATATGATTGTTCTATGAACAAAGGATTGTTGTTTTCTCCCTAGTAGCAACAGCACATCTAGTACCTTAGAGATTTCTGTCACTTCCCCAGATTACCAGAGGCATGAACCCACTATCGAGCATAAATACTAACTCTTGGAGTTGCTAGCATCTACTTGGTCAAGATAGCTACTAACAACGGAAAGCATGCAAGATCACAAATAAGAAAGACATGATAGAATCAATAATCAATCTGAAATAGCATCTCAATATCCATCGGATCCCCGCAAACACAACATGTAGAATTACAAATAGATGATCTTGATCATGAACGGAGCTCACAAGATCTAGACATGAAAGCACAAAGGAGGAGAACCAGCCATCTAGCTACTACATGGATCCGTAGTCCAATGATGAACTAGTCACGCATCACACCGGAGGCTTGCATAGTGATGAAGAAGGCCTCCAGGGTGAATTCCCCTCTCCGGCAGGGTGCCGGGAAGAGCTTCAGATCCCTCCCGATCTAGGGATGGAGATGACGGCGGCTACAGACTCTTTCGTGGATTTTTGATCGGATACTTAGGGTTTTTGTCCCGAGGGCATCTTATAGTCGGAAGGGGAGAACGGGGGGGGTGCCAGGGGCCACCACACCACCCCCTGGCGCGGGCTCAGCCTGGCTGCACGGCCAGGTGGTGTGGCCGGCCTCTGGCCCCTCTCCGTCTCATATTCTGGCATCTGATGACTTCCGGAAAAATAGGCACTTTAGCTTTTGTCCCGTCCAATTCCGAGAATATTCATTTTCTGACTTTCCTGAAACCAAAAACAGCAGAAAACAGGCAGCTGACACTGTGGCTCTTTTTAATAGCTTAGTCCAAGAAATCATATGAAAAGTACTCCAAAGTTGGAACAAAACACAAGAAAATGGATAAAACCAAGCATGGAACATCAAAAATTATATATACATTTGCAATGTATCATTGTGCTCATCATACCTTCCTCTTGGGGTTCCCAACGAGCTCTACATCAACATCGCACCAGCACTTTTCTGGCGCCATACACAGAGCCATCAGGGGGTTTGCGAGGAAGTGGACAATTCGCCCGGTGGAGGATAACATGTTCGTTCTACAGGTATTGTGTTTGGCGATTGGAATAAGACTATGCAGGAAGGGCCGTGGATCATTAGACAGCATGGAGTGATGTTGGCACCCTATGACGGCATTGCAGATCCCAAGTCAGTCATATTCAACCGCATCCATGCTTGGGTGCACGTGCGAGGGATTCCTCCGCTGTTTCGGAAGGAAGTTTTGGTTCGCGACATGGTGACACATATTGGGGAGGTGGAAAGTGTCGATCTGTATGCCATGGGCACGAGCGCTACTAGCTTTGTCAGGGTGAGGCTGAAGCTTGATGTCACCAAACCTCTCACTAGGATTGTTGGCTTCCATCCAGAGGGGCATGTGAAGATGGTTTTCCAAGTTCTATACGAAAAGCTACCAAAATTCTGTGAAGTATGTGGTGGGATCTGGAATGCGGAGATGGCGTCCATGATGAGGCTGCAAAGTAATATGGGACATGGATGATAGCGCCGATCGAGGATTGGCATCCTCAGACTACATGGGTGCGCAACAGGGCACGACGGCGTCCACGCCGAGCACGGTGGAGGCAGTGGACGTGGCGGCTTTGCTGACTCGCGCAAGCGGCCACCCAGTGAATCACCGCCGAGTGCGACGAATGACGCTGTTGGGAGAGGAAGGGGTGTTGGCTTGATTACTGATGGGGTTGCGGCACTAGACAAACCATCTGTGATGAGGAACCTGGACTCTGCTATGACAGGGGAGGTAGGGAACAAGGTGGATACGACGACGTCACTAATTAAACCGGACCCGAAGAGACCGAGAAAGAATTAATCGAAAACTACTGAGGCAGGCTCCGACGGGGATCACCGTCTGGAGCAATGGGTTCCATATGTTATAACTGTCGCATCCTCTCGGTAGTGAATGATAATGAGTATCAAAATCATCACGTTCTTGTGAAGTTACCAGAGAATACTCTTCTTTCATCCTACCTTTATGGGAACCTGATAGACTGTGAATCTTGAGTGTGTCCCATTCAGGATTGTTTTCTTAGCTTTTTCTACCCGACGGCTAGAGAGCTTTGCGATCTTGCAAGCGTTTTAAACCTAAACCGTGTTACGTTCAAGAATCACGTTGGTAAACAGCGTCACGTGTCACCTAGTCAGATGATAAACACGAAGCTGTCGCCTGTCGCTCTCCGGCGCAAATCAAACCGTGTCGCCTCGCCACGCCCAGTTCGTCCCTCTCACAGGAACCGCACCGGGCCTGTGGGGAAAAAGAGAGACTAAGGAGAATCTCGTACCAAGTACGGTCTGTTCCGTTGCGATCGGCGCGGCCAAAACCCTAGTCGGGGCCCCATTCCCATGCCCTCGCCGTCGCCGCCATGAGCCTCTCCACCCTCTCCCGCGCCGCCCTCGCCCGCTCCTCCCGGTCGCGCCAGGTGAGTCCCTTCGACCCCGCCCTCCTCTTCTCCGTCTGCCCACTCTCCAGGTGCATCGCGTCACGGTGTGCAATGTTCGGTCCCCTAGGATTATCTGCTCGCCGGCCATGGCGTGCTCCGCGCGCCGCCGCCGCCGCCGCCTCTGCCTTCCGGCGAGAGCGGCGGGTTGGGCTTTGTGCGTCGCTACTTGACGTCGGCGCTTGTAAGCCGGGCCGCGGCGGCCAATGGGGCGCGCAAGGCCGCGGACTGGAGGCACCTGCTGGCCAACTCGCAGTCCCGGCGCCTAATGAGCGACCAGTCGAAGAAGAGTAAGCTTTCTCTCTGCGTGTTTCGGTGGTCATTCCATCCGCTTATTGGCTCTGTTGGTAACGTGGCCCTTGATGGTTTAGATTGCCCCAAGGAGAAGAAGGAGGTGCCAAAAGGGGATGGGAGCAACAAGTCTGAATCGAAGGGTAAGTTCTGATTTTTTATTTGCATTTGGACAGTAGTTTATGGTTGGGAAATCCATGTACCCACGGAACTTATTTCATTTTTATTATACATCTTTCTACACAAGCATGAGTCATATGATTTCCAACCATAATTTGGTAGTACTAGAATTAGTATACTCATACATGTTATGAAGGAATGCTGCCTTTTTTCTATCTCTTGTACATAACCTTGTTACCATTTTGCTTCTCCTAATAGAATGGCAATGTTTCTGCTGTGCCTTTTTTAAAAAGTGGAGGAATTTCGCAAGACAAATCCAATGCCTTTATTTGCATATACTAGTGGTCGAAGTTCTAAAAGATTGACTCCCTGGATCCCGTGCCTCTAAAAGGAGTGTACTGGCATGAATATGTACAAAATGTGCCTGCAACTTTCATGCGGTTGAGTGCATTTTGTTCTTTTATCTTGGCATGCTTTGCCATGCACTAATATGGTGCCTTCCTTTCTGCACTATGAAGAGGGACCCAATTCAGGTTCTCAGTCAAATGTCCAGGAGAAAATTACGAAGCTATTCCAGGAAGTGGTTGGTCCGGTACTCCTTGTTGGCATAACGTTATCAACCTTATCTTTCAGTTCACCGCAGCATGAGGTACTCTTCTTACAATAACAATAGTCTATCACTGTATTTCTTAATTGTGCTGTTCACCTGATCTCTTCTGGATAGGTGATAATTCGTACTCTATTCTTATTCAATTACTTCATGGTCTCCGCCATTTATCTGTCTCTTATAGACATCTTAAAGAATTATCCGACTTAAGCGTGGTGTATAAATCATTTTCCTAGGAAAATTGCTTCATTATCCAGTTTGAGTGGTCGCAGGTAGCTGTATATATGATTGCACTTCCTTGAAAACAAATTTGGTGGTGTGATTTAGCTAAGTGGTAGAGAAACAATTTCTACTTTTCTTCTAGATGTTCTTAGTTTATGGTGTTTGAAATGATAGATGCTTATTAATTATCAGTAACTAATGATACTGAGAAGAGATTATATCATAGTTGCGCTCAAAGATTCGATTGCTTGCTGCAAATATATCCCAGTAGTTCCCAACTGATGGCATATCTTACTATCGTAGTTAAACATTGATCTAGGGCATTGGTACAGTGTGTTTTATATTGTTTTTTATAACCTCTATGGTATATCCTATTGTACCTCCTGCTAATACTTGATATGAAAGACCTATATCAGTTGGCAGTTTAATATCTGTTTCATTTCGATATATAGGATTTAGTTTCTTTTACTTGTCCGTGTACAAACTCATAAGGTCCATTTGCTCTAACTATTGCAGATAAGCTTCCAAGAATTTAAAAACAAGTTATTGGAACCTGGGTTAGTTGACCGCATTGTTGTCATAAACAAGTCAGTTGCAGAAGTTTATGTCAGGAGTTCATCCTTAACAAAGCAAACCCAGGATGGCGATTCAATTATTACTACCAGTCATCTTCCCGGGAAAGAGACTCCTAGCAGATATAAGTATTACTTTAACGTTGGAAGTGTCGATTCTTTAGAAGAGAAGTTAGAAGAGGCTCAGAAAGCATTAGGGATAGATCGACATGATTATATTCCAGTAACTTATGCTGATAAAGCAAATTGGTTCAAGGATATCCTGTGGTTTGCTCCGGCAGTTCTCATTGTTGGATTGTTATATGTGGTGGGAAAGAAGACGAAGATTAGTATTAGTGGTGGTCCTGGGAGTGGAGGCCGTAATATCTTCAATATTGGAAAAGTTCAAGTGACAAAGATGGATAAAAATTCCAAAAACAAGGTTTGTTTTTTCTCTGCTGTATCATTCTATCTCTAATTCTAAGGCTACACTTAAAATTCTTATGTTATCAGATATTTTCTTACTAGCTTTCATTTGTATAGTTCAGCAATCTATGTGCCAGAATCTTAGTTTACTCGGGCTTTTTTCTCTCTCCTTTTTTTTTGGGTTTCCTTATGTTTCTGTTGGGTTTCATATCTAGCCTACCCCAACTTGCTTGGGAAAAAGACTTTGATGTTGTTGCTGTTCTTTGATTTGTATATAGTAGTTAAGAAGCTTTGGCTTGGTTCTGGTCCATCATTGTCAAAGAACAGCAGAGCTGAACACAATATACATATGATTCAACTCAAATAATCCTTATTTTGTCATATGCTGCAGGTTTTCTTTAAGGATGTAGCTGGCTGTGATGAAGCCAAACAAGAAATTATGGAATTTGTTCATTTCCTGAAAAATCCGAAGAAATATGAAGAACTGGGAGCTAAAATACCGAAGGGTGCTCTTCTTTGTGGCCCCCCTGGCACAGGAAAGACTCTCCTTGCTAAAGCTACTGCTGGAGAGTCTGGCGTACCCTTCTTGTCTATTTCTGGTTCAGACTTCGTGGAAATGTTTGTTGGTGTTGGACCATCCAGGGTGAGAAACTTATTTCAAGAAGCTAGGGAATGTGCACCTAGTATTGTATTTATTGATGAAATTGATGCAATTGGTCGTGCAAGAGGCCGTGGGGGTTTTGCCGGTGGAAACAGTGAGCAGGAGAATACATTGAATCAGTTGCTTGTAGAGATGGATGGGTTTGGAACAACAGCGGGAGTAGTCGTACTTGCTGGCACGAATAGACCTGACATCCTTGATAAAGCTTTGCTAAGACCAGGAAGATTTGATCGTCAGATAAATATTGATAAGCCAGATATAAATGGCCGTGAACAAATATTCCGCATCTACCTTGCAAAGCTTAAACTGGATAATGAGCCATCATTTTATTCAGAAAGATTAGCTGCTTTGACACCTGGATTTGCTGGAGCAGATATTGCCAATGTTTGTAACGAAGCTGCTTTGATTACTGCACGAGGAGACGAGAAACTGATTACAATGCAGCATTTTGAATCTGCAATTGATAGGGTAATTGGGGGCTTGGAGAAGAAAAATAAGGTAACATTTCATTTAGCCCCAATCCAGTAGTTAATTTCCTCTTGTTGTGCGTACTGTCCTGTGCCGATAATACAACATTGGATGGAGCTAGCTGAAGGCATAATTTTCTTGATACGATGTGATGGATTGAACCATAGACAAATGGACATATATGGTACTGACATTCATATTTCTTGACTATGTTGATCTGTCTGCAGGTCATAAGCAAACTGGAGCGGCGAACCGTTGCTTACCATGAATCTGGTCATGCTGTTGCTGGATGGTTTCTGGAGCACGCAGAGCCACTGCTTAAAGTTACAATTGTACCGCGTGGAACGGCTGCTTTAGGCTTTGCTCAGTACGTACCAAGTGAAAATCTTCTGATGACAAAAGAACAACTTTTTGACATGACATGCATGACCCTAGGGGGCCGAGCTGCTGAGGAGGTACACAACATCTCATAGATCTTTGCTTGTATTACAGAGTACTTCTTGATAGCAACCTAGCAAGTAGCAAGTGGCATAATTGTTGTTTCCTCCCCAGGTTTTGATTGGGAAGATCTCGACTGGTGCTCAGAATGATCTGGAGAAAGTGACTAGAATGACCTACGAGCAGGTTGCAGTATATGGCTTCAGTGAAAAGGTGGGGCTTCTTTCTTTCCCTCGAAGGGATGATGGTTTTCAAAAGCCATTTAGCGGCGAGACGGCATCCATCATCGACACCGAGGTGAGGGAATGGGTTGCCAAGGCCTACAAAAACACAGTCGAGCTGATAAAGAAGCACAAGGAGCAAGTTGCCCAAATCGCAGAGCTGTTGCTTGAGAAGGAGGTCCTCCATCAGGATGATCTAGTCCGGGTTCTAGGGGAACGACCGTTCAAGACAGCGGAGCCAACGAATTATGATCGCTTCAAACAAGGTTTCATAGATTCAAATAACAGTAAGAGTGCTGAAGTCGACCCATCAGCAACCGTTGGCGAGGCTGTTCCAACATAACTTGGACAAGGCTGTAGCTGCATTTGCACATACGGATTCAGCTCATTCATTGGCATGACAAGGTGTATAAATGAATGCCTTGGTCAAGTCGTAGCACTTGTTTCACTGCTAATTGAAATACCGTCGACTCTCCTTATTTAGGTGACCCTGCTGTCCTAAACATGTTACTACCTTCCCCTGCAATCGGCACCACCATATGCCGACATTTCCTTGAATTTTGTTACTCGGCTCTAGCTCTGGTGGTTTGGTTGCACTGTAAGCCAGCCAGAGGGCTTTGTCTGTTTCTTTTTGTCTGTAGTTTTGCATAACATTGACATTTAGTTGGAGAATGAATTAAGGAAATGACTAATTAACCAGGGTTTGTTTCTTGAACTGCAATGAATGCAGGTAGTAGTATGCGATCCTTGATTCCTTGCATATGTTGCACGACTCTGGTAAAGACGACGTAGATTCATTACCAGAAAAGTTGCTGGACGAAAATGCTGTATTGTGCGCTTAAAGACATACACCCGTCTCTTTCCAAGAATGGTCCACCTACGTGTATATACCCAATATACCTGTTAACATATATACGTAGAACGTCAACACCAGTAGGAGTTATACGTAGCTCAAGTCGTAAGTACACCTTACATCCACGTACATACGCGCCATGAGCTGTAACCATTGAAATGAAATGAAAGGAAACGAAAGCAAAGATGTAGATGAGGTTGGGTCAGGCATCCTTCTCTCCCTTTGGAGAAGACTTGCGGGCCGGGGAAAAGAAGATGAACAGTTGGAGCACAAACAGCCCGCGACCAAACAATCCACAGGAGACGACGGACGCACCTGCCCCCACCTTCCAAACCACGGCCGTTTTTTCACATTGGGACACGCAAGGCATTGGCGGGCGGATGGTGGCCGACGCGAACGTGTGGCCAATCAGCAACAGGCCACTTCCATCCATCTATGTATCTATCATCGGGTCGCCGTCGTCTGCAGCTCCAGTCCCTTGGCATGCAAGGAGGATATATACAGTAGGTAGGTGCGCTCCAGCCCCCGGAGGAAAGCTGTGATCCGCGGCTGGTCCACCCGGTCTCTCCCCCCCCCCCCCCCTCGCTCGCTCTGACCTTTAGTTCCAAAAGCCAGGGTCCAACCACTTCCGATTTAACGCAGTTTGGTGGACGCAATCCAACGGGATTGGAAGCTTGTCTGGTTACACAAGCCTCTTATTATACACTTGCACGGTTGGCTTCACATGCCGTCCGAAGAATATTGAGATAGCGGTAACAATAAAGCATATGCAACATCGCTGCCTCCGGCCGATCCCTTTTTTTTTTGTTTGAAGAAGAAGAAAGAGGAGTTTATAAACGTCAGCACGCGAAAGTGAAATGTGGTGTTTCCGAAGTAACCTGCAGCCCCAGGTGTTGTGGTTTCAACGATGCACGTACGCACAATTACTCCTGAAAGGTGCTGTTATGGCTTGTATCTTCCTTCCAGAAAGCGGCGGTGTCATGCATGCATGAGATGGGTCTATGGTACGGGGAGCCATTATTGCCTTGTGTTTCGGGTCTTGTGTGGTTTTGTGCACGTTTTTCTTAACAGAAATATCAGGGGCCAAGCTAAGTACCACCACCACACCACCTACAACTGAACTACAAAGTCACCTCAAGTGTTCCGCAACAACCATTATTCCATATATTCACATCGAGTAAACCGCACTTCATATGTTGTTTAACCATAGCGTAAAACGGGCGATCGAGCACATCCTTTTTTTTTTCCTTCTGAAGCAAAGATGCATCATGGCTACATTAATTTCTGCACTATCGGCGATAAGGAATCATCGAGCGATAAGTCAGTGGTACAGTGTAGTACATAAAAACTGGTTGTCCTTGTGTTGCAGGACTAAAGATGATCGGCTTTCACAGACACATGGCAGCGCAGAACATTCTGCGTGTTAATTAAGCCATGGGAAATAAAGGGCTCATCGATCAGGCCGGGTGGTCAAGGGGTCGATCAAGCAAGATGACATCTAAACAGACGGGCGGTTGACTTTGTCCGCACTCCCAAGCTACAGCCACGGCCAGTGGCCCCAGCCCACAGTACGTGTCGCCTTGCATGCGGTCAGCGACCAACCGTGCACCAACTAAAGCTAGGCTTTCTAAACCCGGCCGGGGTAAACGCTTGAACTACGTCTTGACAAATAATATGCATGAGCTGATCGATCGATCTTGTGTCCTGCATGCTCCTCCTTTTTATGGTGTATATATAGGGATACCTAGGATCTCAAACGCATAAACATTAGCCACCATCCCAGAGCTTGCTTGCTTGCTCAAGGGGAGGCATAGGAAAATGGCGGCTGCTGCCTACTGCTTTCTCCTCGCCGCCGCCGCCGCGCTAGCGGCCTTGTCGGCCACGAAGGTGGCCGAGGGCGCCACGGTGGAGTACCAGTTTGATGTAAGTTAACCAGTTCGTACGCTTGCATGCAACGGCAAGAGCCCAATTAACGTTGCAAAAATGATGCTATATATGATTTTAATGCAGGTGGCGACGATGAACGTGACACGGCTGTGCAGCAGCAAGAGCATCGTGACGGTGAACGGGCAGTTCCCAGGCCCGACGGTGTTGGCGAGGGAAGGCGACCTCGTCGTGGTCCGGGTCGTCAACAACGCCCAGTACAACATGAGCATCCACTGGCACGGCGTCCGGCAGCTGCGGAGCGGGTGGGCGGACGGGCCGGCGTACATCACGCAGTGCCCGATCCAGCCGGGGCAGAGCTACGTGTACAAGTACACCATCTCCGGGCAGCGCGGCACGCTGTGGTGGCACGCGCACATCTCCTGGCTCCGCGCCACCGTCTACGGCCCCATCGTCATCCTCCCCAAGCTCGGCGTCCCTTACCCGTTCGCCGCGCCCTACAAGGAGCTTCCCCTCATCTTTGGGGAATGGTGGAAGGCGGACACGGAGGCGGTCATCAGCCAGGCTATGCAGACCGGAGGAGGGCCCAATGTGTCTGATGCCTTCACCATTAACGGCCTCCCAGGCCCGCTCTACAACTGTTCCGCCAAAGGTAGTGTAATCTGCATGCATGTCTCACCGACTCCTCCGTGTGTATGTACATACGAACTCTGTACGTAACTGACTTGCGCGTGCGCCATGCAGACACGTTCAAGCTGAAGGTGAAGCCGGGGAAGACGTACATGCTGCGCATCATCAACGCGGCACTCAACGACGAGCTCTTCTTCTCCGTCGCCGGGCACCAGCTGACCATCGTCGACGTCGACGCGGTCTACATCAAGCCCGTCACGGTCGACACCCTCCTCATCACCCCGGGGCAGACCTCCAACGTGCTCCTCACCGCCAAGCCCTCCTACCCGGGAGCCACCTACTACATGATGGCCGCGCCCTACTCCACCGCGGCGTCGGGGACCTTCGACAACACCACCGTCGCCGGCATCCTCGAGTACGAGGACCCCAGCAGCTCCCACCCCTCCGCGGCCTTCAACAAGAACCTGCCCCTCTTCCGGCCGACCCTGCCCAAGATCAACGACACCAGCTTCGTGTCCAACTACACCGCCAGGCTCCGGAGCCTCGCCACGGAGGAGTACCCGGCGCAGGTGCCGCAGGAGGTGGACAGGCGGTTCTTCTTCACCGTCGGGCTCGGGACCCACCCCTGCGCCGTCAACGGGACGTGCCAGGGCCCGAATAACAGCAGCCGGTTCGCGGCCGCCGTCAACAACGTCTCCTTCGTGCTCCCCGCGACGGCGCTCCTGCAGTCGCACTTCACGGGCATGTCCGACGGGGTGTACTCGCCCAACTTCCCCGTCGTGCCCGCCTCGCCGTTCAACTACACGGGCACGCCGCCGAACAACACCAACGTGTCCAACGGGACCAGGCTGGTCGTGCTGTCGTACGGCACCGCCGTGGAGCTGGTGATGCAGGGCACCAGCATCCTCGGCGCCGAGAGCCACCCGTTCCACCTCCACGGCTTCAACTTCTTCGTCGTCGGCCAGGGGTTCGGCAACTTCAACCCCGCCAAGGACCCCGCCAAGTACAACCTCGTCGACCCCGTCGAGCGGAACACCGTCGGCGTGCCGGCCGCCGGGTGGGTCGCCATTCGCTTCCGTGCGGACAATCCAGGTACGTATAATTCTTTCATCAACCACCATACACACTGTAGGATCAAACGACGTTGATCTGTTTCTGATCTGCGTGGATGATGTGTGGCAGGGGTGTGGTTCATGCACTGTCACTTGGAGGTGCACGTCAGCTGGGGCCTGAAAATGGCGTGGCTGGTGCAGGACGGGAGCCTCCCCGACCAGAAGCTCCTACCGCCGCCGTCCGATCTCCCCAAATGCTAGGAAGATTCTCGTCCGCTTTTGCTCGCGTGCGTACACAATTTAATCGCTCGCTTGTGTGTCGCGCGTGCGCGCGGTTGGTGTGCTTTCCTACCGGTACGGTGTGCCATTTGTTCATGTTCAGTCGTCGTCGTCTGAATTAACTGTTGTGAGAGGAGTCGTGAGCAGGTTTCTTGATCACAAGGAAGATGAGTACTACTGTAGAACATTTAACTTTTGGACTCCTTGTTAGTTGCAATCTTTTGAAACATGTACGGGAGCTCAGCTGGGTCATACACCCATGTGGGCTGTGGCTGTCCAATAATTTGTACCAACATTTGATTTATGGAGAGGGAATTATTGTGGTTATTTCATCTGCAGAGTTTGGTCATGAGATACATCCCGTGCAGATTAGTTGTACACTTGTACTCAAGTATTATTGAGCAAATTCTGTGGTCCGCTTGATGATAATAAATACTCGAATCACCATCTTCAACACTTCAGTTCCTTGTTGTGTAGTACCTCTAGTACCTTTGGTTTATGCAGTTCAGCCCAACAATTAATCCATCCCAACAATTAATCCAGTGACAAATCAAATAGCCTATATCGTAGAGATCATCAACCACAATATTATGGAAGCACGCATTATTTCTTCTTTTCAAAATCGACCAGAATATCGCCGCAAGACAAATTTTCCCCTTTAAAGTGAAGTATCAAATGCTCATCCATTGTTTTTGGTTGAACCGGGGTGTTGAAAGCACGTTGGAGCACGTTTAAAACAAATCTAGCTACCCAACAACAGAAAAACAAAAACAGATGACATATGCTCTCATCTAAGGCACATAACATGCACTATGTAGATCCATCCCAACCCCAGGTTGGGGCAGAGTGCGGACTTCCCCATCAAGTATCCGGGCCTTCTTCCTTAGTCGATGAGGCAACTTAGGGGTGTGGACATCCAATTCATCATTGACAAAGCTGCAAATAAGATGGTTAACTAGTAAGACCGCTCCATTGCCATGCCAGGTCGAACTACCTTGATCAGGTCTACCCTGATGGCATATCCTATCCATCAGCTCACTGTCCTTAAGGTCGACAAAGGCACCAACAAGACCTTCAATAAATTATGTCACAATTTTCTATGGGCTGGGAAGGATGAAGTCTCTGAAGGCTAATGCAAAGTCATTTGGGATTGGTTGTGTCGGCCAAAGTAATTAGGCGGTCTCCTCAACACAAATAGGTTTGTCAGTGCTCTCCATCTTAGGTGACTGTGGCACCGATTTGTATTCCCGCATAAGGCGTGGGTTGGTTTGCCGCTACCCTACGACGAGGTGGACCCACTAGTACAAACGCGTTACTTAGAGACGTCAATTTCTCATGGGCCTCAGACGGTTTCTCATTCCGGCTCAGGCGCATAGCTTCTAAAAGTACACCATCTGAGTCGGTTTTTCTTTGCGGCTCTAAGACACGAGACCTCAGATGGTGCAAAGAGGAAACGCCTCTAACATGTACGAGATGGATACGGCCCGTATTTCGAACCACTTGCAAGAACTCTTCAACATCAGATGACCTATACTGGGGACCGTCTCCAATAGTCAGGCGGCCTGAGTTGGATTCTAACAAAGACCGTCTCTAGAAATAGTGTGTTTCGAAGCGGCTTTTAAAGTGACCGTCTCTAGTGTGTCTAAACCATTTTAAATAATAGCATGCTAATTCGAACTCGATCATAGCTAACATGACATATCATCATGATTCAGCAGATAGGTAGACACATTATCTAAAGAACTTATTATAGCAGCTCGATCACGGTAAAAATAGCCACATAGTTTGGGAAATTCATACAAATTTAGCAATTACATGTTATGCCAGTACATACAAACTATAGTCCATAAATCAATTAGCTAGCATAATGAGTACTCTCTAATAAACCAGGATTGCATTTATAATTGGCCGCCCGGTGGAAGTTGCTGAACCAGAATATGTACCTCTCCATTATCTTTTTCATCAAAGCAAAAAAGGACAATGGTATCCTGTTTTATGTTGAAGCTTCTCACAACCTTCTCCCATCCAGTCATCAAGATTGCATTTGACCCAACTCCCATATTCATCCTAACCATCTTTGCCTTTTTTCTCTTCATTTGCCAAACATGGACATCAATAGGTTTATCAAGGCGATTCTTTAGGTATTTTCTTTTGAACTTAGCTTCAAATGGCTAGGCAAGCATAGAGAATTAAAGAATTAGCATGCTTGTGATTACTAGAAGTATTTAAATATCACATGGTAGCTTGTTGATAACATGATCAAAAATATAACATCTTACCAGCTTGCACTTATTTTTCATGACAGATGAATAGGGTAGCCTATAGACGTAGTACTTGATTTTTGGTGGAAATTCGGGTTCACATTAGTCTAAGAGAAAGTCTACATGAACTTCTTTCAAATACATGTCGTTTTCAAAAAGACTCTGCTTATCAAAATCAGTGTCCCCCTTGTGTTGAGGCCCCTGATGCAACAACACATAAAATTTCCAATGCGATGGAGTATTAAAGTCTATAGTCTAAACGCATACAAAACAGATGACTGCAATTTTGATGTTCCTTTGATACCTCTAAACTCAATCCTCTTGGTGGACTCTTCATCTGTTGAATGAAATTCAAAACCACCAAAATTAATACGAAAATTGTTATCGCTAGACAGCATGACTGCATCGTAACTACAGGTTCCCATCTGTTAAATAGATATAGACGGAGAGAATCTTAATACAATCAAGATGCAAGCAGACTAATGAAGTGACAATCAAAATATACCGATGAAATGACAATCAAATCTCTATTTCTCTATTGCTGAAAGTGACAATGAAATCTCTATTGCTGAAATTGACAACGACAGATTTTGAGATTTATACAAGGGGAAAAGAGTTGGGACAGATGCAGGCCGTCTGGGGGAGGCTCCCACGATAGTGCCGTCAGGTATTCGCAGCTCGGTAACCCTAAACCTTAAATTCGAGAAGCAAAATGGCAAATCCCATGACAAAATTCCTAAATCGAAGTTGCTGATTTAGGGTTTTGGGGGTTTGGTTTCACGCATACCTTCCTGGACTATGAAGGGGTCCTCAGAGGCGAGGGAGAGCATCCCCACCACATGGAACCGAAGGCGGGAGTGGTGGAGAGGCAGGGGACCAGAGGCGGTGGTGGTGGAGGGCAACGACGATGGACAGTCGTCTGGACGGGCGGGGAAGAACAAAAGTGGCACATATCTGAAATATTTGTCCAAATATTTTCAGATATTTGACGCCAAGTACTAGCCTCAGACGGCTGCAAGTGTAAAAAGTCTCTAAAAACGTTTGTTCTCCAAATATTTCACACTTTGCCGCTAAGTACTTGACGACTAGTAATTTGAAAAATCTAATATTCGGAACTCTGGATATTTGGAACTCCGACGTTTGATTTTCATAACATTTGAGAATTATTCATAATTTAAAGGAAAGAAAGGTGTGTATACATGCTTGTGAAGGGGATCCGCAGCAGAAATTTTTTTCCTACGTTGGAACCCCCAAAACTGCCTAGGATCTATCTATGTAGTAATGCGGTAATGGTCAATGCGTGGAGAATACATACCCTTGTAGACCGTACGCGGTTAACGTTCCGAGCGGAACATGGTTGATGTAGTCGTACTCGTAGCCGATCTTAAGGTCGCGAAGCTCCTCGCAGGTCACCCCTTGCTCCTTCTTCATCGTGCAGCAGCTCCGGCTCACGACATTTAAGCGCCCCAAGTGTTGCGCCTCATATCTTCGTACACATCAGGTGCACGATGAGACCTCCGGCTCCCCGATCCCGCCGGGAGTGCGGAAGTTGATATACGGCTAGGAATCCCTGCAGCGCAACGACGTACTACAGATGTGTCTTGTTCGCACAGCCCAGACTTGTGGCATGGTCACAAGGGCTAGAGAGAGAGGGAAGGAAGAAGTCAACCAAAGAACTTCTCCAAATATTGGGTGTCCCTAGTCCCACCTATGAGCACCCCTTTATATAGGGGGAGGGGGTGTGCCCTCCCCTTTGGGTTTCCCATGTGGGACTATTCAAGGGAAAGGGGGAGGAGCATGGGCCCTTAGGGCACCATGGGTCGGCCGGCCAGGGGTGGGTGATCTCTACGCACTTCTATTCTTGTAGACAGTTGTTGGGCCTACAAGTGCAGAGGTTTGTAGAACAACAGCAAGTTTTCCCTTATTTGGATCACCCAAGGTTTATTGAACTCAGGGAGGAAGTGGTCAAAGGTATTCCCTCTCAAGCAACCCTGCAATCAATATACAAGAAGTCTCTTGTGTCCCCAACACACCCAATACACTTGTCAGGTGTATAGGTGCACTAGTTCGGCAAAGAGATAGTAAAATACAAGTGGTATAGATAATTATAAGTGGTAACGGTGATAGAAAATAACTTGATGGCGTGGAAAAGACTAAAGTAAAACTGAAATAAAGATGGAAGCAAGTGATACATTGCAAATGTATCTATAATTTTTGATGTTCCATGCTTGGTTTTATCCACTTTCTTGTGTTTTGTCGACACTTTGGAGTACTTTTCATATGATTTCTTGGACTAACCTATTAACAAAAGCCACAGTGCCAGCTGTCTATTTTCAGTTGTTTTTGGTTCCAGGAAAGTTAAAAAATGAATATTCTCAGAATTGGACGGGACAAAAGCCAAAGTGCCTATTTTTCCGGAAGTCGTCAGATACCAGAATACGAGACGGAGAAGAGCTGGGGGCCGACCACACCACCTGGCCGCGCGGCCAGGCCTGGCCCGCACCAGGGGGTGGTCTGGCCGACCCCAGCACCCCCTCGGCCTCTCCTTCCGCCTATATATTGCCCTCGGGACGAAAACCATAAGTACCCGATCAAAAATCCACGAAAGAGTCTGTAGCCGCCATCATCTCCATCCCTAGATTGGGAGGGGTCTGAAGCTCTTCCCGGCACCCTGCCGGAGAGGGGAATTCACGATGGAGGCCTTCTTCATCATCATGCAAGCCTCCGGTGTGATGCGTGAGTAGTTCATCTCTGGACTACGGGTCCATGTAGTTGCTAGATGGCTGGTTCTCCTCCTTTGTGCTTTCATGTCTAGATCTTGTGAGCTCCGTTCATGATCAAGATCATCTATTTGTAATTCTGTATGTTGTGTTTGCGGGGATCCAATGGATATTGAGATGCTATTTCAGATTGATTATTGATTCTATCATGTCTTTGTTATTTGTGATCTTGCATGCTTTCCGTTGTTAGTAGCTATCTTGGCCAAGTAGATGCTAGCAACTCTAAGAGTTAGTATTTATGCTCGATAGTGGGTTCATGCCTCTGGTAATCCGGGGAAGTGACAGAATCTCTAAGGTACTAGATGTGTTGTTGCTACTAGGGACAAAACAACAATCCATTGTTCATAGAATAATCGTATTGTTTACTTTACACACAATTCGTAAAGCAATAATCTGTTGCTTGCAACTTAATACTGGAGGGGGTTCGAATGATAACCTGAAGGGGGATTATTAGTCATAGATGCAGTTGGATGGCAGTCTATGTATAATGTTGTAATGCCCAATCAAGTCTCAAAGGAGTCAAGATGATTAGTATATGCATGTATTTCTTTCTCGGTGTTTGTCAATTGCCCCGCTGTAATTTGTTCACCCAGCATGTTATCTATCTTAAGGAGAGCCACCTCTAGTGAACTATGGACCCTGGTCCATTCTTTTACATACAATCTACAAACTGATTGCTTTGTGTTTACTTTCTGCAAACTATTACTTCCTTCCATTCGATACGTTTAATCCTTTGTTTTTAGCAAAACCGGTGAGATTGACAACCTCATCGCAAGTTGGGGGCAAAGTTCTGTGGTTGTGTTGTGCAGGGCTCCACGTTGCTGCTGGCACCAGTAGTGCGCCCTGCCAACGTTCAGCTAGCTACACCTTTGGGGTGTTTCCTTGCTCCTACTGGATTGATAACCTTGGTTTCTTACTGAGGGAAAACTTGCTGCTGTGCTCATCATACCTTCCTCTTGGGGTTCCCCAACGAGCTCGATATATATTTGGGCCATCAGCAAGCAAACATGTAACAGATCTAGTTGGAGACGGTGCTTCAAGGCTTAGAAACAAGGCCTAGGGATCATACTTTCACTAGTGAACACTCTCATATAAATATATTCTTCTTTATAATACTACGCTGAACTACTCTCCGGTTGGACACTCTAATCGTTGGTAGGGCTGTAACAGTGATACATTGCAAATGTATCTATAATTTTTTATGTTCCATGCTTGGTTTTATCCACTATCTTGTGTTTTGTTCCAACTTTGGAGTACTTTTATTATGATTTCTTGGACTAACCTATTAACAAGAGCCACAGTGCCAGCTGCCTGTTTTCTGTTGTTTTTGGTTCTAGAAAAGTCAGAAAATGAATATTCTCGGAATTGGACGGGACAAAAGCCAAAGTGCCTATTTTTCCGGAAGGGATCAAGTGCCAGAATACGAGACGGAGAAGGGCTGGGGGCTGGCCACACCACCTGGTCGCAGCAAGGCCTGGCCCGCACCAGGGGGTGGTCTGGCCGCCCCCAGCACCCCCTCGGCCTCTCCTTCCGCCTATAAGTTGCCCTCGGGACAAAAACCCTAGGTACCCGATCAAAAATCCACGAAAGAGTCTGTAGCCGCCGTCGTCTCTATCCCTAGATCGGGGGGGGGGGGGGTCTGAAGCTCTTCCCGGCACCCTGCCGGAGAGGGGAATTCACCCTGGAGGCCTTCTTCATCACCATGCAAGCCTCCGGTGTGATGCGTGAGTAGTTCATCCTTGGACTACGGATCCATGTAGTAGCTAGATGGCTGGTTTCTCCTCCTTTGTGCTTTCATGTTTAGATCTTGTGAGCTCCGTTCATGATCAAGATCATCTATTTGTAATTCATACATGTTGTGTTTGCTGGGATCCGATGGATGTTGAGATGCTATTTCAGATTGATTATTGATTCTATCATGTCTTTGTTATTTGAGATCTTGCATGCTTTCCGTTGTTAGTAGCTATCTTGGCCAAGTAGATGCTAGCAACTCCAAGAGTTAGTATTTATGCTCGATAGTGGGTTCATGCCTCTGGTAATCTGGGGAAGTGACAGAAATCTCTAAGGTACTAGATGTGCTGTTGCTACTAGGGAGAAAACAACGATCCTTTGTTCATAGAACAATTGTATTGTTTACTTTACACGCAGTTCGTAAAGCAATAATCTGTTGCTTGCAACTTAATACTGGAGGGGGTTCGGATGATAACCTGAAGGTGGATTATTAGTCATAGATGCAATTGGATGGCGGTCTATGTATTATGTTGTAATGGCCAATCAAGTCTCAAAGGAGTCAAGATGATTAGTATATGCATGTATTTCTTTCTCGGTGTTTGTCAATTGCCCCGCTGTAATTTGTTCACCCAGCATGTTATCTATCTTAAGGAGAGCCACCTCTAGTGAACTATGGATCCCGGTCCTTTACTTTACATACAATCTATAAACTGTTTCTTCTTTGTATTTTCTTTCTGCAAACTTTTACTTCTTTCCATTCGATACGTTTAATCCTTTATTTTCTGCAAAACACGGTGAGATTGACAACCTCATCGCAAGTTGGGGACAAAGTTCTATGGTTGTGTTGTGTAGGTCTCCACGTTGCTACTAGCACCGGTAGTGCGCCCTGCCAAAGCTCAGCTAGTAACACATTCGAGGTGTTTCCTTGCTCCTACTGGTTCGATTAAACCTTGGTTTCATAACTGAGGGAAACTTGCTGCTGTGCTCATCATACCTTCCTCTTGGGGTTCCCAACGAGCTCTACATCAACACCGCCATCAAGCATTTTTCTGGGTGCCGTGCATTGAGCCATCAAGCATTTTTCTGGCGCTATTGCCGGGGAACGAAGAAGAAGAAACTCCCACGTCAACTACACGCCATTAAAGATTTTTCTGGCGCCGTTGCCGGGGAGTCAAGGACATCTTCACAAGGGGAGTCCCTCATAACCAATCTCTTTACTTTGTTGTTTTTGTTTTGCTTAGTTTCTTTTTGCTTTGTTTGCTTGTTTTGTTCTTCAAAAAACACAAAAAAATTAGTTTTACTTGTTTGCTTTCTTATTTGAAAACACAAAAAAATGACTACTCTTGAAAACACCAAGTTGTGTGATTTCACTAGCACCAACAACAATGATTTTATGAGCACTCCTATTGCTCCAACTATGGCTGAAAATACTTTCTTTGAGATAAAACCTGCTTTGCTCAATCTTGTTATGAGAGAACAATTTTCTGGTATTGGTAATGAAGATGCTGCTTCCCATCTAAATAAATTTGTTGAACTTTGTGAGATGCAAAAGCATAGGGATATATATGGTGATATTATTAAACTGAAATTGTTTCCTTTCTCTTTGAGAGGAAAAGCTAAAGAATAGTTGAATTCCTTAACTAGGAATAGTATTGATTCTTGGACTAATGCAAAGATGCTTTCATTGGAAAATACTATCCTCCTGCTAAGATTATATCGATGAGAAGTGAAATAATGAAGTTTAAACAACTTGATAATGAGCATGTTGCTCAAGCTTGGGAAAGAATGAAATCTTTGGTAAAGAATTGTCCCACTCATGGACTGACTGCTTGGATAATCATCCAAACTTTTTATGCAGGATTGAACTATTCTTTAAGGAACTTATTGGATTCTGCTGCTGGAGGTACCTTTATGACCATCACTTTGGGTGCTGCAACCAAACTTCTGGACAATATGATGGTTAATTATTCTGAATGGCATACTGCGAGAGCTCCACAAGGTAAGAAGGTAAATTTTGTTGAAGAAACCTCCTCCTTGAGTGATAAGATTGATATTATTATGTCTATGCTTGTTAATGGGAAAGCCCATATTGATCCAAATAATGTTCCTTTAGCCTCTCTGGTTGCCCAAGAAGAGCAAGTTGATGTGAACTTCATAAGAAATAATAATTTTGGCAATAATGCTTATAGGAACAATTTTGGTAACAACAATTATAAGCCATATCCTCCCAACAATGGTAAATCTGAATTACCTAGTGAAGGAAGAATCTTAGAAGTTTAAAGAGCCACTAAAAACTTCATGCAAATGCAATACGAGCAAAATAAGCTATTTACTACAACTATGGAGGAACAATCTATCATTTTGAAGAACATTAGCCATCAACTTGAGAGTCTAAATAGGGAAATTCCTAGTTTACAATTGGAACTCTCTAATGCTGAAAGGAATATATCTTCTCTATCTGAAGTTCAATCTTCATTGATTAATAAAATGTCTGCTAAACCCGAAACTAGTGAGAATCCCTTTGCAGCTACTAATGCTATACAAGTAAGAATTGATGAAAACGTTAGACTATTAGCTGAATTACATGCTAAGTGGGAAAGAGAAGATGAAATTGCTAGAAACATTAGTGTTTCTACTATCACCACCACTAGTGTTGAGGCTAGTAATAGTTCTACTACTTTAAATGATAAAGTTGATTTTGATCTTGATGGTTGCAACATCTCTGAAGTTATTAAGTTCCTACAAAATCTTGCTAAAAGTCCTAATGCTAGTGCTATGAACATGGCTTTTACAAAACACATTACTGATGCTCTCATAAAGATTAAAGAAGAAAAGATGAAACATAAAGCTTCTATTCCCATAAAACAAGAAGATGGTTGGGAACCCATCATTAATATGAAAATGAACGACTTTGATTTCAAAGCTTTGTGTGATCTTGATAGTAGTGTTTCTATTATGCCTAGAAGGATTTATGATATGCTTGATTTGCCTCCTCTTGAAGATTGTTATTTGAATGTCCCACTTGATGCTAATGCTAAAAAGAAACTCATGGGGAGTCTTAATGATGTTCTTATTATGGTTAATGATTCCTATGTCCCCGTTGATTTCTATGTTTTGGATGTTGACTACAATGCTTCTTGTCCTATTACTTTGGGAAGACCTTTTCTTAGAACTGTTGGTGCCATCATTGATATGAAAGAAGGCACCATTAAATATCAACTCCCACTCAAGAAAGGTATATAACACTTCCCTAAAAAGAGAGAATAGATTTCTTCTACTTCTCCTATGAAAACAAAATTTGGTCTTAATGCTTCTTGATTTGAGAACACTTGATTCTTTCTTTGGTTCTTATGCCTAACTTAAAGGCGTTAAAGAAAAGTACTTGTTGGGAGATAACCCAAGAGTTTTAGTTGAGTTTGGAAGTTATTACCTCTTTAATAACCCCTCCTTATCCTTTTTATTTGCTTTTTGTGCCAAGAGTAACCTCTAATGAGAGTGAAGTAATGATTGGGAAAGTTGCTGTCCCAAAACAGATTTCTGTGCTTCACCGTAAAAATTTCTGAGAGAGCTCTGTACGTCGGATTGAGCTGTAATATTTTGTGCTTCTGCCCCAGGTTGTTATCTAACTTTCTTTAGTTCAACACCTTTTGATTTGAGCAACATAAGGTCTTCGAAAAAATTCGTATTTACCTGCTGGTCTGTTTTGACAGATTTCTGCCATTTTCTGCATTTGCTTCTTGTTAGTTCCTTCTTGAGTTCCTTTGGGGAATTGGGATTTTTGAGGGAAGTGCTACAGTAGCTAGTGTTCTAATGGAAGTTTATTTGGTGTTAGAACTGAACCTTGAGACTTATTTATCTCAAGTGCACTAATGTTGCTAATGAGATTGTGTGAAGTTTTGTATGAAGGAAAATTTTCAGGTGTATGGAAGGAATGAGTAATGAGATGAAGGATGGACTAAAGCTCAAGATTGGGGATGCCACGCGTGTAAAACCAAGAAGTATCCAAGAAGTACAAGCGTCAAAGCTTGGGGATGCCCAAGGCATCCCCTTCTTCATCAATAAAAATTCCAGGTTTCTTCCAAACGCTTCATTTTTATTGTTTCGTGCACAGTTGTGTTTCTCTTGGAGCGTCTTCTTTTTCGTTTTTGTTTTGTTTTTTTAGTTTGCTTGGTTTGCTTAGTTTTCTGAATAAGTTGGTTGGACCCCCTCTTTCACACTTTGGTTTACAAATAGTTTGGTTTGGTTTGGAAAAGAGTAGGAAAGTTTATGCTTATGTGGTAAAAAGAGCTCGTTTTTGACTGTGGCCTATGCTTTGTCATGCCATGCTCGATATTGTTTTGGCTTTATGCTTAGTATTCTTTGCTGTAGCATGACTTGTTATAAACAATTGAGATTGCTTAATGTGCCTTGGATGAATCATGCGTTGTTTTAGCATATTAAAGCATAGTATAGTGGTATTCTCCTTTGATGCTTTATTTGGGTTGACTTGGCGCATGCTCACACCATGTTATGACTATCTCAAGTCACCATAGCCTTTATGATCCTTTAGTTTTCAACTTGTAGTATCACTTTATGCTTTGATTAATGATGTTTTGTCGCTCTGCATGATTATGGCCATTATTGCTCTCTTAGTTTGTCGCTCCCAGTCTTTTGCTAGCCTCCACAACCAAGTATGAGTTCTACTCATGCATCCAACTCCATAAACCAAGTTTTTCCAAAGAGTTCACCATACCTACCTATTAGCATATGCTATTCCAAGTATATTCATGCTTTTCTTTACCTTCCAAATTAAACTTGTTATGAGAAAACTTCTGATTAAAGCTCTCACGAACTTGATGGCACACTTTACTTTATTGCCTCTAATAAACTTGAACCATTGGGTCCTTCTTTGTTGCGTATATGCTTGCGCTTTATAAGTTTAAATTAGAAGAACCATTTACCATGGGGAACGCTTTCAACATTGCACTTGTACTTTGTACCCCGTTGATATTATGTTCTTTTGCTTACGGATCCCGGCGGTGTGAAATAAAAGTGGAACTTGTAAGATCATGGAGTTTGTATATGTGTTAGAGAAACGCCTAGGCCGCTAGCCTAAGCCATGCCTAATCATGGTGGAAACTTGCAGCATCACCATAGTGAGCACGCTATGAAGCATCCTCAATAAAAACCTATGCAAATAGCAAATAAAAAGATCGTTGAGATGCTCATTGTCTGCTTGCCTTGTCATTTTGATTATGGGAAAGCTCCCGTATCATGTGCAAGGGGTACCCCGTTGGTGGTTCTTAATGATACACATATACTTACAATTACAAGAGCTTACTCGTGACTGAAGTTGAGTAGCATGAGGATCGGTCTTCGTAAGTAAGGGGCATGAGATTTCGGTTTATAACTTGTCAAGCATATCCTCTTAGTTGTGTCACTTTAACCTTAATCACCTTCAAGATGCTTATGATAGGGGCAATGAGAGCTGAAAGCTATAAGTACCATAATTTTTGGAAGCTCTTTATGAGACTTGAATCCCTACTTCCTTTTACAAAGGCTTTTCTTCCACCATTATATTGAGTCTCCACCTTCTATCTTTGTGCACTACTTTGAGAGCATAGTGGCCATTCTTAGTTCTATGTGCATTGTCCCAAGACTAGTTGATTGATGCATAACTTGTTATTTCTTGTTTAAAATTATTGTATCTAGTCACTCTTATGAACTTTGAAGGTGTCCTATGCATTTATATTTGCTACTCTACTGAGGGACAAGCTGAATACTATTATGCTATGTTTTCTTTATGTGAAACAAACAAATGTTTTGCAAAGCATGTTATTCATGAATATTTTGTTTGTGCCTTTTCATGTTGTATCATAGTTTCTTTGCTTATTGCTAGAAATTTGTATTTCATGTTATGATTGAAGTACTATGATCCCAGCTTTGAGTTTTTCAAATACTTTGATCAAGTTTTGATGGTGCATGTCACCTCAAAAATTATTTCTTTTTATCACTTACCTACTTGAGGATGAGCAGGAGTTAAGCTTGAGGATGTTGATACATTGCAAATGTATCTATAATTTTTGATGTTCCATGCTTGGTTTTATCCACTTTCTTGTGTTTTGTTCCAACTTTGGAGTACTTTTATTATGATTTCTTGGACTAACCTATTAATAAGAGCCACAGTGCCAGCTGCCTGTTTTCTATTGGTTTTGGTTCCAAAAAAGTCATAACATGAATATTCTCGGAATTGGACGGGACAAAAGCCAAAGTGCCTATTTTTCTGGAAGGTATCAAGTGCCAGAATACGAGACGGAGAAGGGCTGGGGTCCGGCCACACCACCTGGCCCGCGCGGCCAGGCCTGGCCCGCGCCAGGGGGTGGTCTGGCCGCCCCCAGCACCCCCTCGGCCTCTCCTTCCGCCTATAAGTTGCCCTCGGGACAAAAACCCTAGGTACCCGATCAAAAATCCACGAAAGAGTCTGTAGCCGCCGTCGTCTCTATCCCTAGATCGGGGGGGGGGGGGTCTGAAGCTCTTCCCGGCACCCTGCCGGAGAGGGGAATTCACCCTGGAGGCTTTCTTCATCACCATGCAAGCCTCTGGTGTGATGCGTGAGTAGTTCATCCTTGAACTACGGATCCATGTAGTAGCTAGATGGCTGGTTTCTCCTCCTTTGTGCTTTCATGTTTAGATCTTGTGAGCTCCGTTCATGATCAAGATCATCTATTTGTAATTCATACATGTTGTGTTTGCTGGGATCCGATGGATGTTGAGATGCTATTTCAGATTGATTATTGATTCTATCATGTCTTTGTTATTTGAGATCTTGCATGCTTTCTGTTGTTAGTAGCTATCTTGGCCAAGTAGATGCTAGCAACTCCAAGAGTTAGTATTTATGCTCGATAGTGGGTTCATGCCTCTGGTAATCTGGGGAAGTGACAGAAATCTCTAAGGTACTAGATGTGCTGTTGCTACTAGGGAGAAAACAACAATCCTTTGTTCATAGAACAATTGTATTGTTTACTTTACACGCAGTTCGTAAAGCAATAATCTGTTGCTTGCAACTTAATACTGGAGGGGGTTCGGATGATAACCTGAAGGTGGATTATTAGTCATAGATGCAATTGGATGGCGGTCTATGTATTATGTTGTAATGGCCAATCAAGTCTCAAAGGAGTCAAGATGATTAGTATATGCATGTATTGCTTTCTCGGTGTTTGTCAATTGCCCCGCTGTAATTTGTTCACCCAACATGTTATCTATCTTAAGGAGAGCCACCTCTAGTGAACTATGGATCCCGGTCCTTTACTTTACATACAATCTATAAACTGTTTCTTCTTTGTATTTGCTTTATGCAAACTTTTACTTCTTTCCATTCGATACGTTTAATCCTTTGTTTTCCGCAAAACACGGTGAGATTGACAACCTCATCGCAAGTTGGGGACAAAGTTCTATGGTTGTGTTGTGCAGGTCTCCACGTTGCTACTAGCACCGGTAGTGCGCCCTGCCAAAGCTCAGCTAGTAACACATTTGAGGTGTTTCCTTGCTCCTACTGGTTCGATTAAACCTTGGTTTCATAACTGAGGGAAACTTGCTGCTGTGCTCATCATACCTTCCTCTTGGGGTTCCCAACGAGCTCTACATCAACACCGCCATCAAGCATTTTTCTGGGCGCCGTGCATTGAGCCATCAAGCATTTTTCTGGCGCCGTTGCCGGGGAACGAAGAAGAAGAAACTCCCACGTCAACTACACGCCATTAAAGATTTTTCTGGCGCCGTTGCCGGGGAGTCAAGGACATCTTCACAAGGGGAGTCCCTCATAACCAATCTCTTTACTTTGTTGTTTTTGTTTTGCTTAGTTTCTTTTTGCTTTGTTTGCTTGTTTTGTTCTTCAAAAAACACAAAAAAATTAGTTTTACTTGTTTGCTTTGTTATTTGAAAACACACAAAAATGACTACTCTTGAAAACACCAAGTTGTGTGATTTCACTAGCACCAACAACAATGATTTTATGAGCACTCCTATTGCTCCAACTATGGCTGAAAATACTTTCTTTGAGATAAAACCTGCTTTGCTCAATCTTGTTATGAGAGAACAATTTTCTGGTATTGGTAATGAAGATGCTGCTTCCCATCTAAATAACTTTGTTGAACTTTGTGGGATGCAAAAGCATAGGGATATATATGGTGATATTATTAAACTGAAATTGTTTCCTTTCTCTTTGAGAGGAAAAGCTAAAGAATGGTTGAATTCCTTAACTAGGAATAGTATTGATTCTTGGACTAAGTGCAAAGATGCTTTTATTGGAAAATACTATCCTCCTGCTAAGATTATATCCATGAGAGGTGAAATAATGAAGTTTAAACAACTTGATAATGAGCATGTTGCTCAAGCTTGGGAAAGAATGAAATCTTTGGTAAAGAATTGTCCCACTCACGGACTGACTGCTTGGATGATCATCCAAACTTTTTATGCAGGATTGAACTATTCTTCAAGGAACCTATTGGATTCAGCTGCTGGAGGTACCTTTATGACCATCACTTTGGGTGCTGCAACAATACTATTGGATAATATGATGGTTAATTATTCTGAATGGCATACTGAGAGAGCTCCACAAGGTAAGAAGGTAAATTCTGTTGAAGAAACCTCCTCCTTGAGTGATAAGATTGATATTATTATGCCTCAAAAGGACGTACAAAAATTTTACACGAATTTTTACGGTGAAGCACAGAAATCTGTTTCAGAACAACAACTTTCCCAATCATTACTTCTCTCTCATTAGAGGTTACTCTTGGCACAAAAAGCAAATAAAAAGGATAAGGAGCAGTTATTACAGAGGTAATAACTTCCAAGACTCATCTAAAACTTTTGGGTTATCTCTCAATAAGTACTTTTCTTTAACGCCTTTAAGTTAGGCATGATAGTTTGAGAAGATGCTCACATAAGAAATATAAATTGAAGTAAAAGAGAGCATCAAGAAGCAAATTCAAAGCACATTTAAGTCTAACCACTTCCTATGCATAGGAATCTTATAAAGAAACAAGTCATGAAAGCACAAAGCAACAAGCATAGTAAAGCAAAATATGTGCAACTTCAAGATTTTCAACATAAAGAGGGGAAACTTAATATTATTGAGATGCATAAAACCATGTTTCCCTCTCTCATAATAACTTTCAGTAGCATCATGAATAAAATTAACAATATAACTATCATATGAAACATTCTTATCATGAGCCACATGCATATAATAATTATTACTCTCCCTATAAACATAGTCATTCTTATTAATCATAGTGGGAGCAAATTCAACAAAATAGCTATCATTATTATTCTCATCACCATAATCATCAAAAATAGGAGGCATATTGTAATCATAATTAATTTTCTCCTCAATAGTAGGTGGACTGAAAATATCATACTCATCATTGTAATCATCATATATTGGAGGTTTGGTATCATCATAAGCAATATAATAGCTATCTTCCAAAGCCGTGGAACTAAAAAGTTCATTTTCATAAAAACTAGCTTCCCCAAGCTTAGACTTTTCCATAGCATTAGCAATAATGGTGTCCAAAGAATTCATACTAACAACATTGCTATTAGCATACAATAAAGTTCCATAGGTTTTTTAATTTTCTCTTCAAACACTTCATGTCCTAACTCAAGATAAATACTATAAAGCTCTCTAATTTTGTTGTTGTTTTCCATTAAGCCTAACTAGTGAAAATAAAAACAAGAAACAAAAAGACAAAATTGCAGAATCTAAAGGAAATAACTTCGAGCACTCACACTGGAGGATATGAGTACCTTTTACCTTACCTCCCCGGGAAAGACGCCAGAAAATAGCTTGATGTCTACACACTTCTATTCTTGTAGACAGTTGTTGGGCCTCCAAGTGCAGAGGTTTGTAGAACAGCAGCAAGTTTTCCCTTCAGAGGATCACCCAAGGTTTATCGAATTCAGGGAGGAAGTGGTCAAAGGTATTCCCTCTCAAGCAACCCTGCAATCAAGATACAAGAAGTCTCTTGTGTCCCCAACACACCCAATACACTTGTCAGGTGTATAGGTGCACTAGTTCGGCGAAGAGATAGTGAAATACAAGTGGTATAGATAATTATAAGTGGTAACCGTGATAGAAAATAACTTGATGGTGTGGAAAATACTAAAGTAAAACTGAAATAAAGATGGAAGCAAGCAAAAATGTAACATATCTAGTTGGAAACGGTGCTTCAAGGCTTAGAAACAAGGCCTAGGGATCATACTTTCACTAGTGAACACTCTCATATAAATATAGTCTTATTTATGATACTATGCTGAACTACTCTCCGGTTAGACACTCTAATCGTTGGTAGGGCTGTAACATCACACCTCAAAGTTCATATTTCCCATCTTGATAACCCCACACTGTCACCTTGAGTACTAGATGGGTCCAACAAACACCACAATTTCATAAAGACATCCAACTCCAAATATAACTCATAACAAGTATTTGTAATCTCTAGCCTAAGTGCCACCATGGTGTGCACACTGTCAACTTCACACACATGGGGAGAGCAGAGATCTATTAAAGCACTTGAGTAGCAAGGTAGAACTACTTGATTACAAAGCTCATGATCACAATATGATCATGCATAGAGAGAGAGAGATGAACACATAGCTACCGGTAGAACCCTTAGCCTCGAGGAAAAACTACTCCCTCATTATCATGGGAATCAGCAATGGTGATGGAGATGGCGGTGGAGATTGATGGGATTGGCTCCCGGGGCACTTCCCCGTCCTGGCAGGGTGCCGGAATAGAGACTTTCTGTCCCCCGATTCTCCCCTTCGGTGGCGGCAGCGCTGCGGAACTTTTCGTGGCTTGAGGCTTGATGATTTAGGGTTTATGCATCGGGAGGCTCTTATAGGCGAGAGGGGAGACCGAGGGGGTGCCAGAGGGGCCCACACCAGCCCCTGGTACGGCCTGGCCTGGCCCGCGCCACCAGGTGGTGTGGCCAGCCCATGGCCCCTCTCCGTCTCCTCTTCTGGCTTCGTGAGTCTTCCGGTAAAATATCGACTTTGGCTTTTATCCGGTCCAATTCCAAGAATATTGATTTTTTGTCTTTCCTAGAACCAAAAACAGCAGAAAATAGGAAACTGGCACTATGGCTCTTGTTAATAGGTTAGTCCAAGAAATCATATGAAAAGTACTCCAAAGTGTGGACAAAACATAAGAAATAGATAAAACCAAGCATGGAACATCAAAAATTATAGATACGTTTGCAACGTATCAGTGTGCCCCACCCCACGCATAACCCTAGGCTGGCCAGGTGGGCCCCCTTGAGGCGCCTAGGCCTTGGCCCTTGGCCCTTCCCTCCTTCGGTTTTCCCTCATGGGCCCTTTTTCCCTAGGAAGTTTGGCCCATTAGTGGAATACCCCTTCAAATTAGATTTTAATATTATATTTAATATTAATTACATTAATTAATATGTAAATACATATTACAAAATCCGTCTTGACCCAAAACACCTTTCGGTTCCCTTTCGATTTCCTCCGAACGATTCGGATCTTTCTCGGAATGATTCCGGTCCTTTATTCTTTCTCTGAACAACTTAGGATCTCTCTGCGGATCAATTCTGGCTTTCTCTTTCTCTACTACGATTCCATATTACGAATGACCGCTCTCATCATACCCTTAAGTGTATCCTCTCATGGCTCAGGAATGCTCTAGACATGATCTGTATCAATGATCAACAGAGGGACCAGGGATATCCATGTGACCCTTATGCATTCCTGATGACAATGTCATTTGAACCGCTAAATGTAGCATCCAATTCCTTTTGTTTCTTGATATGACTTGTCCGAGACCCGATCATTGGTATCACATACCTTGTTCAATCTCGTTCACAACAAGTTCTGTTTTCTTGTTACCATGATATTACATCCCCGTGAGCGAGTCACATGTTGCAACATTTATGGATGTAATCTCACCAAGCCAACTGTATGTATCTTTACCCGTCATGTGGGTGAACAAATCCTGGTCTTGCAGTCACATGTCATCAACTGTTCCTTCGGAATACCCAACGTACACCTTTATGGCCACCGTATTACCAGATGACGGTTGATGCAGTCAAAGCAGCCTTGGGAAACAGTGAGTAATATGAGCTCACGGTCTAAGGAAAAGGAGTCTAGGTATAGCTGTTGCAACAATGAACTATATGACTTGATCGTGTTGCAATCCTTCGAGGAATGTCTATCACATCATTCTCCAATGATATGACCCCATTGTCAATTGGCATAAATGCCCATGATCTTGAAACCCAGATCATCCTCATGACCAACAAACTAGTATGAATAGAGGCTACTAGGTACTTGGTTGTTTCATACCACACCTGTACCAATGTTTCTACTTGGCACAGTTATAGCAAAATATGAAACTATTATAAACTAATTGAGATATGACAATAAAAACCTATTTATTATTTGCCTCTAGGGCATGTCTCCTTCAGTCTCCCACTTGCACTAGAGTACAAATAATCTAGCTCGCATTTTACTCATATAAACCATATAACATATGCGTTTATAGATCATGCATGCTCATGGGAAACGTCATGTCCATGTTCTGTTTTACCAGATCATTATGTCTTTTGCAAAACATTAATGTCTTCCTAATTTTTACATTCACTCCATTATCTTATAATGGGTCGAAGCATTTGTTTGGCAACAAAGTGAGACTTTGTTTCTAGTGTTTATAATGACGGTCATTTTTACTATTGTCATCTAAACTTCGAAATACACTTTGCTATCCTTTGTGTATATACTATAGTCATGGCAGTAGAACGAGGCCGGATTTCAGGAGCTTATAGTGACTTTAGATCAACCTCGAGGGATTTCTCATGGGCACTGGGCCCTGAGACACATCATTATATGCTAAAACTGAACTAGCCCCACCATAACATTATACATCACATCAGATGGAGCTTTTATACTTCTATATCTATGTAGATCCTAGTGCATGAAATGCAACTATGCCACTTACATTGCTTCTTTCCATTTAAGTACAAACTTAATTCTGGTTCAGTGATCAACTCAGGAATCACTTGAAGACACATTCTTATAGTTAAGACTTTGTCCTACCAACCAGAACCTCGGGTCACTTTATGTCGAGTATACAGCATAGTTATATGGAAGAATCTATGGCTGGCGCATAGGAGATGCAAATCATCTCTTTCTTTCAACCATAGTTGCAATACTAACTCAATGCTTCATATAGCAAGAACGCCTTTCTTACCTTGTGCCATTCTGAGCTTCTTCAGAATCTTGTCTTAGGACATTCTGAACATCTTTCAGAATCAAGTCCAGGAAGCATTCGACATTTAGTGTTTATTAAACTCACCAATCTATCTCGATAGATCTTATTGTTTAACAACTTCAACTTCATCCTTATTTATCTAACTTAAATATTATTAACACCAGTCACATCATTCACATATGTCGTCCACATATCCCAGAATGATTTCACGCTCCCACTCAAAAATTACATTCATGTTTGAGATCTAGGGATTTCACTTAGCTCCCACTCAAAATATGTCAGCTACATATTATGTATTAGCCAAGCTGATTTGCTCCCACTTAAATCGAGGTCCTCTCGACAATCTTGGACATTCCAAAATTCTTTGATCATCATCAATTTGAGAATTCCAATTACGAGACTTCAATATGCATATATTTCTAGTGTAAATCCAAAAGACTTAAGCATCACTATTGTTGTAGTCAACTCCTTGAATTTTTCCAAACTTGTGACAAATCGAGCGTTTTGTCATTCATTAAGTTTCATTTCCTTCTTATGACTTTGCAGTCATTCAGAAATATCAAGTAAACTTCTTTACTTTAATAAGATCAAGTAACATGTTACTTTGCAATCTTTAATGTAACTATAGGATTTTATGACTCCTAGTCATTTCTCGCACTCAGGTCCATCACGCTTCTTTGTAATTTCATAGGTATGTCTTGTTCAAAACATGACAAGTGAATCAATAATATAATTCTACAAACTTGTAGAATATATAGTTGAAACCTACTTTCTTTAGTAAAAGTATTTACTTGAAACTTTATGATCATTATCCACAGTTTCTCCTCTATTTGTAGAGTTTGGTTTCACGAAACAAATTTCGCTGCGCCACTCAATAATCTAGAGGTAAGGTCTAATACCTTGTTTTGATCTTTTACTTTCTTCCACTAGTATCTTCATCAAGACACGTCGACTTTGGACAACAACATGTTTTCCCCTTTTGTGGAAGATGCATCCATAGCTTCCTAAGAATGCTCTACAAAGACTTGTTTATTCGCCACGATTTCGACTTGTCGAAATCTCCAGAAATTCGAACTTTCCATAACACTTATGGTGTTGTTTCCACGAATCTTTAGATGTTCCTTTGTATTTCAAATGCGCGTTTGCTTATTTTGATCTCTAATTCTAAATGAGAACTATAACCCCTATAAGAGATGATATTATACCATATGTATCTTAATACATAATGATTATGATGTTTAGATATTTCAACACAGTTTGAATTCATCCAATTATCATAATTTGTGAAACATCTTTCACAAGTCCCTTTTATGCTAAACTTAACTTGAATATTTCAGTCATGTCGATCAAATCAAAGAGACTTCGTATTCTCGTTAATTTCAATATCCTCTTATTGTTGTGAACTTATTTGAACAATTCAAATCATTTCGAACTCATGTTTCATTAAGTAAATATGCTTATTCACTTAAGTCCACAATAAATGATTTCCACTACTTGTTGAAAATATGATACATCACTATGTATAAAGTTCAACATTTCTTCGCATATCACCGTTTTACCAGAATGCAGAGTTTTAGTCATTCTGCCCAAGAGGCATGGTTTTGCAAAGTCTCTAGATTAAGCATCTAGGACCCTGATCTTCATAAAGAACATACAATAACCAAAATGACTTAAACTATAGTGTCATCTCATTATTAAACTTTGGATATCTTTTAGCATTCTAATCCTCTTATAAATGTTTAAACCATTATCATTAACATAGTGATGAGAATAATGTATTTATAATCATAATGTGACCATAAGGTATTGTTCATAAGAATAGTACAAACTGGCTTGTAACTTGTTCATATGAATAATCGTCTTGCCAAAAGCAAGACACACAAACAGGGATTACAAATTTATATTCAAGTCCACTAATCCAAATGACAAACTTTGAGGGAACAGGTGATGTCGGCCATCAACTATTTTGCTTGCCGTCATCAAGTCACGCTGCCTCAAAACCAGCAATTCTCAAGCAGATCCTCCAGTTTTCACAAAACGGGACAAGTATCAAATACTTTGCAAACTGCAACGAGTTTTTGCAAGAACCACATTTATAATTTTGTATATCTAACATATACCTTTGTCATCCATGACCTCCATTGCAATCAAGCCCTTCCATGAGTTCTCAACTCTAATGCAAGGTCGCTAAGTGTTTTTCCAAACAATCTCTTTTCATCCATGATGGAGGAAAACCCATCCAACGGCTCCTACTCTATGTGCTTGATTCTGTAGAATACAAAATGTAGCCCAACTCTCCATCGAATGGAGAATGGCTTATTGGATGATTATGGATAAAACACAAACATTCTAGAGTCATTGAATTATCTCCTAATGGTTATTGTATTAAGAAGAGAAAATCACCTTTTACGAGGATATCCCTCAGGCGTGGGTATTAATCTATGAAGTTGGACCCTTTTGTTAAGTTCCAAATTAAGAAATATATTCCCATGGTCACAAAGGACCTCAATAGGATAGGCCATGATCTACTAAGATGTTTGCAAACAGACATCTAGACTAAGTTCATAATAAGAGATCAATTTATAATTGGTCTCCACTAAAATTGTCATCCCCTGGACGATTTTAGTGATCACATGATCCGTATCCTCTGCACCTCCCCCGATCGTCACGGCCATCAGTGCATTATCAAAGGTAGACATTCAATAATGCCAATCACATCATCCATGTGACTCATGATCGATCTTTCGATATCTCGTGTTCCAAGGCCATGTCTGCACATGCTAGGATCGCCAAATCTAACTTGTGTGTATTCGCTGTGCAACATGGCTTACACCCACTATATGCGAACGTAGATATGTATGACCACTAATCACCTCAGGGCACCTCATAACTAAGAACTTTCTTGGTGGTGCACACACAAGGGGAACACGGAACATTGGAATTAAATAGGGATTATCTTATTTGCTACCGTTGAGTATCTTAATACTAGCACACGATAAGATGTAAAATAGGTATCAACATCATATGTATAATGTGATATGATATGGTGCTTCTTGCGCCTTGATCTCCATCGAGCGCTCCAGCATGATCTCCATCCTGCCATCGGTTTGACACCAAGTCCACGACGCCTCCACCAGGTCGTCCATCGGAACGATGACTATTACTATAGTACTTAGTAACAGAAAAGTAAACTACTTTACCTTCGTAACGACCAATGCCATATCATAATCACATGCCCCCCTACAAAATAAAGTTATATGCCTCTACTTTATCTATTGCAAGTTTTACGTGGTTGTTAGGGCTTTCGCAATAGAACCGTTTTTAAACTACGAACTTTCCAACCACAACATAGATCTGGCAGTTGTCTCTATTACACCCCTTTCGGGGCCCTCTGTTGTAAATGCTATATCAACTATCGAATGAGAGACAGACACCCGCTAGCCACTTATACGGTACACACCGTATGTTGAGCGTGGAACCAGTCTCACGTACGAATACACGTAAGGTCGGCCCGGGCTGCTTCATCAAACAATACCGCGATATAAACAAGTACACGTTAGAGGGTAACAACTAAGCGATCAATGCCTGCACAAAACTTGTGCGTACTGGCCGTACAGCACTCCTACGCATAGATTGGCTCTGATACCACTGAAGGGGATCCACAGCTAATGCGGTAACGACCAATGCATAGAGAATACATACCCTTGTAGATCGTACACAGTTAACGTTCCGAGGGGAACGTGGTTGATGTAGTCGTACTCGTAGCCGACCTCAAGGTCGCGAAGCTCCTCATAGGTCACCCCTTGCTCCTTCTTCATCGTGCAGCAGCTCCGGCTCACGATATTTAAGCGCCCCAAGTGTTGCACCTCGTGTCTTCGTACACATCAGGTGCACGATGAGACCTCCGGCTCCCTGATCCTGCCGGGAGTGCGGAAGTTGATATCCGGCTTGGAATCCCTGCAGCGCAATGACGTACTGCAGGTGTGCCTTGTTCGCACAACCCAGACTTAGAGCTATGGTCACAAGGGCTAGAGAGAGAGTAAAGGAAGAAGTCAACCAAAGGACCTCCAAATATTGGGTGTCCCTAATCCCACCCATGGGCACCCCTTTATATAGGGGGAGGGGGTGTGCCCTCCCCTTTGGGTTTCCCATGTGGGACTATTCAAGGGAAAGGGGGAGGCGCATGGGCCCTTAGGGCACCATGGGCCGGCCGGCCAGGGGTGGGCCCCACCCCACGCACAACCCTAGGCTGGACGGGTGGGCCCCCTTGAGGCGCCTAGGCCTTGGCCCTTGCCTCCTTCGGTTTTCCCTGATGGGCCCTTTTTCCCTAGGAAGTTTGGCCCATTAGTGGAATACCCCTTCAAATTAGATTTTAATATTAATTACATTAATTAATATGTAAATACATATTGCAAAATCCATCTTGACCCGAAACACATGTCGATTCCCTTTCGATTTCCTACGAACGACTTCAGATCTTTCCCGGAATGATTCCGGTCCTTTATTCTTTCTCTAAACTACTTCGGATCTCTCTATGGAACAATTCTGGCTTTCTCTTTCTCTACTGTGATTCCGTCTTACGAATGATCTCTCTCATCGTACCCTTAAGTGTATCCTCTCACGACTCGGGAATGCTCTAGACATGATCTGTATCAATGATCAACAGAGGGACCAGGGATATCCATGTGACCCCTATGCATTCCTGATGACAATGTCATTTGAACCGCTAAATGTAGCATCCAATTCCTTTTTTTTCTTGATACGACTTGTCCGAGATCCGATCACTGGTATCACATACCTTATTCAATCTCGTTCACAACAAGTTCTGTTTTCTTGTTACCGTGATATTCCCCGTGACCGAGTCACATGTTGCAACATTTATGGATGTAATCTCACCAAGCCGGCCGTATGTATCCTTACCCGTCATGTGGGTGAACAAATCCCGGTCTTGCAGTCACATGTTATCAACTGTTTCTACGGAATACTCAACGTACACCTTTACGGCCACCGTATTACCAGATGACGATTGATGCAGTCAAAGCAGCCTCGGAAACGTTGAGTAATATAAGCTTACGGTCTAAGGAAAAGGAGTCTAGGTATAGCTGTTGCAACAATGAACTATATGACTTGGTTGCGTTGCAATTCTTCGAGGAATGTCCATCACATCATTCTCCAATGATATGACCCGTTGTCAATTGGCATAAATGCCCATGATCTTGAAACCCAGATCATCCTCATGACCAACGAACTAGTATGAATAGAGGCTACTAGGGACTTGGTTGTTTCATACCACACCTGTACCAATGTTTCTACTTGGCACATTTATAACACAATATGAAACTATTATAAACTAATTGAGATATGACAATAAAAACCTATTTATTATTTGCCTCTAGGGCATATCTCCTGCGGCTTGCTAGAGTGAATTTGAGTCCACTGAGACTAAATGAGGACCATAAATTGAAGAAAAAATTTGGCGTAGTACAAACCTTGGATCTTTACCCTAAAATACATGACGACTAGTGTTCATGTGCTTTGCTGCAGAGAAATAAAGTGCAAATGTTTTGAATTTGAGTAATTCGAATGTTTAATCATGAAGTGAGATCATTTGGTTACTTAATTATGATTTTTTCACCAATATAACCTTTTTCATGTATTCTTTAAAGGAAATCTCGTCGAGTGAATATTCGAATAGCCGAAAGTATTTAGAACTCCGGATTTTGTAAATCCTAAATTTTGAGAATAATTCATAATTTAAAGAAAAAGGAAGTTGTTTACACATGCTTACTAGAGTGAAATTGAGTCCTAAGAGTAAATGAGGTTCATACCATGCTACAGAGCAACTGTTGCGAATTTGACTAATTCAAATGTTTAATGCCGATGTGAGATTATTTAGTTACTTAATTACGAATTTTCCAGCAATTTAAAATCTTGTTGATGTATTCCTTGACAATTATAATATAATCGAGCATTAGAAATATTTGGTAGTGTGCATGAGCATGATCAGTAATATAATTGAACACTAGAAATTTTAAGAAACTCCATATAAAGGAGTATATTAATATATATAGAAAGTTCACCAGAGGCACCACAGATATATTGTTTTACATACAAACACGGATAAAAATTAACTAAAACAAAATAAAAGCAGGGTAGTAGAAGGAGGCCAGGACACAGAGACACCTTGCAGGGGCAGCAGCAGGAGGTCGGATCAGCCTACTCAAGGGGATATCGGCCAATCCTGATTTAATCCCGGAGAAATTTGCCGAAGGCTGCATGTCGCGCCAAGGTCTTCAGCTGATGCCTTTGGTCTCTGCTTTTTCCAACATTCACCGCATGCTGGATCATGTTGTTGAGGTTCGTATCGATGGCTCTGCCACATAATGGGCAAAACAGTCTGCCCCTATGGTAGAAAGGGATTTGCCCACACTGTAACCGCCTCAGCACGTAGCGGCTCTTGTTGTCCCTCGAGTACTTGCTATCGTCCACTTCATCATCATCATCCTGTTGATTTTTAACAACATAATCATACATATAATTGAATTGTATTACAACTCAAGAATTAACAACATATATGTAAGACAATATTAAATTGATACCAAAGAGAATGCATCTCAGAAATAGTTTGATCATTTCATATATCATGCCATCTCAACACAATGACAATTAATTGGATCAGAGTATATGTAGAACAAAGATTGCAGCCTCATAAGTTTCTTCAGGGATAGCGTAAGCGAACCAAGTAACAATTGCACAACCTATTGTTCTTGTACATTGCCTCAGGTTTGCTAACTCATCCCTAAAAAATCTGACACCTCTGCCTCTCTTTTAGGAAAAATTTGAATCATTGGCCATAATAAGAATTTAAAATTTAATCCTACGAAACAATATTCGGGAATATACATATTCAGATACAAAAACAATCTCCAGGTACATGTAGAAGCAACTTATGATCAAACCATGCATATACATATGCATCATATAAATCATTCAAAGATCAGAAACAATTCAAAGATCTAGTTCTATATGAGAATAATCAAGGGTTGCCTCCGCCTGCCGCATGCCCCTCATCGAGATCTACCGCTGGCACCACGACATTGTCGATCACATGCTGCTCGACGGTGACTAGCTGGACGGACGAGCTTGAAGCCTCGACGGCACGACGACGAGCAGCGTGCGTGCCCGGAGAATCCGCCTCCGCCTGCTCGGCAAGGACCGAGCCATCTACTGTTGTGCCTCCAACTGTCTTCACCTCCGGCTCGTCTCCACGCGTATGCTCCATGGCGGAGATAGGGAGGGTGGTGGTGCAAGTGAAGGACTTTCGGCGCGCACGAAAGGTGTAGATTGGTGTTTTGTGACTTGACAGATTAGGGAAAATGACATGAGCTTATGGAAAAAGAAGGCCGAGCGGGTTTATATACGGGGGACCGTTGGTAGTCCTCGAGTGGACACGTGGGTGTGGACTCGTGTGGGTGGGGATACCACGATCTCCACTTTCTAACTGCATTAACAACACGCGCAGGATTTTCCTAAAAAACACGCGCATGCTACCTCGAGAAGGTGCACGACGATAGTTTTCCAGATGGGTGGCATAATGGTCCGCCTTAGTAGACACCTAGAGGCGTTTAATATTTCTGACCGGCTGCGGTTGAGTGATTTAGAGAGACGACCAGTAATTTCTGTCGTCTCAGCTTTAATCTAGAGGAGGTTTGTTTTAATGACCGACTAAGGGGCACTAGTACTAGAGATGGTGTATATTAAAAACCGTCTGAGATCAAAGTTAGAGGCGGTCAAAAAATTACGACCGCCTGAGGTTGATGAACACAGCCGGTGGTTTGTATTTTTGGGGTAAACCGGCTCTAGACACAGTCTCTAAGTAACAAGTTTGTACTAGTGACCACAACCACTTTGCAGTTGCTACTCACATTCAGCTTAGGGACAATTGCATAAGAAGCACTACCACACGAAGCTTGGGAGCTGACGCTTATAGATGCCGATGCACAGCTTTAGTTGCGGCGGCGGATTTTTTGGCGTGGCACAATGTGATCCATCGAGCTAGCGCTTCCGCGGAAGCAATGCGTTTACGCCATGGCCCATTCAGGGTGGCACTGCATACATGCCATGACAGCTGTGAGACTATGGCAGAAAGATACTGCCTGCTCTGGTACACGTCAGCGGATGCGTTTGTGCATATCAATATAATTAAATTGATAATTAATCCATAACATTTTGTATATAGATCACATATAAAAAATATAGAAAACTCATAATACAGAAAATCATATCACACGACAATGATACACATATATAGTTCAAATGCAAGTTCGTCACCCCAATCTAGTTCATATACATCTCTAAAAAACTAACTATCTATATCATAATAACTGACTTAGATTTTATGCACCGTCACGACCAAATAGCCCTCCTTTGATTTAAACTCGAAGACATACACAGTTCCTTCCTACAACTTCTTCTGAACAACACTGTCTATCCAATTTGAAATCAAGATGGTAGTGCCATCATTTCCATGCTTCACATGATCTTTTTTATGGTCCTATTCCCACCGTGATCTTCATGAATGTGAGGAATGAGAAACATGCGATAAAATGTGCATAAAAAGTACTTCATATGAAGGAAGAAACAATTATGGTTGTGGTAAATACAAACATCAATAGGAAGAAAGAAACAACTATTGGTTGTGGTAAGAAAGCTATCATATTTTCTTTGGAGATGTTGTTCTTGTTCGTGGTGGAAATGTAGTACGGGATTGTTGGCTTGTATCTTCCGACTATTCTCCTCAGGTTTCTCCTTCTTAATCTAGTCATATGGACAACATTGCTAAACCTATAGCGAAGGTTGTACTTATCTACAACTCAGGCATCTGATCCTGAAATAAACTTATATTACTTCACACACATACATACATGCATGTTATTGATCTAATGTCACCACTATACCTCACATGGTAAAGGGCACGACCAGACAAGAGCTAGGTACTTTGTCAGGGTTGTTCTCCATATTAGACATTCCTAACCTACAGAGTCCAACAACGCCACCTTATTCTGTTAGAACAAAAGTTCCTAACATATAAAGACCATTCAGATCAACGTGAGGTACCAGGGAGGATGCCAAAGCAGTTCCTGCAGCCTCGGTAGATGGCGCCAGATTGGTTCGTGCAACCGCGGTCGAGATCACCAGAGATATGATGGGTGAAACTAAGATCTAAAGGTAGAGAGTGGTCATGAGATATGAAGCTGGGCAATTTATCTCGAATAAGGTTGAGATCTAAATCTTGGTGGGCTTGGTCAGTTTTGGCACATTAAACAAGATAGGTAGACAATAATAACAAAAGAAAATAAAATACTTATACTTAGATAATAATTGTACAATACAGATCTAAAAAATAGCACACGAATTACTACTCAATTATAAAAAACATGTTCAAACTAATCCTCCTCAATAGACTCCGCGAAGGTAATCGAGTCCGCGTCGTCATCCAGCAGGTCCTCCACATCATCACTTTGAACTATCTGTCTCATTCTCATAATGACATCGAGCATCTCGTAGGAGATCTCATGGCATTCCTCCTTCTGCTCGTGGAGAAACTTGTTCGCCTCTTGTTGAGCTCCGGTGTTCATTTTCTCAATCTGGAACATCTTTCGTTGCTGGCGCATCACTTCCTTATGTTTAACTTGATTCCAAAGATAGCGCAACATCCGCTGAAGGTGGATAGACTTGTGCTCCAGCCCAGCCCGTACAGTGGCACTGTAGTTAGGAACCTCCTGACCGCATCCAAGGAACATGCGGCCGGTGTGATGGGTCCATCGACGGTCATACATAATTTTGCGATGCGGTGGAAGGCCGTACACACACTAAAGTTGTGTAGGCGTCTCAACCTCATTCTATTGCGGGTCATCATTAATAGTATCAGGAGGTAATCCAGGCAGAATCTACGGGTGAGTGATAATATGAAGAAGCGAGACTTTCCTCCAAATGTGAAAACATAGATTGATCAAAATCAAGAAACCCCAAATATCCGCCTAAATCAAAATTAAAATATAGAAAAAAGGCTTACATCCATCTCGCAATCGATCTCTGTAGCACGCCGCTCTCGTCGGATTCGCCCCTCGCGCTGGTTGAAGCTTTCATGTAGAGAGAGAGTGAAGATAAGCGAGGATCGGATTGGGGAGACGTAGAAAAAAGGCTTACGTCCATCTCGCAGTCGATCTCTGGAGCACGCCGCTCTCGTCGGATTCGCCCCTCGCCGCTAGCTGAAGCTTTTATACAGAGAGGGGGTGAAGATAAGTGAGGATCGGATTGGGGAGACGATGAAGAGTACGGAAGAGATACTTTATAACCGCCCAGTCGACTCTTGTCTTTCGTGCTGGGGCTCAGCGATCAGTGGGACGGGGTTAACCTGCCAGCCCAGATGGGCCCCCTATGCAGGTCGCGTATAATCCATGGCACCAAAGAATGTGCATGCGCCCAGTCAACCACTACAATAAATAGCGCCACACTTGCCTACCAGGCACCGCAACATAATTTAGTGCCGGTATCGGTAATACCATGGTGTAAAAATTTGTGCCGTCCTCGATTGCCACCGCGAACCCTCGTATGCCGTGCATCCAACTATTGTAGTCCCTCTCTATTTCAAGATTCAATGCCTGTAACTTTTTCTTGTGGATGAGCTCACCTGGCTATTTCTTTTTACTGCTAGCTGTAAATTTCCCTCCAATGCTAGTGATGCATAGTTTGAGGCATATTCTAATAAGAACAGATTCAACATTTGGCCCCTTTCTTCTATGATACTCAATGAAGAGTTTGGCAATGCAACTCATTGCCATTCGAAGAGTAAACTAATCCAAAACTAACCTTTTTATTTTCTTTCTTTGTTTCCTTTTTGTCTTATATTGTAGGAAGCAAGAATAAGAAGAAAAGAAGGTATAGAAGATAAAGAAATAGATAGAATTTAGTTTAAGTTTTTGTCCCTTTTTACTTTGTTGTAATTTCCCTTTTTTATTTGGACAATTGTAAGGATATGGTAATGTTATTAATATAATAAAGTAAATGCTTTATTTCTTGATACTTATAAGTATTGCAGATGATGACTAGAGCGCGTGGCCGGACGTGCAGGTGCGTAGCAGTCCGATTTGCTCTCGTTGACCGTGATGTGGCCACTCTGCTGCTCTGCTCATTACATTTGGGTGCGCGTGGTACCAAAAATATCCACAGTGGGTATATGTAAAAATATCAGTGCATCGTGAAAAAAGAGAAAAAGAGAAAATTGTGCAGTACCACTAGATCGTCCTGGTTGAAGGCAGCACAACACGCATGGCCGGTGCACTACTAGGACATCGTCTCGTGCCTTCGACCGAAGGAAGTGCAACACAACACAAAAAGGCAGTGCACTCGTGCACTGCCAGGATATCTGGTCGTACACTGCGCCAGAAGACAGTGCAACACAATATAAACAGGTAGTGCACCAGGACATCGTCCCGTGCACTACGATACCGAAGGTAGTGCAACACAACACAAAAAGACAGTGCATGAGTAGTGCAGTGCTAGGATACCTTGCCATGCACTACGACCGAAGAGAGTGCAATATAATACAAAAAGGCAGTGCGCAGACAGTGCACAACCAGTGGACCGTCCCGGGCACCATGACCGAAGGCAGTGCACTGAAGTAGAAAAGGCCGTGCATTCGCATCGGCAGTGCACTGCTAGGACATCGTTTCGTGCACCGCGACCAAAAAAACAGTGCAATGCAGTAGAAAAAGGTAGTGCACCGGCCGTGCACCGCCAGCACATCATGTTGTGCACCGCAAGCGAAGGCAGTGCAACGTAGGATCAAAAGTCAGTGCAAAAGAAAAGTTCGTCAAAACCGATCAACATGGGATATAACTTTGTAGATCTCGGTATGACTAGTACAACCGTGAAAACGGATCTCAGTTTAGACGATTCGGTTAAAAGATATCGCATTTTTCTTAATTGAATCTAAAAGAAAAAGGGAAAAAGGATCGTGATCCTCTCTCTGCAGGCACCACGTGTCGCACAGGGAAGGCTGGGGATAGCGTGCGAGGAACTCTCAAGACACCACGTGCAGGGATAACAACAATTGCGGGCCGAGCTCTAGAACGCGCACGCTTTTTCTAGTGTTCTGAGTATTGTACTATTGTTATTGTAATAAAGATTCTTCATTTCTATTTTATTATTGTATTCAAATTACTTTTCCTATTTATAATTTCTTATTTGGGACTTGTAAATTATTGTGTCTCTATTTATGTAATAAAATACTATTTTTATTCATAATTGTATTTCAATTATGGAATTCATTTATTCTTTCTAATTCGTTTTCATTTTGTTTTGTATTCAAATATTTCATTTGAAATGTTCAGTTTTGATTTGTTTTCCCCCCAAAGCAAAGAAATCAACAAATATCATGCCAAAATTCCCAGCACTCATTTGCAATGACAAAACTGTAATTCATCGAAGTGAGCGGAAGCATGCTCCCTCTAGGGTTTTAGTTTTGTGAAAATTTCCCCCTAATTTTTAGAGCATGCATGTAGATGTAAAAAATCCTAAATCTACCCTTTGTTTAGTCCTAAATGTTGAGATGTTACAAAGCTCGAGAGGCTTGTTTGAGACTATACAAATCTTTGTCAAGTTTACAGATATAATGTGGAACATTCTAAACTTCAAACCTAGGTGGTTATTTCATATAAACCTCTTCTTCTGGAACACCATTTAAAAACATGTTATTGATATCGAGTTGCTGTAAGCTCTAGCCCCTTGAAACTGTAGTAGCTGCTTTGACAACATGACTAAAGGTATCTTCGTAGTCTATAGCATACCATTGTTCAAAACCTTTTACAACTAACCATGCTTTGTATCTGTCAGTTGTACTATCAACATTTTTCTTAGTACGATATACCCATTTGTAATGAATGACATTTTTGTTGGAGTTGGGAGGAACAAGGTGCCTTGTATTGTTTCTATCAAAGCCTCATATTGTTCCTCCATATCACCCTCCAATGAGAATCATCAAGTGCTTCCGCAAGATTTTGAGGCTTTGGAATACTAACCGTGTCATGGTCTGGAACACGGCGGTGCCATCGGGGATGGCTTAAGAGGGAACAATCAGATGCTAGCGGTGGCTACCACAACATGATTGGGCACGAGCAGTGCAGACACAACGAAGTAGCCAGGTTCAGGGGTGAGGTAACACTTACTCCTGCAAAGATCTACTATATTGCGGGTGTATGCCCAGTACAAATGCTCCTGGAGCTGTATCTCTAATGAACTGGTGAGAACTAGAGGTGGAAGATGATCTAGAGAAGCTAAGTCTCTCCGTTGCTAACGGTAGCCCTGCACCCCCTTATATACTACGGGGGGTGCTGGTTACAAGGTTAGCCGGCTGGCGGGGCCTAGCCGGTGGGCCATAGCGTAATAGTTAGCGCTACAGTGTTTAGCCGCTAGAGCTACAGTGGTTAGCTGCCACCTTTTCCCCGCATAGAGCGGGTGTCGCATCCTACGGTATGGGCGGCACTACAGCCCAAGCTGACGCACAACCGAGAACCCAGAGGCATGCTCTTGCTTCGACTATTACGCCCTTCGGATCCTCGGTACTAATTCTGAGGTTACCAGATGGAGCTGGCCATCCGACGGGCTTCTCTGATTATCCGGCTAGACGGGCCAACCAGGGTGATCTTGGTTGAGGTCCGGTTGGAGCGTTCCAACCGGCTATAGCTTTGTATCCCGTGGCCATCCGGCCTAATCCTTCTGGAGACGGCACACTTGGCCTGGCTTATCCTACCTAGGGGTCATCCCCCCGGACAAACCGTCTCTTCCACCAAGGGTGAGCCTCACGAGCCTTTCTACCATCTCTGCAAAGTTGTTCATGAGACTACCGCGCACATGTTATTCTCTTGTCGCTACTCCAAGTGTACTTGGGCTACTACACCATCTTGGCTTGGCAACCTTAAACTGTTCAGTCCAACTAGCGCCTATGATTTTGTTGGCCCCCTTTGGGACCAGTAACCCAATCATCCTGACTTTTCTCCCAAAGGACTAAGATCAGTGACCATGCTCCTATACTAGAAATTATAGAATGAGCAAAATGCAAGAGTCTCCACCAACAAATCTTCCATGCCAATTTCGTTGATCACAAGAATTAAGGAGGAAGGTCATGCTTCATAGCTGCTGGTGCTAGACACCTTGCCCAACTCATCCCTTAGTGTTCGGTTTCCAGCATGTGTGTTGTGACCTTTCTATGATGTAACGTTTTTTTTTGTTTAACTTTGGCCGCGCTGTTTTCTCCTACTACATCAAAGCAGAACTCCTTCCCCATTTAAAAAAACCCTCATTTTAAGTTGTATTTTGTCTAACTTCTATTTTAGATACTAGCCATAGAAAGATTTTAATCTTAGCAGGAGCTCTCAAACACCCTAGCCGTTTGAAAACTTTAATACAACCTTGTTTGCGTGTCATTATATAAGGAGTTTAACTGTAAATCCCTGTTGTCCTAGCTTCCAAGAGACACTTGGATCAAGGTTTCTTTCGGAAGATGTTTTTTCTTCAAAACTCATTTCCAATACCTATCCTCATTATCAAGTCTCCACAACTATTTACAAAGCAAACTAATATACATTAGATCTTGGTTCAAAACACCCAAACCAGTTAAATCTTAGGGGAACACACAGTCTCCTAGTTAATCAAATGATATTTCATGATTACTTGTTCCTCTTGCCAAAGTTATCCATTTCTAAAAATATCAAACCTCATCCTCATGCCCATAGGTACTCTAGATCAAGGAAAACATAAACAAGGGAATGGTTGTTAGAAATGCATTCAGGAGAATTGTCCTCGATCCAATGTCTAGCAACTTCCCCTGCCATCATCCTAATCTTTTCTCAAAATTCATCTTCTACTAGTCTTCAATGTATATTAAGAATATTTTCCTATCATAAATATGAAGGTAAAACTCCACATTTACATGTAGAAATATCCTCATAAATATGTGCCTGTTCTTTAATTTTTTCTAGACAAAACAGCTCACTTTTGAGGAAATTTATTTTCAATGTAACATTTGTTCAAGCAAAGTAAGAATTTCAAGTTCCTTGCATTTTCAAACCACCGTCTAATGGGAAAATGGTATCATTTGCCTGCATACTGGAGAATGACAATGCCATTCTCCTGCAAGTGAGGGACCAGACTAGTCAACACCTCAGCATCTTGTGCATTTCTTCCATGACACTCATATCCACAACTACATTGAAGATAATTGGAGACAGGGGATCACCCTGTTGCACACCTCCTCAAGTAGAAAAGAAGATCCCAGTCCCAGGTTGTCATTCATTTCGATATTCACCTTCACACTACTAACGATACTGAAAATCTGATCTTCTCATTTGTTAGACAGGCCTTTTTTTTAACACTGCATTATACAAAGAAATTCAAATTTACATTGCCATAAGCCTTTTCAAAATCAACTTTGAAATTACACAAGGCATTTTTTCCTCTTTACTTTATGAAATTTCTGAATCACCATTGCATCCTCACATTTGGGGATCAATGCCGTTCCGAAATTTAATCTACCAAGGTCTAATTTTCCATCAATAAAGTCATCAAAAAGATTCTAGCCACTTTGTAACCCAAGCTACCAAAAGCCTGTGTGATCTGAGCAAATCAGTGTACTGGTACCTTGACGGTACTAGAGGACGTGGAAATTCAGGAACCTGAGGATGGCATAGAAGGTTCAGAGGCACGGCCGTGGACCAGTGAGCACCATAGGGGAATGGATAGCGCTCTTTGGGACACGCAGCCACCTAAACTCTCCTTTCACTGTCTTCCCGTCTGTACCACTCAAAACAACACCTTCCCCTGCACCTAAACTCCCCTCCGTCCTCTCCTTCCTTCTAGACACCAATTCTTCTTCCTCACCAAGCTGAGCAACCTCCGGAGCAACCGAATTGCAGCATGCACGCAGTGATGAAGGCTCTTGCTGCCACCTCACCGGTCTCGGCGCCGCCACAGCCCCGTCGAAGCCTCGCAGGTTTTGTTCCTTCATTCTCACTGAAGCTACATTTCCATTTATGCCCGGCAGTTGTTTATATTGTTAACCATTTTCTTAGAGGAATGCATAACTGTGTGAATACAGTATGCAGATTTCACTGCACGTTGCTCGTACCTTAGGAGAGTTCAGAATTGACTATGGCGCCTTTGTATGCCGTTCGGTCGCACCATTTTTGTTAATGATGCCATTTCGGTTGGAGTAAGCATTGCAGTAACGAAAAAAAAAAGGTCACATCTCACTCGGTCGGGTCGTTCTGAAGTCTTCCACACATTCAGTGAAGAGTAGTATAGCGTGCGCTATGTATTAGCGACCATCTTTGTGATATCCTATTCTCTGTTTTTCCGTCCCAAATCAAAATTGCAGAATGCAATTTCTGCCCATGACCCTAAGCCATTCTGAATTTCACATTCAGTACTTACCTGACACCACGCATTTACAGGCTCATCAGGTGCGCCATGCCAAAGCCTGCACTCCTCCTTCAGCGGCATCTCCCTGCGGTGCCGGCGCCCCTACAAACCTGTCCACTCGAGACCATGCAGCTCCCGTTCACCGGTGGCGATGCTGGCGGTGAAGCCGGCGATCCAGTTCATCCAGGGCACGGACGAGCAGACGATCCCGGACGTGCGGCTGACCAAGTCGCGCGACGGCACGAACGGGGTGGCCATCTTCGAGTTCGACCAACCGTCGGTGTTCGACTCGTCGGCGGAGCTCGGGGACATCACGGGGTTCTACATGATCGACGAGGAGGGCGTGCTGCAGACGGTGGACGTGAGCGCCAAGTTCGTCAACGGGAAGCCGGCGAGGGTGGAGGCCAAGTACGTGATGCGCACGGCCAGGGACTGGGACAGGTTCATGAGGTTCATGGAGAGGTACTCGCAGGCCAACGGCCTCCAGTTCGTAAAGAATTAAACTTGCCAATGTCTTCTTCTTCTTCTTCTTCTTCTTCTTCTTCTTCTTCTTCTTCTTCTTCTCGTCAGTCCGTGTATCTGTGTTACCGAGTTCTGTTCAGTGTAACTGCTGCATCGCTAGTCATGCTGGAGCTGATTTTTAAGGTAAAAAGCTTGCAAGTGAGTTGTCATGTGTAACTTGACCTTCTGTAAACACCAGCCGAAGGGTGATATCCTAGAGAGGGAGAGGGATTGGAAAATATGATGGATATGTTATTGACTCTCCTAGACGAGTATATATAGGCCTGGATGCATTATCTTGAAGTACAAATCAAGCTAGGATGGGCCTAACTATTCTAAACTATCATAACAGTCGTATCCGTACAATACTCAACATTCCCGCAAATCGTAGCGGTAGCGTCGTGAACAGCTGAAACATCGTGGACGATCAGACGGAAGATAAACCGAAATACTATCCAGTAGACTGACATCCCCCACAGTCTGTGTTAGCTTTGCGACAATCAAATAACGAAGAACAAAAAATAAAATCGCAGCAAGGGGGACACAGATTTAACGTGGAAAACCTTCTCCAACAAAGAGAGAGAAAAACCACGGGCGCCAGCCAGCAGAACTTCACTATACGGGAAGTGTTTACATAACGCCGGGATTTCACAGATGCAACTTATCCCAGCCGGCGGCTTACACGAGGTTTATATAGCGGTGGTAACCTAGGTCATCAACGATCCGGCGACGGGTCTCACTCCGCTCCGTCAGAAGTTGGCCTTTACTTTGTAGAATTTGGATCAATATATAACAAACTCTATCTTGAGACAAATTCCTTCTTGTAGCATCAACAGTAATCATCTCCCTGAACAAACAAAGAAAACACTTTCAACGCCAACAACCACTTGGGCTAAACAGTTATACCAACTAAGCTTGAGCATAGCTCAAACTTAGTAACAGGAGCAGGCTTTGTCATCATATTAGCAGGATTATCATGAGTGCTTATCTTGCATACCTTTAGTGTACCTTGCGCAACAACATCACAAACGTAATGGTACTTGATATCAATGTGTTTTGTTCTCTCATGGAATATCTGATCCTTAGTAAGGTAAATAGCACTTTGACTGTCACAGAACAGGTTAATGCAAGAATCATCCTGACAAAGCTCAACATACAAACCTTTTAACCAAACAAACACTTTGCAAGCTTCAGCAACATCCATATATTCTGCTTCGGTTGTAGATAAAGCAACAACTGGTTGCAGTATTGCCTTCCAACTCATGACACATCCACCTACCATGAACACATAACCTATGAGGGACCTCCTCTTATCCAAGTCTGTAGCAACATCTGAATCCACATAGCCTGTGAGTCCCTCACAAGTCTTGCCAAACTTCAATCAAGCATTTGATGTGCCACGGAGATACCTGAAAATCCACTGAATAACTTTCCAATGTTCTTTAGCGGGATTAGCCATGTAACGACTCACCAAACTCATAGCATATGATAAATCAGGGCGAGAACAAACCATGACATACATCGAGGAACCAACAACACTAGAATAGGGACTCGAGACATATACTTAATGTCTTTATTAGAACTAGGACATTGCAGTGCTGACAATTTAAAGTGAGGAGCAACAGGAGTACTAACTGATTTTGCATCATGCATATTAAAACGTTGGAGAACTTTCTCAACGTAACTTTGATGACTAAGAAATAACAACCTAGATTTTCTGTCCCATTTAATTTCCATACCTAGGATTTTCTTAGCAGCACCAAGATCTTTCATCTCAAATTCACTACTTAGGTGTGCCTTTAAAGTAGTGATTTCTTTCATGCTCTTGGCAGCAATTAACATATCATCAACATATAAAAGCAAGTATATAGGTGATCCATCAACAAACTTAATGTAAACACAGCTATCAAACTGAGACCTCTTAAAATCTTGTGAGATCATAAATGAATCAAACCTTTTGTACCATTGTCTTGGAGATTGCTTCAAACCATAAAGCGACCTCTTCAATTTGCACACAAAATCCTCTTTTCTAGAAACTATGAACCCTTCAGGTTGGTCCATGTAAATCTCCTCCTCTAGTTCACCATGCAGAAAAGCAGTCTTTACATCTAGTTGCTCAAGCTCAAGATCATGCATAGCAACAATACCAAAGAAAGCAGAATAGAACTATGCTTCACAACCGGAGAGAAAACATCATTATAGTCAATACCTCTGGCCCAAGCCTCCGGCGATGAGCCTCGCCCCGCTCCATCAGAAGTTGGCCTTTACTTTGTAGAATTTGGATCAACATATAACAGTCCAAGCAGGAACGTCATGGACGGTGTAGGGGCGCACTAGCTTGGACTGTAGAGGAAGATGATGATGCTCAATCGAGGTGGTAGAACTTTGTGTCGATGTCGAGGGAGCCGAGAGCATAGGCCGATGCTTTGGTCGAGGTAGCGGTGCGAGGGGTCACCGTGGTTGATGTTGTGGTCAGGGATGCAGATGTCGAGGTAGTCGCACGTGAAGCCGCGTGCACATAATACGCGAGGATGATGATGGATACGTGTCAAGGTAGTTGTTGAAGGTGGCGATACCGGAGCCAATGCAGTCCGAGTCGTCGAGGATGAGGTTCGACCATAGTTTTGCCAGAACTAGGCGCACATCGGTAACGAATGCATCCATTGGTTTTGCCAGAACCAAGGACGCAAAGAAGAACTCGTCGATGATGCGGTCAAGAAAGTCGCCGAGGTCGATGCCGAAGAAGACGTCTTGTCGATGATGATGTAGACAATGCGCCGATCCGAGTTTGCTAGAATCAGGAACACGTCAGGGATGAAGGTATGTATCGATGTTGCCAGTACCGTGCATGCGAGGGCAGGGACCATCATGAATCTGTGCGCCAGTATTGTAGGGGACGAGATGACGATGTCGATGAGGTCATTATGGACGAAGATGTAGAAGGTGGAGAAATTAGCAGCAACCCAGAGTTGTCATGCTGGACGCCTAGAGAGGTGCGGCGGTAGTACTCGATGTAGGCAAAGAAGAATCCAGCGTGACAAAGACCATGCGTGGACATAGGCGACCCACACCGTGGGAGGTGACGCCGAGATAGCCTAGGGTGTCGGTGCGCGGGGAAAGCGATGTAGACTACGTGCAACGCTTCTACGATCCGATGGGGCTGCATAATTGCATGGCGCGAGTCGATGCAGCAGCTAGAGGCCACCGGTGGGTACACGCTTGTGAGGCAAGTTGACAGCCAGACGGTGAGGACCAAGGCCGCGGCGCTGCGACTCGAAGGGGCGACACAACAACATTTCGTAGCTCGATCAGTGGTAGGCGCGTGCTTGGGGATACGCTTGACGTAGACGGGCGCGAGATCGATTGATCAGACAGACGGTGTGTGGTATGCGCCATGGCATGGACGACCCATAGATCGGAGTCGATTGTGGCATTGTTGGTGAAGTACTGAATGATGATGATGAAGACGATCCAAGGGGGGGAGGCCGTGACAACCTACCGAGGAAGGCGTAGCAACCAGCTGAGGTGCGTGCAGCCTGCCATGAGGTTGTGATAGCCTGCAGAGGCAGGCGCGCAGCAGAGGAGGCAAACACACGAGTGCGGTGTAGATCGTCGATACCTATGGTCAGAGTAGAGGCATGACGACGTTGACGTGAGCGACTCAATCCAATTTATGATCATTAAACCAAAAAAACACCGCTTGAATGATCGGTAGAGAGAAAAACAGATCTAGAGATCGGAAAAAAATGACTCATCAGGGCAACCGATCACTGATCGACGAACGAGCCCTGCTACGGGTTACGCAGCCCCCGGTGGAGATTGGAGATCGATCCCCCCGGGGGCGGCGCGGAGGAAGCGTGCTAGCAGCGGCTAGGGTTGGACCGAAATTAGTCGGATACCATGTAGAACGATGGAGAGGGAGAGAGATTGACGGAATATGATGTATATGTTATTGAGCCATGATGGCTCAAAATATATCGAGCTCATTGGGAACCCCAAGAGGAAGGTATGATGACAACAACAAGTTTTCCCTTAGTTATGAAACCGAGGTTATCGAACCAGTAGGAGCAAGGAAACAACTCCAAGGTGTTGCTAGCAACTTGGAATCCTGCTCAACACAACCACACAACTTTGCCCCAACTTACAGTGAGGTTGTCAATCTCACCGGTTTTGCTGAAAGCAAAGGATTAAACATATAGTGTGGAAGATAGTAATTGCTTCTAGAAAGTAAACAATAAACGGTAATCAATAGATGGTATAGCAATGGTAAAAGTATGGACCGGGGTCCATAGTTCACTAGAGGTGTTTCTCCTTAAGATAATATCATGTTGGGTGAACGAATTGCAGCGGGGCAATTGACAGATTTGAGAAAGCATAACAATGCATATACTAGACATCTTGACTCCTATGTGATTTGATTGGGAATTACAACATTATACATAAACCGTTATCCAACTGCATCTATGACTAATAATCCACCTTCAGGTTATCATCCGAACCCCCTCCAGTATTAAGTTGCAAGAAATAGATAATTGCATTAAGCAAAGTGTGTAAAGTAAACAATACGATTGCCCCATGGACAAAGGATTGTTGTTTTCTCCCTAGTAGCAACAACACATCTACAACCTTAGAGATTCATGTCACTTCCCCAGATTACTAGAGGCATGAACCCACTATCGAGCATAAATACTCCCTCTTGGAGTTGCAAGCATCTACTTGGCCAAGATAGCTACTAACAACGGAACGCATGCAAGATCCCAAAGAACATAGACATGATAGAATCAATAATCAATCTGAAATAGCATCTCAATATCCATCGGATCCCCGCAAACACAACATGTAAGATTTCAAATAGATGATCTTGATCATGAACGAAGCTCACAAGATCTAAACATGATAGCACAAATGAGAGAACCAACCATCTAGCTACTACATGGACCCATAGTCCAAGCGTGAACTACTCAAGCATCACTCCAGAGGCTTGCATGGTGATGAAGAAGGCCTCTAGGGTGATCTCTCCCCTCCGGCAGGGTGCCGGGAAAGGCTTCGGATCCCTCCCGATCTAGGGATGGAGATGGCGACGGCTATAGACTCTTTTGTGGATTTTTGATTGGGTACTTAGGGTTTTCGTCCTGGGAGGCTTTTATAGGCAAAGGGGCAAGGTCGGTGGAGCACTAGGGGGCCCACACCCCCTGGTGGTGCGCCCCCCAGGTCGCTCTTCCACCAGGTGTGGCCGCCCTGGTGCGCCACTTAGTCTCCCCTTCGGTGTCCGTATTGCTTCAGGTAAAATACTGACTTTGGCTTTTGTCCCGTCCAATTCCGAGAATATTTCTTTACTAGCTTTTCTGAAACCAAAAACAACAGAAAACATGCAACTAACACCGTGGCATCTTGTTAATAGGTTAGTTCCAGAAAATGTATAAAAATACCTCAAAGTATGAACGAAACATAAGAAAGTAGATATAAACCAAGCATGGAACATCAAAAATTATAGATACGTTTACGACGTATCAACATCCCCAAGCTTAACTTCTGCTCGTCCTCGAGTAGGTAAGTGATAAAAATAATAATTTTTGAGGTGACATGCACCATCACAATCTTGATCAAGGTATTTGTAAAGCATTGATAACTGGGATCAAAGTACTCTAAACATAAGCATGAAAGATGGAGTTCTAACAATAAGACATAGCAACTATGTTGTAACATGAAAATGGTACAAACAAAAGATCAGGAATAACAATGCATTGAAAGACGTTTGTTTGTTTCACATATAGAAAACATAATAAAAGTGGTATTCAGCTTATCCCTCATGGTATAGCAAAACATAAATGCATAGGACACCTTCAAAGTTCATAAGGGTGACTAGATACAAATAATTTAAGAGCAAGCAATATCAAAGTTATGAATCAATCAACAAGTTTTTGGACAATGCACATTAAACTAAGAATGACCACTATGCTCTCTCAATAGGTGCATAAAGATAGAAGATGGAGACTCAACATAAAAGTAAAAAGAAAGGCCCTTCTCAAAGGGAAGCAGAGATTCAAGTTTCATAAAGAGCTTCCAAAAATTATGGTACTTATTAGCTTTCAGCTCTCATCGCCCATATCATAAGCATCTTGAGGTGATTAAGGTTAAAGTGACACAAATATGAAGATATGCTTGACAAGTTATAAGTTGAAAATCTCATGCCCCGTGCTTACAAGTACCAAACCTCATGCTACTCAACTTTAGTCACAAGTAAGTCCTTGTCATTGTAAGTACATGTGTATCATAGAGAACCACCAATAGGGTACCACTTGCCCCATGATACATGAGCTATCCCATATCAAAATGACAAGGTAACAAACAATGAGCATCTCAGCGATCTTTTTATTTGCTATCTGCATAGGTTTTTATTGAGGATGCTTCATAGAATGCTCACTGTGGTTATGCTGCAAGTTTCCACCATGATTAGGCATGGCTTAGGCTAGCCGCCCAAGCGTTTCTCTAACACACATACAAACTCTATGAGCTTACAAGCTCCCCTTTTATTTCACACCGCCGGGATCCATAAGCAAAAGAACATGATATCAACCGAATAATAAGTGCAATGTTGAAAGCGTTCCCCATGACAACATGGTTCTGCTAATTCTCAACTTATAAAGTGCAAGCATATAACCAACATATATGAACACAATGGTTCAAGTTTATTAAGTGCAAGAAAGTAAAGTGTGCCATCAAGTTTGTGAGAGCTTTAATCACTAATTTTTGCATAACAAGTTTAATTTGGAAGGTAGATAAAAGCATGAATATACTTAGAATGGTGTAACACACCATGCATAGGAATTTATAGTGGACTCTTTGGAATTACTTGGTTTTCTTGGGGGTTGGATGCATGAGTGGAACTCATACTTGGTACAGGTGGAGGCTAGCAAAAGACTGGGAGCGACCAACTAAGAGACCAATAATGGTCATAATCATGCAAAGCGACAAAACATTATTAATTGAAGCATAAAGTGATATTACAAGTCATAAACTAAATGATCATAGAGGCTAAGGTGACTGGTTCATAGTCTTAACATGGTGTAAGCATGCGAAGTCAACCCAAATAAAGCATCGAAGGAGAATACCACAATATTATGCTTTTGAATGTTAAAACAACGCATGATTCTTTCAAGGCACTTTAAGCAATCTTAATTGTTTGGAACAAGTCCTGCTACAAAAATAATCACTAAGCATAAAGTCAATGCAATATCAAACATCACATAATAGAGTCTAGGCCATAGTCAAAACAAGCTCCTTTTGTACCCCTTATAAGCATGAATCTTCCTACTCTTTTCCAATCACCAATCAACTCATTTGAAACCACATATGAATGCGGGGGTCCAACCAATATATTTAAGCAAACCAAACAAAAGAAAACTAAAAAAACAAAGATGCTCCAAAAACAACGCAATAGTGCATGAAACAATAAAAATAACGTATTTGGAAGAAAACATGAGATTTTTATTGATAAAGAAGGGGATACCTTGGGCATCCCCAAGCTTTGACGCTTGTACTTCTTCAATATTTCTTGGGATGACACAGGTGGCATCCCCAATCTTGAGCTTTTGTCCATACTTCATCTCATCACATTATTCTTCCCTACACTTTAAAATGTCCTTCATACAAAACTTCACACAATCTTCATTAGCAACATTAGTGTATTCAAGATAATAAGTCTTTGGGTTTAGTACACAAGTAAAACTTCTATTAAAACACAAGATACTGTAGCTATTCCTTCTAAAAGCTCAAGTGATCAAAGAGAACTCAAAGAGAAAGAGATTAAGAGAAATAATGGCAGAAATCTGTCAAAACAAACCAGCAGGTAAAAACCAATTTTTTCGAAACCCTTATCTTACTCAAATCGAAAAGTGATAAAATAACGAAAGTTAGATAATAACTTGGGGCATAAGCACAAAAAATTACATCTCAATCCGACGTACAGGAATGTTTCACGATTTTTTACGGTGAAGCACAAAATCTGTTTCGCGACAACAACTTTCCCAAGTCTTACTTCTGTCTCATTAGAGGTTATTCTTGGCACAAACCACACAAAAAGGATAAGGAGAGGTTATTACTGAAGCAATAACTTCCAAGACTCAACGAAAGAAAAACTACTGAATAAAAAATTGGGTTATCTCCCAATAGTGTTTTTCTTTAACGACTTTGAGCTAGGCTCAGTAATTTGAGAAGATGCTCACATAAGAAATATGAATTGAAGCAAAAGAGAGAATCAAGGAGCAAATATGATACACATTTAAGTCTAACCCACTTCCTATGCATAGGAATCTTGTAAGAAAATAAATCAAAGAAGCACATAATAACAAGAATGGATAGATAAAACAAGAGCAACTTTGGAACTTTCAATATAAAGAGAGGTGTTTTAGTAACATGAGAATTCCAACAACCATATTTTCCTCTCTCATAATGATTTTCAGTAGCATCATGAACAAACTCAAACAATATAAATATCACACTCATCCTCCTTTGATAAGCATGGAGGGCGATCAAATAAGGTATTAGTTAAAGAGTTACTCTTATTGGGAGGTAGGCATGGGTAGCTGCTCCATTCTTCCTCCTCTTGATCATCACTCTCCTCCTCTTTTTCATCCAATGAGCTTCTAGTTTTAGCAATTTGTTCTTCCATAGGCTTCTGCAAGGCATTAGTCTCTTCCGTCGGTGGAGAGAATCTATTAAGATATTTAAGAATATAGCCATTTTCTTCCTTTTAATTATCAAAGCAAAATTTAAGTATATCATAAACCTCATATTTATAAGGTGCATCATCAGTATTTTCAAGCAAATAAGCAAGTTTGAATGCACCCTTCCAAGCAATAAATTCTTCAATTTGTTCCACATCATAAAAGTTCCCTTAACATAAGAAGATATGGTAACATCATCATTATACTCACATTGAAAAGGGAGGTGTTTATACCTCCTACAACAACAAGATTTATCAAAGTAATAAGTAACATTATAAGTAGAACACACATTTCTAGCAATGGTATACAATTTATTAATTTGTTCCCATAAGTGTTTCCCTTTTTGTGACAAGTGATGTTCCTTATAATAATATTTTTGTTCTTCCGTGGACCCACCTTGCCAATAAGATCTAGTTTCAAAAAAACCAACCATTGATAGAAAACATGATAAAGCAAGACAATAACAGACCAACAAAAATAACAACTATAGTAGGAACTAATTTTTTTGTATTTTTGATAAAAGAAGCAAACCAATATAACTAATTTTTTGTGTGTTTTTGATAAAAAGAAAGAAGCAAAACAAAGCAAAAATAAACTAAGCATAACAAAAAACAAAGTAAGGAGATTGTCTGTGAGAGACTCCCCTTGTGAAGCTGTCCTTAACTCCCCGGCAATGGCACTAGAAAAAAGGCTTGATGGCTCAAAATGTATCGAGCTCGTTGGGAACCCTAAGAGGAAGGTATGATGAGCACAGCAACAAGTTTTCCCTCAGTTATAAAACCAAGGTTATAAAACCAGTAGGAGCAAGGAAACAACTCCAAGGTGTTGCTAGCAACTTGGAATCCAGCACAACACAACCACATAACTTTGCCCCAACTTACAGTGAGGTTGCCAATCTCACCGGTTTTGCTGAAAACAAAGGATTAAACGTATAGTGTGGAAGATAGTAATTGCTTGCATAAAGTAAACAGTAAACGATAATCAGTAGATGGTATAACAATGGTAAAAGCATGGACCAGGGTCCATAGTTCACTAGAGGTGCTTCTCCTTAAGATAAATAGCATGTTGGGTGAACAAATTACAGCGGGGCAATTGACAGATTTGAGAAAGCATAACAATGCATATACTAGACATCTTGACTCCTATGAGATTTGATTGGGCATTACAACATTATACATAGACCGTTATCCAACTGCATCTATGACTAATAATCCACCTTCAGGTTATCATCCGAACCCCCTCTAGTATTAAGTTGCAAGCAACAGATAATTGCATTAAGCAAAGTATGTAAAGTAAACAATACGATTGACCCATGATCAAAGGATTGTTGTTTTCTCCCTAGTATCAACAACACATCTACAACCTTAGAGATTCCTATCACTTCCCCAGATTACTAGAGGCATGAACCCACTATCGAGCATAAATACTCCCTCTTGGAGTTGCAAGCATCTACTTGGCCAAGATAGCTACTAACAATAGAAAGCATGCAAGATCAAAAATAACATAGACATGATAGAATCAATAATCAATCTGAAATAGCATCTCAATATCCATCGGATCCTCGCAAACACAACATGTAAGATTACAAATAGATGATCTTGATCATGAACGGAGCTCACAAGATCTAAACATGATAGCACAAAAGAGGAGAACCAACCATCTAGCTATTAAATGGACCCGTAGTCCAAGGGTGAACTACTCACGCATTACTCTGGAGGCTTGCATGGTGATGAAGAAGGCCTCTAGGGTGATCTATCCCCTCCGGCAGGGTGCCAGGAAGATCTTCGGATACCTCCCGATCTAGGGATGGAGATGGCGATAGCTACAGAATCTTTCGTGGATTTTTGATCAGGTATTTAGGATTTTCGTCCTGGGAGGCTTTTATAGGCGAAGGGGCAAGGTCGGTGGAGTACCAGGGGCCCACACCCCTGGTGGCGCGCCCCTAGGCCATGCCGCCACCAGGTCTGGCCGCCCTGGTGCGCCACTTCGTCTCCCCTTCGGTCTCCGTATTGCTTCGGATAAAATATTGACTTTGGCTTTTGTCCTATCCAATTCTGAGGATATTTCTTTACTAGCTTTTCTGAAACCAAAAATAGAAGAAAAGAGGCAACTGGGACTGTGGCATCTTTTTAATAGGTTAGTTCCAGAAAATGTATAAAAATACGTCAAAGTGTGAACAAAACATAAGAAATTAGATATAAAACAAGCATGGAACATCAAAAATCATAGATACGTTTACGACGTATCAAGCCACATGGACGAGTATATATAGATGTACAGGAGATCATTTTGGAGTACAAGTCAACTTAGACTCGGAGTCTAACTATACTAAACTACCGTAACAATATGTATCCGCACAATAGTCTAACAAATATGTATAACAAATATCAATATGGATAACCTTGTGTAGTTATCCTTTCGGCGGAATGCTTCGTTCGCCACTGGATTCCCATGCATAGTGGGATCTCCATATCCCCCAACTCTTGTCTCCTGAAACCCCATATACATCCTCTTCCTTCGCTCAATAGTTCAAAGAAGTTACCTCCTTGCCAAAGGTATTGGATCCACCATCACAAATACATACATTTGTTGCTATCATTTGGGGCATCTCATATGATCGAAAATTATACTACAGTTTAAGCCTGAGCAAAAGCAAGCCATCTGAGGCCATCTACTAGCATGCGTGTTTCTGGTCGTCTGATTTTCACTCTGAGTCATCTCAACCGTGCAGTTTCAGGTGTTGACCGAAGTATTACGAGCTGGTCCCTCCTGTCCCCACCCCCACCCCCATCTCAACCCCATTCTCCTCCACCCACTCATCCCAGCCCCTCCTCCGTCTCCCCTAGCAACATGCCCTGCCCCTGCCGCTCCCGAGTTCTCCCTCTCACCTACGCACCCTTCGCCCCTCCACTCACGATGCCACCACCTCGTGTCCAACTCCCGCATACAGCGGCGGCCACCTCTGCTTCCTCGCTGGAACCTGCCCAGTACTGATTCAACATCGCTCCAGACCTCGTGCACCCGTCCACCACCATGCTTTGCCGGTGGTAATAAGAAAGATATGGAGGAGGTGAGCACGTGGGATGGTGGGGTGAGAGAGGGGAGGCGCATATAGAGACGCTCCTATGCGGAACTACGTGAAGATGTCGCATCATCCTCACTACTTTGACTGGAAAAATCATGGACGCATGGCAGAAAACAGGAATTGAAAAGGAGAAGGCTCCTCCGCTCCCAAGCTCTCCCTCTCACCTCCGCTCCCTCCGCCCCTCCACTCATGAGGTCACCGCCTCCCGTCCAGCTCCCGCATCCACCATTGTCCGCCTCTTCTTTCCCGCCTCGAACCTTCCCAATACCGATTCAACATCGCCTTGACCTCGCGCACCTGTCCACTGACATGCTTTGCCGGTGGTGAGGAAGATAAGGAGGAGGTGAGCACGTGGGACCATGGGGGTGAGAGAGAGGGGCGGCTCAGGTAGAGACGCTCCTATGTGGGACTACGCAAAGATGTCACATCATCCTCACCGCTTTGACTGGGAAAATCAGAGACATATGGCAGAAAAAATGGAATTGAAAAGGAGAAGGCCCGCGAGGTATGCGATGACGCGGCGCAGAGAGATTGGCTAGAACCCGGAATATACAGTAACCGAACGGAAGAATCGCTGAACAGAAAGCGTGGAATACTAAAAGGGTGAGAAATGGTTGTGCCTTGCGAGAAACTGTTGTATTTCATGTCACTTCAACAATTAACATGTATGTATTCCTGAAACAAAGCAGAATAAGATGTTTTTAGCCCCTCTTAGACTCTACAACTGAATTTTCTTTTGAATGTATTATCATATCTCGAGAATACATGAGATGGTTGTGTAAATTGATAGAGTTAACAAAAGTTTCAGTGCCCTTGACTTGGAGCATGCTCTATGATTAATGAACAAGTGGGTTCCATCGACTAAGTGAGTCCAAAAGAAATGTCATAACTTCTATTTTTTATTTTGATGTACATAAATTATCAAATTTGATTACATATTAGATCTTGATTTTATGTAAAGATTAATGGCAACTTCCATCCATATCTTCTCTTTTAAATTTTATTGAACCAGTGAATAATTTAGAATATATAAAGTATAACTTATGCATAGAATTAGTAAATATGTAATTTGGTTATCTATATTGACTAAACTAATCATTAATAAACCAACCACTTATAAGTGTAGAATACAAAGTTATGCCTTCCCTTGGAGCTCTGCAATCCAAATAGTTTCAAGTATCGATTTTGAGGCAGTCGAATAAGGTTACCATGTGATCTTCATAAGTTAGCTTGTTTTGACATTTTTTACCTTGATCATGTAACATGCCAGTTTCTTGTGGTATTGAACTTGGTCTATTGCTCGATGTGTTTTTGTTTGATGTTTTCTCGATGTACCTTTTTGTTTACTTGAAGAAACACTGGTACCCATATGTTGCATATGAGCTTCAATATGAAATAAGGGACCGCTTCTTGCGTCTAAGGACAAATCTCTCAGTTTTAAATATGTCTAAAACATAAATGACACATTTGTTTACCGACTAAAACACTCAACCCCACACATGCTCACATATTTAATTTATGGTAATACAAAAAAACAAAATGTGTTACCAGCAGCGAGTACAACCCACCTACCACACTCCGCCAAATAGACTTTAGGCGGCGCAACAAAGTGCGCATGTCTACCTAGTACAATGAAGAATGTTCGTAGGGTCGCTAGTACTAGTACCTACTCATGCGCAACCGTTATGTTTCAGGCCTCTTAGGATATTTGTTAAGTTTTCTATGTCTAATAGCATAACTTGCCTTCCATTATTTGATGTATGTGGTCAGTAACCTCTACTTGAAATATTTTGCTTCTTCGTCTAGTTATGAGCTTGAGTTACTTCTTTGAGTTGTAGGGTCATTATAATGTTACCGATTCTTTCACTGTATACCCTTGAGAACTAGGTCAGACTTATGTCTAGATTTTTATAGCCCTAATCCCAGGGGTGTGACATTTTGTAGAAGGATCTGCCAGATTCGTAGTCATTTGGACATAATCCAATGTTATAACTCTAAAGTTTTTCAACTTTTTGACAGACTTCAGTCTTCTCTTGACATGTCTAGAAATCTTCATATTATCCTTATAACTGTTCACTTTCACAATCATAGTTTGGTTGTCATAATTCATAAGGTTTTCCCTTATTGGTTTCTGGACCATGGTCAAATCTATAAAGAGTTCACAAAGTCATTCTACATCAACAGTCACACTGTATAATGATATGAGTTCTCCTTCCATAATTAACCTAGTTAAGATGGTATGCTTGCAAAACTTTCATAAAATAATGCCACCACCAAGAATGAATATATATCTACTTGTGGCATTTATCTCATCATCAATTGATATCCAATTTGAATCACTATACCCTTCATGTAATCTTGGATACCCGATATAATGAATTGCATACCTTATTGTTCCCTTTAGATAGTGCATTACTATTTTAAGAACATGACAATGACCATCTCTCGTGTTGGCCGCAAACTAGCTAAGTTTGCTCATAGCAAATGGTATGTCAGGGCTCGTAGCGCAAGCTAAATACACAAGCGAGCCAATAATCTGAGAGTATCTCGATTGTTCTGTAGTCACCTTTTGATTCTTTCAAAGCAACACACTAGGATCATAAGGCATGTGAGAGGATTTTCATTTAGCATATCCAAATATGCTCAACACCCTTTCCACATAATGTGATTGCACAAGTAAAATCACATTATTCTCATCCCTTGGTAGCTTTATGTTCAAGATAACATCAGCTTCTCCAATATCCTTAATCTCAAAACATTAAGATAAGAAGGTTTTGACCTCGTCAATCACTTTGGAAACTGTCTCAAAAATTATCTATTTGAGAAATACCACTGCAAATTTCATGTTTCGAGAAACGCCACCGCAATTCTCTGTATGTTTCATAAATGCCATTATGCTTACTTGAATATAAATACAGGTCAACATACTCTCGTATCTCTTGTACATACATATATGTGACAGGCCGCACACCGAACTAATGTCCAAAGAGAAAAGCTACATAGAGGCAATAGCACGGTGCTGCAGAGCATCCATGGAAAGTACAGGCTACAGAGCGGCCATGGGGGAGGACTATGGAATAGCTTGGCCGCGGGCGTATCTGCGCTTGTCTTGGGAGCTGCAGGCTGCTCCTTGCACGACCGCGAGGCCTGGAGATCGGGAGCTCGCCTCCATGTTGTCCTTCCTGAGGTTGGGACGCACTCGTCGCCATGGCCACGATAGCTCCACCATGACCGTGAGCAGGGGGCACCGGGGAGAACGAACTCTGGAGATGCACGCCGTGGTGGCACTACTCGGGATGCCGCGGGTCGGGCATTTCCATGTTGGCCGGGACGGGGAGGATGCGGAGGGCCATGTGTCGGTCGGGACGGGGAGGATGCGATAGGGCTCTAAGCTATACTAGACGAGGAGGAAGGGTAGCACCCTGTGCTACTTGGGCATTTTATGTTGGTTCACAAGTTTTCGGCATAAAAGAACATTTCATGTGTTGTTTATAAAAAATACAAAATATGTCACAGGAATACGACTATTCACGTGACATTTTTTGTCTTTTTTATATATGACACATAAAATATTCTTTCATCCCGAAAACTTCTGAACCAGCATAAAATATTCGAATGTATGTGTAGGATTTTTTTTGAATTTTTTGATATTTCAAAATATATTTTCTCATAATGGTGCATTTGCACCTATGAGCCGAATTGCCGCCTCCGTATATTGACCACTATATGTGTTTAAGTAGGCATAATGGCATCTATAAAACATATAGAAAATTAGAGTGGTGTTTTCCGAAAGATGAAATTTGTACTGGTGTTTCTCAAATAGACAAAAAATGCAGTTGCATATATCTACTTATAATTGGATAGATGCCACTATAATTTCTGCCTTTTTGAGAAATGTCACTATAACTTTCATCTTTTGACAAACGCTACTATAATTCTCGATAAATTCCATAAACGCTATTGTGTTCACTTAAACACATATACCAACCAATATACACTCGTATTTCTGCCGTACATATGTATACATAGTGGTCCTCACCCTAATAAGCTAAGGAAGGTAACCGCGACAAAATAAAATTGGAGAGAAGAATAGAAGTAGTGTAAATTGTGTAACGTATTTTTAATATATGTTTGCAATAGGGTACAATGAATTTTTTTATATCATAATCAAACCTGAATATAAAGAAAGTCATGTGACAGGACGTCTGAAACTTTCCAATTTTCATTATAAAAATTTATCTGGCAAAAAAATGCAGTACATTAGGGAAAAAAAGTCAATTTCACTAGTAGTCTAATTAGCAGTGAAACAAGTGTCATACGAATTAACACCGGTTCCCTAATATTCAGAATTAATTTAGCATTAAATAACAAGAAATGGCAGTACAAATCTCTAGCAAGAATACCGATTCACCATCACCATATGAAGAATTGCACAAATCAAACTCAACAATACAACACCGGTGGAGAGCAAGAACTCACATTTATACACTACTCGTGCAATGGACAATTTTCCTAACGTACATCGGTTTGCACGTTGTATTGTTAATGAAAACTGGAAAGTTTTAGACGTACTACACCGTGAGTCATTTTATACTCGGGTTTGATTATGATATGAACAAATTAATTGTACAACAGGTATTAAAAAGATGTGATATAATTTACAATACTCCAATTATTTTCGTCAATTTTAGTTTATCATTGTTACCTTAGCTTATTAGGGTGGAGTCCACCTTGTATATGTATGTACAGCAGAATTATGAGTGTATATTGGCTGGTATATGTGTTTAAATGGGCATAATGACGTTTATAGAATGTATTGAGAATTGAAGTGGAGTTTTTCAAAAGTTGAAAGTTGTAGTGACGTTTCTCAAATATGCAGAAATTGTAGTGGTATCTTTCCAATTAACCCAAATTAATATGACAAAGTCGTGAATGCCAAACATTAGTCTCATTACCAATAATGCATACATGGTTTACAACATTATCACAAAGTCTACCAAGGAGAAGTGGAACATGCCTCCGTATTTATAGCCTTTTTCAACAAAGGTTTCATACTTAGACAATACAACTTTATTGGACTCAAATACCAACTTAAACCCATCTTTCAGGAGACTTGATCCACTAACAAGATTCCTCTTAATAGAAGGGACATGATGCACATTTTTCAACTACACAATCCTGACCAAAGTAAACATCATATCTAATGTGCCGGTACCAAGAATAGTAGCATGTAACCTATTCCCCATCATGACGGAGAAACCTCGAGCCTAATAAGAGGTGAACATTAAAATGTGAACACACAAATGAACATTATCACCCATATCAACCCACCATTTTGTGTGTTGAAATACTGAAAAGATAGTAGGTAATAAATTTACGTACCCAAAACCTAAAGTTATTTTCTCAATATTGACAATGACCATGTTGTAAGATTTAGAACTCTATCCAGCTTGACCCTTCTTGCCTTTCTTCTGTGGGGGAGGGATGTGCCCAATGGCCAATCTCGCTACACACCCATCAAGGTGTTGGGTTCGCAGCATAGAAAACAAAAAAAATTCTACGATGGGAACTATACGCCAAGATCTATCTACTAGATACAAGCAATGGGTGGATATACATCATAGAGAACTTACCCTCGAAGACAACAAAGTTTTGTTAACGAGTTGGAACTCGTGGATGATGTAGTCGTACACTTGCCGATCTCAAGATCGTGATGAGGTCCAGCAGGTCCAGCTCCAGCACGTCCATCAGATCCAGCTCCAGCAAGTCCAGCACCACCAAGTCCAGCACCACAAAGCAGTGGTGCATCCGTGATCGCACACAAGTCTGGTACCCCGACAACCTCCGTCCCTCGCTCCAGCAAAGCAGCGGAAGCAACAACACCTTTCAAGATAAAGCCACCAGGAACATGTATCTCGCTAATCCAAGACCATGGGGAATAACTAGAGGAGGGAGAGATCCTTCATGAGGAGGTGTGTTGTGAGAGGAGGAGAGGGGGCCTTTTATAGGGAGAGGGGGGGCAGCCAAAGGCCATGGCGTGGCAGCCATGGTGGGTGCCCCCACCTCTTCCACATTCATGTGGGTGGAGCTCCCACTCCCATAAAAAGCCTCCACTCAAAATTCCCCTCACACATACATTAAATTTCCACCAAATTTAATGCAAGCTCTCCTTAAATAAAACTATTTTTTATTTTATTCAGAATTTTGTTAATTACATTAATTAACAAACATTCACATAAACCTCCCCTGCAACATTTCAATATCACATGCAGAATCAGTTTCTGCAATTTCACACGAAATAATTTCGGTTTCCATCAAAATGATTCCAGCGCTTTCTTAAATATTTATCTAAAACATATTTGCTCCAAATGGTGTCGGTATCTCTTAAGTGTGTCACCATACGGTTCGTGAATAATTCAGACATGGTCGAGACCCCTCTCCAATTAATAATCAGCAGCGGGACCTCGAGATCCGTACTGGCTCCCACATATTCAACGATGACTCTTGTGATCGTGTGAACCTTTAACATCGTAACTAAATCCCTTTGTCTCGCGATATATTACATGTCCGAGATTCGATCATCCGCATCCAAATACCTAGTTTGATCTCGTTACTGACATGCACTCTTTTCTCGTTCCCGTGATATAACATTCTAGTGATCACATCACTTGCTTGCAAGCTATCTTAATGTGATATCACCGAGAGGGCCCAGAGTATATCTATCCATCATCGGGATTGAAAAATTCCACTCTTGATCCATGAGCCTCAACATAACACCTTCGGAGTATCTGAACCCACCTTTATAGTCACCCTTTTACGGTGTGATGTTTGATGTTATCAAGTTACTCTTCCGATCTTAGGAATTAACATGATCTCATGGTCTAAGGACTAAGATTACTTCGTATGATGTTATGGAAATATAAACATAATGACTTTGATCGTAATGCTATACTTCGGATGAATGTTCATCACATCATTCCACCAATGTTGTGACCTCGTTAATAACAACATCCAATGTCCATGATCAGGAAACCTTGATCATCTTGTTAATCAACGAGCTAGTTTATATGAGAGGCATTAATAGGAACTTTGTATTTTGTTTATTAAACACACATGCATCAACATTTCCAATTAATACAATTATAGCATGCAAAAAAAACATTTATCATAAATATGGAATAAGATAATAACCACTTTATTATTGCCTCTCGGGCATATTCCCTTTAGTCTCCCACTTGCACTAGAGTCAATAATCTAGTTTGAAAAACTTTGTGTATTGAATACCTATGGCTTTCTGGTGTTGCATATACGCGATTGCTAGTGGTTAACATAATCTCCGGATCTGATAGTTTCAGGTCCGTGTGTATTTGCATGTCTTTGCGTCTCTACGCATCACTCATTCTCAAATGAGATGACATTGTATAAATTTGGTCCTTTGGTGAGACCTTTAGTTCGTTCGGGTTAAAATATGTTGATATTATTGTCATACAATATATATTCATAGTATTAGCCCACTTTGAACCACACCTAGTTTGATAACAAACTACTTAACACAAATGCCCTCCTTTGCTGCTACTATAGAAGTCATATACTTAGCCTTTTGTTGTAGTATCCATCACAATGTCTCAACTTTGGAACTCATCCAAATCCATCATGGAACATCATTTCCATTACATTGTGCCACCCATAGTCTAAATTGAGATAAATTTAATTTGTATCTTGTGACAAAACTAGTATCAATGTAACACTTTACAATGAACTACCTTTAACTATTTGTCACTTATACATGATATATTCTTAGTTCTTCCAAAGCTCATAAGAATATCTTTACTATCGTCTAATGATCATCATATGAATCATTATGGTATGTGCTCATAACATTTAGAGCATAGGACAAATCTCGATATATACATATCACGGTATAATCAATCAAAATATTCATGTGATTTTACTCACCAAGTGTTGAAACACTTGAATCTTGATACAATCCTTTCCATGCAGCAAAAACCTTTCTTGTTGTTTCCATATTGAACCCTTTCAATATCTCATATATGTACGTCTGGCATAACCATATTAGCGCCTCAATCTATCCATATAGACATTCATGCCAAATATTCCGGTTTTGCCCAAGTCTTTCATCGAAATCCTATTTTAATGAAATTCTTAACTTGTGTCAATAAAAGATACATCATTTCCAATCAACAATATGTACTCTGCATAATGTATTGGAAATTTGTCTCAGTGCTCCCACTTAATTTCTTGCAAATGCAAGCATCTTCATCATCTTTGATGAAATTAAACTCCTTCAAAATTTTCATCATGGTGAAGATTCCAACTCCGCTATGCTCACTTCAACTATTGAAGTTTGCATGCCCTATTAACACCCTTTGAATTAATAAAACCCTTCGGACCGTGTCATGTACACATCCTAGGTAACCATTCTATTATAAGAACCTTGTTTTGTTTATTCAACTACCATATACCAAATTATATGTAGTGGTTGCTACATTAATCCGTCAAGACTAAATATTGCTATCAAAGATCAAATCTTGTCATAGTCAACTCCTTGAACATTGCCGTAAACTTCTTTCTGACATGTCGACTATTTCATAGATGTTAAACATCCATGTCTGTTTCTTTATAGATCCAAACACGACCGATAGCCTTCACGCCTTTCCGGAGATTCTTCCAAGTTCAGAAACTGGATTTGTCGTGTATGGATACTATCACGGATTCTATGATTTCTAGTCATTTTATGGAGTCAGGTCCTATCATCGCTTCTTTGCATGCAGTCGGTTCATCATTGTCAAAACAATAACGACTTCTATTTCAAATCTTACTATTTGATTCTTACCGACCCACATGGTTCAATAAGAACTCTAATCTCCAAGAACACACCCTTTGTAATCACGGGAGCCATGAGCATTGTGGCCGCCACTGGGACACTTTCCGGCGCTGCGCTACTTAGCACATATAGCTAAGGTTCAACAACCTTATCAAAGTTCTATTGTCCTCCCACTTAACTTTTCACAAAAAAATCCTTCTCAAGAAACTTGACGTTCCAAGCGACAAACTCTTTTGTCCTCGGTGTTATGGAGGAATTCCCAACAAATTCTTTTGGATAACCTACAAAGACGTGCTTATCCGACTTTGGTTGTAAACATTTTACTTATGCATAGCATACCAAAATTTAAGAAAAGACAACTCGGGTTTTATCCCAAACCATAATTCATATGGTGTCATTTCAACGGATCACAATGGTGCTCTTTTTAGTGTAAAAACGGTAGTCTCTAAAGCTTTAATCCTTAAAACATAATGGCAGTTATATAAATGACACCTTTGATCGTACCATGTCAAACAAGGTTTGATTTGATCTCTCGAACATACCATACTCCTGTGGTTTATTGGGAAATGCAAATTCATGGAACAATTCCTGAAATCTTAGGTGTTTTGCTAAACCTGTAACTCAAATATCTTCCTTTATGATCAAATCATAAACTCTTTTATTTTCTTGTTACAATGATTTTTCACTTCATCTTGAAAGTCTTTGAACTATTTTCAAAAGTTTCATACTTCTTCCTTATTAAGTAAATATATAGATATATTCACTCAAATTTCTGGAGAAAGCATATAAAGCAAAAAAGATCCATCGCATATGGCTACACATAATGGACTATATACATCAACATGCATAATATCCAATAAGTTAGTTATCCATTCCTCTTTGGCCTATGGACGGATTTTCAATTATCTCAAGGAAAGTTTCACAAGCATCCATTGATCAAAATCAAAAAACTCCAAAAATCCATCAACATGGAGTTTCTTCATGTTTACTTTCCAAGATAATTCAAATAGCAATGTCACTTCATAAGTGATCTTCCAATCATTTGTCTTACGACATTTTAGCAATAATTTTTATGGATGTGATTTCTCCAACTAGACTTGTAGAAGTTCATCCATCCTTTATGGAATACGGTAATTATTTGAACAACCATTGTTCTCGTAATACCGGAACAAAATAATAATTATTAAAACAAAATCTTGAAGGCTAGGTTTGACGACAATGAAAATGCAATAACATTTTATTTGTTTTTGATGAACATCATCACTTATTCTCTTGCCGGTTACTTAGGCTATTGCAGTTCATGAATTGTGTTGTTCTGTATGACACTTCACACCAACCAATTCGGTATCCAATAACGGTATCCAATACCTCAGAACCACATTGTTTAACATGCAAGGAATACAACCATAACATGTATATCTTCTATATACCTAAGTTGGACATCTCCAACCTTTTCTTTTCTGCCAAATATTTTACAGATTCTCTTTCAACAATTCCTTTTATTTTAAAAGAATCTATCAGCATCAATAGTGGTGTCATTCACATGACACATACTACAAATTATATATATTCAAATACTAATACCTTTGGACTTGCACTTTGAAGTGGATCACCATCATCAAATGTTTGGTGTTCTTTCAAAAATCCATTCTTTAGTAATCTATTAGTGTAGTAAACATTTTAGTTACATGTTCTATTCATCCTTATCATGACAACTTTCATGATCAAGCTACTATAGCCTATAAGGAAGAATCACGAGTATAATGTTAGTTCCCAAAACCTTTTTGGGAGATCCGGATGCCTAGCATCTCCATCCTTCACAAATTCTCATACAATATGAGAACATGTATTTTGCTAAATTATACTCTGTCATAATGCAACCAAAAACATTGTTTCAGATATCACAATATCTTCCATACATGATGGTTTCTGAAACAATTTTTCAGCTCCTAGATAATCTTGATATTAAAACAACTTTTGAATATCAATAATCATGGAGGCAAACATGATACTTTAGATACTAACTGTCAGGGGGATGATCCCCAGGTACCCCAACCGAATAAGAAACAAGACAGTCGGATCGCGTCCGGCTGACTAGATGCAGCCGGACAGGGCAAGACAGGCCGGCTATCCCCCGGTAACCGGATCAACAGGAGGCAGCCGGATACGGTGACGTAGCCGGACTCAATCAATGGGACAGGGCGACGTGTGTATCAGTGCACGGTACACCCTGTACGGTGACAAGACTGGCAACTACCCGACTATACCGAAGACTTTGCGTGGGTGACGCAGGAACAGTGGCCGGTGCTGACGACAGGCTCGCACGGCGTCCACTGTGCCTACGACAGCCATACCGCTCGTACTCCTACAAGACAAGCCATACTGGACACTACAGATGACTAGCCGGCTGGGACCCGCCTGTGGGGCCCGCCAGTCGAACTAGCCAGTGAGACCTTTGCCTCTCTGCCTATATAAAGAGAGGCAAGGCCTCAGTAAGAAGGGTTGGTCTCACAGCATTTAAGGCAGTAGCTAGCGTATACAGCTCGAGGAGCACTTGTAGTTCGAGTATTCCACATAGTTAGATCTAGCAGGAGTAGGGGCTTTACCTCACCACGAGGGCCCCGAACCTGGGTACTTCTTGTGTCCCGCTACGCTCGCTTGTATCCAATCCCGCCTGCGGACGCCGTTGATAGCTTCCCTGCTAGTCCCCACACCTCTATCTAACCTCTTCAGGTACTGCCGTTCCCAATACAACGACAGTTGGCGCCCACCGTGGGGCAAGATGGCTTCGACCGGAGTCACGTTCCGCACGAGACCCCGCACTTCAGCCGGTGAGCGCGTGGCCTCCGGCCTGGTGCTCACGCTCGACAAGTTCGACTACGTCATCGACAACGCTTCCTGCTTCGCCGGAACCTCCTTCTCGGCGAACAACACCGTTCTGCTATTCGGCGACCTCCCCGTTTACGTCACCACCGTCCTGGAGCGTTTCCCTAGGGAAATCGTCTCTGTCGCGGAGCTGCCGTGCTCAGGCGGCAGCGCCTCCGCCGCACCTCGCAGCGTAGAGGTCATGATAGCCAGTTCCAGCTCCCATCCCCGCCAGCCACGGGAGCGAGGCGCGGACGAGGTCGGAACTTCCGCTCCCCCGCAGCCCCGGAACCCGGTGGAGGATGCCATTGATCGGCTCCTGATGCCGGTTAACCTCGGGAATAACCCAGAGGAGGCGGAGGCCAACTTTAGCATGGAGAGATAGATCCTCCTCCATGAGGCCATGGAGCTAGCGGCAGCCTGCAGGCAGCTCGAGATCACCCGGCGCGAGTACGACCACGCGCACGGCCTCACTCCGGCTACCGCGGAGCCGAGCCGGCGTGGCCAGGTACGGCGTCGGGGCAGCGAGCTAGGCGGTAGGTTGGAAAAGGACGGGGAACCGGACCCCGCGCCCGCCCTCACACGGCCCACCTACAGCACGCCCATCAAGAACTTGCGCGCGGCGCGAGCCGCGGCAGAGGAACTACCTAGCCTAGAGGGCGAGGAGCGAGCCCGCCAGCATGCTCGCGTGCAGGAGCTCCTCCGCGTCGCGGACGAGCAGGCTGGTGCCAACCGGCAGATGCAGGAAGACCTTAGCTACTCCCGGGGGAGCATGCTACCTGCCAACAGCAGGGGCACGCCGCGCGACACCCAGCAGGCGTCCTCCCCTCAGCCGCCTAGGGCCCGCAGTAGGCGTCGCAGCTCTGGCAACAGGGGCCAGCCACGCCAGGAGCAGACGATGAACAGCAACCCGCCACCTCCCCCTCTGCCAGCCGGAGCACCCAGACCAGCCGGTTCCCGTCTCTCGGGCCAGGTGGGAGCGCCCAACCCGGATTGTTCGGATACCCGTGACCGCATGGAGCTCCTCGCTCAAGCGCGCGTCACGGAGGAGGAAGATTCTACCGGTCCGGTTTGTTTCGGACCCCGCATCCGGAACGAGCCGTTTCCGGATAAATTCTCCCTGCCCAGGGACACCCCCAAGTACGACAGCAGCATGAAACCAGAAGACTGGCTAACCGACTACGCTACGGCAATCGGCATCGCCCACGAGAACAAGCGCATAGCCGTGCGCTACATCCCCCTCATGCTAACCGGGTCGGCGAGGACATGGCTCAATAGCCTCGCGCCCAACAGCATCAACGCCTGGCGTGACTTCGAGAAGGTGTTCGTCCGCAACTTCAATGGCACGTACAAGCGCCCAGGGCGCCCGCGCGACCTGGCCTTGTGCGTCCAGGGCGACCATGAGACAGACCGCGAGTACCTCGCCAAGTGGACGGAGCTGCTCAACACCTGCGAGGGCATCCTGGAGATCCAAGCCATCGGTTTCTTCATCGAGGGTTGCCGAGAGGGCACCATGCTTCGCCACCGGCTACTGTGTGACGAACCGAAAACCATGGCGGAGCTCATGACGGTTGCGGACCAATATGCCACGGCGGATCCCGCCATGAAGAAGCCCCTCCGAGTAAACGCGGACGGCCATCCGACTCCCACGGAGCCGGCTCGCGACCAACCCAGCAATCCAACTGGAGAAGCCGGATCCTCCAGACGCCACGGCAATGACAACCGGTTCCATGGGGACCGCCAGGCCGGACAGCAGAAGCCTCGCTACCACGCGCGGCAGGTCAATGCTGTGGAGGGCGCGCCTGACGCGCCGACTAATGAAGCAAGGAGGCAGAAGCCACGGCTCACCTTCGACCAGATGTTCGATGGCCCGTGCAAGTGGCACAGCGGTCCCTTCAAGCCGGCTACGCACACCACCCGGAACTGCAGCTGGACCCGCAAGCTAAAGGACCAGGGCAACCAGCCTCGTCCCCCGCCTCCCCCACCGGGTGGACCTCCACCACCGGCTAGGGGAGCCGGTAATGATGGTAACAGCGGCAACGGCGGCAACAACAACAACAACAACAGCTACCCCCAGCCGCATGCCGCCTACCACATCTTCAAGACGGAGCAGGACGACAAGCACAGCTGCCGGCGACGCTCCAAGGAGGTCAATACCATCGCCTCTCCGGTCCCCCAGTACCTGAACTAGTCGGAAACCCCCATCACCTAGAGCCAGGCGAATCAGCCTGAGCATCTACCAACTCCCGGGGGCTACGCCATGGTGCTCGACCCCCTCATCATCTCCAACGTGCACTTGCTGATTCTCGCGCGTCCTCATCGATGGAGGCAGCAGCCTCAACCTCCTCTACCAGTCCTCGCTGGAGAAGCTGGGCATTCGCGAAAGCGACCTGCGCCCGACTACCACGACGTTCCACGGCATTCTACCGGGGCCAGCCTACGCCCCGCTAGGGAAAATCCAGCTGGATGTCATCTTCGGGACCGAGGAGAACTTCCGCCGCGAACCAATCTGGTTTGAGGTGGTAAATCTAACGAGCTCCTACCATGCTCTCCTCGGGCGCCCCGCCCTCACCAAGTTCATGGCCATCCCCCACTATGCCTACCTCAAGACGAAGATGCCGGGACCCCACGGCGTGATCACTGTCGCCGGCTGCTTCAGGCGATCGATGGAGTGCGCCTCAGCCGGTTCCAAACTGGCAGAGGCCCTCATCATAGCCGAGGAGAAGCGCGTGATCATGCGCAATGTGTCCATGGCCCAGTAGGACATTCCGGCTAACAGCAAGCCGGCTGGAGAAGGAGCCTTCCAGCCGGCAAAGGAGACGAAGAGGATCCTGCTCGACCCTTCTGATCCGACCAAGTTCGTCACCATTGGCGCCGGCTTGGACAGCAAATAGGAAGGCGCGCTCGTCGACTTCCTCCATGAGAATTGGGAAATCTTCACGTGGTCCCCCAAGGACATGCCGAGTGTGCCGAGGGAGTTCGCCGAGCACTCACTTCACGTGCGTCCGGATGCCAAGCCGGCCAAGCAACCTCTGCGCCGGTTCGCAGAGGAGAAGAGAAAGATAATCGATGATGAGATCACCCGGCTCCTTGCAGCCGGGTTCATCATGGAAGTGTACCACCCGGACTGGCTGGCGAACCCAGTCCTGGTGCTGAAGAAGAACAAGACCTGGCGCATGTGTATCGACTACACCAGCCTGAATAAGGTGTGCCCGAAAGACCCCTTCGCCTTGCCCCGTATCGATCAAGTCATCGATTCCACAGCTGGCTGTGATTTGTTGTCTTTTTTAGATTGTTATTCCGGGTACAATCAGATCCGGCTAAACCCGGCTGATCAGATTAAGACATCATTTATCACCCCCTATGGGGCTTTCTGCTATGTAACCATGCCTTTCGGCCTAAAGAACGCAGGCGCCACCTATCAGTGATGTATGCAGAAATGCTTGCACTCGCAGATAGGCCGAAACATGCACGCTTACGTGGATGACGTGGTCATCAAGACCAAGGAGAAGCGCACCCTCCTCGAGGACCTGGGAGAAACATTGGGCAACCTCCGCCAGTACCGGATGAAGCTGAACCCAGAGAAGTGCATCTTCGGAGTACCGTCCGGCCAGCTCCTCGGTTTCCTCGTTTCGCAACGAGGTATCGAGGCGAATCCGGAGAAGATCACGGCCATCGAGAGGATGCAGCCACCCAGGAACCTGCTTGGAGTCCAGAAGTTCACCGGATGCCTGGCTTCCCTCAGTCGCTTCGTCAGCCGGCTGGGGGAGAAGGCACTCCCATTGTACCAACTGATGAAGAAGACGGACAAGTTCTACGGGACTTCGCAAGCCGACACCGCGTTTGACGACCTCAAGCGCATGCTATCCATAGCACCGGTTCTAGCCACGCCGGCTAGTAAGGAACCAATGTTGCTCTATATAGCAGCCATCAGCCGGGTCGTCAGCGTCGTCCTGGTGGTGGAGCGCCCCGAGGAAGGCAAGGCTCATCCGGTTCAGAGACCCGTCTTCTACCTCAGCGAGGTTCTCTCCCTCTCCAAGCAGAACTACCCCCACTACCAGAAGATGTGCTACGGCGTGTACCTAGCATGCAAGAAGCTCAAGCACTACTTCCAGGAGCATCCGATTAAGGTCGTGTGCACTGCACCCCTTTCGGAAATCATCAGCAACAAGGACGCCACCGGTCGAGTCGCCAAGTGGGTCATCGAGCTTGCCGCCTACTCCATCCAGTACGAGCCCCGACTCACGATCAAGTCGTAGGCGTTGGCGGACTTCCTCGTCGACTAGGCCGAGACCTAGTATCTCCCACCAGTTCTGGATTCGGACCATTGACGGATGCACTTCGACGGGTCGAAGATGCTCGGGGGCTTGGGAGACGGCATCGTGCTCACCTCGCCCAAGGGAGACCGGCTAGAGTATGTGCTGCAGATCCACTTCAAGGCCTCCAACAACGTAGCTGAATACGAGGCACTGGCACACGGGCTTCGGCTGGCCAAGGAGATTGGTGTCAACCGGATCCTGTGCTTCGGTGATTCGGACTTGGTGGTGCAGCAGGTATCCGGAGAATGGGACGCCAGAGACGCAAACATGGCTCTCTACCGGTTCCACATCCAGAAGCTCAGCGCCTCCTTCGATGGGTGCGAATTTCACCATATCCCCCGCGTCAACAACGAGGCAGCCGATGGGCTCTCCAAGATCGGCTCCACCAGGCAGGCCATCCCACCGAGGGTCTCCTTGGAGCACCTGCGCAAGCCATCCATCAACCCATCACCAGAATCGGACTCCATCGTCTGGGCAGGAACCGTTCTGGCTGACAGAACGGCGGGAGCGGAGCCGGCAGAGCCGCCAAAGAAGAAGACCTGCACAATTTCCGGCCAGGCAGCGCCTTCCGGCTCGCAAGACCCGGGGGCTGCCGGCTCACCTAGCGGCTCGGGGGCTGCTACTCCGGGTACACCACCCGGACGACCCCCCGACACCCGTCAACCGGAGGACAAGAGCGTCCTCGTCATCCGGGAAGTGCCATCCTAGGCACATCCCTTCATGAGCTACATCGCCGATGGAGAACTTCCGGACGACGAGGTGGAGGCCAGGCAAATACGGCGCCGTGCGCACACGTACACCATCATAAACGGTGAGTTGTACAAACGCAGCGTATCCAGTATCTTCCAAAGATGTATTGATGTGGACACGGGCCACCGGCTACTCAAGGATATCCACCAGGGCAAGTGCGGGCACCACGCTCCGTCAAGGGCGATAGTCGCCAAGGTATTCCGCCATGGTTTCTATTGGCCCACCGCCCTCGAGGACGCCGAGCAGCTGGTCCACGCATGCAATGGGTGCTAGCGCTTCGGGCAGCTCAGGCACATGCCAACTTCGGTACTCAAGACTATACCGATCACCTGGCCTTTCGCAGTTTGGGGCCTCGACATGGTCGGTCCCTTCAAGCGAGCATGCGCGGGCATGACCCACCTGCTGGTGGCAGTGGACAAGTTCACGAAGTGGATCGAGGCCAAGCCTATCCGGAAGCTGGACGGGGCAACGGTTGTCACCTTCTTCACCGACATCATCAACCGCTTCGGCTACCCCAACAGCATCATCACCGACAACGGCACGAACTTCGCCAAGGGGGCCTTCGCCCGGTTCTGCAGCAACAAGGGAACCCGACTGGACCTCACCTCCATCGCGCACCCGCAATCCAACGGGCAAGTCGAAAGAGCAAACTGCTTGGTGCTAGCCGGCATCAAGCCACGCCTCATCGAGCCGTTGGAGCGTTCACCCGTATGTTGGATCGACGAACTTCCGGCTATGCTGTGGAGCCTCCGCACCATGCCGAATAGGTCAACCGGCTACACGCCGTTCTTCCTGGTCTACGGATCGGAAGCCGTCCTCTCCGCCGACATCGAGTTCGACTCCCCTCGCAAGCTCCTCTACAACGAAAAATCCAACCAGGAGGCGCGGGAGGACGGAGTGGACCTCCTGGAGGAGGCCCACGAGATGGCCTTGTCCAGATCAGCCCTGTACCAGCAGCGACTACATCGCTACCATTCAAGCCGGATCCGCCCAGTCGCATTCCGCGAGGGCGACCTGGTTCTCCGGCTGGTGCAAGACACGAAGGGCATGCACAAGCTATCGCCACCCTGGGAGGGCCCCTTCATCATCAGCCGGGCGCTGCCCAACGACTCCTACTACCTCATCGACACACAGTAGCCATGCAAGAACAAGATGGACAAATCGGACGAGGAAACCGAGCGTCCCTGGAACGCGGCCCTGCTGCGCCCGTTTTACACCTAGTCGCCAGGTAGTGTATGTATCCCGAAAACCCTACGAATGAAAATGCGGACCCCACGAGAATCTCGGGGGCTCCTTGCTAGAAATGTGTATGCATCCGTTTTTCGGTTATGATTTTCCGGCTCCGGCAACCCCTACCCGGGGGCTCGCCGGCTGGCCCGGCCAGCTAAGTCAACAAACCGGCTGAGTACTGTGCGACGATGTCTGAGGCCCACTCTTCGTCTCAGCTACAGACCGCAACTCGGCTGTCCGGCTAGCAAGAGCAAAAGCCCGAGGCATCCCACACGAAAAACGGGGAGGAGACGCGACAGATCAGGTGTCCCATCCCTGCAACTAGCTCGAACCAATCCAGCTGCTAAGCCATTAGTACCGTGTGCAATGTACTGTCATCTCCCTTCGATTCCAGCTGCAGACCGCAACCCGGCTGCCCGGCAAGGATGCAGCGAAAACAGCAGAGCGCACGGGAAAGCGACTAAGTGTCTAGAAAGGGACAAGCCAGTTTTCGAAAAAACAAGCCGTTTCCCGGCTACAATTTGGCAGACTAACCTACTAACCTATGTGGGCATGTGTCTATGCGTATGTACGTTTTGTCCGACTACCTAGAGTCGGAATTCAGGAGAAGGAAAGAAGATTCGAAGTCCTTGCCTTCATCAAGCGCTCCGAATCTCGGGGGCTACACCCACTGGGTGCGCTCACACGCCCCCAGTGGAATCTTGTGGTTCCCGACCGGCTAAAGGCGTTTAGTCGGTCGATCGGAGCCCAGGTGAGGGCAAGGGCTGGAGCTAGAGAAGAAAGGAAGATTCGAAGCACCTGGCTACGCCAGCTACTCCGAATCTTGGGGGCTACACCCAGTGGGTGCGCTTGCGCGCCCCCACTGGAATGTTAGTTCCCCCGGCTGAAGGTGTTCAGCCAGCGAAAGCAACCGAGTGAGACGAGTCTAGTCGGATAAAGATAGAAGAACTGGGAAAGAAGGAAGATTCGAAGCACCTGGCTACGCCAGCTACTGCGAATCTCGGGGGCTACACCCAGTGGGTGCGCTCGCGCGCCCCCACTGGAGGTGCGGTTCCCCCGACTAAAAGTGTGTAGCTGGCGAAGTAAGCCGGATAAAGTTAACCGGCGAAGTATGGAAAGAAAATTTGAAGCACACAAGTCAAGGGAAACTCAAGAATTTCAACAATGACAAACAAAAGAGAGACGAAGCTCCCATAAGTTACCCGGCGTCAAAGACAGCCGGCACAAACAGACAAGGTTCATAAGTATGTGGCACAAGACAAATACACCCGGCATCCCGGGGAGATAACTAAACGGTAGGACCCTTGCCGCGAGGGAGATCTTGGCCAGCAGAAGCTTCAGGCGGCGGAGGAGGCGCGGAGCTTGATCCGGTCCCGGCGCTGGCAGGCGGCGGCATCGGGGCCTCCACATCAGGAGTGCCGACGGACTCCGAGTCGGTGAGCACCTCGTCGGGGTCCACGTAGTCGGCGATCTTGATGGCGGACCCACGGAGCTCCGGGTGGGCTTGGCGGATAGCGGCAAGATCAGCTCCGGCCTGGAAGCCTCCGTCGATCTTCTCGACACGGGCGTCCTTGTACCAGGAGAGCATCAGAGCCAGGGCCATCTCTGCTCCGGCCCGCGCCGCCAGGTCCCGTAGCCGGTCCACCGCAGCTGGCACCTCTCCCACCTTCGCAGCCAGCTGCGCCATTGTCTCCGGAACTGGAGCCTCCGGCCATACGAAGGAGAAGACGTCCCGTGCCGCCTGGCAAAGCTTGGCAGCTTCCTCGCCAAGAAGGACGACGAGCTCTTGGGCCGTCGGCTGCGCTCCCGGCCAGTTCTCCTGCAGCCGGTTGTAGGCCAGCAGGTCTATGCCGGGGTAAAAGGCTGTCAGAAAAGAGAAGTCAGATCCGGCTACCGGATCCGGAAAGAAAGGAAGAAGGGAAAAGGACTCACCCTTGGCAGTGTGGCCGACCTGCATCAGCTCCTCCACCAGCGCCTTCTCCTTGGTCGCTAGCCGTTTGATCTCCTTCTCTTGGTCCTTATTCTGGGCCTCGAGAAGGGAGAAGGCTTCGGTCCGGCTAGCGAGCGAGGCATCGCGCTCCTTGATGGTGGTCTCTAGACCGTCCACCCTCGCGTGCCAATCCTTGTTCTGCTGCCGCAGAGTAGAATTGGACTTGCTCAGTCGGTCGTTCGCTTTCTTCAAGCGATCGATCTCGCGCTGAGCGCACACGAGGATGGCTGCAACCAAACCGGCTATCAGTACCCCCGAAAAAAAGGACAAGCCAGATGAAGCGAACTTACTCTGGGAGGTCCCGTTGGCGGCAGCGAGCTTCTGCTCCAACGTCCGGTTCCCGCCGGCTGTGGCCTCTAGCAGCCGGATCTCCTTCACCGCCAGCTCAAGCGTGGCGGCGAGGTCCGACAGCGAGGCGGCGGAGGAAGCGTCGTCATCCACGGCGTTGACGGCCAAGGACTCCTTCGCCGCGACCACCGCCCTCTGCCATTCCTCCCCAGGCTCCTCGTCGGAGTTGTCGTCGCCAACGACGACGAGCTCCTTGCCAGCAGCCCCCCGCGCACCTGCGGAGGAGCCTTCCGGCTGGGAGGACCCCGCCTCCGGCTGGGCGGAGACAGTCGGCTCAGCCCGAGGGGGAGGCGAAGGCTGCACCTCAGAAGAAGGAGGGGCGCTGGTCGGCGCAGTCGGGGTACGGGGCGGTGACCCGGCTGGCGCGCGTGCCGGGCTCGTGGCTCCGAAGGAAACCAGCGTGCTAAGGAGAAAGAGAAGAAGACAAGAGCGAAACAAGCCAAAGTCAGAAAAGGAGGAAACAGGCAGGCAGACAGAAAACAGGCAGAAAGGGAAGGGGGAGAAAAAACATACCCCGGCACAACAGGAGGCGACCCTTTCTTCCGGCCGAGACGGCTTGGCGGCAGGGTGCCGAACAGGCTCCTCTTGGGCGTCGGATCCTCCGTCGCAGGGCGGCGGGAGCCGGAACGGCTGGAGCCGCTCCCACCCGCTTCCCCGTCCGTCGCGGAGCGCGTCACCGGCTCCGTGGTCGGCGCAGCCTCCTCCTCATGCACCTCCGCGTGCGGGTCGGCGGCCGGCTCGTCATTCCGGCTGGGGAAGGCGTCGCCGTCCCCATCCGATTCCTCGCCGGACCGCCGAGCGCGCGACTCGGGCAGGTCGGGCGTGAATTCCTCGAGGGCCACCGCGCCCTCCTCGCGGATGATGCATGGGAACATCTACCGAATACAAAAGTCAGCTAGACGAAAACAAAGAACAAGTACAAGAAAACAGCAAAAATGCATCCGGTTAGAGGAGCTTACCCGAGGCGCGCGGTTCTCCTGAGTATAAGGCGCCAGACTGAACTTCCAGTTCTCCGGCAGCCGCTCCTTGGTGATCGTCCACACCCACTCCTTCAGGTTGTGGTAGCGGGGATCGCGGCGCGACAGCCGGGTCGGGTCCAGCCGGCCGGAGTAGTAGCACATCTTGTGTGCTCGCTGCTGCAACGGCATTATCAGCCGGGACGTCTAGCTGAGAGTGACGTACAAGCCAGTCAGCCGGCAGTGGACGAGGGAGCGCATGCGCTTCAGCAGCTCGTCCGTCTCCGCCTTGTCGCCGTGGAACTTCAAGTTCCAGTTCTGCCGGCTGGACTCGACGTCCTGGAAGCCAGGCAGATTGATCCGGTCGACGTTGGTGAGGTTCTTCATGTACAAGTACGACTGCTGCCACAGTCGTACCGTATCGTGAAGAAGGAATTTGGGGTAGCCGGTCTACGAGCGGGAGTAGATGGAGGCGCCGCCGCAGACGACTAGTGGCCCCTGGGTGAACTGCACCTGCGGCCGGACTCGGAAGAGCCGACAGAAGAGCCCGAGATCCAGCTGGATCCCGAGGTAGCTCTCGCAAAAAGCAACAAAGTGCGCCAACATTCCGATTGCGTTGGCACCAAGGTGGTGGAGGCGAAGATCGAAGAAAGCAAGGAAGGTCAAGAGGAACGGGTTCACCGGAAGGGCGAACCCGTGGGCCAAGTGCGAAAGGAAGATGACGCGCTCTCCCTCCGCCAGATGCGGCGACACCTCCCCGGCCGACGCCAGCCGCACCGCCACCTCCTCCGCCGGCGGGAGGACGCGGGTGGCGCGGTATTTCGCGATTCGGTCCTCGGTGACGGCGGAGCCGCACCAGGCCCCGCGGTCGGCGGCCATTTCCGGTTGACGAGGGGGAGCAGCGATGGAAGAGTGACGATGGCCCGTAGCATCGACGACGGCGAGCGGGCGGCGCAAAGTGCAAGGGCGCAAGAGCGGAAGCAACGAGAGAGAAGGAAACTGCAGCGGGGGAGCGAAGGAAAGAAATTGCCTCCCCGACGGCGTCCCTTTAAAGAGCCAGAAGGGCAACCGTTGACGGGGCACGTGGCGCGCATCCGGGAAACCCACACCCCAACCGCCGCCTAGATCCCATGTGCCAGAGCAGGATGCGCAGAAGATCCCGGAGCGAGAACCGAAACGCCGGACAGCAGTTTCCCGAGGCGACGTGCGACGGGACGTAACGCTGCCCGCCGCAGAGTAATGATGGCGTGGCCGGCGTCAGCACTGACGTCATGGGTAGCGCAACCACCAAGCTCAATCGGACACAAATTCAAAAACAAGAGGAAGCGCGCGCACATTTCGCCTAAGGGCGGAATCCACACGCGCTCGGGGGCTAGTGTCAGGGGGATGATCCCCAGGTACCCCAACCGAATAAGAAACAAGACAGTCGGATCGCGTCCGGTTGACCAGATGCAGCCGGACAGGGCAAGACATGCCGGCTATCCCCCGGTAGCCGGATACGGCGACGTAGCCGGACTCAATCAATGGGACAGGGAGACGTGTGTATCAGTGCATGGTACGCCCTGTACGGTGACAAGACTGGCAACTACCCGGCCATACCGAAGACTTTGCGTGGGTGACGCAGGAACAGTGGCCGGTGCTAACGACAAGCTCGCACGACGTCCACTGTGCCTACGACAGCCATACCACTCGTACTCCGACAAGACAAGCCATACTGGACACTGCAGATGACTAGCCGGCTGGGACCCACCTGTGGGGCCCGCCAGTCGGACTAGCCAGTGAGACCTTTGCCTCTTCGCCTATATAAAGAGAGGCAAGGCCTCAGTAGAAAGGGTTGGTCTCACAGCATTTAAGGCAGTAGCTAGCGTATACAGCTCGAGGAGCACTTGTAGTTCGAGTATTCCACATAGTCAGATCCGGCAGGAGTAGGGGCTTTACCTCACCACGAGGGCCCCGAACCTGGGTACTTCTTGCGTCCCGCTACGCTCGCTTGTATCCAATCCCGCCTGCGGACGCCATCGATAGCTTCCCTGCTAGTCCCCACACCTCTAACCTCTTCAGGTACTGCCGTTCCCAATACAACGACACTAACATTGGAATTCTTACTCTTGATTTAATACTACTTATTAAACTTCATGGAGTCAATAGAGTTTGCTGAAAGTTTGCAATAGGACTTCTAAACATTAAATTGACATTCAAAACGATACCAGTTCATAAAGTAAATATCCAGAATTCTATAGTTCTATTATCTCAATTAAAACTAAGCATAAGGTAGTGAACAGATGCCAATAACTATAACAAATTATGCAAATTCACTTTGATTTAGTTTATGACAAATTGAGTTCAACTAATCCAAATTAGAAATGAACTCCCACTCAAAAAAGACATCCCTCGTGCCTTTTTGGTGATTACATGAACCAAATCCACTACACCAAGTCCGATCATCACGTGAGTCGGTGTAGCTTCAAAGGCGAGCATCAATATGGGCATTACATCAACTGTATGACTCATGCTTAACCTTTCGGTCCGTGCTTCGAGGCCATGTCTGTACATGCTAGGCTCGCCAAGTAAGAACCTTAGTACTCGCATGTGTAAAACTGTCTTACACCCGTTGTATGAAAGCATGGAGTCCTGTACACCCGATCATCATGTGATGTCTCGAAACACGATCCATAGAATGGTGCATACTTAAGGAAGAACACATTTTATCTTGATATTTAAATGAGGGATCATCTTATAATGCTACTAAAACACCAAACTAAGAATATAAGATGCAAACATCATATGTGTAAAGTGGAATGATATGTTCCATGCATTTGATCACCATCATGTGCATCGTGGTATGATTTCTATCATTCCTTTGTGTGTAAGGCCAAGGTCTATGGAACTTACATGTTAGGTGTGTTGTAAGGGTATCTACCATACATCTACTTACAACATTACCATATCATGACACTAGCCCAGCAATAATCTAAACTAGATGCTTATAATTTATCCATTGCAAGTTTTACGTGGCTTAGGGCTTTCGAAGATAGAACCGGTCTTACCTACGAACATGGAACCACAACGATGATAACTAAGTTATTAGCAACTCGTTGTAAATCAGATATTGACTATAGTAGGAGAGACAGATACCCGCTAGCCACTTATGCAAAACTAGTTGCATGTCAGTCGTGGAACCGGTCTCATGTGCGATGACATGTAAAGTTGGTCCGGGCCGCTTCATCCCACTATGCCACCAATATCCAAAATACATGAAAGAAGCAATAACATGATCATCATCACCCACATATAAACATATGTGTACTACCTGTACAAAGAACCTACGCATAGATCAGGCTCTGATACCACTGTTGGGTTCGCAACATAGAAAACAAAAAAATTCCTATGATGGGAACTATACGCCAAGATCTATCGACTAGATACAAGCAATAGGTGGATATACATCCATAGAGAACTTACCCTCGAAGACAACAAAGTTTTGTTAACGAGTTGGAACTCGTGGATGATGTAGTCGTACACTTGCCGATCTCAAGAGCATGATGAAGTCCAGCAGGTCCAGCTCCAGCACGTCCATCAGATCCAGCTCCAGCAAGTCCAGCACCACCAAGTCCAGCACCGCAAAGCAGCGGTGCATCCGTGATCGCACACACGTCCGGTACCCGGACAACCTCCATCCCTCGCTCCAGCAAAGCAGCGGAAGAAGCAACTCCTTTCCAGATAAAGCCACTGGGAACATGTATCTCGCTAATCTGAGACCATGTGGAATAACTAGAGGGGGAGAGAAATCCTTCACGAGGAGGTGTGTTGTGAGAGGAGGAGAGGGGGGAAGCCAAAGGCCATGGCGTGGCAGCCATGGTGGGTGCCCCCACCTCTTCCACATTCATGTGGGTGGAGCTCCTACTCCCATAAAAAGCCTTCACTCAAATATCTGCTCACACATGCATTAAATTTCCACCAAATTTAATGCAAGCTCTCATTAAATAAAAATATTTTATTTATTTTATTCAGAATTTTGTTAATTACATTAATTAACAAACATTCACATAAAACCCCCTGCAATATTTCAATATCACATGCAGAATCAGTTTCTGCAATTTCACCTGAAACAATTTCGGTTTCCATCGAAATGATTCCAGCGCTTTCTCAAATCTTTTTCTGAAACATATTTGCTCCAAATGGTGTCGGCATCTCTTAAGTGTGTCATGTTGGGGATCGCAGCAGAAAATGAAATTTTCCTACGTTGGCACCCCAAAAACTGCCTACGATCTATCTATGTAGTAATGCGGTAATGGCCGGAGCATATAGAATACATACACTTGTAGACCGTACGCGGTTAACGTTCCGCGGGGAACGTGGTTGAACTAGTCGTACTCATAGCCGACTGATGGCTCAATGCACGGCGCCTAGAAAAATGCTTGATGGCCGTGTTGATGTAGAGCTCGTTGGGAACCCCAAGAGGAAGGTATGATGAGCACAACATCAAGTTTCCCTCAGTTATAAAACCAAGGTTTAATCGAACCAGTAAGAGCAAGGAAACACCCCAAAGGTGTTACTAGCCGAGCTTTGGAAGGGAGCACTACCGGTGCTAGTAGCAACATGGAGACCTGCACAACACAACCACAAAACTTTGTCCCCAACTTGCGATGAGGTTGTCAATCTCACCGTGTTTTGCGGAAAACAAAGGATTAAACGTATCGAATGGAAAGAAGTAAAAGTTTGCAGAAAGTAAACACAAAGCAGTAAACAGTTTATGGATTGTATGTAAAGAAAAGGACCGGGATCCACAGTTCACTAGAGGTGGCTCTCCTTAAGATAGATAACATGCTGGGTGAACAAATTATAGCGGGGCAATTGACCAACATCAAGAAAGCAATACATGCATATACTAATCATCTTGACTCCTTTGAGACTTGATTGGGCATTACAACATTATACATAGACCGCCATCCAACTGCATCTATGACTAATAATCCACCTTCAGGTTATCATCCGAACCCCCTCTAGTATTAAGTTGCAAGCAACAGATTATTGCTTTACGAACTGCGTGTACAGTAAACAATACGATTGTTATATGAACAAAGGATTGTTGTTTTCTCCCTAGTAGCAACAACACATCTAGTACCTTAGAGATTTCTGTCACTTCCCCGGATTACCAGAGGCATGAACCCACTATCGAGCATAAATACTAACTCTTGGAGTTGCTAGCATCTACTTGGCCAAGATAGCTACTAACAACGGAAAGCATGCAAGATCACAAATAACAAAGACATGATAGAATCAATAATCAATCTTAAATAGCATCTCAATATCCATCGGATCCCCGCAAACACAACATGCAGAATTACAAATAGATGATCTTGATCATGAACGGAGCTCACAAGATCTAGACATGAAAGCACAAAGGAGGAGAACTAGCCATCTAGCTACTACATGGCTCCGTAGTCCAAGGATGAACTACTCACGCATAATACCGGAGGCTTGCATGGTGATGAAGAAGGCCTCCAGGGTGAATTCCCCTCTCCGGCAGGGTGCCGGGAAGAGCTTCAGATCCCTCCCGATCTAGGGATGGAGATGATGGCAGCTACAGACTCTTTTGTGGATTTTTGATCGGGTACTTAGGGTTTACGTCCCGAGGGCATCTTATAGTCGGAAGGGGAGGCCGAGGGGGTGCCAGGGTTGGCCTCACCACCCCCTGGCACGGGCCAGGCTGGACCACGCGGCCAGGTGGTGTGGTGGCCCCTGGCCCCTCTCCGTCTCGTATTCTGGCACTTGATGACTTCCGGAAAAATAGGCACTTTTGCTTTTGTCCCGTCCAATTCCGAGAATATTCATTTTCTGACTTTCCTGGAACCAAAAACAGCAGAAAATAGGCAGCTGGCACTATGGATCTTGTTAATAGGTTAGTCCAAGAAATAGTATGAAAAGTACTCCAAAGTTGGAACAAAACACAATAAAGTGGATAAAACCAAGCATGGAACATCAAAAAATCAAAGACTTGATCAAAGTATTTGTAAAACATTCAAAGCTGGGATCATAGTACTTCAATCATAACATGAAAGACAAAGTTCTAGCAATAAGCAAAGAAACTATGATGCAACATGAAAAGGCACAAACAAAAGATTCATGAATAACAATGCTTTGCAAGACGTTTGTTTGTTTCACATAAAGAAAACATACCATGATAGTATTCAGCTTGTCCCTCAATAGAGTAGCAAATATAATTGCATAGGACACATTCAAAGTTCATAAGAATGACTAGATATAATAGTTTAAAACAAGCAATATCAAAGTATGCATCAATCAACTAGTCTTGGGACAATGCACATAGAACTAAGAATGGCCACTATGCTCTCAAAGTAAGTGCATAAAGATAGAAGGTGGAGACTCAATATAATGGTGGAAGAAAGGCCTTTGTAAAAATAAGTAGGGATTGAAGTCTCATAAAGAGCTTCCAAAAATTATGGTACTTATAGCTTTCAGCTCTCATTGCCCCTATCGTAAGCATCTTGGAGTGATTAAGGTTAAAGTGAACAAACTATGGTGTACATGCTTGACGAAGTATAAGTCAGAAATCTCATGTCCCTTGTATACGAGGGCCGCTCCTCATGCTACTCAAGTTTAGTCACCGGTAAGTTCTTGTCATTGTAAGTATATGTGTATCATTGAGAACCGCCAACGGGGTACCCCTTGCCCGATGATACAGAAGAATCCCCATATCAAAATGACAAGGCAAGCTGACAACGAGCATCTCAGCATTCTTCTTATTTACCATGGGAATATGGTGCTTTTTCTCTCTTTCCTCTTTTCATAGTACCTTTTTTTTCTCTTTTCTCTTTTTTTCTCAATATAGGCCTCTTTTTTTATAAGAAGAATGCTTCATAGACAGCACATTATGGTTACGCTGCAGGTTTCCACCATGTCAGCATGGATTAGACCAGCGGCCCAGGCGTTTCTCTAACACATATACATAACTCCATGGACTTACAAGCTCCCCTTTCATTTCACACCGACGACATCCATATACAAAAGAGCATGATATCAACTAAGTACAAGTACCAAGTGCAATGTTGAAAGCGTTCCCAATGAAAGCATGGTTCTGCTAATTCCCAACAAATAAGTGCAAGCATATACAACATAGAAGACACAATGGTTCAAGTTTATTAAGGGCAAGAAAAGTAAAGTGTGCCATCAAGTTTGTGAGAGCTTTAATCACTAGTTTTCTCATAACAAGTTTAATTTGGAAGGTAAACAAAAGCATGACTATACTTGGAATAGCATAAGCTAGTAGGTAGGTATGGTGGAATCTTTGCAATAACTTGGTTTAGGGAGTTGGATGCATGAGTGGAACTCATACTTTGTTGTGGAGGCTAGCAAAAGACTGGGAGCGACAAACTAAGAGAGCAATAATGGCCATAATCATGCAGAGCGACAAAACATCATTGAACAAAGCATAAAGTGATACTACAAGTTGAAAACTAAAGGATCATAAAGGCTATGGTGACTTGAGATAGTCATAACATGGTGTGAGCATGCGCCAAGTCAACCCAAATAAAGCATCAAAGGAGAATACCACAATATTATGCTTTAATATGCTAAAACAACGCATGATTCATCCAAGGCACATTAAGCAATCTCAATTGTTTATAACAAGTCATGCTACAGCAAATAATACTAAGGATAAAGCCAAAAAAAATACCAAGCATGGCATGACAAAGCATAGCCACAGTCAAAAACTAGCTCTTTTTACCACATAAGTATGAACTTTCCTACTCTTTTCCAAACCAAACCAAACTATTTGCAAACCAATGTATGAAAGAGGGGGTCCAACCAATTTATTCAGAAAACTAAGAAAACCAAAGCAAACGAAAAACGAAAACGAAAACGAAAAAGAAGACGCTCCAAGAAAAACACAACTGTGCATGAAACAATAAAAATAAAGCGTTTGGAAGAAAACCTGGGATTTTTATTGATGAAGAAGGGGATGCCTTGGCCATCCCCAAGCTTTGACACTTGTACTTCTTGGATATTTCTTGGGGTGGCACGTGTGGCATCCCCAATCTTGAGCTTTAGTCTATCCTTCATCTCATTACTCATTCCTTCCATACACCTGAAAATTTTCCTTCATACAAAACTTCACACAATCTTTATTAGCAACATTAGTGCACTCAAGATAATAAGTCTTTGGGTTAGGTTTCAACACCAATAAAATTTCAAAACAGAAGCTACTGAAGCACTTCCCTCAAAAAGCTCAATTCCCCAAAAAGGAACCAACAAAAGCAAATGCAAATAATGGCAGAAATCTGTCAAAACAGAATAGCAGGTAAAGACGAATTTTTTCTAAGACCTTCTGTTTCTCAAATCAAAAAGTGTTGAACTAACGAAAGTTAGATAACAACCTGGGGCAGAAGCACAAAAATTCACGCCTCAAAAAGATGTTCAGAGATTTTTCACGAATTTTTATGGTGAAGCATAGAAATCTGTTTTGGGACAGCAACTTTCCCAATCATTACTTCTCTCTCATTAGAGGTTACTCTTGGCACAAAAAGCAAATAAAAAGGATAAGGAGAGGTTATTACAGAGTTAATAACTTCCAAGACTCATCTATGACTTTTGGGTTATCTCCCAATAAGTATTTTTCTTTAACGCCTTTAAGTTAGGCATAAGAAGCAAGAAAGAATCTAGTGTTCTCAAATGAAGAAGCATTAAGACCAAATTTTGTTTTCATAGGAGAAGCAAAAGAAATATTTTCTCTCTTTTTAGGGAAGTGTTCTATACCTTTCTTGAGTGGGAGTTGATATTTAATGGTGCCTTCTTTCATATCAATGATGGCACCAACAGTTCTAAGAAAAGGTCTTCCCAAAGTAATAGGACAAGAATCACTGTATTCAACATCCAAAACATAGAAATCAATGGGGACATAGGAATTGTTAACCATGATAAGAACATCATTAAGACTCCCCATGAGTTTCCTTTTAGCATTATCATAAAGTGGGACATTCAAATAACAATCTTCAAGTGGAGGCAAATCAAGCATATCATAAATCCTTCTAGGCATAATAGAAACACTACTATCAAGATCACATAAAGCTTTGAAATCAAAGTCATTCACTTTCATATTAATCATGCGTTCCCAACCATCTTCTTGTTTTATAGGAATAGAAGCTTTATGTTTCATCTTTTCTTCTTTAATCTTTATGAGAGCATTAGTAATGTGTTTTGTAAAGGCCATGTTCATTGCACTAGCATTAGGACTTTTAGCAAGCCTTTGTAGGAACTTAATAACTTCAGAGATGTTGCAACCATCAAGATCAAAATCAAATTTATCATCTAAAGTAGTAGAACTATTACTAGCCTCAACACTAGTGGTGGTAATAGTAGAAACACTAATGTTTCTAGCAATTTCATCTTCTCTTTCCCACTTAGCATGTAATTCAGCTAATAGTGTAACATTTTCATCAATTCTTACTTGTATAGCATTAGTAGCGGCAAAGGGATTGTCATTATTTTCAGGTTTAGTAGCCATTTTATTCAAAGAAGATTGAGCTTCCACCAAAGATGCAATATTTCTTTCAGCATTAGAGATTTTTTCCTCAATAGTTTTATTGAAAGCAGTTTGTTTGCTAATAAACTCTTTAAGCATAACTTCAAGTTCAGAGGGAGAAATCTTATTATTGTTGTAAGAATTTCCATAAGCATTACCATTGTTGGGAGGATATGGCTTGTAACTATTGTTACCAAAATTGTTCCTATAAGCATTATTACCATAAGCATTGTTGCCAAATTTGTTATTTCTTATGAAGTTCACATCAACTTGCTCTTCTTGAGCAACCAAAGAGGCCAAAGGAACAGTATTTGGATCAATATGAGCTTTCCCATTAACAAGCATAGACATAATAATATCAATCTTATCACTCAAGGAGGAGGTTTCCTCAACAGAATTTACCTTCTTACCTTGTTGAGCTCTCTCAGTATGCCATTCAGAATAATTAACCATCATATTGTCCAGAAGTTTTGTTGCAGCACCCAAAGTGATGGTCATAATGGTACCTCCAGCAGCAGAATCTAATAAGTTCCTTGAAGAATAGTTCAATCCTGCATAAAACGTTTGGATGATCATCCAAGCAGTCAGTCCATGAGTGGGACAATTCTTTGCCAAAGATTTCATTATTTCCCAAGCTTGAGCAACATGCTCATTATCAAGTTGTTTAAACTTCATTATTTCACTTCTCATGGATATAATCTTAGCAGGAGGATAGTATTTTCCAATAAAAGCATCTTTGCACTTAGTCCACGAATCAATACTATTCCTAGTTAAGGAATTCAACCATTCTTTAGATTTTCCTCTCAAAGAGAAAGGAAACAATTTCAGTTTAATAATATCACCATTTATATCCCTATGCTTTTGCATCTCACAAAGTTCAACAAAGTTATTTAGATGGGAAGCAGCATCCTCATTACCAATACCAGAAAATTGTTCTCTCATAACAAGATTGAGTAAAGCAGGTTTTATCTCAAAGAAAGTAGCTTCAGGAACATGTGGAGCAATAGGTGTGCTCATAAAGTCATTGTTGTTGGTGCTAGTGAAGTCACACAACTTAGTGTTTTCAAGAGTAGTCATTTTTTGGGTTTTCAAATAAGAAAGCAAACTTGTAAAACTAATTTTTTTTGGGTTTTTGAAAAAGAAACAAGCAAACAAAGCAAAAATAAACAAAGCAAAACAAAAATAACAAAGTAAAGAGATTGGTTATGAGGGACTCCCCTTGCGAAGATGTCCTTGACTCCCCGGCAACGGCGCTAGAAAAATGCTTAATGGCTCAATGCATGACGCCTAGAAAAATGCTTGATGGCGGTGTTGATGTAGAGCTCGTTGGGAACCTCAAGAGTAAGGTATGATGAGCACATCAGCAAGTTTCCGTCAGTTATGAAACCAAGGTTTAATCGAACCAGTAGGAGCAAGGAAACACCCAAAAGGTGTTACTAGCTGAGCTTTGGCAGGGCGCACTACCGGTGCTAGTAGCAACGTGGAGACTTGCACAACACAACCACAGAACTTTGTCCCCAACTTGCGATGATGTTATCAATCTCACCGTGTTTTGTGGAAAACAAAGGATTAAACGTATCGAATGGAAAGAAGTAAAAGTTTGCAGAAAGTAAACACAAAGCAGTAAACAGTTTATGGATTGTATGTAAAGAAAAGGACCAGGATCCATAGTTCACTAGAGGTGGCTCTCCTTCAGATAGATAACATGCTGGTTGAACAAATTACAGCGGGGCAATTGACAAACATCGAGAAAGAAATACATGCATATACTAATCATCTTGACTCCTTTGAGACTTGATTGGGCATTACAACACTATACATAGACCGCCATCCAACTGCATCTATGACTAATAATCCACCTTCAGGTTATCATCCGAACCCCCTCTAGTATTAAGTTGCAAGCAACAGATTATTGCTTTACAAACTGCGTGTAAAGTAAACAATACGATTGTTCTATGAACAAAGGATTGTTGTTTTCTCCCTAGTAGCAACAGCACATCTAGTACCTTAGAGATTTTTGTCACTTCCCCGGATTACCAGAGGCATGAACCCACTATGCATAAATACTAACTCTTGGAGTTGCTAGCATCTACTTGGCCAAGATAGCTACTAACAACGGAAAGCATGCAAGATCACAAATAACAAAGACATGATAGAATCAATAATCAATCTTAAATAGCATCTCAATATCCATCGGATCCCCGCAAACACAACATGCAGAATTACAAATAGATGATCTTGATCATGAATGGAGCTCACAAGATCTAGACATGAAAGCACAAAGGAGGAGAACCACCCATCTAGCTACTACATGGATCCGTAGTCCAAGGATGAACTACTCACGCATCACACCGGAGGCTTGCATGGTGATGAAGAAGGCCTCCAGGGTGAATTCCCCTCTCCGGCAGGGTGCCGGGAAGAGCTTCAGATCCCTCCCGATCTAGGGATGGAGATGACGGCGGCTACAGACGGTTTCGTGGATTTTTGATCGCGTACTTAGGGTTTACGTCCCGAGGGCATCTTATAGTCGGAAGGGGAGGCCGAGGGGATGCCAGGGCTGGCCTCACCACGCCCTGGCATGGGCCAGGCTGGGCCACGCGGCCAGGTGGTGTGGTGGCCCCCTGGCCCCTCTCCGTCTTGTATTCTGGCACTTGATGACTTCTGGAAAAATAGGCACTTTGGATTTTGTCCCGTCCAATTCCGAGAATATTCATTTTCTGACTTTCCTGGAACCAAAAATAGTAGAAAACAGGCAGCTGGCACTGTGGCTCTTGTTAATAGGTTAGTCCAAGAAATCATATGAAAAGTACTCCAAAGTTGGAACAAAACACAAGAAAGTGGATAAAACCAATCATGGAACATCAAAAATTATAGATACATTTGCCATGTATCACCGACCTCAAGGTCGCGAAGCTCCTCGTAGGTCACCCTTTGGTCCTTCTTCATCTTCATCGTGCAGCAGCTTCGGCCCACGACATTTAAGCACCCCAAGTGTTGCGCCTCGTGTCTTCGTACACATCCGGTGTACGATGAGACCTCCGACTCCCCGATCCCGTCGGGAGTGCAGAAGTTGATATCCAGCTAGGAATCCCTGCAGCGCAACGGCGTACTGCAGGTGTGCCTCGATCGCACAACCTAAACTTGGTGCCATGGTCACAAGGTATAGAGAGAGGGAGGGAGAAAGTAAACCAAAGGACTTCTCAAATTGTGTGTTCAATCCCACCCATGGGCACCCCTATATATAGGCGGAGGGGATGTACCCTCCCCATTAGGTTAGCCATTTGGGATTATTAATAAAGGGAAAATATCAGGTATTTCCGTCCTGGCCGATTGGGCCGAATTAACTCTGCCCAATAGACAAAACAGAAAATACCTAATAAAAGAAAAAGGGGCAGCCAGGGAAGAGGCTGGCCGGGTGGGCCTTGGCACAGCCCACCCCGCGCCCAGCTGTTCCCGCGGCGGCGGCCTAGTGAGGCGGAGCCCGGGTGGGCCGGCGTGCCCCCGGCAGCCCAGCTCGCCAGGCTGTGGCGGCGGCTGGTGCCTGCCCTGGGTGGGCTGCCTACCCCTGTGGCCCGGGTGGGCCTCAAGGCCTTGGCGTGGCCCGGGTGGGCCTCAAGGCCTTGGCGTGGCCCGGCTGCATGCCAACCTGTGCGGTGGCAGTTATCTGCCGCCCACGGGGCTGGCTGTTTTCCTTTTTCCATTTGTTTTTATGTAGATTTTCTTCTAGGCCTTTTCCCTCCAGGATTTGTCCTAATAAAAAGTTGTCTTTATAAATCTTAAATTAAATATTATTTAGAACATATTAATTCACAATTAACATATAATAAATATATATTTAAATTCCCATTTATCTGAAAACCCTTTTCCGGTCTTTTCCTTTACTCTTTCTCCGAACAACTTCGAATCTCTCTGCGGAACGATTCCGGCTTTCTCTTTATCTACTGTGATTCCGTCTTACGAATGATCGCTCTCATCGTACCCTTAAGTGTATCCTCTCACGGCTGGGAATGCTCTAGACATGATCTATATCAATGATCAACAGAGGGACCAGGGATATGCATGTGACCCCTATGCATTCCTGATGACAATGTCGTTTGAACCGCTAAATGTAGCATCCTCTTCCTTTTGTTTCTCGATACAACTTGTCTGAGATCTGATCATTGGTATCCCATACCTTGTTCAATATCGTTCACAACAAGTTCTGTTTTGTTCTTACCGTGATATTACATCCCCGTGACCTAGTCACATGTTGCAACATTTATGGATGTAATCTCACCAAGCCGACCGTATGTATCTTTACCTGTCATGTGGGTGAACAAATCCCGGTCTTGTAGTCACATGTCATCTACTGTTCCTTCGGAATACCCAACGTACACCTTTATAACCACTGTATTACCAAGTGGCGCTTGATGCAGTCTAAGCAGCCTCGCGAAACAGTGAGTACTATGAGCTCACATTCTAAGGAGAAGGAGTCTAGGTATAGCTATTGCAACAATGAACTATATGACTTGATCGTGTTGCAATCCTTTGAGAAATGTCCAATCACATCACTCCAATGATATGATCCCATTGTCAGTCGGCATAAATGCCCATGATCTTGAAACCTAGATCATCTTCGTGACCAACGAACTAGTATGAATAGAGGCTACTAGGGACTTGGTTGTTTCATACCACACATGTACCAATGTTTCTACTTGGCATAGTTATAGCACAATATGAAACTCTTATAAACTAATTGAGATATGACAATAAAAACCTATTTATTATTTGCCTCTAGGGCATATCTCCTTCATGTCACCCTACGGTTCGTGAATAATGCAGACATGATCGAGACCCCTCTCCGATCAATAATCAGCAGCGGGACCTGGAGATCCGTACTGACTCCCACATATTCAACGATGACTCTTGTGATCGTGTGAACCTTTAATGTCGTAACTAAATCCCTTTGTCTCGCGATATATTACATGTCCGATATTCGATCATCGGCATCTAAATACCTAGTTTGATCTCGTTACCGACATGCACTATTTTCTCGTTCCCGTGATATAACATTCTAGTGATCACATCACTTGCTTGCAAGCTATCTTAATGTGATATAACCGAGAGGGCCCAGAGTATATCTATCCGTCATCGGGATTGACAAATTCCACTCTTGATCCATGAGCCTCAACATAACACCTTCGGAGTATCTGAACCCACCTTTATAGTCACCCTTTTATGGTGTGACGTTTGATGTTATCAAGTTACTCTTCCGATCTTAGCAATTAACATGATCTTATGGTCTAAGGACTAAGATTACTTCATATGATGTTATAGAAATATAAACATAATGACTTTGATCGTAATGCTATACTTCGGATGAATGTTCATCACATCATTCCACCAATGTTGTGACCTCGTTATTAACAACATCCAATGTCCATGATCAGGAAACCTTGATCATCTTGTTAATCAACGAGCTAGTTTATATGAGAGGCATTACTAGGAACTGTGTATTTTGTTTATTAAACACACATGCATCAACGTTTCCAATTAATACAATTATAGCATGCAAAAAAACATTTATCATAAACATGGAATAAGATAATAACCACTTTATTATTGCCTATCAGGAATATTCCCTTCACAAGGTTCTTTCTTTTCCTAGTTTTGCCCCTTCTTGTTCTTATAGTTGGTAGTATCGCAGACTTTATTATTTCCCTTGGACTTGTGAGAGTTTTTCTGCACCATGTTGGCAGCAGAATGTCCCTTAGTTCCACTAATGTGTTTGTCTTTCATCCTCGCCTTCTATTCCACATCAATAGATCCAATGATATAATCAATAGAGAGCTCATGCCTTTGATATTTTAGTGAAGTTGCAAAGTTCCTCCATAAAGGGAGAAGCTTAGCGATAATGCATCCTACGACAAACTTGTCCGGGAGCACACACTTGAGGAGTTTGAGTTTCTTAACCATGATATAGCTCATGAGCATGTTCCACTATAGATCGGTTTTCAACCATCTTGTAGTCATTGAACTTCTCCATAGCATAAAGTTCACCACCGGTATCAATCACACCAAACTTAGTGTCCAACGCATGCCATAGCTCCCGTGTATCACGAATATGCATATATCAACCTGTATCCAAGCACACTGAGTATGGATCCCACAAAGAGTATAGTGGCCTTACTAAACGCTCTCTCTTCTTCAAGAGTAAGCAGACCTCTAGGAGTGCCAGCTGCAACTCTTTCTATGCCCATAGCAGTTGTAACACCCTCAAATCAGCCCTATGCAAGTTTCAGTGCTTCCCGCCAAACCCGCATAGAAACGATTCAAGGACGCCCACCAGGCACTTTCGTGCGGGTGGAAAACAAAGTAATACCATTTCACATTAGTCCATGATGGAACCCACAGAACATATATGTACAACATTGACTCCATGAGTCAAGAATACAGATATACTATACAAATATTCAAATCACCTTGAAAACGATAGAGCGTCCGACTACGGACAAGAGGCAAATGGGGCTAAGAGCCCTGAAGAATAACCAATGGCGTCCATAACCCTGCCCAGGCCAAGCTGGAAGGATAACCCTGCTAACGACGTTGATCGCAAACCTGCTAAAAACAAAAGGGGGTGATGACAAAGGGCAAAGGAAAAAGAGGAGCGTCAGTACTGAGGCCAGTACACGGCGAGGCTAGAATTCGGCGGCTCTCGCCTACATAGGTATGGTGGACTGAAGCGGCAGCGCAGCAGCACTAAACAACCTATAGAGACTCAGTAAAACTGGCGGCTATTAGAGAGGGATAAGAAAAGAACTACCCGGACCCAACCTGAAGTTAACACCAGACAAACCCATCCTGGTACTTCCCCTCGAGACAAAACGAGGAGGGCGGACCAAGGAACTCACACAGTTGGCAATTTTTACTCATTCCGTTATAGTTGCAGCACTTACTAATCAGATATTGATAGCATGAGTCATCCTAAAGCATAAGTAGTGGGCAGTTTTAATTACCATTCTGTTATAGTTGGAACATTTACTAGTCAGATATAAATGTCCTGAGGAATCCCAAAACCCAGCAATTGTTGGCACTTTTATCACATTCCATTAGAGTTTCAATACTTACTAGGCAGGTATAGTATGACATGGATCACCACAGATCCACCAGTTGTTGGCATTTTTAATTTACATTCCATTGTATTTAAATCTGATTACTAGTCACATATTAAGTCAAATTTATAGCACTACTTTAGTTATGCTTGTCTATGATCGAGATATTGTGCTCCAAGTAGTCCATAACCGCGGACACGGCTTTCAGAAAGTTTTACCCTGCAGGGGTGCACAAATAGCAACACACACTCGATCAACCTCGGAAAAACCAACTCAAAACCCAACGAGGCTTTCATGACAAAGCAATCACAGGATTCATAAATATTTCAGGGGGCCACCCCACTAAGCTACCCGCAACGAAGTTGGCCGGCTCCGGAACGGACCCAGGGTTTGCGACGACGGCTGTAAACGACTGGGAACCCAAAAATGTGACTGGGCTTGTCAATACCTCGAAAACGTGGCGCGATCCAAAACAGTACAAGTGCTCCACGCACAATCTTAAATAAAGCAGTAAAGCATGGCATAGGTACATGATAGTAATAAAGCCCCAAACTACTTTGTGGCCCCAAGAAATAGAAATGAATCAAGCTCTGGCTCAGGGGGATCCCATAGGGTCTCCCGGATGTGGATAGTGCGAATAGTCAAGGAACAGGTATCAAGTACTCAGGGTCCTACGGGACACAAGTGAGCGTGGAAGAACCAAATAACATCTATTGCCCACCGATGCCTCTGCATTAGTTATATCTAGCAATTTAATAGTTGTATTTAAAGTCATGATCATCTCTACCATTTATCATGTGCCAACTTGCCGTCAACGGTGGAACGACAATGACGCGAAGCAACACAGAAGCAAGCAACTACGACTCGCAAGGCCGACTATCTATCAAACAACTGGCAATAGGATGTGTCCATGGCAATATAGAGGCTACAAGGTGTATAAATGGTGCACGGAAACTAAAGCATCGCGGCACAGATAGCAATAGATCAACAGGAGGAAGTAAAGACTATAAATGCAAAATAGGTAGAAAGGGGGAGAATGCTCGCCTGGGAAACACTGCCGAAGGTTCATTATCCGAAGAACTTGTCGATACTCGCATCAATTCATCGGCCTAATCCGCGAAGAAGCAAACACTAGAAGAAACACCGGATGTAATATTTAATACTACGGCAAAAGAGCCGGCATGCTTATGATATGATGCATGACATGGCACAGATGCGGTGCAATTAGGCCATATTAAGCGGAACCGGGGTCCCGATAATTAATTAATAGGTTCGAGCTATTTATCTACCCCGCAAATTAAATGTTGTATTAACAGGGTGAAACATGGCATCGGTTCTCTATACAAATTTAAATGGAGGCGTTAATAGACATGAATATCCCGCATATGCGCTCCATATTTAATTACGAGTGAATCGGCATAGTGCCCCCAAACCACAGACAGGTATGCATGCATAAACAATTTAATATGCGATAGTTGATAATGTCATATTATAAAAATAGGGGCTTAGGGTCGCACATCTGGGTTCGGAAGATCTTGGGTTCCGGGGTTCGGGGTTCGGTCTCAGGGTTCGACGGGGATCGGGATCGGGCAACGGAAGGAGAGCTTGGCGTTCCGGGAAGGAGGACTTGGTTTGGCATCGGGGGTTCATCGGATTCACCCTGGTCGGTGTCGATCTTGTCGTCGCGAAGATCTTGTCGGGTCCGCGCCATCGAGTCAGTCTTGGCGTTCGGGATGAAGAACTTGGTGTTCCAGTGGTGATCTTGGCGGTCTTCGGATCCGGGTCTCGCATCCGGGGAGGAGTACTTGTCGCATTTGTGGTCTTCGGGTTCGGTCTTCGGATCCGTGTCGGCGCGCTCGAGGTCTCGGTGTCCATGAAGAAGATCATGTCGATCCATGGGGGTCGGTCTTCGGATTTGCGAAGGAGATCTTGAGGTACCATGGTTCCGTTGTCGATGACGATCTTGTTACAAGTGCCCTGGTGGTACTTCGGGTTTCATGTTGTGCATCCTTCGGAGGCATGAACATCGAGTCGCTAGTGGCTACTAGACGATCTTCTTTCTTTGCACTAACACCAACATCTCATCAACAGATAGCTAGAGGAGCCAGAGGGCTTCACAGCCACAGGTACGCAATGCACACTTCATCACCGAGTAGGCCCAACCAAAACGAAGCGGCATGGGAGGCGGATGCTTGCGGTGCAGACGCAAGGAGGAGGAGGCGCGTGGCAGTTCCCCCTGGTGGCAGAGCTTCTGCGGGGAAACAAGGCACTGGCCGGGAACAGGGGCAGGCGCGGGAGGCGAGCTCGGAGCAGGAGGTGAGCGCAGGCTCGCGGGCGCGGTCGGAGACAGAGGAGAGGCGGCGTTCGGTGGAGGGGAGACGAGGACGCACGAGGAAGGCAAATGTCGGGGATGCGGCCGACGAGGCGAGGTGGCCAGCGGCTGGCGGAGAGAAGCGAGGAGGCAGGCGCGCCCCTAGCGGCAACGGCGCACGCGGCCAGACGAGGGTGACCGGAGGAAGACGGCCCGCGGGAGAAGAACGACGACGGAACGCTGGGCTGAGGGAGAGACCGAGGCCGGAGTCGGGGAGGAAAAAGGGGCCCCGCGGCGGCGGCGACGACTGTTGCTAGCGGGGTTGGTGGCGAGGCCCCTGGCAGCGACGCAAGGGCGTCCGGGGACGGCGGGGCTCGGAGAGCTTGCTCCCAGGGCCGCCGGGAAAAAGAGGGAGGTGCGAGGGGAGGGGGCCCACAGCGGCGGCGGAGGCCATGGGGAGGAGCAGGGGCGTGCGAGGAAGACAGCGGGGTTTGTGGGGAGCGCGTGCGGGAGCACGCCGCGATGGGGTAGGTGGGGTCAGGCGGGGCAGCGGGTTGCGTGCGGGGTCGGGGTGGTGTCAGTGTGGTGTGGGTGTGTGGGCAGGAGTGCGTGCGTGTAGTGCGTGTGTGTGTGCGCGCGCGGGAAGGAGTTGGTCGAGGCGGCAGGTGCGAGGCGGGATGGTGCGGGGCAGGTGGCGTGCATGGGCTGGGGTTGGTGAGTGGGTCGGTCAAGAGGCGGGAGAAAACGAGCAGCGCGGGGCGACGGGGGAAAGAGGAGGTTGGGGAGCGCGCCCAGGTGGCGGCGGCTGGGAGGAATTGGCGGCAGGGTAGGGGTCGGCTGGCGGCTGGGTGAGAGGGAGGTGTGGGTTAGGGTTTTCGAGTGTGTGGGGTGGTAGGTAGCTGGCTGCTGGGCCTTGGGCCTGGCGGCTAGGTGCCTCCCCCACTAATTTTTTTTTTATTTAACTTTTAAAATATTTTATAAATAGTTTTTAGACAAATAAAAGATCCGGAAGAGAGCGGGGTTTGATTTGAAATAAAGACGGGGAATATTTAGAAAACAAAGATAGGCTTTTCAAAAATAGTTTTAGGCAAAAATATGCATGAGGACATGACGATGCTCAAATGCAATGTGGCATGATGACATGAGCATGCGGTCATGACGATGCAATGCACAAAAACAACATGATTTTCTAGTAGTGGTTTTAGCGGGGCGCCACAGCAGTGAGCCACAAGAAGGTTTTCATTTTCCATCTCTTGAAATGAGCACCTGTAAACGGGTTCGGTCAAAGCACAACAACAAAGGAAGATATCTAGATATGTTAGAAGTCTGGCCCTCATATTTAGGATGTAAGCCTAGTAGGTAGCAAGAGTAGTCTAGACAATAGACAAGATAACTCAATACTGAGTAGAAACCAGAATCAACCTTAAATATATCACTTGATACAATCATTCTCTTAAAGGATGAGTTCCATATGTGATACTAAGCCTTAGTAGTAGCCTTGGATAAACCTTTAGTAAATGCATAGTATTCATTCTTAACCCTAAAATTGATACACTAACAAGAAAAACCTATGAGATCATCTATTCACCTTGAGAGTTGATGGTTACACACCTTAGACTTTACCTAATCAAACCACCTTGATGAATTACGTTTTCACTTAGTTTAATATTAAACCTTAGTTAGAAATTATTGTTAATCCATATATATAATTAAGTTTTCACTTAATTAAGATGTAAGCTTACAATAATCAACCATATTTGCAAATTAAGTTTCATTTGAAAATGCAAATAAGCCAATGGAATTTCTTAATACAGTTCTAATTATCAAAGCCCACATACCAAATAAGCCCAAGGACCAATAGTGATAAATGCCAATTGCCATATTCAAAATAATAAATTCAAGTGGATAATCTTTCCACCTAGGTACCTTGGCTACCAAGTTACCCCAAGAACCTATAAATAGGAGACCCATGAGAATTCTCACCTTACAAATTAGAACTCACAACCTCAGAGCAAGAGCTCATAAGAATCACACTCAGGCTAGAGGCTAAGTGAGAGGTACAAACCACAAAGTATAAACACACACTAGTAGTGTAAGAGAGAGATCTAGAGAGGCAAGTGAACCAGAAATACAAGCTAAGAAAAGGAAATCTACATCACCAGGAGAAAACTTAGGAATCTACAAAGGTTATAACTAAAACCCTAGGACTAAGATAGGAGTAACCATAGATGATGGGCAATGGCACATAGCTAATCATGTATAGGACATGGGGATAAGCCTAATAACTATAGATGCTTAGTATATCTAGAAAGGGAATACAATGACCCTAGATTTAGAATCCTAAGTAGTTAAGAATAGGAAAGAATATCTAGTAATTCTCAACCATGATCCATCATATTCCAAATTCATGGGATAAACCTTTGACTATTCTCTAAAATACCATTTATCAAATCATATGTCCATTCATTTGATGAGTACAATTCCTACTTAATAATAAGAGATATTGATATTAAGTGGATGAAGTATACTCTATTCTTCACTGGATCATATATCTAATTCATTCCATAGTGATGCAGAGAGAAAGACATGTCGTCGGATTGAAGACAAGTATGCCATGAGGGGGTCCTCGAGGCATGGGAAAAGGTGGGGTGTAAGACGTACAGTTCTCCCGAACGGTGAGCAAACAAGCTTACCCAGGTTCAGATCCGATTGCGGTGGACGAATCTTACTCCTGCTAGCAATCTAGTATATTGGCAGAACCGGAAGTACAACAAATTATAAGAGAGGCTTCACATGTGTGGGTTGTGGTTGTAGTGCGTGCCCTAAAGGCCGGTCCCAAGGAAGGATTATATAGTCATCCGACCTAGGGTTAAAGGAGAGTCCTATCTGGCTACGATACAAAGTCGATATAGAGTACATCTTGTACTACAAGTATTCCTACATGCCTAAGTTGGTAAGACTTCTAGGCCTTCCTGTAGCCGGATGGGATTCCATCTTATCTCTCCGTCTGGGCCTCCCGTGGAGCATAGCTCTAACCTGAAGTGGGACACCCTGGTCAGTGAGTCATAGTGGGTATAGCCGGAAAGTATATCCCCAACAAGCCAATACTATGTTTGCATGCATAGTTATTAACTCATCTCTATCAAACTCATCATAGCTATAAACATATGATGGTACAACCATATATCATCTCATTTACCATACTTGAATTTTAGTGCTAAGATGAACCACTCCTCACACTCTTGTGAAGAAAATCTACCCTTATAACACTAAACCTTAGTGTTATCTTGATGTGATTATGATAACCGGTCCCTAGGTGAATTAAACCTAGATATTGTCCAAAGAATTAAAGGACAATTATTATTTATTCTTATCTTGCGTAAAACATACAAAGAACATATTATGATATTCATCATAAGAATATCTACCCAAAATCACCTTGTCAGTAGAAGTAAATCTACTTAAGACTTATATCCAGAATTATTTGTAAACATCTTCACTCAAGTTAGAGTTACACAAGATTTTATGAAGTACTCCCTAGAATACAAGGAACTCAATTGAGATTTCTATCAATTGAAAACCTAATGTTACTCTACACCAAATCCATTCTTATCTTCAAGTAATAAATCTACTTCAATAAAACATTAAAATTTTACAAGTATTAAAACTCAATTTTGAGTTACTCATGATATTATAAAGTATTTATTCACACAAAGATATTCATTTGATATTTCTCTCAAATGGAAAACCTAGTGTTATTTTACACAATCCATGTCCATGAATGAATGTAGAAATCTTCTACGTGTGTTAAGCAAATAGAAGAAGGGAATATAATGAGACCATGGACTGTTTGAGTATTCAAAATTTTCATTTTGAGCAAAGAATCCATTTGAAGGTTCAAATGTATTTTTCCATTTCCAAATTCTTTCCTATTAGGAAAGTATTTTCTAAAAACCTAACTAAATATGAAGGAAATAAAATCCTTTGTAAATCATTAGAACTAAAGGTCTGAATTCAAAGGACAATTTTAAGTTCAATTTACTCATTTTGAAAATACTTTATTTAAGGATTAAAGAGACATTTTTCTTGCATACAAGAATAACCATAAATCAATCTATTTAAAAATAGACCACCATACATATAAAATATCATAGAATATACTCAAAGGAATTTTAGTAATAAAACTCTTCAGATGAAATTTTGATTCAAACCAAAATTCAAACTTAAAATACAAAATAGAAGTTTGAAATAAAAAGAAAAACAGAAAAAATAGACGGAACCCTAACTCGGTCGCAACCCACATATCAACTGACCCTAGTAACCCAATTCCATCCCAACTAGAAATTTCTTAGTTTGCACATAGGTCCACACCCATCGGGTTTTTATTTTTGCAAAATAGTGCGTTGTCGTTGATAGCTCCAAATTTCATCACTTTTTACCATTGGTTTTCCTTTTTTTATTGCCAGATTTCCCTAAAGATTGCCCTTTTCACTAACGTTAATGTCACAATCAGCGAATCCTTTGTTTCTTGTGATGGTTTTTAGGCAATGAACATTTATTGAAGATCTAATAGCATTTATGGGCTAAATACACCAAAATAAGCAAATCCCCAATTGGAACCACTTTCATTGGAGGTGTCAGCACGCATAATGACCACTAGTACGGTCGGGGCGTGCCTGTACCGTCCGCCCGTACTACCCACCGATGTCTTCCTTATATCAATACAAGCAACTTTCGTAAAGAGGGAGAGACGAGAAGAACCACAGAACATAAGTTACAGCCGCCACAAGCCATCTAGAGGCGAAGATCAGATCTGAAAGAGGAGAAAAACTTCACCTTGTTCTCTGACGGTCTTCAACCTCAAAACCACACACTCCACCATCATTCCATCACTACTTAGAGAGAGAGAGAGAGAGATTGGCACTTGTAAGATTAGGGTTTGATATTTTGATCTACCTACGGTTTGTATTTATTGGATCTTTAATCTCTATTGTTGTTTGCCACAATAACTTGGAGATGATTTCTATTTGCAATACAATTATGCCTTTTGTTTGTCTTCTTCTCATATCTGACTAAATCCCCATAGGCGTGGGAGATGTAGGGGATTGGTGAGATGTGATGTGCCTCCTTTAATTCCATCCATTCGTGATTGTTGCAATGTTTATTTAAATAGTGAGAATGAATATCTATGTTTTCCTAATGTGTGTTATCTAATTTAAGGGCCTAGGTAACATGATCCAAAGATCTCATAGGTATGAACTTGTATGCTAGTAATTCGGCAACCCCCAAGTGACACAGCCGATATCAAAGAAGAGCTAGCACTACTCGAGGAAAACAAGGAACCATCAAGATTAAAGCCTTGATCCGGTCGAAAGACCTTAATTAATGTGCTGACCATGGCCGTGGTAACAGACAGATGGATCATTGGGATTAGGAAGAATTGACCATGAGGACTCCTAGTCGGTATATGGGTTGCTTGCCTACTCACTTATAAATAAGAATTATCATTATCACTTATTCCACTTACTCCATTTGGCATTTTCACTATCACCATGAACAAATTCTCTCCACGCCTAACTTCTCATCTGTAGGACCTTTACACACCTTTTGCATCTTACTTTTATGCAATTTACTTATTTCCTAAGCAAGTTCCTCTATCTTTTACTCACCACTTCCACAGTCACATTTGTAGTCAATTCACTCAAGACCTGTGACACCTTGGGTGGGACAGAAACACCGCATAAAAACACTTTCCTAGGCTCCTCGTTGGGATCGATATAAAAACTGGAATTAATACTTCCACGAAAACATTCTCTGACGAACCTATGCACTTGCAGGCTATCAAGATATTTTCTGGCTCCATTGCTAGGGAGCTAAGCGCTAAGTGTTGTTTCTTGACAACAGCAATTGTTGATACCATTCATGATCTTTGTTGAAGACAGAGGTACTACTTGATCAGGAAAAACCTAGTTACTCCATATATTGACCGTGTCCCGATCGAGATACAATTAGAACTTATTGAAAGATTTACTAATTTGCGTACTGTAGACATGAACAACTTGATTCCATTGATGGCTGATTTGACCATCACCCGAGGGGCCGAACTTGAGCTACCTTTGGGAGAGTATGGGAATCCATCTAGGCACTTGAGGAAAATGCCTATTCTTTATCCCAAACTTGAAGGCCAGGAACTTGAAATATATCCTGAGCTAGTATATATGATGAAAGAAATTGATTTCGCATGAAAAGAAGAGGAAGACCCTAGTGAGCACTTAACAAGGGTACATGACCTTTGTGTTACTCTTAAACCACCAAGTTTTCCAATAGAGTTTGTACTTCTTAAACTCTTTCGCTGGTCTTTGAAAGATAATACTTTAGCTTGGTTACAATCTCTATCTAATCATACTATAAAAAGCTGGGAGGATTGCATCCGAGAATTCATGCATAAATATGGTTCATTTACTAAAATCATGCCAATCAAATGAAGCATAACAATTTTTTTGCAAACAATTGGAGAGACCTTTTATCAAGCATGGAATAGATATTATGCAATGATTATGAAAGTTCCAAATCATGGTTTTCACAAAAGTCTAGTTATCCACTATTTTTATAATGGGCCTAATGACGAAACAAAAGATATGATTGATCTATCTGCAGGAGGAGAAATATGCAACCCGACACTGTCGAAATGTGTAAAGCTTTTTGAGGTAAGATCCTTTAATGACGAACAATACAATCCAGTTGAGGACATTGAACCACAAAAAGGTATGATTCACATACCACACGATCTTATATCTGAAGTCAAAAAGTCCATGGAAGATAAATGTATAGCTTCAGAACTTGTAAAAGAAAACAAAGTTGACATTCTTCAAACTTATGTAATAGAATATGATTTAAATCTTGTAATGCAAAAATTTTAATATCAACAAAATGAATTCTGTGAGAAAAACTATAAACGTCTTATGATGCAAGAAAAGAATATAAGAGACTTAACATAAGTCTTTGACGACTTGGGTCAAGCCACGAAACATTTAGATAGATGTCTAAGCATGGTTAAAGCCTAGTGTGAGCAAATATTTGAAACTCAAACTTTGATTTTGAACCAAGGAAATTTCAATACTGTTTCTACAAACATTGTTACTAGGCGTGGTACGAAAACTCAGGAACCACAAGGGCCACCTTGGTATCAAGAAGAGCAATCTCGAAAAGCAAGAGAGACTCAGGAGATGAGTCAATAAGAAGAGGATCTAGTAGACCCCTAGGATGATATTGATTATGAGGCCTAGAAAAGGGAAAATAAAGCTTCCATCACTCAAGAAGAAGAGGAAGCAAGGGATAAGCATAAACCATATGATTCAGACGCTGAGACTACCGATTCAAGGGAAGAAATTGATCTCAGGAAGGAACAAGAAGAGCAAGTTATTATCCTGCGTGAAGAACACGCCAATAAGCAAAAATCAGCTGCAAGGAAAAATAAAAAGAATGTTGAACCAGTGACAAAGGTAAAAGAAAAGGTAATACCTACCAAAAAGAAAATTCCTTACCCTAACCGAGTTCGTTACGAACCAGATAAAGCTATTTATGATTCTTCTGCTGAGGCACTAAGCAGCTTGTGTTTAGAACTTCCTTTAACTAATGATATTCAAGTTCCTACTTATAAAACATTTATGCGAGATATACTTAATAGAAAAGGAAGGTAACCAAGACTATAGCAGTTATGACAGTCTTTGGTGATAAACTTCCTGGTAAGCTTGGAGATCCAGGGATACCAACCATCTCCTGTGCAATAGGGAAAACTAATATATTCAATGTTCTTTGTGATTTAGGGGCGGGTGTTAGTGTTATGCCTTATTCCTTATTTAAGAAATTGAATCTTGGAGAGTGTTCTCCTACTTCAATAAAACTGGAAATGGCGGATAAGACAATTAAACAACCTATTGGAATGATCGAAGATGTTTTACTTAGAATAGATCAACATGTTATACCCACTGATTTCATTATTCTTGATGTTCCTAAGAATGACAAACTATCTATCATTCTTGGAAGACATTTTCTTAGTACAACTGGAGCTAATATAGATTGCTCTAGCAGTAATATTGTCTTCAATATATATAATGATCAGATCGTTCGATACTTTCCTAAGAAATAGGAGCACAATGGAAAATACATTCCACCACCTAAGCGTGATCAAGCAGCAAAAACTAAATAAAAAGCACCGCTTGAGATGAATGCCGATGATATGGAGTTTGATTAGTCAAATCTCTAGAATTAAACACTTAATGGGAGTTTACCCATTCTTAATAAATTAAGTTTAAGTTTTCATTTTATCATTTGTGATTACTACTTTATTATTTGTATTACTTAATAAGTTTGTTTTGAGTTTTTAGTTCGTTCAAAGAATTTACCTTAATGAAGTTGAGAAGCAAGGGAAAAACGAAGAAAAGAAAAGGGGTTTAGTTCAGATAACGAGCACTGGTACGGACGCGGTACGACCGTAACGCATGCCCGTACCGAACATCGACGAAACATACCACGACGTCCGAATAGATAACGATCAGTGGTACAGCCAGGGTACAAACGTACCGCGTGCCCATACCAGGTCGACCAGGTTTGATCTCGAACCCTAATGTTGATCCAATGGTGACGACCAGTAGTACGGGCAGGCTACACCCGTACCACCCGCCCGTGCCATGTGCGTCACCAGGTAAAGGCCGACGGCAGCTGGCTTGCAGCCAGCCTCCTCCTTCTTCTTCCTCTTTCTTCCTTGTTCTTTCTCTTTCCACCACAAACCCTATCCTCCTAAAACCTTTGATTCTTTGTTGTTTTCGAGTTTTTGAGTTGGGGAATCTTCACATCGGTAAGTTTCTCGTCCGATCCATACTCTATTTTCTGAAATCCATGGTTTAATTCATCACATTGGTTATTTAGATGAGTTCATCATATTTTGAGATTATTATTGATTCCTCATCTTAGGATTTGTAACTTCTACCTATAGGCGTTTGTTTATATGATAGAAACTTCATGCCTATAGTTTTCTTCAAAAATTTCGCAGCACAATGCATAACATTGGAAGGATGTTCCGCTCGGGGAAGGGCTCGGGTACGACAGGACCCTCGGGCTCCGCCAAGCCGTCGGGTTCGAAGAATAGAGAAGAATAGACGCTCGGAGGTGCACAGCTTGAGGGCTGCCATGAGCCGAGACTATGAGAGGGTGAGCAACCGCAAGTTTTTTCCCACCAAGTGGGTAGATCGTCAGTTCCTCTCCCGTTAGAGTCTTCTAGAGGACTTCGAGTGGATGACTGTGCAAGCTGGCATGGTCGACTTCTCCTACCTCTCTGTCAACACCTACAAGCTCTCCATGTTTGAGTTTCTTTCAAGATTCCACGATGATCTCGAGACCCAGGAGCGAAATTGCACTGTAAGTTTTGTGCTCAATGGGCAACTCCATAACTTGACCTTCTATGAATTTTGCAATAGTTTCGGATTCTCCCATGAGGGAGAACTCGACATCAATGACAATGTGAACATAGAGGCAATGCAATCTTGGGGGCAAATTTATGTCCATAGGAACAATGATTACTTGCACAAGAAGAGCACCACTATCCAGAATCCTACTCTATGTTATTTGCATACCTTCCTTGTTAATTCTTTATTTGGGAAAGGCGATGTTGGGGCAATGGCAGGCCCCGAAATGAGTGTAATTCATATGGCCTTGCATCCAAAGATGGAGCACAAGGTAAACTTGGGGGCCTTGCTCATCCAGCACTTTCGCCACCAAAGGTCAGCTTCCGTAGGGGACATCTGTTGTGGCGGGTTGAACACATAGATCGCCTATGCAAATGAATTTGTCCTACTACAGGAAAGAGCTGTGGCTAGCAGTAAGGACCCGGATGACATTCATATGGCTAGCACCAAGTTCATGGGTGTCTATAGGCTAGAGCATTCCCTCCGTGCTTACCAGTTTTATTTTGTACCTAATGGTGATCTCCACCAAATCTTGCTTCCTTTTGTCCAACCTTTTGGTTTGCCAGGTAAATAGAGTTGGGTCCTCACTGAGGAGGAGTTCTAGCAGGCATTGATCCTCTCAGGAAGGACTGCGCCACTAGGTGGCCATCCCAACTAGGAAAACGCAGCAGCTGGCCAACATCAGCAAGATAAAGAAGGAGGAGGATGGTATGGCGTAGGATGGGACGACTACGGCCAGCAACACCACCACCAACAGCCTTACCACCAGCACCAACAACACGTTATGCCTCCACCATAGCCGGGATTCGATTATGTCCCGAGGAGTGATTTTGACCAGGTGGTGCATTGCATTGACAACATAGAGAACATGTTGCATGTTGCGAACACCAACATAGTCAACCTCACTCAAGATTTCACATCTTTCATGACCGACTTTCCAAACCGTTACCCAGACTTCCCGTATCAGCAGCCGCCACCTGACGGTAGCGACAACTAATTCTAGTTAGGCAAAAGCCTAAGCCTGGGGAGGTTAAAATCCTCCCACCTTTTGCATTCATATTTTTCTTTCTTCTTTTTGTTTGTTTGTTTTTGTTGCAATGCATGTTTACTTTCAGTTTTGCATTCGATAAAAGAAAACCCAAAAATATTAGACTATTCTCTAGTTTTATTTGTGCAAATTTCTATCGGGTCTTGTTGATTCTTTCTGTAGGTTGCTCACTTCTAGTGATCGAGCTATGAGAAGAACGCAAAGAGTTGACTCAAGTAGAAGACGAACGAGCAAGAGGAGGAACCAAATTCCTATTTCCCCTCTTCCTGTAATCTTATTCATGAATATTTTATGTCCATTTGGTTACACTTGATTTCGATTCCACGCTTAGTTCGTTATCTTTTAGAATTTGATCTCAAAGGTTTTTGTCACCTCTTTGGTTAAGACTTTCGATAATTAAATCAGTTTGAAAAACAATTCTTGGAATTCTATTCCAAACTTTTTAGCATAAGAGAAAGTGTCCATCGACAACTTTGGTGCTATATTTTTGTCTTAAGGGCTTAATCTTAGTAGTGCTTAACCCCACATACTGATCGTTGACTTGATGATACCTTCTAAAAAAGAATTGCTTGATGGAACAAACTTTTTAGAGTAGGAGAGGGAGATGCCAAAATTTGTATTGACTTGATAAAAAAGGAGAAAAAAGAAAAAGAAAAGAAGAAAGCAAAAGTACTTATTTCAAATACACACCTTTGGGATGCCGACAACTCCGCTAGCTTTTGAACGATCTATGGTATAACCCTGGATTTAGGCTATTAGTTTATGGCATGAGTGGCATACATGTCGCTATATGGGGCAAATTATTGGTATTCCCAATAAGCTGGGTAGGAGTTTACAAAAGAAATATTCGTTGATCCTTGAGAAGGAAAAAGAAAAGATCCATTATCAAAGTATGAGCCGAAACACTTTCGATACTTTTAGATTATTGGCATCACCTCACTACTTAAAATGTGCAATTAGAGTTCTTGATAAGCAAGGAAAATAAGATGTATTTGATAGTCGTGATTATCGAAGTGGGTGATTAATGAAAAATCTCTAAGTTTATCCTTATTTTGACATCTACATGTGCACCCTTAATTTTGACTTAAGCAGTATAGCTTAAAAACATTTTCACTCTCATAACAAGAGATGCACTGAAAGAAATTGATTTGCAAAGCCTCGCCAAATTTTTAACAATCTCATTTGAGATATAAGAACTATTAGCTAGCAAATTACTTGCATCTAGGGATCAAGCTTAAGTGCAACTATTTAGATATATGATGCTCGTGTTCAAGGTTGCAGGAATTGAGACAATGGAATATGATACAAACTCGAACTTGTAAGTCTTTATCTTGATTCAATTCTTCTCTATTAATTATTATAGCTTTGTCAGTCGAGGGCGAGTCCGCTAAGCTTTGGGATGTTGGTAGCTCCAAATTTCATCACTTTTTACGATTGGTTTTCCTTTTGTTTATTGCCGGATTTCTCTTAAGATTGCCCTTTTCACTAATGTTAATGTCGCAATTAGCGAATCCTTTGTTTCTTGTGATGGTTTTTAGGGAATGAACATTTATTGAAGATCTAATAATATTTATGGGCTAATTACACCAGAATAAGCAAATCCCCAATTGGAACCACTTTCATTGGAGGCGTCAGCACGCATAATGACCACTAGTACGGTCGGGGCGCGCCTGTACCGTCCGCCCGTACTACCCACCGATGTCTTCCTTATATCAATACAAGCAACTTTCGTAAAGAGGGAGAGACGAGAAGAACCACAGAACATAAGTTACAGCCGCCACAAGCCATCTAGAGGGGAAGATCAGATCTAAAAGAGGAGAAGAAATTCACCTCGTTCTCCGACGATCTTCAACCTCAAAACCACACACTCCACCATCATTCCATCTTTACTTAGAGAGAGAGAGATTGCCACTTGTAAGATTATGGTTTGATACTTTGATCTACCTACGGTTTGTATTTGATTAGATCTTTACTCGCTATTGTGGTTTGCTACAATAACTTAGAGATGATTTCTATTTGCAATATAATTATGCCTTTTGTTTGTCTTCTTCTCATATCTGACTAAATCCCCATAGGCGTGGGAGATGTAGGGGATTGGTGAGATGTGATGTGCCTCCTTTAATTCCATCCATTCGTGATTGTTGCAATGTTTATTTAAATAGTGAGAATGAATATCTATGTTTTCCTAATGTGTGTTATCTAATTTAAGGGCCTAGGTAACATGATCCAAAGATCTCATAGGTATGAACTTGTATGCTAGTAATTCGGCAACCCCCAAGTGACACAGCCGATATCAAAGAAGAGCTAGCACTACTCGAGGAAAACAAGGAACCATCAAGATTAAATCCTTGATCCAGTCGAAAGACCTTAATTAATGTGCTGACTATGGCCGTGGTAACAGACAGATGGATCATTGGGATTAGAAAGAATTGGCCATGAGGACTCCTAGTCGGTATATGGGTTGCTTGCCTACTCACTTATAAATAAGAATTATCATTATCACTTATTCACTTATTCCATTTGGCATTTTCACTATCACCATGAATTGATTCTCTCTGCGCCTAACTTCTCATCTACAGGACCTTTACACACCTTTCGCATCTTACTTTTATGCAATTTACTTATTTCCTAAGCAAGCTCCTTTATCTTTTACTCACAACTTCCACCGTCAAAATTTGTAGTCAATTCACTCAAGACCTGTGACACCTTGGGTGCGACAGGAACACCACATAAAAACATTTTCCTAGGCTCCTCATTGGGATCGATATAAAAAATAGAATTAATACTTCCGCGAAAACATTCTCTAACGAACTTGTGCACTTGCATGCTATTAGTCGTCCACATCCCCATAGAGCAAGCTGCCCTCTATCGCAACCCTCACCGTCGATTGCCAGAATCGACCTTTTACATTGATGAACTGACTATCTCATACCTATAAATAGCCCCTGAGAGGCCCTGAACTCCTCACACCTCTCAGTCCCCCTCTCTCGAGATCTCGCACTTGCTCTGCTAAGCAAAACCCTAGTTAGGGCATGTCATCATGCCATCGGAAGGGAGCTCCTCCTATACCAATAAGTAGCGTAGGAGCATCTCCATGGCTAGGGAGTCTTTTGCCCTATCGGAAGCAAGCCAGGGAGATCCTAATCGTTAGAATCGACACCTCCGTCTTCGACGGAGTTTGCCGGAATCTATGATAAAATCGACATCTCCGGCAGTCTTCAGCATAGCAGGACTAGGTCCTCACCAACTTAGTGAACATGACAAACTATAGAGCCTCTTAGATAAGCCTTGGGTAGATCTTATCCTCGTCGAGTAGTTGGACAGAGTTTATTCACCATAGTAGGTTGACATTGATTTAGATGATTATGACCATTTGGTCCATGTAGGAGCCCAATTGACTCATCGTCAAATGCTGAATCAAATGGTGCTAGCCACGCGTGCTGGGAAGCTATAATTCACCAGCACTACCATGCCTCATCGTGCTGACAGAAGGTTCCAGGTGGCAGTCAATGTGGCCCTAGACCCCACATGTCATTGACCTAAGCTAGAGTTATCTTGGGATAAAACATTCCATTTGCTCACGTGGCAGCTGACTCTGACCAGACCCCACATGTCAATGACGGAGCATGTCCACGTGTGTAAATAACCTTATCCACTCAGTAAAATTCCAGAAAATACTTTAATATTAGAAAAATCATAACTAATTCATACAAACTCAGAAAAATACAAATAATATATCAAAATATTTATAAAAATGAGATATATCCAAATCTATCATAATAGCATACACTTTTGTAGAATAAGAATTAAAGAAGAAATAAACACCTGGCATACACTTTCTTGAATTCAAATATAAAAGAACCCTAAATTTTAGATGAGGAACTAATAAAAATTGTCATCCTAAATGAAGTCAATTCACCACTTTATTTCTTGAGCAATGGAAATTGCTACGAACATTTTTTGATTTAGATAGTATTTAAAATTAGTGAAATAATTCAATAATGATAAAATCCTATTTTTCATTATTGCCTAAAAGAACTTTGACTTCAATGATGAAAATAAACACCATTTCATTCTCAGAAGAAAAATAATGATTAACCATAAGAAAAGAAAGGTTAAATAAATTTAGTAATAATAATCCCAAAACAACATTTAGAGCAATTATGAAATTAGATGAAATCCTTTAGAAATAGTATTCCCTACTTGAGAATAATATTAAAAGAGTACTTTTCCCAACTCTAAATTTCTTAGCCAAGATTAGAGTCAATTAGTAAAGGAAATTAAGGTTATCTTGCTCATAGAAAATAAAATGAAATAATATTTTCCATTAATACTTCTTGGCTTAAAAGTAAAATTATATTTGAAAGTAATTATTACTTTAGTAAATAAAAATGCTTACTAATGTGAAATACACTTAAAAACCTAAAGCCTAAGTAGTTAAGCTAGAAATAGAAATATATTGAAACTTAAAGGAGAATTGTCTTCAAAAGTTATTCTTTTTGCTAAAGTAAAGAATGTCAATTTGATCAAGTACTTTAAAAACCTCGAACCACATCTTAAGGGAAGTGTAGAAGCAAACATGACATGACTTTTTGTGCTATTGAACCTTGAGTGAGAATACCATGGAATAAAAAAACTTGAAGAAAACTCAAATCCTTAAGAAATCACTAACCCTAAAACCTAAATCGAACCACAGGGAGTTGATAACAAGGTATTAGTACGCTTGAATATCATATATTATGCATCACAACATATTGACAATCTTTTAAATTAGTCCTTACCTGACTGATGATACTACTCTTCAAATCTGGATCTTCCGACGACTAGAAGAAATGGTGATTACATAACCTTGCAATCAGGAGGCAAGTTCACTCTTGCAAAAATCTTACAAGAACAAACTTGGATACCATGTGAAAGTTCTTTCTCGGATGTACTTTGAATTACTTTCTAAAAACTAATTTTCAAAAGTATTACATTATCACCTGCATTTAGAGGCAAAATGCAGTTTTCACAATGAATATGGAGTATGGATTACCGACCCAGGGTGGTCGGATAATCTATTGTGATGGTCAATGGAAACCATTATGGTAACCATCATGGGAAAAGATTCCATTGGACTGAGAAAAACCCTAGGATTAAACACCAAATGTAGTAAGTCATTCCAAGGCACCATTTAGACAACGTTGGCCACAGATTCTGGAATGGGATGGGTAAGTCAGCTGGTATATTTTTCATTTTGTATATCCTTGGATACCTAGGTTGGATTGTATTCCTTACGAGGAACGACAATGGCTAGGAGCCCGTAACGTCCCAATTATGTGTAGTAGGATGATGACCCTAGTGTCTTAAAGGGCATGCAGTTGAACCATGGTCATTGACTAAGTTCTTTGCAATGGCTGGATTACGGGGTAAAGAAAGCTAGTGATTGGCGAATATTTAGACTGGGCCTCAGATCAAGGAAGTTTGAATGGAAAATGCACGTGCATGCATCCCCGGTTGTGTAACAAGGCTAAAGATATTTGTGGGTAATGTACCGCACCTCTCAAGAGTATATAAAATGTGTCATGATACTCCCTATCCTGAGAAAGGATTGCGAACGCAACGTGGAAAGGAACTCCATGAATTTCTAACAACTTGTGAAGGTTGATGGACATAATTTTCTAAACTAAAACTTATCTTTTCTAAAAACATGATTTTGAAAACTAACATAATCCTAGGATCTCCACGGTAGTAGAGATAGTGCATCAAACAACCACATAGTAGAACTTTCTGAGTATGCTCGTACTCAATCTATCTTCTCAAACCCCTTCTTAGATTATGGAGTCAATGATGGGAGCGCAATCGTGGAACTAAAAGATGGGAGCGGTCGTATACGTGAATGCTGGCGTTAGTCCAATGGAGTCAGATACTACATTCAGTACTAGTGGATATAGAACAAAACCTAGACAGGAAACAAAATCCCAATAATAGACACCATGCCAGTAGGACATTGCTAATGAAGCAATAGTCAACCATTAGTTACCAAGATAGACTTAGAGGTAGATCTAGTGCTAGACTAGACTAAAAATTGCTTCTTCTAGATTTTGAATTGAACATGAACTTACCTAACAAACCTCATTGTGCCATGGAAGTTCTGAGGATATTCTATGTAGATCTATGCCATGAATAATATAGTCAGACCATGAAACTTTGATGTTTCTGTTGTACTACTCGGTTGAGTGTAATGTTTGTGGAACGGTGTTCCATGAGTGTTATACCAATGACTTGCATACTATAACATGCAGTGGTATCCTGGGTCACCGCATCGGTTTCTTCTGACACTCCTTGGAAAGGTGCTTGCCGTTGGCCCATCCACAGACACAATAGGTTGATGAAGTCATTGTAGTATTCTTCTGCTTAGCGCAACATATTATTGACCGCCCTAGACCGCCGCATGGTGGCCTGTAGCGACGAGACGACCATGGTATTTGACCCCTTTAGAGGGATCTGTTGGGTTAGCGGCAAGATTGGATGACACATCAAGAGCCCACCGAGTTTGTCGGTGACAAACTTGATGGATCTGAAGAACACCACTTGTCTAGCGGCATTAGTGGAGTTGTCGCCGTCGATGTACATGGTGGGTTTGGCCATACGAGTCTATTAACGTAGTTCCAAACGCGCATGCCCTACCTAGCATGACAACTGTCGTGGTATTTTCCTGTCAGTATATTTGTTGTTCGGTAGAAGCACACCTTTGACAGGATCAAATGGTAACACACAGGAGACATGGTTTACAGTTTTAGGGCTCGGCTACAACACTCAGTAAAGACCCTACTCTTGTTTGCGGTGTATGAATTATCTCGGTGTATACTCGATGACGAACCCTAGGGAGGCTAGAGCTCGTCTATGGTGCAGGATATGATGTCTCTCTAGCGAGATGGATATGAGTGATCTCTCTGCTCGACGGCTCCCTAGGCCCTTTATATATGTGATGACCTAGGGTTAGAGTTGCCGAGTGTTCGCTATGTTGGTGTGTGGATCCTAACAAGATATTACAGATCCGATCTAATGTTCATTTACAAATAATATCCTGAAAGACCCTCATAGATAACGGTAGCTTGATTTTTCACGTGATCCTCGAGCTTGGAGGCTGTGTAGAAAGAGGCGTCTAATAGCTACTTTTGCACACCCGTAGAGCTTATCTTTCGAGTGGTCCATCATTCACGTCTGATGGGCCTACTCGGGGCCCATGACCTCATCAGCACGCATAAGTCGAAATGGTAGAGATGGAGGCTCGTGTGCAACTGGAAGGAGGCGTTCGGTACCTACCGTTATAATTATAGCATTCGTCATATAGTGCAGTCCAACCTTTCAAGATATTATTCTATTATATTTTTAACAACAAATCTATGTTTGAAACGTGTAAAATCATAAGAACAGATTTGTCTCGAAAAATACTTTTGTTAAGATTATATTATTTTATTTAAAAGTATAATTGTATATTGGTAGAACTTAATGGTCAAAGCTAGGTTTCATTTAAAACGGAATCAAAGGTACGCTTTGAAGATTTTGTCAACACTCAAGGCATCATTTGGTTGTGAATCTGGACGGAGTAATGAACAACTGCATGCAGGGAGGAGAGACACGAGTGCAGCAGCAGAACGCATGAATGGGCAGGACATCATGCTGGGTGCGTGTTGTTGAATCTGGACTACTATTCTTAAAAGAAAATCAGTACAAAATAGAAGGGAAAATGCATGTTAGCATCGTTGGCCGGGTCGGGTTGGGTCAAGCATCCTTCTCTCCATTGGGAACAGTACAAGGGAAGGACTCAACTCAAGAAGGCACGCCAAAGCTAGGCACCAACAACTGTGTAGCTGGTTGCACCTACTGGATACCGATGTCTCTCGGTATCCCCATGTCAAGCGACGTTGGTCAGCATACTATATTGGAGTACTATTAACAGACCAGATTTTCGTTCTACTACTGTGTACTTACATATGTGAAAGAAAAGATGGCGAGGATCACGAGCTGACGTTTACCGCCTAGCTAGCGATCGATCTTGGAGCTTTAGACGAAGCTAAGCTAGCTACTTTGTAGGTTGGCGACGGCGACTAACAATATTCTTTGCTCATCAACCGTTCCGTCTCCTTTTTTTCCTTTTTGAATGACCACATCGCTCTGCTTTTCGAAATGATCTCATCTTGTAATAAGGACTACTATATTTTTTTGACAGGCTAATTAAACGATCTAATCTTGATGTAACGGAGGAGTGCTCCTCCCTTCCAAATTAAAGGAATTATTCTGGCGCGTGTGTCATACGATGTAATGATGTTTCGATTAAGCTGGGCAACCTAACTTTGAATGTACCGTATGCGCGTACTCCATCACCGGTATCTTTCTCAGAGAAAAGACGATCATCACTGGTATCTAGAATACTTTTGTTTAAAATAGACGTCGACGCTGTTTTGATGTAACGATGTGCCAGGTTACGCAATCGACAAATTAATCAGCTCGTGTTGAATTTTTGTCCGTTGTCATGGATATAGGTATGGAGTAAAACTTAATCAACTAGCCATGGCGACGGAATTTGGCAATTAATCAATAATAATTGATATGCCCAGTTGATTTTGGCAATTGATCCATCACCCTCTCAGAATTAGTGTCTCTGGGAGTCCATTGAGCCGGGGAACCAAAATAAGCTACGTGTGCAGGGTTTTAGCCAGGGACCATTCAATCATATGGACCCGACATTTTGACAAGCAAGTCCGCAAAGATCTTTTCTTCTTCATTATTTTCCATTCGAAATGTGCAGTCCAAGGCTTTTTCGCCTGCTAGTTTGATGTCTGATTTGGATCTCTCATCCGTTCTTTCCTTTCGTAGCTAATTTACCACCATCGACGACGATGGCTTTTAATTAGTCTCTCGATCTCGTGTGCACTATTTTACCTTTCACTTCTCGTCAACTCCTTTACCTTTCTGCACCTATATGTGACTACTACGCATGCAAATCAAACAAGAGGCGATCGAGCGAATGCATGGTAGCTAGCTAGCTACTAGTACTACAGTTCAAAACATGGTCAAAACTAACAGATGGTAGCCGCTGGCTTTAGCCGCACTCCAAAGGTAGAGCGCTAGCTAGTCCAGCTTGCTGGAGCTACGGCCTTGATAGCTCATCCACCGAATCACCAAACGAGAATTGCCATCTAAGCTGCGTATCCCACCAATGACCATGCTCTGGCATGTAGAAATATATGGCGCGCGCGGTGGTAGGTTGACGGACGGCGTGCAGGCTTAATTTTGGTGCACCCTATATATACAAACTCGACCGCGCTTTGTCCCAACACCCTCTCTCATTCCATCCTCTACCACCACCTGGTCACCTGCTCTCCCCGAGAGAGCGAGCTCAAGACCATCATCTCCAAATATAGAGCGGCAGCTAGCTCAAAGCCTAGCTAGCTAGGCACCATACCATGGCCATGACCATGACCATGATCGGTCTTGTTCCTTGTTCTCTCCTCCTGGCAACCATGACGCTGTTCGTCATCCAGGCGCAGGGCATCACCAGGCACTACGATTTCAACGTATGTCCACTCACCAATATCTAGCTACTGCATCCGATCCATGCATGCATGCTGATTATCTCTACACCTGTGGTGTGTCCCGTGATCTTGATTTGTGTGTTGAAACTTGACCTTGTGTTAATCGATCGATCTGCGCATGCAGGTGCAAATGGCGAACGTGACTCGGCTGTGCGGCACGAAGAGCATCGTGACGGTGAACGGGCAGTTCCCGGGGCCGGAGCTCATCGCCAGGGAGGGCGACCGCGTCCACGTCCGCGTCACCAACCACGTCCCGCACAACATGTCCATTCACTGGTACGTACTTCCCTGCCTTTTCAACTAGCTTTTTCCCTTGGCTTTTAAGCTTTATATGTAAGCTCCGCCGTCGCCGAGCTCGCAACCATATCCGCACGAACCAACCCGTCCCGCTCCGGCCAACTTGCTCCGCCCTTCCCTTTCGATTTTGACACACGCCGTACGTCGCTGTCGCGGTCGCAGGCACGGCATCCGGCAGCTGCGGACGGGCTGGGCCGACGGGCCGGCGTACATCACGCAGTGCCCCATCCAGAAGGGCCACACCTACGTCTACAGGTTCACCGTCACCGGCCAGCGCGGCACGCTCTGGTGGCACGCGCACATCTCATGGTTCCGATCCACGGTCTACGGCGCCATCGTCATCCTCCCCAAGCTCGGCGTCCCCTACCCGTTCCCGGCGCCGCACAAGGAGGTGCCCGTCATATTCGGCGAGTGGTGGGCGGCGGACACCGAGAAGATCATGAGCCAGGCGCTCAAGGTGGGCGGAGCGCCCAATATCTCCGACGCGTACACCATCAACGGACTTCCTGGCCCGCTCTACAAATGCTCGGCCCAAGGTACGCTAATACGTTTGCTTTGCTCTCTTCTCTATATATGTTGGTGTGCTTCTTCCATGCATCTCTAGTTAATCACAAGATCCAAAAGTGTGCTTTTTTCAATCGTCAACCAGATAACCGAAAGTGAATTCCAAGAATACTCAGCTAGCTGATCCCTTCCTTGAAACGAAAACGGGAATGTGCGTTAGTTGTTGCTCGGATTATTATTGTAGAGTTTAGTGTCAGTGGAACACAGTGATACATGACCTAACATTTGGTGCACCTTTGCCGTTGTTGTTTGTTGGGTCCGGCTCCGGCCGGTGCAACGTTAACAAGATCTTAGCTACGTTACACCTACAATCTAGGACTTCCTAGCTTAATTAGGTGTCATATATGCTAGATTTATTTGTGAAACGTGGTACCAACCTAATAGTAATTACTCAAGGAATCACCGTGCCGCCTGTTTGACACGTACGCATGCAGACACGTTCAAGCTCAAGGTGACGCCAGGGAAAACGTACCTGCTGCGCCTCATCAACGCCGCGCTCAACGACGAGCTCTTCTTCTCCATCGCCAACCACACGCTCACCGTCGTCGAGGTGGACGCCGTCTACGTCAAGCCCTTCACCGTCAAGACCCTGGTCATCTCCCCGGGCCAGACCACCAACGTCCTCCTCACAACCAAGCCGGTCTACCCCAGCGCCAACTTCTACATGTCCGCCGCGCCATACTCCGTCATCCGGCCCGGCACCTACGACAACACCACCGTCGCCGGCATCCTCGAGTACCGCAAGCCCGGCCCACCCTCCACATCAAGCTTCGACAAGGGCTTGCCGCTCTACAAGCCGGTCCTGCCGCGCTTCAACGACACCAACTTCGTCACAAACTTCACGACCAAGCTCCTCAGCCTCGCCACGCCGCAGTACCCGGCGGCGGTGCAGCAGTCGGTGGACAGGCGGTTCTTCTTCACCATCGGGCTGGGCACGCTCCCGTGCCCCAAGAACATGACGTGCCAGGGGCCCAACGGCACGCAGTTCGCCGCCGCCGTCAACAACGTCTCCCTCGTGCTCCCTTCCACGGCGCTGCTGCAGTCGCACTTCACCGGCCTGTCCAGGGGCGTCTTCCTCTCCAACTTCCCGGCCATGCCGAGCTCGCCGTTCAACTACACGGGGACGCCGCCCAACAACACGAATGTGGCCACGGGGACCAGGCTGCTCGCGCTGCCCTACAACACCTCGGTGGAGCTGGTCATGCAGGACACCAGCGTTCTCGGCATCGAGAGCCACCCCCTGCACCTTCACGGCTACAACTTCTTCGTGGTCGGGCAAGGGTTCGGCAACTATGACCCGACCAACGACCCGGCCAAGTTCAACCTCGTCGACCCCGTCGAGCGGAACACCGTCGGCGTGCCGGCCGGCGGTTGGGTGGCCATCCGCTTCCTTGCTGATAACCCAGGTAAACCATCCATCGTTATGTTTGTACAGCAATAATCCATACTACATGAAACGCAATGCCCTACAGTATATATGAACCAAATTCGTGAGGTACGTATTTATGTATGCCATTATTGTGCAGGTGTATGGTTCATGCATTGCCATTTGGAGGTGCACACGACGTGGGGGCTGAGAATGGCGTGGCTGGTGCAGGACGGGAGCAAGGCCAACGAGAAGCTGCTTCCCCCGCCGCCTGACATGCCCAAGTGCTAGACGTACGGACCTGCTTGCAACCTGATGTTCAAATTCTCCCCCACATTTTGATGTGTTCGCCAATTTGCGATTGATTTCTCCAACAGGAGAATTTAGTCTGTTTAGTTGTCTCTGTTGATAGCTGACCTTACGATTTTTTTATTTTTACTTTCATTTGTTTACACTTTTGATGCAAATGCTTTGGGACTTTGTTCAATAAACAATGATGTGAATTGCATGAGAAAATCCTGAAATATTTTTTGTGAGCCTATCCTTCTTAGCCCACGGGCCTTGTTTTTAATACAACCCAACTGACAAATGCCCCCAAGAAGCCTAAGCCTGCGGTGAAGACCCATGAAGCAGGAAAGGTGAAAGCGGTATGTTGAAGCTAGCAAGTTCTAAAAAAAAAGATAGACAGATCAAAGTCAGTTATTTTCGGATGGAGGGAGTACATTAAAGACCAAATCGTTAAATACTACCTCCGCTTCCGGTGTATTCGTTCTGCGTGTTGCACTGGTTGTAAATTTGACAAACTTAAGATGAGATATACAGGATAAAAAATATATCATTACAATCCTCAGATGTTGTACTTTCTAATAATATAATTTTTATGTTATATGATTTATTTCATATAGTTTAAACTGATAACCAAGGGACACAAGTAGGACTAATTGACATGGGTATGACCCTTCGGGTGTCCACTTCTGACATATACGGTCCAATGGAAGGCACATACGAAGATATACCAAGAGCCTTGTAGTTTGTGGCGGTTTAACAGATATGAAGGACACTGACTCCAAGCGTACAAGACAAGGAAAGTTCAATATTGGACTCTACACAAATACAAACTTGCAACCTACTCGTATTGATACCTTAGACCTAGCCTCCCCATATATAAAGCTAGGAGGGTCCAGCAAGGATAATGGACAAAACAACACAACACACCACACAAACAATAGATCTAGACGACCATAATCTTGTCATAACAATCCGATATAAACTAGATCGCATCTAGCAAACAGGAGACTTTGTATTCTTTATTAATAATTATCAGACATGTAGGAGTAGAATTTCCTTTACGAGGGCCTAAACCTCGGTAAATCTCGCCTCCCTTGTTTGTCTGATAAGCCGATGAAATCACCAGCGCACCCTATTCCCTGAAACCCAAGTCCATAATAATGGACATTGTCGAGGTTACCCCTTGTCACTAATACACCGGGACAGAGGGGGTACATTCTTTTTGTAAAGATTAAATACGAAGGTCATCAAAAGAAGAAGAAAGGTGCACCGGAGCAAAACTTTTTTTGAACAAAAAAGATTTTATTTCATTAGCGGCACTTTATAGAGAGGAGTGTGAGAGATCGTGGAGAGGCGATGATACTAGAGGAGACATGGTCAATATGTGTAGTTGTTGGCAATTCTCATTGTCTTCAGATTGTATTATGACCCCTATGCATGTAGAAGAAGATTGCATATTTTCTTTCTTTAGTTTAATTTGATTCCTTGACCTGTAATCAAGCAACGTTCTTGTTGTGAAATTCACTAGTGGACAACAACAAAACCCGGTGAGTGTTGATCTTGGGCTTCCATCAGATTGTCTAATTTTGATGCCTGCATGATCGCTTTGGCCATCAGGTACACCTACGAAAGCTTGCAAAACATTCTACCAAACAGGGCATCGATTCCTGCCTTCCAAAGGCATCACAGGAAAGTGTATAACTTCGTTATATTGATGTGTGGATGAGCTGATTCTACAAAAACTTAATAATTTAGGAAATGGAGTAGTTATCTATAGCAAGCACCTTACTCAAAAGTACCATGGGAGAAAACCAACCAGCCTTTGAAAAGGGGCATAAGAAAAACATGTGCATTACGTCCTCTAGGATACAACATCTATCACAAGTTTCACCATAGAGAATTTACTTGCTCACTTTCCCATTGGAAGCTCTAGGAGAATTAGCCTCCACGCAAAAGTTTGGAATCTTGGTTCCATGAGATTCCCATTTCATACCTGATTGAGAAGGTTAACAACCTACGATGAAACATATGTTGGTCTCTATTGTGCTAGTAGTGCCATATTATTGAAGCAATGTTTATAGGCACTCTTGGAAGTACATTCACCTGCAGGGGGAGTCTCCAACCCAAGATAGCTTGTCCAATAGAATTAACAATGGGTATTTGCAATATAGCATCGACGGTGAGGGGAGTAAACAAAGATTTCACAAGTTGAATAATCCAAGTTTTTTGATTTGGAATCCAAAGATCCTTAACTATAGCAATAAGTATGGGGAAGTTGTTGAATAATCAGATTTTCATAAATGGTTTTCCATTGTGGGAACCAAGGTGAACTCCAAATGGAGTTGTTGTCATCAACAATTTGGCAGAAAGAAGTCAAGATTAACAACAGTCTTTCCTCAAGAATTGTTGTCCAAAAGGAAGATTTTGGCATGTTTTTCTTTGTCCTCCATATGGATGTGTCCTTGTGGTACTTGTACTTAAGTATGAGGACAATGTTACTTTGGGGTTCTTTTGATTGCCTCCGAGCTACCGAGAGAATCAGATCTTTGTTAATATCCTGCATCACTAGTGGAGAACGGGCCTTTAGTCTCAGTTCTAGACGGGCTCTAGTCCCGGTTCTACAGCCAGGACTGCGGAATCGGGACTAGGGGCTCCGATCTCTAATCCCGGTTCGGCCATGTGGCAGCGGCAACGCGGCGAGGCAGGAGCACCTTTAGTCCCGGTTGGTAACACCAACCGGGACTAGAGACGATGCGGGATTTAGGGTTTTTCATTTTCAATTCTTTTTCATTTTTATATAGATTTTGGTGCATGGAGATCATTAAATCACTAGAATGATGTGGCATGTTGATGCATATATTAATATAACTTGTCTTACGAGCATACATATATATATACAATTTGGTTACATAGAGATCACAACCAGGAGTAGAGCCCGTCTATTCGATTACATGGAGATCATTACATCACTAGAATCATGTGGTATAGAATTTTCCCCTTGGGTCTATTACATGGTCAACCAAAAATCCCGCCAATTCGTCTTGAATTGCTACTAAGCGCTCCTTCGGTTGGAGTTTCTCTCGCAATGTGTCCAACTATATATATAAAAGAAGGAGATCAATATGAATATCAATCATCATAAAAAATATTATGAATAACACTCAACACAATTGATGGTAATAAAATCAAATTGTGAATATATTGTTCACGTACTATTATAAATTTCCCTTTGTCCTGCTCACTGACCTCCGAGCGAATGTACTCGCAAATGAAGTATCCACACAAATTAGTCTATGGTGGCTGTCTCTCGCACTTTACAAGAATAGAATTCAATCAAATAATAATCAAGCATGATATAATTAATGGTATTGAAACTAGAATTAAAGAGATGCACGGACCTAGCTCGTACTACTTACCTCCACCACATGAAAACTAAGCTCATCTTTAAAATCACCAACCGTCCTCTTGGTGAATTCTTGTTAAACCATGCCTGGCAAAAAAATGAATAAATAAGTTATTAGTTACTTGATATCTCAGAAAATAAACGAAAGAGACCGATATAGTGCAATAATGACTGAAATTACCTCTGGAGCACATATTTAATGCTTTTGTACTCATTTTTTCTTTCTTTAGTAGGTCCTTGATTTCAACTCTTCCATCGTTAACTTCAATGATTAGCAGAATGTAATGAAAGCTATGCACGTTTGTATATGTCAGTAACTCATTAATTACACTTAACATCGAGTAAGAAAAAATGAATGTGTACAAGACAGTAACACTCTCACCTGAAGTTGTAAGGAAACATTATTATCTTTTTGTAATGTTGCCTCTGTATTAGCAAGTTACCCTCCATCTCCTTGGAGTATTCCTGTAGCAATCGTTCATTAACTCGGCGCAGGTCGATAAACCCAGTGTCAAAGATTCCCCTTTGGTCACATTCCTCGCTCTTCATTCTGCATAATTGCATAGTAAGGATAATTACAGGTAATGAACGAGCTGATTAGAGACTTTATCATAGAAATAAATGAATCACTTGCAGCCAATAGGAACTGACGAGTCTCAAGTCGAGGGTGTCTTGTTTGTATAACATATATAATTCCTCAAAATAAATTTGGATCTCGTCTTCACCTATGAAATACTCATTTGTAACTCTCACAAGCAGCGCTTATGGTCGCTCTTTTCCATTTCTGATTTGATGTACTAGTCATGTAGTCTTCGCATTTGTGTTTGTAGAAACTTGACCTCATCAGGTCTGACTAGAGACTTCCCGTATTCATATTTCTATGCTATTTCTGTTTGCATGGGGACATGTGCGCCTAGCGCTTGATGACCACTAATACCATCATCTCTAGCAAAGTCCAATGTCTGGTCATCAACTGGGTAACACCTTCAGTGGGGAGATCGATTGTTTTGCCTATTCTCCAAGTTGGGCAACGTCTCTTTTCTCGCTTGTACTACTACTTCATGTCTTCTTCCTATTAAATCTCATCAGACAGCGTGTGTAGTCATCTGCCTTATTAATCTCATATTGCGATGGTTGCTCAATAAAACTCTTAGCCCACTTTTTGACTTTTAGATCAAATATCTGGTTTGGCTCGGGCTCTTTCCGTGTAAAAAGGCTTTCACTTCGGCTTCGACAGTCGCTTTGTTTTCCTCAAGAGTCATCTCATAAGGTAACTTGGCAGGAGGCGGCAGGGTTTTCTTTGCCCTACTACGTTTCTTCTGAGTAGTAGCACTAGTCGATCGAGCGGCGGCCTTCCTAGTCGGCTGACACGGCGGTGGAGTCGGCTGACGCGGCAATGGAGTCGGCTAACGTGGCGGCAGACTCACGCTATGGAGGTCATCATCCCTCTCCTCATCATGTGGACTTGGAGGTGGTGAACTGCAACTCGGAGGAGGCGATGGTGGCCTGGGCGTTGAGCCTGGAAACACGATGTATTTCTTGTGCCATAGAATGATACCACCCCCGACTTCTCCTAGTGTCCTCTCATCTTCAGCTCTAGGGATGTCAAGATCCATTGGTTCATATGCCGGTACAACTTCATCCACCCTGACACGAGCATAGCCATCTGGAATCTCATTGGCATGCCAGCATGCTCTAGGTTCACATGATAAAGCATAGCCGACCGCCACCTTGAAGGATAAGTTGTTCACTCCCACATGTAGCTCACAACTTGTCTTCTCGCTGATATTATCCATGGGGTAGCGATTCATCGGTGCCTCATCAGCCCTGACCCCGTGGAAGCCACGCTGCTTCTCCGCTGAGATGGGTTGTCGGCACTATCTTGTTGCAGCTGATGAGTTGCCCCTTGCTGGTGCATTTTGTCTAGTTGCTTATGTTGCTGCTTTAAGATGCCATATATTTTGGCGTTCTGTCTTTATAGGCTATGCAACCGATATGCCTCCTCTTGCTCCTTCCGATGCCTTGCTCTCGTTCGGCTTCTATAAGATTCAATGTCATCGGAAACCCAATCTTCCATAGCACAGAAGGTCCATAGCCTCGTGTTCGTCCTAGTTTTTCAGGATTCCATAGCACAGAACATGTCTTGAAGTGATTCTTGAGTTAAATCACTGAACCAGAATTAAGTTTGTCCTTAAATGGCAAGAAGCAAAGTAAGACGCATAGTTGCATTACAAGCACTAGGATCTACATAGATAAAGAAGTATAAGAGCACAATCTAACATGATGTATATTGTTGTGGTAGGACTAGTTCGTATTTACATAGAGGGTGTGTCCTAGGGTACAGTGCCCATGAGAAAGCTCGTTGTGGCTGATCTAACGTCACCGCTGGCTCCTAGATACTAACCTCACTCTGTTGCCATAACTACTATATATACACACAAAGAAGTGCCAAGTGTGTTTCAAAGTTTACGTGACAACAGTGAAAGCGACCATCATTGTGAACACTAGAAACAAAGTCTCACTTTGTCGCCAAACGAACACTTCAACCCATTATACGATAATGGTATGAATGTCAAAATTAGGAAAACATTAACGATTTACAAAATACATAATGATCTGGTAAAACAGAACATGGACAAGATGTTTCCCATGAACATGCATGATCAATAAACGCATATGTGATATGGTTTATGATTAGTAAAATGCAAGCTAGATTATTTGTACTCTAGTGCAAGTGGGAGATTGAAGGAGATATGCCCTAGAGGAAAATAATAAATGGGTTTTTATTATCATCTCAATTAGTTTATAATAGTTTCATATTGTGCTATAACTGTATCAAGTGGAAACATTGGTACAGGTGTGGTATGAAACAAACCAAGTCCCTAGTAGCCTCTATTCATACTAGTTCGTTGGTTAAGTGATGATCAAGGTTTCCTGGACATGGGGCATTTATGCCAATTGACAATAAGGTCATATCATTGGTGAATGATGCGATAGACATTATCCAAAGATTGCGACATGATCAAGTCACAGAGTTCATTGTTACAATAGCTAGAAACGTAGTATCCTTCTCCTTAGACCGTGAGATCATATTACTCACTGTCTCCTGAGGCTGCCTTGACTGCATCAAACGTCACTTGGTGACACAGTGATCATAAAGGTGTACATTAGGTATCTAGAGGAACAATAGATGACATATGACTCAAGAGCGGGATTTGTTCACCCACGTGACAGGTAAGATACATACGCTCGGCTTGATGAGATTACATCCATAAATGTTGCAACGTCTGACTAGGTAACGGGGATGTAATATCGCGGTAACAAGTGAAACTGAACTTGTTGGTAATGAGATTGAACAAGGTATATGTGATACCAATGATCGAATCTCGGATAAGTCGTATCAGAGAAACAAAGGGAATTGGACTTGATGTTTTACAGTTCAAATGACATTATCATTGTGGAATGCACAGGGGTCATTATGGGCATCCCGGTCCCTCTATTGATCATTGCTGGGATCATGTTTGTGCCATTCCAGAGCCATGGACAAATACACTTAAGGGTACGATGAGCTAGAGATACTCTGTAAGATGGAATCACAGTAGAGAAAGAGAAAGCCGGAATTGTTTCGTGGAGAGATCCGAAGCTATTCGAAGAAAGGAAAAGGGACCAAAAGGTGTTTCGGGTGAATATGCATTTATTATATGTTAATTACGAATTAATATATATTAAATATATATTTAAATTGAAATTTATAGGGCAACTTCCACATTAGGTCAAAACCCCGGAGGGAATTGACCTAGAGGAAATTACCCTAGAAAAGGAAAAACAAAAACGACCAGAAAAATGTTTTCTACCGCTGGTGGGCTTAGAAACCCATAGAGGTGGGCGGCAGGAGCTAAGCGCCGCAAGGGGGCGGGCGACCATGCGGGTGTCAACACCCGGATTTTTAATCCCAGATGCCCGTTATGTCATACCTCGCAATCCCAGGATTACCATTTTTGCGAGACATGATGGATTGGATATCACAGTACATCATCCATTACAAACCATACATAAGGTCTTACACAAATAAGGATCTCATGATCCAGTCTTAATACAACAAGCAGCGGAAATAAAAGATAAGCATAGCGGTGGGGTCCATCTTCAGGGGCACAGGCAATGCTGACGAAGGTAGATAGTCCTAGTTATCATAGCCGTCCTTTTGGCCATCATCTTGATAGTCTCCTTCATAGTCTGGCCATGATAATAGCCAGGGACAAAATCCATGAGTACTCTTTAAGTACTCGCAAACTACCACTAACAAGTACTATAGTTCAAAGTTAAAGTGCTAACTCTATGTTTAACTATAAAGTTAAGTTTGAAGCCTAAGCTGAGTTCAGAAGCAAAGAAAGATAAAGTAAAGTTCTAGAATCACTTAAGTTGGGAAGCTAGTGTCATAAACACAACCCTGTTGTGGTCAAGTCAAGATTCATCATTTCTTTCAAAGTATTTAGAAAACATCTGACAACGAAACAGTATGGCCATTCCAACTGTCCATAACCGTGGACGCGGCTATTCGAATAGTTTGACACTCTTCAGAGGTGGTACACTTTCACCACAAGATTCGATACATCTGTCAGGGATAACCCTGAATCATCATACTTAGTATGCAGATAATCAAACATAACCTTCCCTTTACACACCCTAGTACAAGCACCTCTCCTATGAGCATGGCCTCCCAACCATGACCATCAGTCATCTTGGGCACTACATAGGTGGACAACATTGAGAGGTAGCCTCAGCTCAGACCTCTAATACTAATGCATATAAATTTCTAGCTAAGCCTTACCCAATTTAGGTAGTGTGGTTGTACGGTAAATTTGGAATGGTATCGCATCCGAATCCAACCATCAGTTTTATAAAAGGGTTAAGGCTCATGCCTCAACATTTTCATCATCATCAACCATTTGTGTCAACACATGTCAAAACATCTCAATAGAATGACTCATCATTCCAAGGTTTTCATAATTCATTTTCACCAAGTGTTCCCATCTAAAGTGACTCAAGTTTTTGATCTACTCTAAACTACTAAGTTAAGAGTGTTCACTAAGGTGGAAAAGATGGGTTCAATCTCATGCCATAGAATGACATCTAAATGTTTCTAAATAGGTCAAGTTTTTACTTTTTATGCTACCTTCAAAACAAGTAAAGAACTTTGTGTAAACTAAGAGTGTAAAGCTTGTAAATAGAACTTGGGGTAGTACTAGTCAAAGGGGTGTGATCAAAGCATGCTTAAGGCATCTTTACTAAACCATCTAGTTTGGTCCTAACTTGCTAAGCACTAATTTGCAAGTGTTAGCTTGCACTGTTAATGGTGGCTTGCCTTGGTTGGTGTAGTGGTTGAAGTTTTCTTCTTCTTCTTCTTGGTAGAACTCCTCCTCCTCGAAAGCTTGGTCAGTACTATCGTCTATAAATACATACGGAGCACACAATCACCAAACAATACTTAACTAGGCTAAGTAGCATTCTAAGACACACATTTGATGATCTATTATCATCACAAGCATCCCAAGTTTAATTTAACGGTTTCATCCTTTTTAATTTAGAAAAGTAATTTCTACTCATTGAAAAATTAACTAAGATTTAATATTCACCACTTAAAATATGGGATCATGTGGACACATGTCATCACCACATATCCTAACATGTGGGAATGAGAGTTAAAGGTTGGATCAACATTACTTGGGTTTAAGTTCATTATTTAATGATTTAAAGTGACTAGAAATGCCTATATAGCATTATTTTGGTACTAGTCCAAAGTCACTGCATGTAAACCTTAATATTATTACATAGTTAGATATATATGATGAAATGTGATTTTTGAGAGTTGGAATCAACTCAAAAGCTAATTTGGTTGATTTTATAAAAATATTGCAAGTTGCAAATGCTTCTGTTTTGTTATTTTTATTAGGAGAGATCTATAACTCTAATTGAATTAAATCCAACGGGCTTGGATAGATTATCTTAATATCTTTCAGACAAAACTAGTTTCATGCAAATTGGATTTGTAAACCTCCTAGAATTGAATTTTAAAATAGTGGACAGAAACTAGATTTAACTAAAAAGAAAAATCCAGATTTGAACGGGTGGGCTAGCGCGGGAAAGAACTTGGGCCAGCCCAGTGGCGCTCCGCGGCGCGGGGCTCAGCTGACAGGGGGTCCCGCTTGTCAGTGGGTCTTAACACGCGAAACGGTACGCGTGCTGAGGGTCGTAGGATTAGAAGGGGAATCTACGGCTGAGGGTCGTCGTCGACGACGAACGGGTCGCCGGCGAGCTCGAACCCTAGCGGATCGGTGGGGGTCTGCTGGGGACGTACCAGGGCTCCAGCGACGACAGTGAGGCGGGCAAACAAACTGGAAGACGACGGCAAGCTCAGGGATGGTCGAGGTAGCTCCGGGGGTGTCGCAATCAGCGGCGCCCTTCTCCTCCAGAGGCGGCGGCTCTGGCTCCAATTCCGGCGAGCTGCTGCTCCCCTTGCTCCGTCGAGGGGTGGGTAAGGTTCAGAGAGGTGAGGGGAGTGGAGTGGTGTGGAGAGAAGAGGCTGGGGAGGCCTCCTTTTATAGGCCCGACGGTGAGACCGAGCAGGATGCGTAGGCGACGGTGGCGATATGGCTACGGCTGGGTAGAGGCATGGCTGAGGGTGGCGATCGACGGGCGGTCCCCTGGCGGTGCTCTAGGAATTGAATGCGGCCGTAGGGGCGGTGGCATGCGGTCTGGGCGAGGTGGCGCTCTGAGCGGCAGAGACGGCGGTGTCCACGGCGAGCGGTAGTTGTGGTGCGTTGGGTGGCGAACGGGGGTGTCTGGGGTGTTCCCTAGGTCGTGGCGGAGCGGTGGGCGCGGGCTGCGGCCAAGGGGCGGTCTGTGCGAGCGGGGACAGAGCGCGCTCTGGGGGCGGCACCGACATGGTGCGGTGGCACTGGGCGCGTGGTATCCTCGGTGGTCCACTGCAAGGCTTGGCTCGGGCAGGGGACAGAGGGTGGCGGTGAGGTGCTGGCTACCTCCTAGACATGGAGAGAGAGGGAGAGATGGTCTGCTGCGGTGAGGGCAAGGTTGGCCGGCGAGGGGTGGCTCGGCATGGCATGGCAATGCCACTAGGGCTAGGGGAGTGGGTGCTAAGGGCCTGGTTAGATCAAGAGGGGACAAAGAGATTAAATGTAGATCATTTGGGGGCAAAACCCTGTTCAAAACAGTGAGCTAGGATTAGGGTGGAAATCATGCATGCCAAGTGTTTGATGAAATGGCCGCATGAGATTTAGTTTTGAATTTTGAAAAGATTTTTGGTGCGTTTGCTAGGAATAAGCTTGAGACTCTGTGGGTGCTTGGGTTTTGAAAATTGAGCTTGTTTGAGTGGTTTTTGAAATAATGGGATCTTCCCATATGAATTAGACTCAACTTTAAACTGTCATTTAAAATTAGCATTTGAAAGTTTTTAGCAGATCACCAAGTGGGACTTGGTACCTCATTATGTGTACTATCAAGGGGTGTAAAGATTCACCCATGTTTCTGTTAAGTTTTGAGTACTAGGAATAGCCAAAGTAGGCATGAGAGTTAATTTTGCCAAAATGACCATTCACTTCAAAAATTCATTTTGAGTTGTTCTTCTTTGGAAAAAGTTTGGGAATGACTTAGATGATGTTTATTTCACTTAAGAAACATTTTAGAAGCAAAGGATCAGACAACCATGGCAATTCAAAACAACTCCTATTTTAAATGCACACACATATGAATACTTTCATTTTAAATTTGCAAAAGTTTTTGTTAACCCCAAATTTGATGATTTAGATCTTGATAAGCTTGGATTGAAGTTATGAGATGTTACAGCGGGCCAAGTGGCAACTGGCAGGCCCGCCCAGGAGGGGCTCCCGCGGGCGTGCTGGCAAGTAGGCACGCGGGTGGGCCACGGCCAAGGCCCACCCGGCCGCCGCTACTTCCAGGCCACCCCGCTAGGGCACGCTGGGCGACTGGTGGCGCTGGCAGCCCACCTGGCTAGCCGGTTGTGGCTGCTGGGCTAGGTCTGCTATCCCACCCGGCTGGCTGCCTCCCTTTTGCCCTTTGTCCTTTAACTATTAGTCCCACATGGGGCACCTAATGGAGAGGGTACACCCCTCTTCGCCTATATAAAGGGGTTCCCATGGGTGGGATTAAAAAAATAATTGGAGAAGTCCTTTGGTTGACTTTCTCCCCCGCTGACGAGGGTTTAACTCGTCAATGTCCATTGTTATGGACTTGGGTTTTGGAGAAGGAGGGAGCATTGGAGGCATCAATCGGCTAGCAAACAAGCACACAGGGATGCAAGGTTTACCCAGGTTCAGGCCTCGTAGAGGTCCCTACTCCTGCTTGTCTGCTCTTGGAATTATCGAGGGAGTCGAAAGTTATAGGGGGTGCGCAGATGCAATCTAACGAGGTTGTGGAAAACTAGGGTTGTGATTGTCCTCCTCGACGCCTCCTCCTAGCCTTTATATAGATAGGCTAGCTATAGGTAGCAGGTCGAGTCAGTTACAGATTAGGGTTCGTCCCTTTAAACTTCTATATTAAGCTTCGTCTTGTGCTGCAAGCAATCGGAGTTTTCGTGAGTCACCTGAATCATGTATTGGGCCTTGGTAACTCTGTGGGCTTCTGCCATATCCGGGCCGTATATGCCAAACTCGAGTACCTGTAGGGTATGCCCACGTCACCCTCTCTCTCTTGTGACCATAGCCCCATGTATGGGTTGTGCAAATAAGGCACACCTGCAGCACGCCGTTGTGCTGCAGGGATTCCAAGATGGAGATCTACTTCTGCACTTCCAGCGGGATCGGAGAGACAGAGGTCTCATCGTACACCGGATGTGTACGAAGCCACGAGGTGCAACACTTGGGGTACTTTGGATGTCGTGAGACGGAGATGCTGCACGATGAATATGGAGCAATGGGTGACTTGTGAGGAGCTTTGCGGCCTTGAGGTCGGCTACGAGTTCGACTACTTCAACCACGTTACCCTCGGAACATTAACCGCGTACGATCTACAAGGGTATGTATTCTATACGCTCTGGTCATTACTGTATTACTACATATATAGATCTTGGATATTAGGGAGTTCTATCATAGGAAAATTTGTGTTTTTTGCTACGGAACCCTTCACAAAATACTATAGTCACCTATGGTTTTAGGTGCTCTAGTAGCTAAGGATGTACTGCCCACAATTCCTATCACTATTAGATCATTTTACACATGAGTGCACCTAATATTATTTTTATCCCATTTCGTATGCATAGCTGTAGGTGGATCTTCAACCCTGGCCTATCTCCATCATTTGAAAACAACCAAAAGATACATAGTAAACTGGAAAGGTCCGGTAAAAAAACAAAATTAATAAGCAAGTCTTGTAGAAGTTCCTCATATTTCCTTTTAAGCATTTGTTTCCCAAGGTTCGATAAAACCTAGGTCTTTCTAGGGAAAAAGCTACTATAGTGCATCCGTAAATCCAGATCGAAGGTATCAACAGCATCACCAAGTGATGAATCGGTGCTATAAGATGGGCGAAACCATTACTGGCCAACACAATAATTTAATCGCCAGCAAAGAAATAAGGAATAAACTTACAAGCTAATTTTGTCATGATTAAACACAAGAGTCTTGTGCTTTTTGGATGGAGGTGCTAGCAGTGCAGATCGAAGTGGCACTGTTGGAATAGGCTCTGAATCATCCAGAGATGTGTCGGGTCCTTTAGGATATTCACGCATCGAAGCATCTGAATCCTCACTCCGGCCGCTTGCGAGTGTCCTTGTCGCTAACCTCGTCATCAGTGTCAGCAGGCGGGATGGTCAAGTCCAAGTCATCGGATCAACACCCTCTGCCACTTCGTATTTCTCAGGCAAAGGTGGAAACAAAGGCTTGATCTTATAATTCTGCAGCCGGAGACAAAATCAAGAACCAAAAAAAACATAGTGCCACAAGAAAAACGACAGACACAAGGGAAATATGGGGTCTTAAATTTGGGCATTTTCTTACTAACATCGAACGGTGCCACCGACGAGGGCATTGACAACGGATTGTCGTTGGTCAAACTGGTGAGGGACTTGATATTTTCTCGAGCTCCGCAGACAACAAGTTCTCCTCCTAATAGTGTGTCGTGTCTGATTGGCCGGTATACAACCACACCGGATGCGCCTTGGCCTGGAGCAATTGAATGCGACACTCAAGGAAGGCGCGAATGATATCAACCCCTTCCACCACCTGGCCAGGAATCAGCTGCAGGTCCTTCACTAAAGCATATAGAGCTTGGACCTCCGCCTCTTCACCCGGTGCCACCTTATTCCTCCAAGAGTGTTTCTTCCCAACTTTCGCACTTCGATCAAAAGGGGCTAATCCATACTTTTGATCCCCCACCTTCTGGTCACAGATATAGAACCACTTGGCCCTCCACCCTTGAGCAGAGTGGACAATCTTAAAGGCAAAGTACTTAATGTTTCCATGAATGGATATACCGCATCCGCCAACAGGATAAGGGCCCTAGGTCCCTGACTGCCTCTTCATGGAGTAAAGCTTCTTCTAGAGCCTGAAGTGCAGCGCGATTATGATCCAGCACTCATAGAGAGTGATGAAGCACGCAATGTGCATAATTGAATTTGGTGTCAGCCAATGCAGCTGAACACCGTAAAGGAAAATCAGCCCGTAGAGAAACTCGTGGGATGGGAGGGACAAACCCCAAAGGATGAAAGCGAGGAACATCACCCTAAACCCAAGAAGGGATTACCTCTGGTCCAGGAAGCTAGAAGTCCTCTTCACAGGGGAGAAGCCTGGCCTACCTCAGTTGGCACAATTCCGAGGACTTCACCATGGAGTGGTGCTAGTCCCCATTGGTGACCCTTGACGCGGTAGGGTTCTACTTCCTAGGCAGTGGAGGTACTAGAATCCGCTCTTCTGGCATCTTCGGCTTGATCATCATGGCACCGTGCTTCCGCTTCATGGCGGTGCGATTCTTCTTCAAGGAATAGAGGAAAGCACTAGGGAATACTCTTAGTATGTCCAGCGTAGCAAAGGAGAATAGAAATGGCGGAGCGCAAGGAAAGGAAGAAGATGAAGATGATGAAGAGAATGGGGAAAAATTACCGTGCCCCTGCCTCTTTCTTATATTGCCAGTGGAACCAATTTTGGATATGGAATAACAACTAATAATGCATGGTGCAAATCCAGGAGGACACATGGAGGACGAGATATAAACCATTCCGCGGTAACTCCACTACGCATGCAAATCGAGGAACGGCTGTTAATATCCCGGTTTGTGATGTGGTCAAGTCTAGGTCATCTTTAATATTGAGGCCCATACTGTCGTGTCCTATCATCTGCTCAAACTAACGGTTGAGCTCACTTGGCGTCATCCCTGACGTCAACAATAATTCAAAACTCATCACACCTTACAAGGGAATGAGCAATGTATTCGACTGCAAATTCAAGCAAGACACCCGAGTCGAGAACTTCCTCGGGTGAAATGAAGAGATAAATTGTCGAAAAGAATAAGATCTGAGTCTTTGTTCGAGTCTACGACTCGACCATACACTCGGGGGGCTACTCCTATAAGGAGCGCTGGTCGTAGACCCGATGACTCCCCGGGTCTAGTGAAAGCCTACGAGACCGTCGACTACAATGGCAAGATGAAAGAGTCGAGTCTCTGCCCAAATCTACAATTTGGACGGACACTCGGGGCTATTCTAAACCGGAGCGCTGGTCGCGCACATGGTAAACTTTCGAGTTCATCAAAGGAGAATTTTTATGAAAAAGAATACAATGCTCTGAATCCTCACTCGAATCAATGATTTGACTAAGGACTCGGGGACTACTACCATAAGGAGCGATGGTCGCGCATTCAAAAATAAAAGAAGCACCAGCGTTGATGGCATTTGCAAGTCATTCAAAGCACTTCCGGATCATTGTGTTGAATAGTGAATATGCAACCGACGACTATAAGTCTCTGCTTGAGTCTATGACTCGAACAAACACTCTGTACTAGAATCACTGCTTGCGCTTGAGCCAGGATGTTGCACGGCTTAGCCACCCACAACTCAAGCTGTACAGGGTAAACCGCTCACATACCACATCTGACACACTAACATCCGGGGCCGTCGCCTAAGATAAAAGACAAACCACATCCTCTAAGACTCGTCGACCAAGCCGACAACCTGGCTTCACTAGCGACACAATATTATCACCCAAGACATGCCAAAAACTACTCCACCACATGAAGCTTCTGCCCGACATCGATCCCGAGGCCTGCACCTTGATGCACAACCACCATACAGGGTTGTTGCCCCAGTGTCCATCGAGCCTAAGGTGAGAGAAGCCACACACAACTGCCATAGCTGACTCACTAGGGTGGCACCCACAAGAGGGAGGTGCATTGACGCCATCACCACCTGTTGCGGCTAAGCGAAGCTTGGGTTTTAACCTATAGAGCCCAAGAAATACTCTTCGAATGAGAGTCCATGAAGATGCCTCCAAGGACGGATACGATGTCCATAGACGCCACCATCATCGACATCGACCCGAGGGTCGGGATAGAGATTTCTCCTAGATCTAATACTCTCCGAGAGAAACGACCACTAGGCTCGAACACCCGAGAGCGTGCAAGCCCTCGAAGCTAAGCAAATCGTGCCACACTTATCCGCTGCCGACTGCCAAGCTCGTCGAAGCGATCACCTCACGTCGCAAAGAACGTCGCCACACATCCACCGGGACTAGCCCTCATCCCGGAGCCATCGTCCAGTCTTCCTCCTCGCACCCTGCACTAGCCCTGTCCGTACTTCCTCATGCCTGCACAACCGAGAACAAGCAGGGACACCCCTCATAGATTCCTACCCAGCCGAGTGATGCACGCATCAGCCGCCGAAGAGAAGCAGTTACGCTCATCTGCAACAACACCCTAACCAGATCGGGTGTAGAGAAGGCCCACACGTCGCCATCAACACCCACGACGAGCTGTCGGGTGCCCTGCACGTAGTGCCACCGTCGCCAGCTCATTCCGAGCCAGCAACGACGGTGGATTTAAGTTCAACTTAAAACTTACAGAAATTTTGAAAAAAAACTCTTCTATTAAATGGAGGTTTTTAGTTTTGGCTGGTTAAGTAGGTTTGATTAAGGTTTCATTAGTATATTCCTCGTAGTTAAATCAAGGATTTCCACGATACTTCCTTCGTGGAATAAAGTATTGGATCCTCGCTTAATATCTTTTTCTTGTTGCTTCATATGAGCTACTCGGATAGATTAAAGTACAAGCCCAAATCAGGCCAACGCGTCGTCGCTATCTTCCTCGAACTCCTGGACCAGGCCACCACCACCACACTGCGTCCCCCGCTCCTCTTCCTCGCCCTGCTTGTCTCTCTTGCTGCTTCGCCCCTTCTACCATGCACCACCGCCATCCACGGACCCACCACAAGCGACCCTTGCCCGCCATCACCACCATCGGTGCTAGCAGTGGCCAGGGGAGCTTGTATATGGGGCTGGTTTTTAGGCTTTAGGGAGATCCTCCAAAGCTGCTCAAGAGGGAGCGGACCGGGAGGTGTTTCACTCGTTTTATTTTGCATAGCTTCAAGTGTGACAATTTCTACCTCACATGGCGCTGCATATTTTTCCGAAATTTTTAGAGCGTATGTATACTTCGTTCAAACCTCCAAATGGCCCTCCTATGTTTGTTTCAGATTAGACTCGTCAAGACAGTTGTTCGTGGAAAGTGTATTTAGCTTCCGAGCTCCAATGCTCCCTTCGGTTAAATTTTTTTTATTAAAAAAAAGCATATTTATGATTTTCAAAATAAAAAATCTAGTGTCTTTGACTCCCGAGCTCTAGTGCTCCCTTCTCTTAAAAATTAAAAAGCTTATTTATGATTTTCAAAAAAAAACTATAAACAAATTCTAGGCATAGTCAATTTTGTATCCTATAAGCATGAAAAATCACAACCCAAAATTCTTTATATTGTGGGCCACACAAAAATGACAAAATCTAGTAAAAATTTAGAGATGTAAAACCATGTATAGTCAGATCCACAATTTTGTTATTTTTGTGTAACTTATAATATACGAAGTATTTAAAATTGGTATTTTGTAAGTTTGTAGGATAAATCATTGGCTACGTTCTGGATGTTTTTCAGAAGCTTTTGAAACTCAAAAATATATTTTTTTATTAAAAAAAACAGATCACTGGTTCTATGTGGACCAAATCTTCACTGGTTTGTTTGTTTGAGATTTCACAGATCCTGCTTCACATGACCACTGCGCAGCGCTGACTAGGTGAGACACTGTTCCCATATACAACGCTCAATCTGTCCTTTACACAGTGACACTGGATGACTGGATACTTTAGAGTTCCTACTATAAACAACTGCGAACCGCCGTGTCGCCGCACGATCGAATAAAATCCGCCGCAGCTGCACCTTTGTATATCCCGTTTTGATCCTGCGAAATCTATCAGGAGCAGTATAATATTCCGGCCATGTTAGACAGGTAGTATCTTCCGCCTGATTGGCCTGCGCGTGCCCTCTCCAGATCAGGTTCAGTGCACCTCGGCCCGCGTGATGACGACCAAGTGTGAACGGCATATATTGGTGTCGCTATTTGACAATTTTGTTCCTGCGGGATGAGAATTACTCTGGTCAGCGTCTTCCCACATACGCCCACTACTCCTTCGCGCTGCCAACGATCAGGACGTGCCCTTTGTCCGTTACGGTTATCGCGGAGCCGCCGTAACTTTCACCGGTTCTTGGATCATATCGACGAGTCTACAGACGGACTTGTGTGGCACCTCGGCCTTGGCCTCCATTGAGGCGTAGATTCCGCGTAACATCCGTCTATCTATCTATCCATCGCTGTTGCAGCTTTGAAGTGTTTCTTCCTTGTAACCTAGGCATACATGTCTAGATTCTTCGGACCAATCTTCTCCTCCCCAGTGCTCCAGCGATTGACGACACATACGGTAAAGAAATGGTTGCTCTTGTTTTTTGGCGGATGCGCCGTTCTTTTCAGGAGAAAGCGATGTCCATGGCGGGCGATCGGTTTCAGCAGCAAGTGTATTCCCCAACTCGCAAGTTGCGGCAGGATCCATCGTGCAATCTGTCGCGTCCAACAGTTTCACACGTTGCCGACCACATCATTCCTTCTAGATACTCAGGGAGAGACCCATCACGGATTACACATCGCTCTTGTGTTCTACTGCTGTCATGTATTCATGGTGGCGAGAGTTGCGTCCTAGCTGTCGGCTGACCTGTCAATTGGCCAGACTCAGAAGCAGCAAACAGTAGATGAGTATCGGGTAGCAAGCAAACTGGTATGTCAGTTCTTCTCTCATTGCAATTCAACACTATGTTTGTTCTGGAATGTCGACAAGCAACCGAAAAGGCACAGGCATGACGACAAACTCCATTTTGCTGGTCTGTATGAGCTTGCAATAAGAGCTAACAAAATAGTATTACTTACAATTCCAAGTAGTAAGAAAAACAACCATCAACTTGAGAAGATAAAGGTGATACTGATTGTTTCACAAAGCACATCATCCGATCGGTCCAAGAACCAACACAGCAATAACAAGTGAAAGTGCAGCACACCAGCAATGACTGTTACTAGACAAACTAAGGTTCCTGCATTTCACTATTTCAAACATAGCCGTATCACCGTCCGGGAAATGAAACCGACTTTTGGTGATTGGTGCCACTGAGGCAGCGTGCAATGTAAAGCAAAACCGAAAAGAAAGCTAAGCACGATAGACGAAACAGTACAAGGCAATATGAGTGTATGTCGTGCAACAGATCTTGAGGATGCATTCAAATTCATGACACCGGGTGTATTTACAAATTAGATTACAAGCAAACAAAAGAGGCACATACCTAGTAGTAACTAGGATACTTGAAACATTACTGAATAAACTGCAAGAAGGAATATAATACAAGACCGACCCATGCATGAAGCGCCTACGTCTAGCATAATTAACATACCTAGCCTGCTCCACCAAAAAATGCACAAACTGTTCCTGTCTGAACTAATAACCATACATATATCATATAACAAGCAGATGCTACAGACCTAAGCAGGTTCATCTGCATAAGCAAAGAAATGAACCATGTCTCTAGTGAAACAAATGGTTTTTGTTTCTGGAGTGCCGGTTCAGATAGCATTACCTACTGAGAGGTTGTTGAGCAGGAACAATCAGCCCAAGAGTCCAAAAAATATGAACAGGTCTCCATTTACAGTATTCTGCAGAAGCTAGGAAGATCAGTGATTCGGCGTCCATGTTGAGAGTGCGAACAGGATGCGCCCCTTCCATCCTTGTAGTAACCACCTGTTGTCCTCATCGATGATGAAATTCTTGTGGTAACACTTCACCTTCTCCCGCGCACGCTTCATGATATTCTGGTCCAGCGGGAGCTGCTTGAATCCAGCTCTCTGATTCCGCGACTGCCATTGCTTGTACGTCTCTGGCCTCTCCATCCTCTCCATTCCCTCACAGGAGATTACGTTGACTGCCTCCCGACTAAACAGAGCAGACTCAATGAGCAGCCTCTGCTCGTTATCCCTTGGAATGTTCGCCTCCAACATGTCAAACAGAGCAGAGTAGTGGAACAATGCCTCTCGGAAGCGTGAGACAAAGAATGGAGCATTATAGGATCCATTGGTGATTCCATGAATGAACACATGTGGATTCATCTTCCGTATTGTGTTCAATACCATGTTCCTTGGACTCTCAGCTACCACACTCTCATCCATCAAAGTCTTGAATCTGAACATGCAGTTGACAATCAGAATCTCATCCTTTTCAATGTGGAGATCCTCTACCTGAACAGCCTCAAATTGAGATGCAATCCCATGGAATTTGAAAGGAATGTTGAAGGTCTGAGCATAATCACTTAGATGTCTCCCGGTCTCCTCTATACGCTCTGCAGGTCGAAAACCAGGCTGAGGTGTGTCGATTCCTGTGATTCGAAGTTCTGGGGGCCCTCCAGGCCTGTTAGCTAGCCGTTGAATGAGACACGGCCACTGAAAGCCATAGTATATGCCGTAGTCGACAATGTGAACTTTCTTGGCCTTCTCCACAGCATTCATAATGGTTTGATTGGCAAAGTAATGAGAGATCTTCTTGAATGGGCTAGCCGCCAAGTACAGCTGGTAGGCTTTCAGCACATCAGTGCATGCAAACCTTGATATGGTATGTAACTTATAAATCTGACTCCCATTACCAGAAAGCCTCGCCTCGAGGCCATTGGCAAAACTGTGCGCCAAACGCTGGTCACCATCACCGCTGGCAGATGAATGCTGCCTGATCTGCTTTAGAAGATCGGTCGCGCTCCGACGGTCATCAGAGGCCACAGACTGAGCACAATGGACGAGGAGGGTCTCCAGGTCAACTACCTCCTTCTTGGGCTGTTTCTTGCCACGGCCCTTACCATGACCAGACCCTTTGCCATGGGCACCACCTGAATGAGTTGCCACGTCGTGCTGCAGGGCCTCACGCAGTTCCTTGACACCCCTAGAGCATGTCTCACCATTACATAGCAAGACCTTGTCCATCATCTCGCGTATAAGGTGATCTGCGTCCATGACAGGCGACGAATGCTTGCTGCACCTTCCTTCCTCTGCATCCAAGTCATCACCATAGAAATGCTTCTTTCCTCGGTGAGTTGCAGCTACTTCAGCATCAGCCTTCTCTGTTTTGACCTCCACAAACTTCTCCGCTTTAACCCCAGACTGCAAGCTTTGAACAGACGGCAAACTGTCGACATCGATCACCAGTTTGCTCTCCTGAGGCAGAAATCTGCTCGCCTCTTCGAATCCACGGCTGAACTGCGCAGCATGTTGTTGGCTCTGCATAACAAAATCACTGAAGCCAGCATCAGGAACAACAGCAGCCGTGCTGAGAAACGACTCGAAGCCCTCTTGAAATGCAACACTGCTGCTGCCGTTGGAGGAGGAAGCGAAGGACGATGACTGCGAGAGCAAGGCGTCAGGGACAGGGTTGGTCTGGAGCTGGTAGAATTCCGCCGCGTCGTACGGCCAGGCGCCGCCAGCCTCGACCACCCAGCTGTCGGGGCTCAGATCCCGGTACGGCTGCGCCGGCTGCAGGAAGTCGGCCGTGGGGAACTCGAGAGCCGGCGGCGACTGCACCGCGTCCAGGACAGTGGAGGGCGCGTTGCAGGTGCAGGAACTGAGGCTGTTGCAGGAGTTGGCGACGCTGCTGCCGCCGTCGGGGCTGTCGACCGTGCTGGCGCCCGAGTTGGGCGGCTGGTCGGCGAGGATCTCGAGGAAGGGCCTCTCGGCGGCGAGCAGCGCCGCGTGCGCCGGGTAGTGCTCGAACTTCTCGTCGATGTCCTCGGCCATGAGCATGCGGCTGATGTACCCGAGGACGATGTCCTCCGAGTCGTCCGGGTGCGCATGGCCCGCCCCCGCCGCCACCGAAGAATAAACCGAGGCATCATCCCTCGGCGGCGACGCGCTGTCGGCGGAGGCGGACGGGGACTGGAGCAGGGGCGCGGAGGCATTCAGGTATCCGGCCGCGTCGACGCCATCGGACGGCAGGAAGAGCAGCGACTCGAGCTCCTCCGTTGTGAACCCGTCGGTCGCGGCGGCGGCGATCTGGGGGTAGATTGGCAGGTGCTTGGATCCCATGGGCAGCGGCGCGCACCAGTCGTGCAGCGCGGCGTCCATGACCATCGGTACGGGTACGGGCTCGGCGCGGCACCACCAGCACTACCGCCGCCGCCGCCGCCGCAGGGCATGCAAAGGGCGGTTAAGACTATATTTCCAATCTGCCACCTGAGAAAAATAAATGCTCAGAATCCGCAATTAGAAACACCACGCGACGGCTGATTCGCCGCCAAGCAAAGCAATGAGGGGTCGACGAGCCGTGCTCCTCGTCGAGGCGCGTACCTGCAGAGCGACCCGTGCGGGAGGGAGGAGACCGGGCGGGCCGAGAGTTTGGGCGAGCGCGAGAAGAGTCGCGAGGGAGGTGGGGGGATAAGGGCGAAAAAAATGGAGGCGGACTGGTGTTTTTGAGAGGCGCAGGCTTGGCCCCGCACCGCACGGGCCACTCGGGTCTACTACTAGCCAATAGCCCGCCTCACTCGGCGCAAATGTCGACACTCGCCCCCGGGCGTGGCCGCGTGTGTGCGCGCCGTGTCCACGTCCGCCGAGAGGTGTGCTGCGCATGGAGGAAGCTTCCACGAAGCAAGGAACCAGCGTCTGGACCATGGGGCCCGTAGACTGTCTTGTGTTCGTGCGCTGCGTTGATAACCATGACTGGCGTTTGACTCCCTCGGGCAGCTGGCCAGCTGCGCGACTCTGATCCGAAAACGTGGGATTTCCACTCGCAGGAAAAAAAATAGCGATGCACTATGTCTAGTTTCTCAAATGGAGTATTGTTCAGGATACCAGATACGGGAATTTACGGAAAATGAAAACTCTCTTGCCAGTTGCCATGCTCCATTTCTGTTATGGATTAATTATGTGAGTAATTTTTTTTCAGATTTTTTGTTTGCTTAATAATTTTTTATCTATCTATTTTTAAGTATATTGTATAATTTAACAACCACAAACTTACTAGTTTATAACCATCTCTGGAGTTTTCCATACGCGAGAGACGTGTCGATGGCTCGATGCTATGCGTGGTTGAAAGAGACATGGACCCGTGTTCTGGGTTAAAAAAATGGGGTCACGGATAAATCACACATGTTAAATATTTTCATAAGTAATTGTATATTAAAGATAATATCAAACAGTGAGGACGGAGAAAATTGCTCGGTGTAAATTGAAACGGTCATCTGGTTAGGTGAACATGATAGACATAGGTGTCACATTCACAAGCAGTAAATTAATTCATAAATATATGTCGTCCGTTGTCTCTGATATAATAGTACTTAAAATTGACATTAGTGTTAAAAATTTGTAGTTGTTGTACACCATCGAATTGGTGGCTTGGCCTATCCCAGTTTCACCCCTCCTTACAATAGTGTGACACTTTAGTAAACATAATTTTGTGAACTATTGGATGATCAACGCCACAACAAAATTGAGGTCATCAAAGGTAAAGGTCACCACCTCCCGTCTTTAATGCTCGTCTCTTGGGATGCTTGGAACAAAAAGGAAACCTTGTGCCTTTTGGAATACTACTTTTATTTTGAGATGTGGAATACTACATTTTAGTTTTGCTCATAGTATGTTAACTTATTTGGTCATCATCATTCATCGCATATATTAAAGACAAAGCTGGAGTATGTGAGCTATTGAGGCGTAACATTTTAGTTTTACTCTATCGCAAGACTATAGTTTTGTCATCTTTTGGTTGTATATCGATATCGCTATTTGTCCACTAATGTCTCATGTGTACTCCTTTGTAATGAAATGGGGCAAAAAAAATACTACTTACCTTTTTTTCAAGAAAAAAAAGTTGTAGACTACATGAATGATCAATTGTTTAGTAAGTCTGACCGAGATGATACTATTACGAGTTTATTAGCCATAACAGTACGTGTAAAAGACGTCTAATTACTTAAGAGTTTGATTTTTAAAGATGATTAGAATAAAAATTGATTGTTTGATTGACTTTTTTTTCATGTATGTTCTGACAAATGACAACTCAAAACACACATATCGGCGGCCATATCTTATTGCATGCGATCAACATGCTTGCACTAAGACGCGCACGAAAAGCGGTTCAAATGGACCAATGAATCGACTCAATACATAGTAGGCCATCATCGGTTCGACAAGAGCGAATCAATGGTTTTGCTTGTTTGACAAAACTGCTAGAAAGGGGAGAAAAAGACTTCGTAGATTATTACTGGAATACTCTGGCACATTTTTCATTGAATTGGACCAACATAGTGCATTAGTGCAAGGTCTAAAAGGCTTGCCTTTTGTGTTTTGGGCAATGATTTGCACCAAAGCTCGATAGAGACAGGCGCGGCCAACACGTACATATGGCTGGGATCGCACGTTTATTGGGGGTCCTGACGGTCGGGTCGGGGAAAATGCCTCGTTGCTCCTCCTGTTGTTCCTATGTTTTCTTTTCTTGGGTCGCTGTATTTTGTGTGGAACCGCAGACGACGGGTCAAGGTGCATGAGTCGGGTGTATGGATCCATGGAGCAGTTAGCTTGGACGCCAAGTTCCGAACGGGTGGGCACGTGCTGGTCCCGAGCCTGGCACACAGGAGCCCGAGGTAGCACGAGGTCGAGCGGTAGCCCATCGACACGACACGCCACGCCCACGCTGGTCGCAATGCAGGGCCCGCTCTCCATGTCCTCATTCGTACCCCGCCTACCTGTGCGGGACCAGGCATGCATCTACTGTGCCTCGTTAATATATCGGCTGTAAAACCGAGCGACCGCAAGTCCAGTAATCTGTACCAGTATGATCAACTCTGTTAGCATGATGAAAGTGTACTTCCGTGAGTACAAATATCGTGTGGAAATCTCGCTACGGGTATAGTAGTCCCGGACAACTAGTCCCAGGGAATTCGTTCTGCGAGGTCTTAATAAGCCTTCATCAAAATATATACTTCCTCCGGTCTTAAAATAGATGTCTCGGATTTGTCAAAATTTAAAAGAATCTAGATTGAGACAGAGGGAGTACACTAAATGAAAAAAATGTCTCTATACACGGGACATACAGCAAAGAAAAGAAAACTGACCGGCTAGATCTCTCTTGTGGACAACACGGGAGTACATGCATTAGAGGGTCGTACTTATCACACTTTTGTTTCATTTGAGTAGTACTCCGTATAGTATTGTAGGATTGTTCTCGTCCAAGTACATTTGCTAAGTACTACTCCCTCTGCGAACAAAGAATCTGAGCGTTCACACTATAATACGTCTGCTCACTAAGAAAATTCAGTCCCTTAGATTTGTGAGACTTTAAATTAGGCGTAACGAATAGACTTACAGATAGAATAAAATGCTCTCATCAGAGTCCCTCGGACCTTATCCCCTTTCCCATCTACAGTACACAAGGGCGATTTTTGGGCGTTCTTGTGCGCATCAGCTCGCCGTCGGTGATCCCTGTGATTCCTCGCCCTCCGACGGCCGCCTCGGCGGCGGGAGGGCGGGGAATCCATGGATCATGGCGTGTACATAGCCTAGATGTGCGTAGAGTGCTAGTCGGCGGTGCTGAGGTGGAAGCGGTGGTGCCGGAGTGGCTTTTGGTGGCGGTGGTCTTCCCCTACGTTGGTGCGGCTCCGGTGGAGCTTCGCCACGGATTTGCTGCCCTTTCCCTGCTTGAGGCTCGTCGGAGTGCTCGAGTGGGCTTTCCCCTCGCCGGTGGCCGAGAGGTGGCGGCCCCGGTTTTCGAAGTTCTGGAGTTCGTGGTTGCAGGTGTCCAAGCTGTCGTCACCCGTTGCTGTGCAGGGTGGAGGTGCTTGCGCCGAGGAGCGTTCGACTTCCTGGTCGCTTGGGGATCCTCTCAGTCCAAGAGTTTGGAGGATGAGCGGCAGGTTTCGCCGGCGTGGCGTCGTGCTCGGTGGAGACGATGACAGGGTTCAAGAGGGCTTCTATGTAATTTTCTTTCTTCCTGGACTTTTCTCTAAGAAACTTGGATAGATGCAATCAGATCCTTCCCTCGCAAAAAAAGAATAAAATGCTCTCAAGAGATTTGAGCAAAGATTTTGTTCCTGTGAAATTGTAGTATAATATAAGAAGATCTGAATAAATTATAGATATTATATGTATATATTGTTGGAAACATGAGCAATTAATCATATAATTTAATTCATAAAAACAATAGGGTTCTCGAATTACTTGATATTTTGTTGTGACTTCTGACTCCAAAGTTTGAGATTTTAGTTGACTCATGTGTTCTCGGATTCTTTAAAGAACTTATGAAATCTCAGCTTTCATGAAAATTACAATGTACTCCCTCCGTTCGGAAATATAAGACACTTTAGCTTTGTGCTATGAGTGTATCTAGACACTTTTTAGTGTAAGGTTCACTTCGAACCTCTACGAATCTATACACTAAAAGATGTCTAGATACATTCGATTCACAACGCTAAAACGTCTTATATTTCCGAACGGAGGGAGTAGAAGCTAGTTATCCGGCTATCATTTGAAATAACAAAACATCATATGGATTCGCACAAATCAAGCAACCCAGCTACAAAAAACTCTAAGTATCTACTCCACGTGTTTCAAAATATAAGATGTTTTAGCTTTTTTTCTGAAACACATGTATCTAGACATCTTATGTTGCATAGATTCGGAGCAAATAAGTGAACATACATGCTAAAAGGTGTCTAGATAGATGTGTTTCAAAAAAATTAAACATCTTCATTTGGAAAGAATGAGTAGGTACTAAATACTAACTCCTTTTATAACAACTCAAATTAAACAGTCTACTTAAAAGTCCATTTTAAAATTCCTTTGATCCGCAATAACAGCTGAATCAAAGGCAATGCATCTACCAACCCAAACCCTGCCCGTACGTGCCATGGAGATAACGACATAAACAAATGCTCTCATGCGCCATCATGCATGCATGCACCTAATTAACGAAGCATCGCAGCAGCATATAACCCGAGTAGTATATAAACTCCATAAGTGTTAGTAGTAGGTCCCGAACTGACTTTTGCTTGACTGTCCAACCGATGGGCAACCACCTTACGAGAGAAGCGCAATTGTTAATTAGACGGAGCAGACAGCGTCCAGGTTCAATGTATCCGTGCGACCCAAGCTTTCCGATCGCTCCACGCTGGCCGTTCTTCGGACAAGATGAGCTAATGAGTGGCGCCTCGCTCGTGGTCTCGAGGGGAGTGCAGCTGTCGCGTTTGACTTGGCTTTGCGGCTTCGAGTCGCGGAGTTGCCCGGCATGTACGTACCTTGATCTCCAGGACAGCACTAGCACTATAATACCAATGGATAAAATAGAGGAAAATGTTTTCTGTGTTGCTTGATTGCTTTGAAACGGTCTTGGCCATGGCCGTGAATATGTCAGTGCGCACGTCAGCTTGATGACAGGAGATGAAGCTATAGCAGAGATTGCATTTGCCTACTTCTTTAGTTACGGCACCATTAATTACTGCGTATTACTCCTTCCGATCCAAATTAATTGACTTGGATTTACCTAGATTCGGGTATATCTAGTACTAAAACATGTCCAGATACATTCAAATCTAGACAAATCGGAATCAATTAATTTGGATCGGAGGGAATAGTAGAATTACAGTTCCAGAATAAGAATTACTGTCATACTAGTACATGCAGGTTTACCACTGCCGAGTTGCATCAGGGGGTGAGTAGGTTTACCTAGAGGGAGGGTGAATAGGTTTACCTCGTCGAAGTCTCCACTCTCTCGGCCTACCGGCTTCGCTCCGTGGCTCTCGGTGTGACGGCGATGGCGACTTCAAGACCGGGAGGGCGCGTGCTCGTGGGTGACGTGATTGCTGGTGGAGCTTTTCAAAGTGCTCGGGAGGGTGGTTTTGGTGGGGTCGGGAGATATCCTTGTCTGTTGACACTGGCACGATGACGCCTAAGGGTGTCACCTTCCTTCTTGAAGGGTGTTGGGGGCCCCCCTTCCCCACTTCCCCCGCTGCGTACCAGGGGAAACCCTAGGTCCCGGCCGGACAGCGGTGTCGTCGTCGTCACTCCCCTTCTTGGAGGTGTTGTTTTAGTACGCAGGTGTTTTGGATTGCGGGTTATGTGGTGGTACTTCTTTGGAGGGCGTACCGGTTGCGAGCTGTTTCCGTTCTCGGCACACCGCCGCTATCGGCTTTTTTCTTCTTTTATTTCTTCTTGCTTTTCGTCCCCAACTCCTTGTATCCCGTGGTGTGTGTTCCTTTGGGCGATGTGCTATCTGGCCCAGCAGCGGTCTCACCTGTGTGATTTATTTATAAAGTGGGGCAAAAGACTGTTTCGAGAGTACTAGAATTACAGATCGAGAATAAGAATTATTGTCATAGTAGTACATGCAGGTTTACCACTACCGAGTTGCAGTAGGGAGCAATATGATTGTATGAATATGTCGTTAGCGACGGCAGCTCACTCGTGATTGGACACATTCTGTATTTCCAAAAAGAAGAGCTGGTTCACTTTCAGCGGATGGAGCTGCAATTGAATGGCGTCCATGTGTCCATGTGCATAGAGTCGTGGTAGAAAGGAAGAACATACAGTAGCCCCTGCTGATCTGTACTCCCAAATGGAGTACGCAGAATGGAAAGTGCCTATAATTACGGCCCATTCGAGCAGAAATAGTACTGCACGCGTCAATTTTCAAATAGTACTACTAGTACTACGCATGATCACTTGGAAGCTGGTAGCTAGGGAACACCATATTTCAGATTCTCCTTTCTTAGGTTCTTTTTCGGCTAGCAGGTTCTGTGTGACTCGGTCCTGCTTCACTCATCCCTGTAATGATCGCACATGCAGACCATAGAGCTTCTAGATGGGTCTGCATTTTAGTAAACCATGATAAGATTACAGCAGTTGGTCATGGTCCAGCAGTGGATCTCGCATTAATGGCGCATGGCGACGCATCCCCAGATTGATTGATTGATTAGGGTCCTACGTGCACGAGAAGGACATGTGCTCCCAGGAGTAAGTGAAGAGCTGAAAAGAAACCTCGGCCTGAAACCCAGAAGAGATTCATGATACTCCAGCTTTGACGTATTCGCGACATTCGTTGAGTTGAGGCACGAAATTTGCTCAACGAACTTCTAAATATGTTTTGATAGTAAAATGGCGGAACAAGACGTGAAATGGTAACGGCAGGAATCTCGTATCTGTTAGACAGCACGATACTGTTGGAATAAGAGATAGAGATAACATTAGTTTAAATGTAATGATCTTCTTGTAGTCCAAGTTTTCCCTCCGTGTACGTCTATATAAACCTCACAAGATCATTGCAATATACTACAAAAAAATATATTAGGGATTCATAAATTTTCACATGATATCAGAGCGGTTAGCCTCAGCCGCAGATCACTGCCGCTACCGCACAAAAAACCTACAACCCTACGACAAAACCGCGCAATTTTTTGCGCCTCCGACGCTATCGGCTATACCGACCACAACAACCTCGATCACGGCTACATCATGCTTGGCTACCTCGACATCGCCATCAAGAACAACGTCTACAACAATTCAGAAACTCCAGTGAACAGCGTCCGTATCGTCACTTGCGTCCACACCACTCCCGCTGTGACTGTGGGAGGGAAGAGAAGGAACCAGAAGGGGACGATGATGATGACAAGGTGGAGAAGGCGACGGACGCGCAGGACTTCTCCAGTCGCAAGCGTCCGCTTCTCTCCCGCTACGACTGAGGGGAAATGTTAGACAATACGTACGGTTGGAATAAGAGATAGAGATAAGATTAGTTTAAATGTAATGATCTTCTTGTAGTCCAAGTCTCCTCTTCGTGTACGTCTATATAAACCTCACAGGATCATTGCAATATACTAAAAAAAATATTAGGGATTTATAAATTTCCACAGTATCATCATTGATCGATGGGACATACATAGAGGCGGGAATCTCGTATCAGCCAACTTCATTACTGTACTAAGTAGGAAGGGTTACAAGTAGTGATGCTCCGACGCCTAAAGAGCAATATCAGCTCCAAAACCTAACCAGGTGACAGTACGGTGTCCGGGCCCTTGCAAAATTTGCAAGACAGTGACTTCACCCTAACCTACGAGTATTCCACTTCTATAAAAAGACAAACTCTATCTCGACTAGCCAAACTATTAACCTCGGAGACTAAATGTACACAGGAGGATCTGTTATTTGCCTTCGATCTCACCGCTTCGATTAATTGAAAAAAGTCTAACTCAACTATAATTTTGACTAGTAAAAGCTAGAGACCCCTCTAGGCCTTCCAAGAAGGCAAAAATTTCCGTTTCATATGGAGATTCACACAGTCCGTTATAAAACTGCAGGCGGAGAAGATTGGCCAATCTCCTTCAATGATGTTATCGTGATGAAGAAATGCAATAGGTGCATATTATTGGCAGTTGGCACAGCTCATACGTAGGTGTCGCCGCACATCTACCGTGCATTCCTGAAAAGACGATAGGATTTTGGGTAAGTATCGCACAACCTCACGTTGGCCTGCTCTTGTATTTATATATGGTGGAGTACACGTAACAGGGGTAGGACACGGTCGGTTTATACATGCCACCATACCGTGTTTAACACATACACATATACATCTATAGACACAATTACGTACGGTTTATCACCCTCCATCAATCTCAACTGAATCATGGAGATTGAGATTGCGTTTACAAGAAGTAAACAAAGGTAATGGAAGAGGCTTGGTGAATATATCCGCTAACTGATCCTTGGAGGAGATAAAACGAATTTGAAGCAACTTCTGAGCAACCCGTTCTCGAACAAAATGAAAATCAACCTCAATATGCTTGGTACGAGCATGAAATACTGGGTTAGAAGAAAGGTACGTTGCTCCAATATTATCACCACAGAATAGGTGGACGACTCTGAGAAACTCCAAGTTCAGAAAGAAGAGCTTGTATCCATATAACTTCAGTAGTAGCATTAGCAAGCACCTTGTACTCAGAATCTGTGCTGAAGCGAGAAACTGTAGCCTGTTTTCTAGCACTCCAAGCCACAAGATTACCACCATAAAAGACTGCAACCCCCCCCCCCCCCCCCCGCGTTCATCCTCGGTCATCAGAATTACTAGCCCAATCCGCATCTGAGAAGGCAGATAAAAGGTCTGGAGATGTAGTAGAGGGTCGAAGAAGCAACCCATGAGTCAATGTAGCTTGAACATAACGTAAAATACGCTTGACCGCCGACCAATGAGTATCTCGAGGAGCATGGAGGTACTGACATACTTTGTTCACTACAAAGGATAAATCTGGGTGTCATGGTAAGATACTGTAGACCTCCAACAATACTGCGATAGCGAGTGGACTCCTCAGAAGACAGTAGGGTACCATCAAGAGCCGAGAGCTTATCAGTAGACGCCATGGGCGTAGAAACAGGAGTACACTTGAGCATCCCAGCTCGCTGCAGTAACTCAGACGCATACTTGCGCTGGCTCATAAGGAGATCACCACGACCCTGTATATGTACCTCAATACCAAGGAAGTAATGTAGAGGGCCAAGATCCTTAAGAGCAAAAGATGTACCAAGTTGATGAACAAGGCGATCAGTAGCAGTAGTAGAGGAGCTCACCACAATGATATCATCCACATAAACAAGCAGATAGAGGATGACACCAGACTGTCTCAAGATGAATAAGGAGGTATCGGCTGTAGAGGCACTAAAACCAAGCTCAGAAAGAACATAACTCAACCGGGCATGCCAAGCGCGAGGAGCTTGTTTTAACCCATATAGAGCTTTATCAAGGCGACAGAGATATCCAGAATTGGTGGAGTCCTCAAAACCAGGAGGTTGTCGCATGTATACCTCTTCCTGAAGAACACCATGTAGAAAAGCATTCTGGATATCTAACTGAAGAAGATGCCAACCCTTAGTAATAGCCATCGACAGTAAAAGACGGATAGTAGTGGGTTTAACAACCGGGCTGAAGGTATCTTCGTAATCCATACCATACCGTTGCTTGAACCCCCTTCTACCAACCGTGCTTTGTATCTCTCAATAGAACCGTCAGCCTTTTTTTTAATTTTGTAGACCCATTTGCAATTTATGATATTGACACCAAGACGAGGGGGAACTAGGCGCCATGTTTTGTTCAGTTGTAAAGCAGTAAATTCAGTCTCCATTGCAGCACGCCAGTGCGGAGAAGAGAGCGTAGCATGATGATCTCGAGGTTCTGTATGGAGAAGTGCAGCATCGGCAGGAGTACGTAACACACTCCAGGCAATTGTTCCATCTGTGCGTTTCTTGGGCTGCCGAATTCCACGTTGTAGCCTGGTAGTAGCACCAGGTCTAGGCGACGATGAAGACTGTACTACATCATTCGATGATGTCGCTGTACCAGTCGATCGAGTCACAGATGTTTCTTGTGCTGGTGAAGACGTGTCGGTAGAATGGGTTGGTGTAGCCGATTCAGCAGGAGTGCCAGATGCATGCATGCGATCATCATGAGTTGGTGTAGCTGATCCATCAGCAGCTCCTGATGCATGCATGCGATCAGCATGCACGTGAGAGCCTGGTTCCTCATCAAGTAATTCAAGACGAACACCACGTCCTGCACCATGGTTAGCTAGAAGCAATGGAGAATACGCAACATCAACAAATTGGTCAGATTGTAAAGGTAAAGTAGATGATGACGGTGGTGTGGATTGCGACGAGAATTGAGAGAAAGGAAAAACAGTCTTATCAAAACAACGTCACGAGAAATATAGACTCGATTTGTGGGTATATGGAGACATTTATAACCTTTGTGGAGAGAGCTATAACCTAGAAAAACACACTGTTTAGAGCGAAACTGGAGTTTGTGATTATTATAGGGACGAAGGTGTGGCAAACACGCACAACCAAACACTTTAAAGAACGTATAGTCAGGAATTTCACCCAAAAGACGCTCAATTGGAGTTTGCATATTAATGACACGACTAGGAAGTTGATTAATAAGAAAACATGCAGTGGAAAATACATCACTCCAAAAACGAAAAGGTACTGACGCATGTGCTAACAAGGTTAAGCCAGTCTCAACAATATGACGGTGTTTACGTTCAGCAGTGCCGTTTTGTTGGTGTGTATGAGGACAAGAAACACGGTGGGAAATACCAATATCAGAAAAGAATTTATTCAACCGATGATACTCGCCACCCTAATCACTTTGAACATGTATAATCTTTTTATTCAATAGACATTCAACATGCTTTTGAAATTGAAGAAAAATCTGGAACACATCAGATTTATGTTTAAGAAGGTAAAGCCATGTAAAACGACTATAAGCATCCACAAAGCTTACATAAAATTGATGTCCACTAACTGAAGTTTGGGCAGGACCCCAAACATCTGAATATATAATCTCAAGCGGTGTAGTAGTAACTCGACTAGACAAAGAAAACGGTAGCTGATGACTCTTGCCTTGCTGACAGGCATCACAAACTACAACTTTATTGACTGACACTGACGGAAGCTCATGGCGGTGTAGAATATGCTGAATAATTGGAGTGGCTGGATGACCTAAGCGTGAGTGCCATTGATCACGCGACACTTTAACACTATTGAAAACTTGCTTGATGGTGGACATATCAAGATTATAGAGACCTCCACGATATCCCCCTCTAAGAAGAACCTTCCTGGAATCCCGATCCTTAACAAGAAAATACCAAGGGTGAAATTCAAAGAACACGTTGTTATCATATGTAAACTTTTTAACCGAAAGGAGATTTCGAGTAATGGATGGAACATGGAGGATATTTTTTAGGTGTAGGGAACGTGAAGATGTAGGAATTATGGACTGGCCAATATGTGTAATGCGCATACCTGTGCCATTGGCAGTTTGCACGGTGTCCTTGCCATGGTATTGTTCTCTCATCGTGAGTTTGTCGAGGTCGTTGGTGAAGTGGTCCGTTGCTGCAGTGTCGGCGTACCAAGAAGGATCAATTGGGTAACATGTAGTAGACCCATTGTTGGTATTGGTGGCAGATAACGCAGCAAGTTGACACTCCATATTGCGACCATCGTTCCCGGTGCCAAGATAATTTTTCTGAAACCTCTTCAAGCAGCAAGATGCAACATGCCCCACCTTGGAACAGATCTGGCAAACAGGGCGTGATCCTCCACCTCCTGTAGTGCCGGCAGGGCGGCTTGGAGGCTGATCAGTACGGCGCGGGGCGCCGTTTTGTGGAGGATTCGGCTGCATGTAGGGCTTCTGTCCTTGTGAAGGCTCGGGGCGGTACTGGTATTGTGGCTGCTGAAAGGAGTTGCTACCGCACCCACGAGAATTGTAGTTCGCCATGTGAACATCAGCAGAAATCTCCATGCGCCGTGCTTCAACCCGCTGTTCGGTATTCAACATCTGGGCGAACACATCACGGATTGGCATCGGATCACTGGCCGGGCGAGCGGAGACACGATCAGCAAGGGCGTCGTACTCGTGGTCCAGACCGGCAAGCAGGAAGGCGTTGAATTCTGCAGTACTCAACGGCTGGCCGATTGAAGCTAGAACGTCGGCTTGGGACTTCACCTTGTTGAAGAAGACGGTAGCGCTGGTGTCCAATTTCTTCGTCTTGGACAGAGCTGTACGGATCGCCATGACCCTGGCTGTAGACTGGGAGGAGAAGCTCGCCTCCAAAGTTTCCCAAGCCTCCTGCGATGTGGTGTCCAGCATGACCATGCCGATCACCGATTCAGTAAACGACGAGACAAAAGCAGAGAGAATCGCCTGATCCTATTGATGCCATGAGGAGTAGAGCGGATTCTCGATGGTAGCAGGAGCGCCGTCAGTCGCAACAGCTGGATTGGTGATCTCAGCTGACGGGCATTGTAGAGAGCCGTCGACGAACCCGTACAAGAGGTTGCTCCGTAAGATCGGAACCACCTGGGTGCGCCAGTAGAGGTAGTTATCGGAGGTGAGGCGGATCGTGATCTTGGTAGTCAGATCGATCGGTGTAGACGGAATTCTTGATGCCATGGTGGTAGCGCCCCTGTTCCTCGACGTGGCGGCACTGCCTGCTGACCGTGAGTAGAGAGCAGAGGACCCGTTGGAGGTTTCACCAGGGCTGGCCATGGCGAGCAGCGGAAATCTATCACGAGCGACGGTGGCGGCGAAAAACAACCGTGTGCTCTGATACCATGAAAAGACGGTAGGATTTTGGGTAAGTATCGCACGCTCTTGTATTTATATATGGTGGAGTACACGTACATGGGTAGGACAGAGAACAGGGGTAGGACACGGTCGGTTTATACATGCCACCATACCGTGTTCAACACATACACATATACATCTATAGACACAATTACGTACGGTTTATCAATCCCCACTTCCAACAGTCTTAAGTGAATTTTAGCTAGCATCATTCATCAAATAATGACAGTCTTCGAACCATACGTCTGTGCCACGGTGTCATGGTGCGTTGTAAAACTTGGTCTCTTGGCTCTCCTTTTATGAAAACGATACGTCTCTCAGAACGTATCCTTAAAAATGACAGTCTTCGAACGCTGGAGCGGCACACTTGTTTTGTGTGATACCTTGCTTCACGAATGCAGAAAAAGAGAGGATATGTTGGTAAGGCTCCAGTGAGAAAACTCATGAATGAGATGAGATGTAAGAAAACATACGCATGACTTCTCAGGCAAAAATAGGATGAGGGTTGCATATGTTCATACTTCCAACGCGAAGCCAGGCCCATCTCCAATTCTTCACCGTATAAGTAGTGATGCTAAGAGACCGACCATGTTCTTGTGAAAGTAGAAGTGAAGTATTTGAGTCATGTACATCCACGCCCATTTTCTCTTTGCCAAGTATGGAAGTCTTGAGATTTTGGAGTGAAACAAACCAATATGTACCTACACCGTCGGTAGCTAAACGCCTCAAATACTTGTCCTGAAGATATGGTACTTATTCGGTTTCTTTGGTTGCCATGCGTCCTTGAAGTAAACCTCCTTGACATCCTTCCCCGCACCGGTGGATTCGTTCCCAAAATCAGTCTCAATCTAAAATGGCACAGTTTGTAAGAAAGTGGGAGTACCATCAAGGTCGGAGAACGTGGTATGATACTTACAGTACCATCAAGAGCCTAGACAAGACAACAATCGTGGCTTCAGCTGAAGACAAGTGTTGTTGCAGTCTCAAAAAGAAGATGGGGTATGGCAACTCTACCTCAACCCGATATCAAACAGGAATAGTGAAGCCATGGTGCCGGCCGGTGAAGATGCGGAGCACTGACAAGACATTAGTCCAAACAATACTATGTTAATGAATTAGGAAAGAACAGATCTCGATACCCAATTTCCTTAGGCTTTGTTTGTCACAAGGCTGACACCAACCGCAATGTTAGGATTTGATAAGTTTGCGGAACTTTCAGCAGATTGTCCATGAAAGTTGAATTTGACAATTTTATTAAGTTCTCTCTTTGGCACACAAGTAGAGAAACCTTTACCGAATTAGTGGCGTGCCAAAATAATAATAATATCGGTGGCGTGTGTAAAACTGGTAAGCCTCCACTATCTATCTACCAGCGGTGTAGTGATGGTAAGAATACACCACCGATTTCTAGGACCCACCCATCAGCTTGGGCTTAATTTAGTTGTAGAGTGGTGTCTCTTTGACACACCACTATTAGTTTGCTTGTGGTAGCGTGGTGTTAACACAAGCAACCAGTTGTTGCTATATTGACGGCATGTCTCCGAAGGTAGAAGCCACCAATAGCCAAAGTTGGGCCTGCTCGAACTTGGGCAAACCTAGCTGCAAGGCTTGGGCATAGGGAAACGTAGCCACCACAACCTCTTCTCCCCATACCCTCTCGATATCACCAATAGTGCTCTGCACCTCATCGTCACCATTGGATCCCGTCCCTCGTTACTGTCACCGGAGCGCATCCTTTCTTGTCGCAGCCTGAGTCCAAAGGTCAATCCTCGCTGCCCAAAGGTGTGCATTTCAGGCATTCTCCCCCCTTCCGACCGCCTCCTCCACACCTACTTGTCATCGCCCACGCTCATGTTCCACCTGCAAGAGATGGGACCCGCCACCAGGCCAGCTTTGACGGTGAGATGTGTTATCGTCCGCCAGTTATATATGAATTCATTGGATGAATTGCGTAAATTATAGTTGCTAGATTATAAATGGTTATAGATAAACAAATTAGATGAATTCCTTAAATTCCACAAACTACATTATAAATGTTTATAGATGAATTGTTAATATGTTAGATAAATGTTTATATCTCGAATGCGCGAATGTGTAATGAAATAGTCATGAGAGTGTTTGATATATATATTGTCGATGTCTCTTGAGAGTTGAGTTTCATATATTGTGCAGGTTAAAATGATTACCTACATTTTTGCGAAATGTTTGTTTCGTCAAATTTCTGGTACACAATATATATGTCCAATATTTAGTAACAGTCATGCTATTTTTTCGTCAAAGCTATAAGTAGTTAGCGGTGTTTGAATTCTAATCTGTTTGATGTATATATATTCTACTCCCTCCGTTTCAAATTATAAGATATTTTAGTATTTTTCTAAAACACATATATTTAGACGTCTTTTAGTGTATAGTTTTGGAACAAAATGAGTAAATCTATACACTAAAAGACATTTAGATACATGTGTTTTAGAAAAAGGCTAAAACATCTTATCTTTTGGAAAAGTGGGAGTATTAGTTTTGAGAGTGCATTTACATATAGCATTTAGACATTCAACATTTTTTCCTAACAATCGTGCCGAGTATGCGAGAGTGAGCGCGAATCCAGCCTATCAATGGACACACTATTTAGTGTCTATTTTCAAAGGGATTCGAAGATTCTGTGCTAACAAACTATTCTTTTTCAAACTGCACTTGTAACCTTTTTGTTTTTAGTGCTTTTACCAATTATTTAAATTGTGTTTCTTTTGCTTTTGGTGCATGGACTATCCCATGCAAAGCAATGTACATCTTCGTGTGCTTTAAAGCGCTTGGACGCACATATCACATTAAAGTGGAGAAAGAACTAAGAAAGACTCGCATTGGAGGCGAATGATAGAAGCACTTCTTTTCAGAGAACGGTCAAACCGGGGGAGAAATTATATGTTTTTACTTGAGAGGACCCATACCATAGATAATTGTTATCTATGTCGGTGGTGCCGGTGAGCAAGACCCATTGGAAGCTACAGTTATCACCCAAGATGCAACCTTAGCAAGGATGAGGAAAAACACCTCTTAGATATCCTCTGCCAACCAATACCTTTATCAGGTGCCATTTGTGACCCGTTTGAGGACTAATCTTATCAAACACGCTATGGTATTTTTTAATGGTATTCATATTTTTTCCTTATTTGTTTGCATATAAGTGCGGTCATCTTACATCATTGCTCTTTTTTTTTCATTCACGACGACATCACAAAAATTACCTAAGAAGGTGGCTTCCTCCATTGCATCCCTGATGAAGGCGTGGATGTAGTACGCCTGAGAGATTTTATCAGCGCCATTCCGTACAAGAGGGAGATAGATGACTGCCTAACTTTCAGCAATGAGGGATTAAATGACTTCTACAAGGGTGAAGATGATCTACAGGTACTAGGACCACCAACCGCAACAACTTGAACATGGCATTTGTCTTTGAGACCATCTAGACTACTCTTGCTATGATAATCGATAAACCAATTAGTTTTGCATATGTAGTTGTGGACGGTACGAATTTAGTTTCTATCTTTGTTCGGCCAAGTGTATGTTTGCACCAAATGTTTTTTTATATATTTTACCAACGTTGGAGTCAATTATGTTTGGCACATGTTTGGCAAAATACACGGCGGCTAGGCGGCATTCTGGCACGGCTAGAATTCGCCCACTTACGTAAATAGTACACATGATCCTGGCACTTCGAACCCTGAACCTTGGTACTTCCGTTTGTTGTGGTCTGTTCCGTTGTCACTGTGATAATGGAACCCAACCCTATGGAAGAAAAATCTTGGCAGTTCGAAGCTGGTAGCTGGGGGACCTTCAGGTTTCAGAAAGCCTCTCCTTTCTTCGGTTACTTTCAGCTAGCAGGTTGTCTGATCCGGTCCCGCTTCACTGTTCCCTACAACGATCGCACATGCGTAGCTTCTAGAAGGCCTGCATGTTAGTGAACCGTGATAACATTAGATGGCCCGGCAGTGAATCTCGCGTTGGCGACGCATCCCAGATTGACTGATTAGGCTCCTAGCGCCTCCCTACACGTGTTTAAAAGTGAAGAACTGAAAGAAACTTGGATGAAACCCAAATGATATTCAGATACTCCAGTTCCGGCACATTGCGACACTCATTCAGCTTGGGGCATGAAATACGCGTACAGTATCAGAATTGGAAAAACGTTACCAACTGATTCGAGCGCCTAAGTCTGCTCCACATGAACCCGGACATACTGACCTCCACATCCGGAGTATTAGCCACCAGGCCAGCGCCTGCTCCACCGGGCCCCGCGTACAGTATCAGGATTGATGGGAACTTTATGGAGGCGAGGACCGAGGGCCAGTCTAGTGCATGATGTGCTCGTATGGAATGCTGATCGATAGGAGAGTATTGTACTGGACTACTGGTGCAACTGTGCAACGTGAACATCGACTGGTTTAACGTATCCCGTGGACAAGTTATACACAAGCGCACAAGCAATTTCAGCTTCACACAAGGATGCAGATGGATGCGTCCGTGGAATCCGTTGTGTGTACCGACTGAGCCGTGAAAGCGAATTAAGCTGTCCGTGGAGTCCGTGTAACCTTGTTCAGCTGTCCGCAGGCGACGCACACTAACTAGCTCAATTAGTAGCTAGCTGATCAACAGCTTGTTACAGTAGCTAGCTAAGCACCAGCCCAGCGGCACATACTCTATCTTATATATACACCAAATGATTAATAGAGTTTATACTTCAATCTACATACTCCAATAGGCAGTAGCTGAATTATTAGCTGATACAATTGTACAGAATCTGAACTTCACATACATAAATAGTCCCGTAGCTGGCTATGTATTTTACAAGGGTGAATGCAACTTCAACAGGAAGTAACTGAATATAATTGTTCAGAATCTGAACTTCACATACATAAATACTACAATAGGCAGTAGCTAAATAAAGTTGTTCAGACAAAGTGTCATCGTCGTCTTGGCAAAGTGAGGAAAAAAGTGAAGAGGATGGAGGGAGAACTCATACGGAGAGCATGACATCTTTGTTCAGAACATAATGTTGCTCCCGATGCTTCATCAACTCAACTGGTGATAAGCTATTAACAAAAAGGATAGCACAATGTGAGGTTTCTGTGTAATGGAAGTAATTTATAGGGAACTTCAATGGAAGTACTTTAAAGAGAACACTATGTAGTAAAGAGAACACTATGTAGTAATTTACAGCAGAACTCCATCTTTTATGAACAAAGAATGCAAGAAAGACTCTCAAGTAGATGCTACTGAAAATATGACACATTCAGGAGCATAGAAAATATATACTTAGTTTTGCAGGTGATATAACATCAAGCAAATTAAAACAAATCAGCTCAAGTAAAACAACTTGAAGCAATGATGGAGTTTAGATCAGCTCAGTTTTGACATATGTTGTATAGAGAAAAATCATGCGAAAATATGATAGAGTTCAGTTCAACACTCACACAGATCCCTGGTTGTAGAGGTCGAGGGAGACGGGGAGCCACTCAACGCCGGGTCTGGGCAGGGTGAGCTCGACCTTGTTGTGCGCGAGCGAGCCTGGTTTTCTTCCTGGCACTTGCTTGCTTGGTGGAACACCTGCGAGTGAGACAAAAACAAAAATTAATATGATTTATTTACTCATTTTCAGTATTAGCTACCCAACTCACCAAGTATTCTTCCTTCTCAACATCTTTATTGCTTGGTTTAGAGTCTGAAAGATTGAATGACAAACAAGTTAGTAACAAAGTTGAAATTTTATTTTACTATTCAATAGTAAAAAACTTACCAGCAGCCTTTAGCCAATCTTGGAGGCATATCAACCCCTCGACCGTGTCACTCTTGAGCCTGGTCCTATGATCACTAATTATTCTTCCACCGGCGCTAAAAGAAGATTCTGATGCCACAGTTGATGCTTGAATAGCTAGAACATCACGAGCGATGCAAGATAGGACGGGGTATTCTGTTCATTTCCCACCATCCTAAGATGTCAAAATATTTTTTGCAGGGGAAAAGTTCTTCACTCAGGTATCTATCAAGCTCACTTGCTGTTTGTTTCTTTTGTACTCTCAAATGGGCTTCCCAATCAGCCAATGGATTGTCATCCTCTACAGCCTCATCAACATGAAATTCTTCCTCTAAAGGATCAGAAAGAGATTCCTCCATCTCATGGGAGTATTCTTTAAAGAGACTCTTGATAGCTATGTCCACCTTTTCGAGGTGTTCTACTGCATTATCTCCAAAGGCTTGCTTGATGCGAAACACAATGAATTCTAACTTGTATCTTGGATCAAGGATCACAGGTATGCAGTTCGCCAAGTACGACTCCTCCTAGTACTTGTCAAACTTTTGTTGCATTTTGCTCACCATGGATGCAATGATCTTGTTTTTATTCTTTGCATGTCTTTGCAACAACAGTTTAACGCTCCATATTTCATGGAAGTAACGATTCGCTGTTGGATAGCTAGAACCCGAAACCACATTTGTAGCTTCGAAGAAGACTTTTAGCAGTGAGCAGATCGCTTCAGCCATTTTCCAATCATGTGGTGAAGGAGCATACTTGAATTGTTGATCTTGCTTCGCTAACTCATCTAATGCTTCTATGTAAGGAAGAGACGAATCAATCATAAGGTATGTCGAGTTCCATCGTGTGGCGACATCAATAGAGGGTTCCTTTTCAGAGATGATGCCTAGCTGCTTAACTATGCCCTCAAACAACTCCTCTCGAGTTTGTGAACTTCTTATATATTTGACACAATCTCTGATCTTATCGATGTAAACTTTCATTACAAACAGGCCATCTTGCACGATAAGATTCAGCACATGTGCAGCACAACAGATGTGAAAAAGTTCACCTCCACAAATCAACATATGTTTCTTCATCAAATATTCTTTCAGATGCTCCATCATTTTACCGTTGACCGATGCATTGTCTAGTGTAATGCTGCAGATTCTATCTTGAATATACCAGTACTGCAAGCTTTTTAGCATGACATTGTACATCCGGTAACCATTATGTGGCGTTTCCATCATACAAAATGTGAGTATCCTTTTCTGCATCTTCCAAGTCTTGTCAATGTAATGGCAAGTGACACATAAGTATCCTAGCCTTTGATTCGAAGTCCACATATCAGCAGTGAGTGACACTCGAGCACCACAATTCTTCAATATTTCTCGTAGCATTGATCTTTGCTCTTTGTAAGAATCCATGCAATCATCCTTAATTGTTGTTCTTGAAACCATTTTGAACATTGGGTTCAATCCCTTAACAAACTTTATGAAGCCGCTATACTCCACAACTGAGAATGGTAGCCCATGCTGGACTATCATGTTTGCGAGGTCTCTCCTGGACTCTTCTTGGCTAAAGTTCCAACCATCCAAAGGAGCGACTTGTGGCGATGTTGTAGAAGCACACAATGTTGCAACCATCTGATGCATGTTTTTTCTTACCACACAAGTCTTTACATGCCTGCGCATATGGTTAGTTCCCGAACTTTGAGAGGCAAGAAATACTTCATGGCAATGTTTGCATCGACCTTGTGCAAGTTTTCCATTTTCATATATAGGAATGAAGTCTTTCCAGATCTGCGATTTCAGTTTCCGTGGTTGACGTCTCCGTGGAAAATTTGGAGAAGGGAAATGGGTGGTAACATTTGGTATTGACGGTGATTCTGACTTCCTCCGTTTGGCTTGAGGCGACATTCCCTTCCTTGATGACGCCACTCTCGCAAACATGCCTATGGAAGATCTCAACAATGCTGCTTCAGGCGATCTCAGGGGTTGTGGCTTCCTCTTCAAGCGCTTCCTCTTCTCATTCCTCTTGGAGGGTGGCTTCTCGCTTTCTTCGTCAACGCCTCGCTCAATGGGATCTCTAACATCAACCATGAAGCAAGGGAACTCTAACACCGACCCCAGATGGATTGATTCACCTTCCTTGAGGTAATAGGTATCCATTACTGTTTCATTGGTGTCGAGGAGGATGACATGCTTCATCTCAGATTGCAGCAGGATCGAGCCCTCATGCACCTCATTGATCGAACTATGGAGCAGCCTCGCGAAGTAGGATGCATGCCACCTCCAAGGTTCCTCCGTGTCAAAAGGAACATGGGTCTTGGCACTACCCAGCTCCTGTTCTTTCTTCATTTTCTCAAGTGCCCTCCTCTTCCTTTTCTTCTCATTTTTCTTCTTCAACTGCGGATTTTCTAAGGCCTGCTCTGGAACAACCAGTAAATGAGTCTGTTCAGCGCTATTGGGCTCTTCTACATCAACAAAACCTTGGTCTTCTTGGCCTTTGACAACACGATTTGTGGCTTCTCTTTCTTCTCTTTCTTCTTCTTAATATGTGCCTTTTTGTGGCGTTTTGTTCATTTAGAACAACCAGTAAATTAGTTTGTTCAGCGCCACTAGTCATATTGGGCTCTTCTACATCAACAGGAATCTGGATCTTCTCAGCCTTTGAAAACAAGATCTGTTCCTTATTGATAATTGCAGTGCTGCCCTTGCTTGCTGGCTCCTTCTGGGTCTTCTTGTCAATGCATCTATTTTCAGCTCCTTGGTCTATTTTAGGCTGCATTTCAGGCACACAAGCTTGGTTAGTTGGTACATTGACACATAGGGTAAAAGACTCTTACTAAGTTTTGGGAGTAAGCTAATCTTGCATGACCATGTGGGAAACTAAAGAGAAACTTTAAACTAGAAAAATTGAGCAGCATTATACAATTTAATGATTAGGCGAAGAACAAGACAATTCAGTCTATCCGTAGGTTGATCTTTTCGGATGTAAAAACAACTTGCAAGAAACAATGACCCATCTTTTCTTTTTTGGAGCAAACACATCACTCTAGTTAGTTATAAAAACATGCACTTCATGATGGTGCCACCGTGGTAGTATCATACCCATTTTTAGCAAGATAATTTCACAATCAGGATAGTGATGAGAAATCATTCAGTGACCCAAAAAACACAAGATGATGCCTTTGCTTTGCTGATGTACTTTTGGGTTTCATACATTGTACACTAGAAAACTATATTTGAATTGAAACTGAATCCACAAATTAAAACATCAGGCTGCAGAAGTGAAGATCTAAAGCTGATGGTACGCATAAATTTCTACAGTTGCAGCCTTTCCTGATAGGTTACCGGAGCAAAATACAACCACGATTTTGTAGTACAGCAGGAAATCAACCACAATTTTGTAGTATAACAGGATATCAACCACGACTGATAGGCTACTAGAGCAAACCGGGGGAGGATTAGCGGCGAGATCTGACCTGCTGCATGTCCTTTTGGTTGATGCCGATGCCGACACCCTCGGTTGTCGAGGTACTGTACTTCTCCAGCGCTTGGTTCTTCTCCTCCTCCGATGCCGGCATCTTTCCCCCCTCCGCCGCCGCGTGTTCTTCCTCTACCTCCATCAAGCTCGATATGTTGCTGGGTAGGCGGTCATGGGAAGAGCAACGAGGCCGATGCAGTGTTATTGGGTACAGTAAGGCGTGGGCGCCAAAGGGACACGACGGAGACGAGCGGGAACCGGGCGGTGGCCGGCGGCCTGGAGCTGGCGCTGGGCTGAGGCGATCTATTTCCTGCTGCGAGGGACGGTCTGCGAGCCTCCTATCATTAGCGGAAAAACGAGCCGAACAGGCTATACGGACCTGTCCGTAAAAGCCGTGTAAACTAACTGGACTGTCCATGACGTCGTTTAGCCCATTTAGACGGACATGGACAACAGACTCACGGACGTCCGTGTCCAGCTGAAACCTGAGCTTCACATGTTTTGGTTATGGCATTAAGAGGTTGGTAGTGGCAGTCCAAATACTGGCGGCCCAACCATGACGCTAGACTTATGGCCCATGACAACGCCTCGTGGGCTTGGCCGTGCGGATCTGTTTCCGTTCCATATGCTGTTAACGGCGCTGCGTCCTGTAAGAAAAAAAAACAAATGCTAACACCATTGCAAATTTAACAGTTTTGCTGAAAATAGCAGTTTGGTATCAACATTAAGGAACTCCAAGACCGTGAGATGAACATACCACAGGACTAGAGGCAAAGATTTGTAAAACTACGCGGAAAACACAGCGGCAGGCAGAGTGTGCATGCTAATATCACAGTCATCGTCAATGACCGTCACCGAACACGAGGCATCCTCTGTTCAAAGGAGGAACGGGTGAATCGGCAAGGCATGCCTCACTTTTGCTGGTCACTTCTAATCAAAGATCCAATGGGTGAACCGGAAAAATTGGACGGCATGCACCATCCGATCTCGTACACATGGACTGCACGAGCTTGTTGTGTGGTTGCTTGCTTCGCGGCTTCGCCCATGCAAAAACGACAGGTTGGTGACGCACCAGGGAGAAGACAACTCATGAATCAGAGATCAAGAGATGTAATATATGCATGACTCCCGGGGAAAAAATAGGATCAGAGGTTTCCTGTTCCAACTTCCAACAGGAAGCGAGGAGCCATCTCTCATTCCTCTCCATATAAATAGCGATGCTACAGACCGGCGCCTGTTCTTGTGAAAGTAGAAGAGAGATATTTGAGTCATGTAAACATGCCATTTCCTCTTTACCAAGCAGAGGGTCATGAGACTTTGGAGTGAAACAAACCAATAAGTACCTACACTATTGCTAGGAGAATCACTAAAACATAGATACTGAAGTTACAATACTTGCTTGATTTCTTTGGTTATCATACATCCTTCAAGTAAATTTCCTTGCCGTCCTACCCCATGCGGCCATGCCGATGGGTTTGCTCCCAAAAACAGTGCCAACTTAAAACGGCACGATTTGTGCAAAAGAGAGAGTTATGCAGTTGTGAACTGCCAATGTGAGAGAATGTGAAGGGCTAGCCTAGACAACAAACAACCAGAGGTGTCGAGGCGAGGTAGCTAAGCCGAGTGAGAGGGACACCTATATTTACATCTCAACACCCTTTTAGCAGGCTTTCTTCGCCACAAGGCCGGCACCAAGCAGAGATCTAGGATTTGATGAGTTTGTGGAAGTGCATATACTGCAAAAAAAAACTACACTACCTTGCATGATTTCGACAGCTTCTCCATTGAATTCGATTGCAACTTTATTATTTGTTCCTTTGGCATTGCATAATCTTGACACGCTTTATAGAAACTACAACAGTGAAAAAAGTTATCGAAACATACAGCCATGAAAATTAGCTTCAAAAATCTCGTCGCGAGAAAACCAACGGATCATAATTCGACATAACGTTTTGGGAGATAAAATTATTTAAAAATTCCAAATCAAAAGAATCATTGATGATGTAAGGCCTACGTGGATGCAAGAGAGAGTGAGGTTGTTGTGGCATGGGTCCGCAAGTGTGCGCCGCTGCGAGGTAGCATAGTAAAAGAAAAACGAAAGAACATGATAGTGGAATTAAATATCTTTTAAATAGAGAAGAAATGCACCATTTTAAGCCACATGTATTTGAAACTAGTGTGGTTCCTTATTTGTTAAATGAGAAAAACGTGGCCATGATCACGCCTCTTCGGGCCTGCAATGCAAGGTCCTCCTTTGTAAGGTCTAGCTCAAGTTACGAAGGGTAAATTAGTGTTGTATCTAAGTGTTTAAGAGGTTCATTCATAAGATTCATGATATAACTAGTAAGAGCATCTCCACTTATCCCCATACGGTGTCCGGCATGGCTCAGAGAGAGAGAGAGAGAGTGTGTGTGTGTTGCGGGGTGGGGGGGGGGTGGCTCCCAGTCGTACGGCCATAAAAATATGAAATTTATTAGGGTTTGTCTATGTCTCAATCGACTGAGATTTTCTTAAGTCTCAATCACCTAAGAAAAGTGCAACCGTAGTCAAAAGAAATGTGCAACTCGTTCCAGTTGCACTTTTCCAACAGAAAAGTGCAACTGGGTTTCAGTTGCATTTTTTTAATAGACAGTCGCACTTTTCTTAGGTGACTGAGACTTAAGAAAATCTCAGTCGACTGAGAAATAACAAAAACGAATTTATTATTCATTGATTTCATTACATGGTCGAAAAATAAAACTAGTCATAATCCTGCGTAGTCCTGTACTACACGGCTTCCGGGTCTTCGTTGTCGTCGCTTGACACACGCTGCTGGAACCTGTGTCCTTCCGCGGTTTAATGCGGATAGCGGAGACCGCCGATCAACGCAGGCTACGGGGACCGGCGGACACAGCTATTGCTGCAGCCCACCGTGTCGTCCTCCGCGTGGTCCAAGGAGGCGCGCATGGCCACACGCTGTCCTGGGAACTCCTTCGGGTCGCTGGTGCGTCCGATCTGGCGCGCGGACATAGAATACTCCGGAGGCACCTACCACTCCAGCCTCGGAGGCAGGACGCCCGGAGGTGGGGTGCCCTGGTTGGTGACGTTGCCGCGTCTGCGGCAGCTGCTGCCCTTACTTGGACTCCGTGGTGGCTGAAAGTGCGGGTACCAAAAGTAAGGGTGATCTCTGTCGATGATGTGGCACATCACAACGGCGCGAGTCCGGTTCGCCCATCATAGCCACTGATCGGCTTCGTTGTGATTCACCGGAGGAGGGTCGCCGCACTCGTACCTGTCGAGCTCTCTTTCTCGTCGATTGGCGAAAAAGGTCTCTTCTAATCAAAGATCCAATGGTCGAAACGAAAAATTGAACGGCATGCACCATCAGATCTCGTACACATGGACTGCACGAGCTTGTTGTGTGGTTGCTTGCGTCCCGCCTTCGCCCATGCAAAAAACGACAGGTTGGTGACGCGCCGGGGAGAAGACAACTCATGAATCAGTGATGGAGATGTAATATATGCATGACTCCCGGGACAAAAATAGGATGAGAGGTTTCCTGTTCAACTTCCAACACGAAGCGAGGAGCATCTCTCATTCTCTCCATAAAAATAGTGATGCTACAGACCGACGCCTGCTCTTGTCAAAGTAGAAGAGATATATTTGTGTCATGTAACCATGCCATTTCCTCTTTACCAAGCGGGGGTCATGAGATTTTGGAGTGAAACAAACCAATAAGTACTTACACTATTGCTAGGAGAATCACTAAAACATAGATACTGGAGTTACAATACTTGCTTGATTTCTTTGGTTGCCGTACATCCTTGAAGTAAACTCCCTTGCCGTCCTACCCCATGCCGATGGGTTTGTTCTCAAAGAAAGTGCCAGCTTATAACTGCACGATTTGTATAAAAGAGAGAGTTATGCATTTGTGAACTGCCAATGTGAGAGAATGTGATGAGCTTACCGTCCACCGAGAGCCTAGACAACACAACAGCCAGAGGTGTCGAGGCGAGGTAGCTAAGCCGAGTGAGAGGGTGCAGGCGACACCTATATTTCGGTTGTTCTCACTGCTAGAGAAGACGCATAGCACCGCAAATCAGTCATACAAACAATTCTATGCAAACAAATCAAGAAAGGACACACCTCAGAACCCTGTTTGCAGGCTTTCTTCGCCACAAAGGCAGGCACCAAACAGAGAGCTAGGATTTGATGAGTTTGTGGAACTGCATATACCGCTACAAAAACTACACTACCTTGCATGATTTGAATAGCTTCTCCACTCAATAGCTTCTCCATTGAATTCGATTACAACTTTATTATTTATTCCTTTGGCATTGCATAACCTTGACATGCTTTATAGAAATTACACCAATGGAAAAAAGTTATCGAAACATACAACCATGAAAATTAGCCTCAAAAATCTCGTCGCGAGAAAACCAACGGACCATAATTCAACATAATGTTTTGGTAAATAAAATTATTTAAAAATTCCAAATCAAAGGAATAATTGATGATGCGAGGGCCTAGGTGTTGTTACATGCATGCAAGAGAGAGTGAGGAAGTCGTGGCATGGGTCTGCAAGTGTGCGCCGCCATGAGGTAGCATAGTCAAAAACAAAAGAACATGACGAGAGATGAATTAAATATCTTTTAAATGGAGAAGAAATGCACCATTTTAAGCCACATGTACTTAAACCTAGCGTGGTTCCTTATTTGTTAGTAAATGAGAAAAACGTGGCCATGCTCATGCTTATTCGGGCCTGCAATGCAAGGCTCCGCCTTTGTAAGGTCTAGCTCAAGTTACGAAGGGTAAATTAGTGTTGTCTCTAATTGTTTAAGAGGTTCATCTATAAAATTAACGATATAACTAGTAATGCCTTTTAAATACCACACATGAGTCACGGGACATGCGAGTTTGATGCCCATCTGGTATGAACATATCCGAGAATCCATAAAGACAATATCTCACATCTCTTGAACTGGAATGCTGCATAGGAGCAACTGTGCCACAAGAACATCAGTCTTCTGTGACAACAATCAATACCACAAGCGGCTGAATCGGCGAGGCGTGCCCATGGCACAACAGCCCAATGGTCATCTACCGTCCCCGGCCCCAACCAGCAATGACCGTCGATGACCATCACCGAACAGACATCCTCTGTTCAAACGAGGAACGGCTGAATCGGCGAAGCGTGCCTCATTTTCGCTGGTCCCTCCTAATCCTAGATCCAACAGGCGAAACGGAAATATTTGATGGCATGCACCTGCCGATCCTGTAGACATGGAGGGCATGAGCTTGTTGTGTGTTCTTGCTTGCTTTGCATCGCGCATGAAAAAATGACAGGTTGGTAATGGTAGCGCGCGCCAGGGAGAATAAAACTCATGAATGAGAGATGAAGATATGCAATATATGCATGACTTCCCGGGCAAAAATAAGATGAGGGGTTGTCTGCTCATACTTCCAACACAAAGGCAAGTATCCATCTCCGGCCGATTCCTCTCCATATAAATAGCAAGTAGAGACCGACCCCTGTTCTTGTGAAAGTAGAAGAGTATTACAACCATGCCATTTCCTCTTTACCAATCGGGGAGTCCTGAGATTTTGGAGTGAAACAAACCAACACGTACCAACACTGTTGTTAGGAAAGAACCTGAAACATTGATCCTAAAATTAGCGTACCAGTTTGATATCTTCAGTTGCCACACGTCCTTGAAGTAAATCTCATTGACATCCTTCCCTGCACCAATGGGTTCGTTCTCAAAATCAGTGCCAGCCTAAAACAACACAATTTGTAAAAACAAGGGAGTTATGCATGTGTGAGCATCAAGGCGGGAGAATGTCATGGACTTAGAGCGCTAGGCAGAGCGTAGACAAGAAGACAACCCTAGCTTCACCCGAAGACAAGCGTGGTTGCACAACCTGAACGACAAGACATGGTATGACAATTCTGCCCCAACCCCAGATCAAACGACGATGGTGCAGCCCTCTCACCACTGAAGACGCGGAGTGTCAACAAGCCATCAACACAAACAATACTATGTAAACGAATTACCAAAGAACAGACCTCGAGACCCAACTCGCATGCTTCCTTTGGCACGAGGCTAGCACCACCAATCTCATGCAACGCAAGGATTTGATGAATCTGTGGAGCTGCATACAAATTTCAGCAGATTGTCAATACAAGTTAAATTTTACAACTTTATTATGCCGTTTATTTGGCTCGCATAACCCTGAAATGCTTTTAAGAAATTGCACGTATTTGGTGCCTACTATCAGATACATGATTTGAACTTTCTAATACTCCCTCCGTCTCAAAATAGATGTCTTAACTTTTTCAAAATTTAGATGAATCTAGACACGGTTTATTATATAGATTCATTCAATTTTTGACAAATCTAAGACATCTATTTTGAGATGGAGGGAGTACTTCCTCCAATCTAAATTAATTGATTCGGATTGTTTAGATTCAAATGTATCTAGAAAAATTCTGCTACTAGATACATCCGAATCTAGACAAAACCAAGTCAAATACTCCCTCTGTTCCGAAATAAGTGACTTAGAATTATCTAGATACTAAAACACGTCTAGATATATGTGAATTTAGACAAATCCATATCACTTATGTTGTGATGGAGGGACTAATTTGGATCGGAGGGAGTAAAAAAACCACGTGCGGACTAAAGAACTAAGGTTGAAACAAATCTCTTTTTTTGAAATGGGGCAAAAAAGCTTTGCCTTATATTGATAAAGGAGGAGCAAACAACGGGGTGGCTAGAGCCAAGCAAAAAAAAAGAAAAAAAAGAGGGGATAGAAATCCCCGGAAAAGAGGAAAAGTCAGCCTACAAGCTCCGCCAGGTTCTTAGCACCGGCTAAAATCCAATCCCTACCCTCCCTGATCTTCTGCATGATAACCGAAGGGAGAGAGGATTTATAGTTGAAAACTCTCTCGTTCCTTTCTTTCCAGAGCTCTCAAGTAATCAGCATGATGGCGGTATGTAAGCCTTTGGGAGAGGAGGTGGGAGTCTGTGCGATGGCGTGCCAATAGTGCAACACCTTAGATCTTCCAGCACCAAGGCAACAGATAAGATCCGAACAAGAGAGCCAAGAAGCCGTGGTAGTCCAAATCCTTTTGGAAAAGCGGCACTCAAAAAGGATATGCCGTGCAGTTTCGGGGTGCATCTGCACAGCTGGCAAGTAGGTTGATGTGGCCATCCTTGTTTCGCAAGACGGTCAGCGGTCCATAGACGGTTTTGGACAACAAGCCAAGTGAAGAAACGACATTTGGGAGGGGCCCAAGTCTTCCAGACGATTTTCATGAAGGAACAAGGCAGGGAGGCCATGAACTGGGCCTTGTAGGCAGAGCTAGCCGAGTAGCATCCGTTAGGCGTCATAGTCTAGAGAATGGAGTCCGCAGTGTCGGGGGAAAGTTGGATCGCCGAAACAAGGTCCCAGAGACGGACATATTGCTCTAGGTGTTCGAGCGTGAGAGCATCCACATTAATGTCAGCCACCCAGTTCTGACCCTCGAGAGCATCGCGCACCGTCCGGGTTTTTCTTCTCAAGGCTTTGAAGATCAAAGGAGCGAGGTCCTTCGAGGGGGTACCCTCGAGCCAAGAGGACAACCAGAAAGAAGCCTTAGCACCATCTCCAATGGTGACCCGAGTAGCGGCATTGAAAAGGTCTCTACCAGAAGCATCATTAGGGGTTTCATAACCCACCCAAGGTTTCTCCGGAGCCGTCCATTCATACCATAGCAACCGGAGCTTGAGTGCACGAGAGAACTTTTCCATGTCCAGAATCCCAAGGCCGCCAAACTCCTTGGGGCGACAGACCTTCTGCCAGTTGACCTTGCATTTCCCTCCACTGACAACTTCCTTGCAAGCCCAAACCATACCGCGACTGATCCTAGCAAATGCCTTCAGGATGCCCTTGTTAACTTTCAGAGCAGTTAGTAGGAAGATCGGCATGGAGGAGAGAACCAACTTCACCAGAGCAGTACACCCGGCCCGATTCGGGAATTTGCCCTTCCAAGAGTTCAGCTGTGCCATCGCATTATCAATGAAAGGTTGGAGATCCGCCCGTGTGATTCTTCCAAGTGAAAGAGGTAGGCCCAAATACTTGAGGGGGAAATGGACAAAAGCTGCATGGAAGTTTGTCAAGGTCGACTCCAGATCAATGTCGGTGCAACGGATAGGTGCAACAGAGCTCTTAGCCACATTAGTCACCAGACCAGAGACCTCTGATACATTGCAAATGTATCTATAATTTTTGATGTTCCATGCTTGGTTTTATCTACTTTCTTGTGTTTTGTCCACACTTTGGAGTACTTTTCATATGATTTCTTGGACTAACCTATTAACAAGAGCCATAGTGACAGCTGCCTGTTTTCTGCTATTTTTGGTTCTAGGAAAGTCAGAAAATGAATATTCTCGGAATTGGACGGGACAAAATCCAAAGTGCCTATTTTACCGGAAGACATCTGGAGCCAGAATACGAGACAGAGAGGAGCCAGGGGGCCACCACACCACCTGGCCGCGCGGGCCAGGCCTGGACGCGCCAGGGGGTGGTGTGGCCAGCCCAGGCACCCCCTCGGCCTCTCCTTCCGCCTATATATTGCCTCTGATACCAAAACCTTGAGTACCCGATCAAAAATCCAAGAAAGAGTCTGTAGCCGCCGTCATCTCCATCCCTAGATCGGGAGGGATCTGAAGCTCTTCCCGGCACCCTGCCGGAGAGGGGAATTCACCTTGGAGGCCTTCTTCATGATCATGCAAGCCTCTGGTGTGAAGCGTGAGTAGTTCATCTCTGGACTACGGGTCCATGTAGTAGCTAGATGGCTGGTTCTCCTCCTTTGTGCTTTCATGTCTAGATCTTGTGAGCTCCGTTCATGATCAAGATCATCTATTTGTAATTCTGCATGTTGTGTTTGTGGGGATCTGATGGATATTGAGATGCTATTTCAGATTTATTATTGATTCTATCATGTCTTTGTTATTTGTGTTGTATGCTTTCCGTTGTTAGTAGCTATCTTGGCCAAGTAGATGCTAGCAACTCCAAGAGTTAGTATTTATGCTCGATAGTGGGTTCATGCCTCTGGTAATCTGGGGAAGTGATAGAAATCTCTAAGGTACTAGATGTGTTGTTGCTACTAGGGAGAAACAACAATCCTTTGTTCATAGAACAATCATATTGTTTACTTTACACGCAATTCGTAAAGCAATAATCTGTTGCTTGCAACTTAATACTGAAGGGGGTTCGGATGATAACCTGAAGGTGGATTATTAGTCATAGATGCAGTTGGATGGCGGTCTATGTATAATGTTGCAATACCCAATCAAGTCTCAAAGGAGTCAAGATGATTAGTATATGCATGTATTGCTTTCTCGGTGTTTGTCAATTGCCCCACTGTAATTTGTTCACCCAACATGTTATCTATCTTAAGGAGAGCCACCTCTAGTGAACTATGGACCCCGGTCCTTTCTTTTACATACAATCTACAAATTGTTTACTACTTTGTGTTTACTTTCTGCAAACTATTATTTCCTTCCATTCGATACGTTTAATCCTTTGTTTTCAGCAAAACCAGTGAGATTGACAACCTCATCGCAAGTTGGGGACAAAGTTCTGTGGTTGTGTTGTGGAGGTCTCCACGTTGCTACTAGCACCGGTAGTGCGCCCTGCCAAGGCTCAGCTAGCAACACCTTTGGGGTATTTCCTTGCTCCTACTGGATTGATAACCTTGGTTTCATAACTGAGGGAAACTTACTGCTGTGCTCATCATACCTTCCTCTTGGGGCTCCCCAACGAGCTCGTTAATACACGAGCCAGCAAGTATTTTTCTGGCGCCGTTGCCGGGGAGTCAAGGACATCTTGACAAGGGGAGTCCCTCATAACCAATCTCTTTACTTTGTTATTTTTGTTTTGCTTAGTTTATTTTTTTCTTTGTTTGCTTGTTCTTTATCAAAAACACAAAAAAATAGTTTTACAAGTTTGCTTTCTTTATCAAAAACACAAAAAAAATTAGTCTCTATCTTAAGTTGCCATTATGTCTAGCCTTGCTCCAATCACTATGTCACCCGAGGAAATGATTTTCACTTTTAAACAAGGAATTGAGGAAAGCTTCAAGGATGCTTGGTCTAGAATCTCTGATCTACATGAAAAAACTGAGCCTAAAATGACTCAAAGTTTGTTCCTTAGCAGCTTTTACCATGGAATTGCTGTTTACTATAGATATGCTTTAGATGCTGTTGTGGGAGGAGATTTCCTCCAATATAATGAGGATGATGCTATTAATGCTATAAAGAAGTTGATCCTTACTTACAACTTGCCTAGTAAAACTGATATTTCTTTCACAAGCATATTTGTTAGATTAAACACTCTTGAGACCCGCACTACTAGCTTAAAAGATTGCTACAATACGCTTAGGGAGCATCATAATTATGTTCCAATAAATTCTGAACCATCGAAGTGGCTACCTACAGTAAAGATTGATATAAATAATGAAACTTTTCAAGCTCGATGTGATATCATGTCTGAATTTTGTCTTATGCCCAAAGATATTTATGAATCTTTAAATCTTTGGGGGCTTACTGAAGGAGGAAAAGAAATATCTCTTGCTAATAATGCTACCATATTACCTATTGGAATAGCTGAAGGAGTATTTACAAAGATCCTTGTGGAAATGATTTCTACTGATTATCTTGTTATTGAATGTGCAGGAAAAGAACAAATTATACTTGGAAGGTCCCTATTAGAACTCCTTGGAGCAATAATAGATGTGGGAAAGGGGACCATGCACCTTTCTTCTCCACCAAACAATCATATTTTCCCCAAAGTTAAGAATAAAAGTAAGAGAGGTAAGGGCAAGAAATTTGGTTTTAATGCTTCTTCATTTGAGAACACTTGATTCTTTTTCTTGCTTCTTATGCCTAATTTAAAGGCGTTAAAGAAAAGTACTTATTGGTAGATAACCCAAAAGTTTTAGATGAGTCTTGGAAGTTATTACCTCAGTAATAACCGCTCCTTATCCTTTTTATTTGTTTTTTGTGCCAAGAGTAACCTCTAATGACAGAGAAGTAATGATTGGGAAAGTTGTTGTCCCGAAACAGATTTCTGTGCTTCACCGTAAAAATTCGTGTAAAATCTCTGAACGTCCTTTTGAGGCGTGAAGTTTTGTGCTTCTGCCCCAGGTTGTTATCTAACTTTTGCTAGTTCAACAATTTTTGATTTGAGCAACAGAAGGTCTTCGAAAAAATTCGTCTTTACCTGCTGGTCTGTTTTGACAGATTTCTGCCATTTTCTACATTTGCTTCTTGTTGGTTCCTTTTTGAGTTATTTTGGGGAATTGAGATTTTTGAGGGAAGTGCTTCAGTATCTAGTGTTCTAATGGAAGTTTATTGCTGTTAGAACAGAACCTAAAGACTTATTATCTTGAGTGCACTAATGTTGCTAATAAAGATCGTGTAAAGTTTTGTATGAAGGAAAAATTTCAGGTGTATGGAAGAAATGAGTAATGAGATGAAGGATGGACTAAAGCTCAAGCTTGGGGATGCCACGTGTGTCACCCCAAGAAATATCAAAGAAGTACAAGCGTCAAAGCTTGGGGATTCCCAAGGCATCCCCCTCTTCATCAATAAAAATCCAAGGTTTCTTCCAAACGCTTCATTTTTATTGTTTCATGCATAGTTGTGTTGTTCTTGGAGCGTCTTTTTTTCGTTTTCGTTTTGGTTTTTTGTTTGCTTGATTTTCTTAGTTTGCTGAATAAATTGGTTGGACCCCCTCTTTCATACATTGGTTTTCAAATAGTTTGGTTTGGTTTGGAAAAGAGTAGGAAAGTTCATACTTAAGTGGTAAAGAGAGCTTGTTTTTGACTGTGACCTAAGCTTTGTCATGACATGCTTGATATTGTTTTGGCTTTATGATTAGTATTCTTTGTTGTAGCATGACTTGTTATAAAAAATTGAGATTGCTTAATGTGCCTTGGATGAATCATGCGTTGTTTTAGCATATTAAAGCATAGTATAGTGGTATTCTCCTTTGATGTTTTATTTGGGTTGACTTGGCGCATGCTCACACCATGTTATGACTATCTCAAGTCACCATAAGCCTTTAAGATCCTTTAGTTTTCAACTTGTAGTATCACTTTATACTTTAATCAATGATGTTTTGTCGCTGTGCATGATTATGGCCATTATTGCTTCTTAGTTTGTTGCTCCTAGTCTTTTGCTAGCCTCCACAACCAAGTATGAGTTTCGCTGATGCATCCAACTCCCTAAACCAAGTTATTCCAAAGAGTCCACCATACCTACCTACTAGCTTATGCTATTCCAAGTATATTCATGCTTTTGTTTACCTTCCGAATTAAACTTGTTATGAGAAAACTAGTGATTAAAGCTCTCACGAATTTGATGGCACACTTTACTTTTGTTGCCCTTAAGAAACTTGAACCATTGTGTCATCTATGTTGTATATGCTTGCACTTATTTGTTGGGAATTAGCAGAACCATGTTGTCATGGGGAACGCTTTCAACATTGCACTGGTACTTTGTACCTAGTTGATATCATGCTCTTTTGTCTATGGATGTCGTCGGTGTGAAATGAAAGGGGAGCTTGTAAGTCCATGGAGTTATGTATATGTGTTAGAAGAAACGCCTGGGCCGCTGGTCTAATCCATGCTGACATGGTGGAAACCCGCAGCGTAACCATAATGAGTTGTCTATGAAGCATTCTTCTTATAAAAAAAGAGTGATATTGAGAAAAAAAGAGAAAAGAAAAAAAAGATTATGAAAAGAGGAAAGAGAGAAAAAGCACCATATTCCCATGGTAAATAAGAAGATTGCTGAGATGCTTGTTGTCTGCTTGCCTTGTCATTTTGATATGGGGATTCTTCCGTATCATCGACCAAGGGGTACCCCGTTGGAGGTTCTCTATGATACACATGTACTTACGAAGACAAGAACTTACCAGTGAGTAAACTTGAGTAGCATGAGGAGCGGCCCTCGTATTCAAGGGACATGAGATTTCTAACTTATACTTCGTCAAGCATGTACACCATAGTTTGTTCAGTTTAACCTTAATCACTTCAAGATCCTTATGATAGGGGCAATGGGAGCTGAAAGCTATAAGTACCATAATTTTTGGAAGCTCTTTATGAAACTTGAAACTCTACTTCCTTCTATGAAGGCATTTCTTCCACCATTATATTGAGTCTCCATCTTCTACCTTTATGCACCTACTTTGAGACCATAGTGGCCATTCTTAGTTCTATGTGCATTGTCCCAAGACTAGTTGATTGATGCATGACTTGATATTGCTTGTTTTAAACTATTTGTATCTAGTCACTCTTATAAATTTTGAAGGTGTCCTATGCATTTATATTTCCTACTCTATGATGGACAAGCTGAATACTATTATGCTATGTTTTCTTTATATGAAACAAACAAACGTCTTGCAAAGCATTGTTATTCATGAATCTTTTGTTTGTGCCTTTTCATGTTGCATCATAGTTTCTTTGTCTTATTGCTAGAATTTTGTCTTTCATGTTATGATTGAAGTACTATGATCCCAGCTTTGAATGTTTTACAAATACTTTGATCAAGTTTATGATGGTGCATGTCACCTAAAAAATTATTCTTTCTTTTTATCACTTACCTAATCGAGGACGAGCAGGAGTTAAGCTTGGGGATGTTGATACATTGCAAATGTATCTATAATTTTTGATGTTCCATGCTTGGTTTTATCTACTTTCTTGTGTTTTATCCACACTTTGGAGTACTTTTCATATGATTTCTTGGACTAACCTATTAACAACAGCCACAGTGCCAGCTGCCTGTTTTCTGTTGTTTTTGGTTCCAGGAAAGTCAAAAATGAATATTATCGGGATTGGACGGGACAAAAACCAAAGTGCCTATTTTACCGGAAGACATCTAGAGCCAGAATACGAGACGGAGAGGAGCCAGGGGGCCACCACACCACCTGGCCGCACGGGCCAGGCCTGGCCATGCCAGGGGGTGGTGTGGCCAGCCCAGGCACCCCCTCGGCCTCTCCTTCCGCCTATATATTACCTCCGATACCAAAACCCTAAGTACCCGATCAAAAATCCAAGAAAGAGTCTGTAGCCGCCGTCATCTCCATCCCTAGATCAGGAGGGATCTAAAGCTCTTCCCGGCACCCTGCCAGAGAGGGGAATTCACCCTAGAGGCCTTCTTCATCATCATGCAAGCCTCCGGTGTGATGCGTGAGTAGTTCATCTCTGGACTACGGGTCCATGTAGTAGCTAGATGGCTGGTTCTCCTCCTTTGTGCTTTCATGTGTAGATCTTGTGAGCTCCGTTCAAGATCAAGATCATCTATTTGTAATTCTGCATGTTATGTTTGCGGGGATCTGATGGATATTGAGATGCTATTTCAGATTGATTATTGATTCTATCATGTCTTTTTTATTTGTGATCTTGCATGCTTTCCATTGTTAGTAGCTATCTTGGCCAAGTAGATGCTAGCAACTCCAAGAGTTAGTATTTATGCTCGATAGTGGGTTCATGCCTCTGGTAATCTAGGGAAGTGACAGAAATCTCTAAGGTACTAGATGTGATGATGCTACTAGGGAGAAAACAATAATCATTTGTTCATAGAACAATCGTATTGTTTACTTTACACGCAATTCGTAAAGCAATAATCTGTTGCTTGCAACTTAATACTGGAGGGGGTTCGGATGATAACCTGAAGGTGGATTATTAGTCATAGATGCAGTTAGATGGCGGTCTATGTATAATGTTGTAATGCCCAATCAAGTCTCAAAGGAGTCAAGATTATTAGTATATGCATGTATTGCTTTATCGGCGTTTGTCAATTGCCCCACTGTAATTTGTTCACCCAGCATGTTATCTATCTTAAGGAGAGCCACCTCTAGTGAACTATGGACCCCAGTCCTTTCTTTTACATACAATCTACAAACTATTTACTACTTTGTGTTTACTTTCTGCAAACTACTACTTCCTTCCATTCGATACGTTTAATCCTTTGTTTTCAGCAAAACCGGTGAGATTGACAACCTCATCGCAAGTTGGGGACAGAGTTCTATGGTTGTGTTGTGCAGGTCTCCACGTTGCTACTAGCACCGGTAGTGCGCCCTACCAAGGCTCAGCTTGCAACATGTAGCATCCCAATTGTCTAACAATTGCAATGCTACTAGCCTAGTTTATATATATGCTACTTCCTACATATGATTAGTTGCATCATTATTATATCCTGCTCATGTCATCATGCCACCTTGCATTTGAGCATCATATAAAACCCTTTTCCATTTGGTTCTTCTCTCATATGCATTATTAATTGTATTTGGCTCTTGATAAATCTTATTTGACTCTTGATAAATGCTGGATGCCCAAGTTGAGTTGGGGGCATATCTTTGATTCAACTCCATCACCTTTCTTTGTCACCACCTTATAATTCCACCATCCTAAATACCTATGAGCTTTTACTTTCTTTTGGCATTTAATCTAGCTCATGTGGGTTGGGATGAATCCAATTATATTTTCCTTTAGCTTGGCCTTACTCCATATTTGGAATGCTTGGAAATCAATGCCATGTGAATTATTATTGTTTTCACAAGATTATAATATGGCATTTAATACTTATGCATGGGCCATGCAAAGCACCCCATCTTTTCTCCTTTGGTTTTCTTTGGTTTTTGGAGTGAACCCTTTCTTTTGTGAGCTTTCCTTTCTCTCTTACTCAATCCTCCTCATCTTGATCCTTGTTTCTTTGCTTTGTGCATCAAGACCCTCACATGTGTATGCTCCCATGCATGATCATGTGAGATCAAACTCAATCCCCTCACCCCACCTTCCTCTCTTTCCCATCACCAATCCTTGCTTGTGCTTGCTCCAAAACCTAACCCTAGCCCACACTCGAACCACCCTACCACCACACCATGATCTACCCCATCTACCCTCTCCTCTTTACCCATGCCGAGCCTCCCCTTGTTCAACGACTCCCTTGCCGAGCATCTCTCTCTCTCTCGGCCCCCTCTCTCTCTCTCTCTCGGTTTCTCTCCCTCTCTCCCTACCAGGCAGGCCCCACCACGTCTCACCCCTCATCTGTCCTCCCCACTCCTTTCTTTGGCTTCAAGACAAAGAGAAGAAGGAGGGAGGAAGAACCTACCCGATCACCCTCCTTCTCACTTTTTGCAAAGCTACCACCCCCATGTGCTCCTCCCTTTTCCTCTCTACCGCCTCCCCCACCTCAGATTCCATCCAAGAGGCGCCCCGATCCCTCTCCCCTTCTCCTTCTTCCTCCCAAGCCGCCATGGCCATCTTCTCCACCTAGTAAACCCTAGCTATCCACCTGCTGTCCCCGTTGACCTGGCGACCCCCAAGGCGAACCCACAGTACCAGGACCCTCCCTTGCTACCTCACCCTCGCCCTGGACCTGCAGCCGTGCCTGGACCTCGCCGGATCGTCGCCGTCGCCACCATGCCGCGAGGGAGCCGATGAAGCCGGCCGCGAGCCACGCCGACGATCTGGTCCGCCTCGAGCATGCTTGCCTGCACCGGATGGTCGCTGGTGAGCACCTCTACCTCCCGGACATCTCCCTTTCCCTTCTAGCTCTCCGCAACGCAGCCACGCTCCGTTGAGCAGCCTCCGTGCACCGCCGCGCGCCGCGCTCTGGCAGACAGCAGCAGCAGTCGCGCAGCAGGCACCTCTGCTCCCCCTGTTCCTCGTCGAAGCCCGGCCAGCATAGCCCTCCTTCGGAGATACTTCCTGCACGTAAAACGTAGATCGTTGTCCCCTCTACATGTTTCGTTTTTGGGGCAACGCGTTTTGCCAAGCGGATTCGTCGCCACCGTCGTCGGAAAACGACTGGATCCGCCGCCGGCACGGCCTCTGTCCGTCAGCGAGCAGCAACAGTCGGCGCCGTTTTGTACTTTGCCCCCTGCCTTTTTCCTGCCTCAACCCGCAGTCCCAAGTGGCCCACATGTCACTCTCCCGTGCCTTTTTACAATTAGGGACCCGGGCTTTTCTGTTTTTGGCCACGCCTGCCGGGATCACCCACGTGTCGCCCACCGGCTGGCCGCACGCGCCATGGATCTGTGAGGCCACTGTCCCCACCTGCCATTGAGCGTGGGTATAGCCGGGCTCGGTGAGAAAAGTGCCCCGCGGTTTTACTTTTGCCAGCTCAGCCTCTCTCCGCGCCGGGCCCCATTGTCAGCGGCTCGGGCTAGCTTCACCTGGGTATAAAAAGTTATGTGTTCCTTTTGTTTTAATAAAACATTTTCTGAAAATGTTTTAATATGATTTAAATCTGTTTTTAATAACTTTTTAGTAATAAATCCAAATAATACGAATGATATATGTTTTTGAATCAGAAAAATGAGAGGAATTCAAATATGCAATTCAAAATATTATTTGAGCACTTTAAATTTTCGAGATGGTTAAAATTACAATAAAATGCCCTTTTCTTAATAAATTAATAACTTTAACTCTACAACTCAAAATTCGACAAATAATATGTCTAAATCAATCAGCGCGACGAGCCCGTTCTATCTATGCATTCCTTGTTCTAAATTGAGGCATGCATCATGTCATTATTAAATATCAGAACTGCTTATGGCAATAAAATTTGACTAAATAAATAATAAAATGAATTATTCTTGTACCCACACCTCACCCTTGCCATGCTACATTAATACCATGTAAATTATGCATCATTCATCATGGCATGCTTGTTTGCTTGTCGCATCTTAATTCATATTCTTGTGCACTTTATTTATGTTGGCCCTTGTTTGTTTGGTTCTTCTTCGAATAGACGCCCAGCAGGAGAATTATCAGGAATCACAGGAGTTCTACCCAGATCCATCTCTCGCTTCAACAGAGCTAGCAGGCAAACACTACCACATGCTTGCATACATATAGTACCTACTGCCTCTATCTTATTCTTGCATCATGGAGTCGCGATTGCATTAAATTGAATCCCAAGTACTGCATAGCCTTTACTTTTAAACCCCACTGAAGCTTGTTCCTCCATCCCATGAGCCATTACTACAGGAGTTGTTTGAGCCATGCGAGTCGTAGAAAAGCATGTGTAGGGTATGTGAGTGTCTGATGGATAACGAGGTACCTAAACAACTTAACCTGTGTAGTAATGGGATAACTAATGAAAGAGACACCGGTGGGCAATATCTGCTATTTGGTTTTTCTGTTGGATATATGCCCAAGAGGCAATAATAAAAGTGGTTATTATTATATCTTTGTGTTTATGATGAATGTTTACATCCCATGCTATAATTGTATTATTAGGAAACACTAATACATGTGTGTTTTGTAAACATAAAAGAGTCCCTAGTAAGCCTCTTGTTGAACTAGCTTGCTGATTAATTGATGATCATGGTTTCCTGATCATGGACATTGGATGTGATTAATAACAAGGTTATATCATTAGGAGAATGATGTGATGGACACACACCCATAGTAAGCGTAGCATAAGATCAAGTCATAAAGTTCGTATTGCTATAAGCTTTTAAATGCATAGTAACCTAATCCTTCGACCATGAGGTTGTGTTAATCACCATCACCGGATGGGTACTTTGATGACATCAAACACCGCTTCGTAACTGGGTGGTTATAAAGGTGTCATTGGGTATTCTGAAAGTATGTGTTGAAGCGCATGGACCAGGATTGGGATTTGTCCATCCATATGACGGATAGATATGCTCTGGGCCCTCTCGGTGGAATGTCATCTAGTTAGCTTGCAAGCATGTGACTGGGTCACAAGGGATGACATAACATGGAACGAGTAAAGAGTACTTATCAGTAACGAGGTAGAACTAGGTATGGAGATACCGACGATCAAACCTCGGATAAGTATAGTATCGCGTGACAAAGGGAATTGGTTTCGTATGTAAATGGTTCTATCGATCACGAAGTTATCATTGAGTATGTGGGAGCCATTATGGATCTCCAGGTCCCGCTGATGGTTATTGATAGGAGATGTGTCTCTGTCATGTCTACATATTCACGAACCATAGGGTGACACACTTAAGGTTCGAAGTTGTTTTAAGTAGATATGGAATGTGCGTTGGAGACCGAATGTTGTTCGGAGTCTCGAATTGGATCTGGGACATCACGAGGAGATCCGGAATTGTCCGGAGAATAAGATTCATATATTGGGGATCATTTTCTGAGTTAGGAAATGTTCCGGAGTATTTGTATGAGGATTCTAGAAGGTTTCAGAATGTTCCGGAAGGTTCTGGAAGATTTCTTGGAGTTTGCTTGAAAACCAAGAAAGGGATCAAGGAGTCCTTGTGGGGCAAGACAAGGAGTCGTGGGGGAGGAGGACTCCTCCCCCCTCCCAATCCGCCGGCCAAGGGAGAGGGGAGTCCTACAAGGACTCCACCTCCCCATGGCGCCTCCCCCCTTTAAATAGAGGGGTGGGGGCGCCACCCCCTGGCCCTCCTCCACTACTCCAATCCTAGCCGCCTCTCTCCTCCTCCTTTCTTCTGCTCAGGCATAGGCGAAGCCCTGCAGAATTCTCTACTCCACCACCACCACCACGCTGTCGTGCTGCTGGGATTCCATGGAGAAGATCTACTACCTCCGATGCTCGCTGGAACGGGGAGAGGAAGGTCTGCTTCGACTCCGCACGTGTGACTGACTGCAGAACCGCTGCCGGAATGCGGCGCTGGAAGGATCGTCCACTCGATCTTGAGATCGGCAAGTGATCGACTACATCAACCACGAGATCTAATCTCGTAACGCTTTCAGATCTACAAGGGTTAGTACAGATTTATCTTGTTGCACATGTCTAATAGATTAGATCTTGGATTTTATCTAGATTAGATCTGGGTTTTGTTTGTTCTTGTGGTAGAAATTTTTTGTTTTCCATGCTACGAACCGATCATTTTCCTGCTCACTTGTGTCCCGTAGGACCCCGAGTACTTGATTCCTGTTCCTTGACTATTCGCACTATCCACATCCGGGAGGCCTTATGGACCCCCCCTAAGCCAAAGCTTGATTCATTTCTATTTCTTGGGGCCACAAAGTAGTTTGGGGTTTTGTTACTATCCTGTACCTATGCCATGCTTTACTGTTTTATTTAAGATTGTGCGAGGAGCACCTATACTGTTTAAGAATTGCGGAGTGTTTTCGCGGTATCGACAAGCCTAGTCACATTTTCGGGTTCCCAGTCGTTTACAGCCATTGGCGCAAACCTTGAGTCTGTCTCGGAGTCAGCTAGCTTCGTTGCGGGTAGCTTAATGGGGTGGCCCCCTGAAATATTTCTGAATCCTGTGATCGCTTTGTCGTGAATGCCTCGTTGGTTTTTGAGTTGGTTTTTCCGAGGTTGATCGAGTGTGTGTTGCTATTTGTGCACCCCTGCAGGGTAAATCTTTCTAAAAGCCGTGTCTGCGGTTATGGACGACTTGGAGCACAGTTTCTCGATCATAGACAAGTGTAACTAAAGTACCGCTTTTAAATTGACTAAGTACCTGACTAGTAAATAGTACAATACTCATGGAATGGTTAATAAAACTGCCAACGGATGGGGGTTATTCGTCCGCTTTCTCGTTGGTAAGCGAGAAGGAGGATGGATCTGTTAATTATACTGTTATAACTGTTGTTTCTAATTAACGGACATCCGTCTATCATTGGTTATGCAGATGGTTAGCGAGTATCTCTAGGCTTGTTAGTTACTATATTTTGCTGCAATTGCGTCACCCCATGTTTATGTCCCCTTTAGAGGCATACAGACTTGCTGAGTACCCCTAGGGTCTCACACGATAAATTGTTTGATTCAGATGAACAGGTGTACTCGCAAGATGGATACTAGGTGGAGGAGACGAATGATGTTGGCAACGATCACTCGGTGTAGAGATTCCGGGAACGGGGATCTGTGAGATCTGTGGGCGGGATGTGTTTATTTATGTGGCATCTTATGCCGATTTGCTTCTTATCCGTACTCGAATCTTGTTTTCCGCTTCCGCCTGATACTCTGATGTTTGATGTATGAGGAGCTATCCTAAACAATTATCTCTATCTAGGATATTTGGATCTTGCCGTATGGCATTGCAATATTTCTATTTCTTTTAGATGGAATGGCTCTGTGAACAGTTGTATGGTGGCTTGCATACATACTCACTTGTGTATGTAGTTGATCCCTTCGCCTGCCGATTACACCGCTCGTTCTTGTCCCGATATTCTGGAAGTGGTTAGGACGGCCGAAAGGTCTACCTGTGAGTGGCCCCTGGGCCCCACCATACTATCTTAACCATTTTCGCTCATCCAGGCGTGCAACTAAGAGCGTAATTCACCGAGGTAGTTACACAACACCTTTGGGGTGTTTCCTTGCTCCTACTGGATTGATAACCTTGGTTTCATAACTGAGGGAAACTTACTGATGTGCTCATCATACCTTCCTCTTGGGGTTCCCCAACGAGCTCGTTAATACACGAGTGAGCAACCTCCCTGAAACTCTGGAGGATGTTGGCAAGGGCAGACACGTTGTGCACCGTGGGGGTGAGGAAGATGGCAGCATCATCTGCATATAAGGAAACACGGGGGCCTTATAAGCCGCCAGGCATCTTGTGGAGTAGTCCGGAAGCCGTGGCCTTTTCCAGGATTCTTTGAAGGGGGTCAATGGTGATGTCAAAAAGGAGAGGTGAAAGGGGGTTGCCCTGCCGAAGACCACGCCCGTGGGAGATGTCCTTTCCTGGGATTCTGTTAAGGATAACACGGGAGGAAGCCATGGAGAAAAGGGCTGACATCAGAGCATGCCACCTTTGGGGGAAACCGAGGCGTTGCATAAGGTCCAGCATGTAATCCCATCTCACCGTGTCGAAAGCCTTGGCGATATCCATCTTGATGAGGAGGGCCAGAGTTTTACTACGATGAAGTTGGCGGGCGGTGTTTCTGACGTACATAAAATTGTCATGAATGGTTCTGGATTTGATGAAGGCGCTCTGACTGAGGGGAACGATCTCATTCATCTTAGGACCTAGTCGACGAGCCATAGCTTTTGTGATGATCTTCGGGATCATGTGGATAAGGCTGATGGGTCTGAAATCTGTGATGGATTCTGCACCATCCTTTTTTGGCAACAGGACAACGTTGGCGGTGTTGATGATGTGGAAGTTTGACGCCGACAACTCGGAGAAAGCGCTGATGGCCCCCATGAGATCATCCTTAATGATTTCCCATCAGGAGCGGAAAAAAGAGATGGAGAAGCCGTTAGGGCCCGGGGCTTTATCTGCCGGCATGTCATCAATTGCTTCCTTAATCTCGGTTTTGGAGAAAGGTAGCCCAAGGTCCTCCAAAGGATGGCCAGTTGGGTTAAGAACAGCCCAATTGAAATCCAGTTGGCGGGGGGAGGCCGACCAAGAGCCCCAGATAAGTGCTCCAAAATAAGCCTATCCTTATCTTCATGAGTCGTCGCCAATCCATTATTATGTTTGAGTCTCTGATGACCCACAAGTATAGGGGTGTATCGCAGTATTTTCGAGAGAAGTGAAACCCCATTTATTGATTCGACACAAGGGGAGCCAAAGAATATTTATAAGCCTTAACAACTAAGTTGTCAATTCAGCTACACACCTGGAAACAATCTTGCTCACAGCAGTTTATCAGTACCAACAGTTTTGTAGTAGGAATAGCAAAGTAACAACAGTAGTAAAGCAAAGACAGCAGTACAAAAGCAGTAAATAGTGGGATTCGAGTGCGGTAGGCATAGGGATGGATGGACAGGCATTGCATGGACAAGACAATTCACATAGCAATCAGAACATAGGGAAATTGCAGATAAATAAGATAAAGCATCCAAGTACTAGACAATCCTAGGCATGTGTTCCATATATAGTCATATGTGCTCGCAATGAGAACTTGCACAACATCTTTTGTCCTGCCATCCCGTTTGCAGCGGGGCCTCTAGGGAACTACTGGCAATTAAGGTGCTCCTTTTAATAGAGCACCGAACACATGTGATCCTCACATCAAAGCCTTTCCCTTCCGGTTATCCCGATTTCTGTCACTTCGGGGCCATAGGTTCCGGACAACAACGTGTGTATACAACTTGTAGATAAGACCAAAAACAATACTATCATAATGAATCAATAATACGTTCAGATCTGAAATCATGGCACTCGGGCCCTAGTGACAAGCATTAAGCACAACAAGTCGCAACAAAGTCATAAAGCACTAATAAAAGATACTAGGCACCATGCCTAACAATCCGATGCCATTACATGAACGATCTCATCCAATCCCTACCATCCCCATAGCCTACAGCGGGGGATTACTCACTCATAGATGGGGAAACATGGATGGTCGATGGAGAAGCGATGGTGATGATGATGGCGATGATCTCCTCCAATTCCCCGTCCCAGTAGGGTGCCAGAACAGAGTTTCTGGTGCTGTTTCGTGGAATCTAGTGGTGGCGGCGGAGCGGAACTCCTTCTGGAAAAACGTCGAACCCCACGGAGTTTTTAGGTCAGAAGGCTCCTTATAGGCGAAGAGAGAGGCCGAGGGGGTGCCTGGGGGGCCCACACCACCCCCTGGCGCGACTTGGCCTGGCCCGCACCACCAGGTGGTGTGGCCACCCCTGGCTCTTCTCCGTCTCGTATTCTGGCTCCTGGAGTCTTCGGGTGAAATAGGGTTTTTGGCATATTTTCTGGGATTTTTCCTGATAGTTGGTTTTCTGCACAAAAAAGTAAACACCAAGGCAATTCTGCTGAAAACAGCATCATTCCGCATTAGTTGTATCCAAATCACACAAGTATAGAGGAGAAACAATAGCAAAAGTGTTCGGGAAAGTAGATACATTTTGGACGTATCAACTCCCCCCAAGCTTAGCTTATTGCTTGTCCTCAAGCAATTCAGTTGAAAACTGAGTGCGATAAAAGAACTTTCACGAACACATTTGCTTTATGTAAATATTCTCAGCAATGTGATCAACTACTTAGACACTTCAGAATAGAGAGTATGCAACTGAGTCTACTTAATAGTCATTGCAAGTCTATGAAGAGATTCCAACTCAAGAATAATAAGTAGCAGGAGGCATAAACATAAGCAACATTACAATGCTCATAAAAAGTTATGATAGAGTGGTATCTCGCTTGCCTTTGATTATGAATATCAGGGCACCTCTGAAGTTCAAGTGATGACTAGAAGTAAAGATATCAAGGATACAAGCATCAAAGTCATAACACAAATAATCTAGTAATGGAACAAACACAAAGAATGACAACTATGCTCTCAAGAAGGTGCTCGGAGAATATGTGGAGACTCAACAAGTAGAAGATATGTGGTTAAGGTTAATGTGACACAAGCATCTTTAATGTGGTTAAGGTTAAAGTGACACAACTAAGAGGATATGCTTGACAAGTTATAAATCGAAGTCTCATGCCCCCTACTTACGAAGACCGATCCTCATGCTACTCAACTTCAGTCACAAGTAAGCTCTTGTCATTGTAAGTATATACGTATCATAGAGAACCGCCAACGGGTACCCCTTGCACATGACACGGGAGCTATCCCATAATCAAAATAACAAGGCAAGCAGACAATGAGCATCTCGGCGATCTTTTTATTTACTATGTGCATAGATTTTTATTGAGGATGCTTCATAGAATGCTCATTATGGTTATGCTGCAAGTTTCCACCATGATTAGGCATGGCTTAGGCTAGCGGCCCAGGCGTTTCTCTAACATACATACAAACTCCATGATCTTACAAGTTCCACTTTTATTTCACACCACCGGGATCCATAAGCAAAAGAACATGATATCAACTAGGTACAATGTACCTATGAAGTGTTGAAAGCGGTCCCCATGATACATGGTTCTGCTAACTTCAACTCATAAAGCGCAAGCATATGCGCAACAAAGAAGGACGCAATGGTTCAGGTTTATTAAGTGCAAGAAAATAAAGTGTGCCATCAAGTTCGTGAGAGCTTTTACTAACTAACTTTCTCATAACAAGCAAACATTTTATTCGGAAGAAAACAAGGCATATTGAATATGCACGGAGGTAGCAAATGATGCTAATGGGTAGGTATGGTGGACACTTTGGAAATATTTGGTTTAGGGAGTTGGGAACATGAGTAAAACATACTCAGTGAAAGTGAAGGCTAGCAATAGTAAGGGAGCGACAAACGAGAGAGCAATAGCTGTCATTATCATGCTTGCAACAAAACAGGACTACTCATGGCATGAAAGTGATTCAAGATCCTCAAGGCAAAATAATTCATCGAGGATTAACTGTCTATTACAGTCATGTGCATGCGTGAGCATGTGCCAAGTCAATCAAATGAAAACATTCAGAGGAGGATACCACGGTGTCATACCAATTTATGAATAGAGCAATGCAAGCAAACATTCATAAGACATGCTACAAACTATTAGCGAGCTGGAGCTAATCATAAGAAAGCAATAACTACTAAGCATCCAAAGATAACATACACCCTACTTGAACGGGCTAAGCAAACTCACAATGATGAGTATATGTACAAAAATGAAGACAAATAGAGTTCGTTACCAGCCTCTTACCACGCCTCAAGTTGTCACTGATCCTCATTATTGCTCTTCACTTGTGTAACTTGAATAATAATATGAAACCAATATCCACTGAGGACTGCCGAACCCTGTAGCAAACTCGCAAAAACCAAAGAAGAACGAAAAATATTTTTGGTGTCTTCGATTTTTAAACAAGAACCAAAAGGGAAAAACAAACAAAGCAAAATCTTTTTGGGTTTTTCGAATAGTTCAGACAAAGAAAAAAGGGAAAAGCAAACCAAGGCAAAAAAGAAGAAGCAAACCAAAGAGAAACAACAGAAATATTTTTGGTCTTTTTGTGTTTTTAGATAGCAAAAACAAAGAAGAACGAAAACTAAAAAGAGAACAAAAACATGAATATACAAAGTACCGATGCAACATGATATGGAGATGAGTGCGGTGTCGGCGTACCTCCCCCCAAGCTTAGGCTTTTGGCCTAAGTGGGTTTCAATCCCAAGCTGGCCAGGATGAAGTGTCACCCTGGTACGACGAAGAGGTCCCCTCATCCTGGTGCGAGCTCGAGTACGTCCCTCCGTAATGCGCGGAGTAATCATAGGAGGGCACATCCTCCTGGTGCTGCTCGTGGAAACCTAGCAAGCAAAGTTGCTCGTCCACCTCCTCCTTGGAACGCGACCACGGTCTCCTGTGAACACTAAACAAAGCAGGCTGTGGCAAAAGGATCTCCCTTTCATCCCCGTCAGTGAAAAGCATCCTATATACTAGATTGTTCAAATCAGAGGTAGCAGTGACAAAGTGATGAGTTTTCATGGCAACAAGGTCAAGCCTCTGTGGTGCTAGCATAGCATCATAGGGATCTACTAAAAGACCTAATGCATTGACTATACGCGAGGCAATGATGCCCCCATAGATAGGCCCCCTAGCAGCTAGGCGGCGAGCAATAAGCGAGCCAAGATTGTACTGAGTATCATTGTTAAGCACAGCAGCAAGGAATGCTAAATGATAGTTGGAGATATTACTTGTGTTCTCCCTACCCAGTACACTAGTAGCAAGATAATATGCAAACTATCTAAGAGCAGGGAGTTGGATATTTCTTATCTTTCCGCGCTGCGCCACGCGGTCATCATCATTGGTCACCCCTCGGTAAAGCTCCAACAAATCAGCGGGTCGCCCTTGAATTTTCTTCACGGTCCTTATCATGCGCACACCTACAATACTGCAAAATCTCTTTAGAGGCATGGTGACGGTCAGATCATAGATTTTAAAAGAGACAGTAGACTGAGATGGTGTGTTAGTAAACGTGAAGCTCTCAACAAAAGTTTTGGTGAGCATAGCGTATTGTGCGCTCTCGTCTTGCATATATGAGGTCAAACCAACCCTCTCAATCAGTAGCAAGAAATCATCAAGAATACCTGTAGCTTGCAAGAAAGTAAAACAAGGAAAAGAGGATGGGTGAGCATCCCCATCATCCCTTTCACTGCCAATACGAGTTGCAATGAGGTCTTCATTGTATGATGGCCTAGCTTGAGAGGCTATTCTTGAGGGCCTCGACTTCCTAGGTGCATCACTCTCAAATATCTCTCCAAAAGTATGGTTGTTCATGCTTGGTATTCTGAAATTTAAACACCTATTAATCAAGTGATTGCAAAGTAAATATAATGAAGGATTCTACTCATAGGGACTTGCAAGAGGCCTAAACATGCATCAAAACTATATCTAAGCATCAAACAACCTTACAAGCCCTCACAACCAGTCACCTACAGCAGCAAAATACACAACACATAATCCACTAAACACAAATCTACTTGGACAAGGGGAGGAGTCACATACCAGGGAACAAATGCTCCAAATTTCAGCAAGAAAGATGAGCTGAGCAAGGAGATCGAAAAAATTGAGAGCAAGCACAGCAAGAACGCGATTTTGAGCTATGAACTGGAGCTTACTCGGGAGAGAGAAGAAAGTGGCAGGTGAGAGAGTTAGTGGGGGGCCAGGGGTGGCCCACACAAGGGCATGGTGCCACCCAAGGCTGGCCGCGCCACCATGTGGTGTGCCTGCCTGGTGGGTCCCACTAGTACCTCCCAGGTACTCCTCTGCCCCTATTTTCACGTAAAAATTTAATATGAATTTTCTACAATTTTTCGAGACACTTTATTTTTGGGCAATTTTTAGAAATAGAAGAATGATTTTCTGACAAACAGATTTTTTTCTTTTGGAAACATGATGCAAGGACAAAACAAGGCTACAACTACAGAAGTTCTAACATGCAAGCAACTAACAACAAAAAGAAAAATAAACGAAAGCAAAAACTAAAATGCAAAGGATAGAAATAAACGGAGATAATCATAATGAAAACATTATTTTGTTCAATGGAATCCTTTTGTTAACAAGGTTGATCAAGTCTTGCTACCAAAACAATTGCATATGAGACAAAACTTTGTACTCTACTAATGATTATGTTACCTCAACCTTGATAGCAATGGTCCCAATCATAATAGTTTCAAATTTTTCTCTTGGTATGGGACAATATATTTCTCCAACTTAAATGCCTTCAACATGTTCAATTGAATTCAAACCATAAGTCCTTTCAATCTTCTTGGGGAAATAGACAGTATATTCCTTGTCATTAACATTGAAGGTCACCTTTCCTTGATTACAATTAATAACAGCTCCTGCAGTATTAAGAAAAGGTCTCCCAAGAATAATAGACATATTATCATCTTTAGGCATCTCAAGCACAAAAAAATCAGTTAATATCCAGCAATTGTGAGCCACCTGAACAGGTACATCCTCACATATACCCACAGAATAGTGGTAGATTTATCAGCCATTTGCAAAGATATATCAGTTGGTACCAATTTTTCAAGTTGAAGCCTCTTATAGAGAGAGAAAGGCATAACACTAACTCCAGCTCCCAAATCACACAAAGTAGTTCTAACATAACTGTTCTTAATAGAGAAAGGGATAGTTGGAATCCCTGGGTCTCCAAGTTTCTTAGGAACCTTACCATTAAAGGAATAATTAGCAAGCAAGGTAGAAATTTCTTCATTAGGGATCTTCCTTTTATTCGAGACAATGTCCTTCATATACTTTGAGTAAGGAGGCAATTTAATAGCATCAGTCAAAGGAATTTGGAAGAATAAAGGCTTCATACACTCACAAAACTTATTATAGTGTTCATCTTCCTTTGACTTGTGTTTCTTATCAGGGAAAGGCATAGGTTTTTGGACCCAAGGTTCTCTTTCACTACCATGTTTCTTAGCAATAAAATCTTCTTTGGTGTATTTAGTATTCTTAGTGTGGTTTTCAGGTTCTTCTTTAACTTTTTATTCATTAGGAACAACATTTTCTTCATTACCACTTTCAGTTTCGGCATCAGAGATAGATATACTATTAGGATCTATAGCAGGTTCAGAGGGTTCTACAACAGTTTTATGTTTCTTTTTCCTTTTCTTACAAGTAGAACCACTATTTTCAGCTTGTTGAGAATCCTGCTCAATTTTTTTGGGATGCCCCTCAGGATATAGAGGATCCTGGGTAGCAGCACCACTTCTAGTTCTAATTTCATAAGCATGTTTTTCTTTAGCAGCATTAACTAGTAAGTCTTTTTGCACTTTAACGAGTTGATCTATTTGAGTTTGAACCATTTGAAAGTGTTTAACAATCATTTTAACATCATTAGCGGTTCTTTCCACAATATCCTTCAACTCAACAATAGCTCTAGTGTTTTCCATTAGATGATTTTGCGCCCTTTTATTAAAATTATCTTGCTTAACAATAAAGATATCAAATTCTTCTAAGCATTGATCAGGAGGTTTAGAGTAAGGGATATCACCTTCATCAAAGTGTTGGAGAGAGTGTACCTCAATAGTGGGTGAGTAGGAAATAGGCTTACATAATTCTTCTATAGGAGGTAAATTCTTGACACTTGCAGCTTTAATTTCCTTCTCCTTAAGACATTTCTTAGCTTCCTTCATCACTTCATCATTTAATTTAATAACTCCCCTCTTCTTTGATGTTGGAATAGGCACGGGAATAGATGGTTCAGGTATAATTACTTGAGGTGTAGCTTGTTTAGGAGGAGTCCAATCTTCATAATTCTTGCTTATTTTAGCCATTAATTCCTCAGCTTCCTTAGGAGTCCTATTCCTGAAAACACAATCAACACAACTATCTAGGTATGTCCTAGATTCCTCGGTTAGTCCATTATAAAATATATCAAGAAGCTCATTCTTAGGTAATGGACTTCTAGCCTGTGCATGAATCAAAGCACAAAACCTTGCCCAAGATTCGGGCAATACCTCTTTTTCTCCCTGTTTAAAATCAAAAAGTTCCTGCAAAATAGCATGTCTAGCACTGGGAGGAAAATATTTCTGCAGGAAAGTACTAATCAAGCACTCAGGGCTATCAATAGATCCAAGAGGTAAATTACTAAACCAAGTTTTAGCTTCTCCTTTCAGTGAAAAGGGAAAAATCTTAGCAACAAAGTAAGTACGCATCTTAATGTCATCAGAAAACAAGCCACTCATGGTAGAAAGTTCATTCATATGTGCTACCGCACTTTCATTCTTAGTCCCACAAAAAGGTTCTTTCTCGACAATAGCTATGTAAGATAGATCGAGAGAGAAATCATAATCTTCATCTATAATGTTTATGGGAGAAGCAACAAACTTAGCATCAGGAGACAATTTGGGTCTAATAGTACGCCTCTCAAGGAGACTCTTAGCAGCGCTCCTATCATGGGTGTTCTTACATTCTTTAATAAATTCATCGGTCATCTCAACATAACCATCTTCAATATCATAACTCTCACTAGATTCAGGTGAACTAACAGGTGTGGTAGTGTCTTCATTAGGAGTTTCGGTATTTCCAGCTATAGTTCTAGCAATCGTAGCATCTAGGAAAGGACCTAATAAACCACTCTTATCAAGCACAGTAGAAGCAGCATCATAAGCATCAGAAGTTTCAGATTCAGCAGTAGTAGCAGTGTGTGCGGCATGTGTATGTGGTGGTGTAACGAGCTTACTTATAATAGATGGTGAATCAAGGGCAGCAGAGGTGTTCATAAGCGTACCTCTTCTTGTAGTGGATGGTAAAATAGGAACCTTACCATCACGATACTTACCCATGATGGATGGATAGCAACGAACAATAGAGAATCCAAGTGAACTTGATAAATAAAGCTATCCTCCCCGGCAACGGCGCCAGAAAATAGTCTTGATGACCCATAAGTATAGGGGGTGTATCGCAGTATTTTCGAGGGAAGTGAAACCCAATTTATTGATTCGACACAAGGGGAGCCAAAGAATATTTATAAGCCTTAACAACTGAGTTGTCAATGTAGCTACACCTGAAAACAATCTTGCTCACATCAGTTTATCAGTAGCAACTGTTTTGTAGTAGGAATAGCAAAGTAACAGCAGTAGTAAAGCAAAGACGACAGTACAAAAGCAGTAAACACTGGGATTCGAGTGCGGTAGGCATAGAGATGGATGGACGGGCGTTGCATGGACAAGACAATTCACATAGCAATCAGAACATAGGGCAATTGCAGATAAATAAGATAAAGCATCCAAGTACTAGACAATCCTAGGCATGTGTTCCATATATAGTCATACGTGCTCGCAATGAGAATTTGCACAATATCTTTTGTCCTGCCAGCCCGTTTGCAGCGGGGCCTCTAGGGAACTACTGGTAATTAAGGTGCTCCTTTTAATAGAGCACCAGAGCAAAGCATTAACACTCCGTAAACATATGTGATCCTCACATCAAAGCCTTTCCCTTTCGGTTATCCCGATTTCTGTCACTTCGGGGCCATAGGTTCCGGACAACAACGTGTGTATACAACTTGTAGATAAGACCAAAAACAATACTATCATAATGAATCAATAATACGTTCAGATCTGAAATCATGGCACTCGGGCCCTAGTGACAAGCATTAAGTACAACAAGTCGCAACAAAGTCATAAAGCACTAATAAAGATACTAGGCACCATGCCCTAACAATCCGATGCCATTACATGAACGATCTCATCCAATCCCTGCCATCCCCATAGCCTACATTGGGGGATTACTCACTCATAGATGGGGGAAACATGGATAGTCGATAGAGAAGCGATGGTGATGATGATGGAGATGATCTCCTCCAATTCCCCGTCCCGGCAGGGTGCCAGAACGGAGTTTCTGGTGCTATTTCGTGGAATCTGGTGGTGGCGGCGGAGCGGAACTCCTTCTGGAAAAACGTCGAACCCCACGGAGTTTTTAGGTCAGAAGGCTCCTTATAGGCGAAGAGAGAGGCCGAGGGGGTGCCTGGGGGGCCCACACCACCCCCTGGCGCGGCCTGGCCTGGCCCGCACCACCAGGTGGTGTGGCCACCCCTGGCTCTTCTCCGTCTCGTATTCTGGCTCCTGGAGTCTTCGGGTGAAATAGGGTTTTTGGCATATTTTCTGGGATTTTTCCTGATAGTTGGTTTTCTGCACAAAAAAGTAAACACCAAGGCAATTCTGCTGAAAATAGCATCATTCCGCATTAGTTGTATCCAAATCACACAAGTATAGAGGAGAAACAATAGCAAAAGTGTTCGGGAAAGTAGATACATTTTGGACGTATCAGTCTCATGATGTGATTCTTGCGTTTCCTCGCATTAACTCGCAGGTGGAAAAACTTTGTGTTTGCGTCACCCTCGTGAAGGTAGTTGATTCTAGAGGCTTGCCGTTTTCTTGATTTTTCCAGAGCAGCCAAACCTTTAACCTGCTGCTTAAGATCGGCGCGGAGACATCTTTCATCCGGGGAAAGGGTCTGGGATTCTTGGGCCACGTCCAGTTGAAGAATGACGTCTAGGGCCATAAGGAGTTGAAGCTTGCAGCCAGAGAAAAGACCTTTGCTCCAAGATCTCAAGCCTCACGTCGTGGTTTTCAGCTTGTGGTTTATAATATGAACCGGTTGGGAATGAGTTGAAGGTGCAGACCAAGCTTGCTGAACCGTATCCTGAAAACCCGACATTTTAGTCCAGAAGGATTCGAAGCGGAAAAAGGTGGTTTTTGAGGGCCGCTCTGGTTGGAGCGAAGGAGAGGACAATGGTCTGAGAGGGAGGATGACAGGGCATGGAGAACATGATTTCCGAAAGCCAAGTCCCAACTTGCGTTGCAGAAGGCCCGATCCAGCCGAACGAGAGTTGGAGATTCTCTCTCACTGCTCCAAGTATACTTTCTATTTTATAGCTTTATTTCTTTCAACTGGCAGGTGGTAAGAGCCCGTCCGAAAAGTCTCATAAGGCGAAAGTTTAAGTTGTCATTGCTCTTATCCTCTGCTCGAAAAATGAGATTGAAATCCCCAATTATGAGCCACTTCGAATCATCGGCAGGCTTTTCGGCGATAGCTTCTGTGAGAAAACTTTCCTTATCAGCATCAACGCTAGGGCCATATACCGTCGTGAGCTTAAAAGAGGTGTCACAAGCACGGACGGTGACATTTGCCGAGATAAGGTAAGTGCCGATGTGAATGTTGGATATTTCGACACGGTCATCGTCCCAAAGCAAAAGAATGCCTCCGCGGGTGCCGGTCGCCGGCCGGTGAGCGAACGAACGTAGCTTGAAACCGCCAACATAGGCTGCGGTTTGATGATCGATGAAATCGAGCTTGGTCTCTTAAATACACGCGATTTAGCAGTGGGTGTCCGCAAGAAAAGCATGGACGGTGTCTTTGCGGCCTTGGGCAGCAAGCATGCAATCTGATTTAATTTCTTTCAAAGGAGCCCGGCCATGGAGCCTACAGGATGATACATCAAATATACACGTTCGAAAACACCTCTCAAAAGCAGACATTTATATTTTGAAGAAAATGAACATATCGGAGGAACTAAATATCCTTTAATTGGAGAAGAAATGTGTACCCAAGGAAATGTGTGTTTGAACCTTGGCAGCTATCTTATTTGTTCAATGAGAACAACTTAGCCAAGGTCACACTTCTTCGGGACTGCAATGGAACACTACACCTTTGTAATTACTACGAACAAATCAAGACGCTGACGGCCAAAAGCTAAGGCCCTGCGGGCAGCAGAGCAAACCGGCTGTCGGCCCACGTTTGCCGTCAGCGTAAGATGGGATAGACCGCCGGTTGCCGTCAGCGTAGACCGGGCCGTCAATGTAGGGGATTGGCCGTGACGGCGATGCGACGGTGTAGGTTTAACACATGCTGACGACAAAGCCGTTGGGATAACTATTTCATTTTTGCCATATTAATCCTAGAAAAATCATAACTAAATCATTCTAATTCATAAAATACAAATAATATATCCTAATTTACAAAAAAATAAGATATATATATATATATCTAAACTCGAATATTACACATTTTTGTTGAATAAAATATAAAAACATTACATATATTTTCGTATAACATATTTTCCATTTTCTGAGTGCAAAAAATATGGTGTTTTGTGAAGCAACCATCAAATGAAAGTTTCAAAATGGTACCACCCCAAGTTTCAAAAATATTAGACCACCTTCCATAGATAATGTCCCAACCGAGATATCTTAAACCTTTTCGTTTATCCCTCGTGAAAAACGTCCTGCCAAATCAGCAAGAAGTGGGTCAGATATGAACTACGGGTACATGATTTGGTGCTCAATAATTTTTAGTTTCATAATATGTTATTTTATCAGAGATCCACTATAAGTTTAGCGAGGCTCAAACCCGAGCTAAGAATCTTCATGCCCGTTTTGACCATAGTTTGAAACGGACATAAAAATTTAAAAGATATCCAAACAATGTAAAACATTCACGTGGTGTCATATTATGTGACGTACTTGCAAATAAAATATCAAACTTAGAATATTCCAAATATCTCCAAAAAAAACCTTCTCAGAAATGAGCTATCATGTTCGAGGTTTCATGGTTTTCAGGTTAAACGACAATCGTTATGGCTATAATCGCGACATAGTTTGTGATAATGTGTCAATATGAAACACACACGTGCATCTTGAGATGGCAAACAATGTTGCAGCAGGAAGTTTTCCTTTCGTCGCATCAAAAAGCCATTTTTATTTTATGCGTGCCAAAAAAGGGGTGTTTTGTGAAGCAAACACCAAACAAAAGTTTCAAAATGATATCATCCTATTTTTTTAAAAATACTAGACCACATTCCATGGATAATGTCTCAATCGGGGTATCTTTAATATTTCCGTCCACCTCTCGTGAAATAGACAAATTCCTACCGAATTGATAGGAAGTGAGTCAGATTTGAACTATAAGTACATGATCTGATGATCATGATTTTTTGAAAAAATTATTTTTAGGTTCACAATATGCTATTTCAACAGATACCACTGCAAGTTTAGCGAAACTCAGCTCCGAGCTAAGGATTTTTTAGAAGCCTCGAATTCAAAAGGGATTTTTAATGATTTTTTGAAGATTTGGCCACTATTAAATGAATTTTATTTAAAAAACCTTGCAGTACACTATTAAAAAGACATGATGCATGATAAAAAAAATATGATAGGATGTCATGTTTGGATTCCTCTCATTTTTTTAATTTAGACATATTATTTTTCTAATTCCGAGTTACGGATTTAAAGATATGAATTATTTCATATTAAATAGAAAAGGCAAAAAAACTCATTTTACTGTTAGTTGAATTTAAGACTATTATTACTTATTCATTTTTGTTTAGTTAAATAATTGTTTGAAATTCAAAAAGTAAAGGCTTGTGACGTCATGGTTCAAGGGTTTATAAGATTGATATGGTAGTATTATCAACAAGGTCTAATTTTTTCACGGAAGCTCATCCGGAAGGAATGGGGAAGTTAAGCGAGTTAGGGCTGGAGTAGTGTGAGGATGAGTGAATGATCGGGAAGTTTGACCACGACTATAATTTTACCACAGATTAAGCCTACTTAGAGTTAAAAATATCCCTTGTGAGATTAATGAGTCAAACAATTAAAAAAGTTTTAAATTTTTTGATTTTTTTTGAAAAAAATTAAAAACGTATCCAAATGGCCATTAACCGTCAAGGTGGGATCCATCTGGCCTATGCCAACGGCTACGCCGACAGCATAATGGCCCTTTGACGAGGGCAACTGGCCGTCAGCGTAGTGATCTGTTCTTGTAGTGTAATTTCCAGCTCAAGATACGAGGAGTAAACTGCTTTAGTCTCTAACTACCCGGAAAACACAGCGGCAGGCACAGTGTGGATGCTAATTAAAAGTAAGAACAATAATATATCCAATAACGGGCTTTAGAGTTATGCCATGTCCATATAACAAGCTATTGTGTAGTCTTTAATAGATATTTAAATATTTAAGGTGGCATGTACTTGATCTTGCATCCAAGACTCAATGGATGGAAACAGCCGGGCTCTAGCTCGCAGAAGACTGCATGCGGGCAGTAGCGTCTCGTGTTTTGTGCTGCCGCCGGCTGGCAGCTGGAGCGCCGACTTCCTTCTCTGCTTTATTCTCTTTTCTCCACCTAGAATTTTAGTGACGTGAAATAACTTATAGCTTGCTGATTAAGATTTATTGTACTTGCTCTAATGTCATAGCTCGTGGTCAGCTACCGTCCCACAACCAGTGGTCAACGCAATGACAGACATGCATCCTCTACTAGAATAGGGGAGTTAGATTATATAATTATATACTTTTTTAGGGAATATACTTGATATATAAGTGATGGCTCATATGTTACAGACTGGGTACTATTTATTTAATCATTTACCTATTAACTGGGTATCTCATGTACAAAAAAATATACACATATACATCAAATGACTATAGGAACATAATAACCTTCTATCACAAGGATGCAAAAAATAAAGATGCCCGTGCGATGCAACGGGAGAAAAAAAATCCACATCCGAGAACCGTGTCGTACAAATCATTCGGCTTGAGTGTGTCCACATCACGCTCGCAATCAGTTGTGTGATTGTTACGTACTCTATTCGTTGCTCCATCTAATCCACCTGATAGACATGCGACAGCGTCAGGAGAGTCATCTTGACCATGTTAATTTGTCATCTAAATTGACCTTGCATTAAAGATGAAAAATTCTTACGTGGATAATTCATCGAGGACCTGGAAAAAAATCAGAGTAAAACGCCTTGTAATCAACTCTTATAGGGATCCAAGACATCAATTCATACATGAAGTAAGTCATGTATTACAAATCCAGTAGTACGGAAGGAACTAACCATGATAAATAAAACTAATACAATATAATCACCCTGATGTAGAAAGTCATGCCAATTGCATAATCAAAGGAACAGGTCCAATAAAAAAAGATAAGAAGATACCTTAAAACTCCAAGATTTGCTCGTTTAGTGCAAGCTATTCCAGATTACTGGAGCGCACGAATCTATTGAAATTGTTGATTTCCACGGAGAATTTGGTAACCAGGTTAGGATAGTTCTTCATACAAATCAGTATGGAGAAGGTCATAAAAATGGTCAGGCAGCAAGGTTGTGTTGGCATCATGCTCCGCTTGGTCAGCGAGAACTCATGCCAGGCCGAGCCGAGACGACAATCAGTGTGAACTAATTAATGCCAGGCCGAGTCAAGATGCACATAGTGTAACTTGATCGGTCTATTAATTCCCTGTGATGTACTAAGCTCTTGCTAGCTAGCTGATGTATGGATTTGTCAATTAAGCTGGCCGAGTACTTTCTTGCGAGGATATACTCCAAATGAAGTAGTGTCTGGTCAGGTCCGTTGCGGTGCCGTCGCTGCCGGCCGGTGTGGAGGTAGCGCAGGGAAACAAAATCCAGACGTACGAAGAACGGACACCCGTATTGTACACAGATTGCTAGAGGTAAACACAAGCCAAGGCAAAGGCCGGAAGACGCCTTGCGGGATGGACCAAAACATATAATGACGGACAAAGAGAGAAACCTTAGTCCTTTTATTATTAGGTATAGATATAGATTCAAATAAGGAACGGCTGAATCGGCGAGGCATGCCTCAGTTTCGCTGGTCCTCCTTCTAATCCAATATCCAATGGGCGAAACGGAAAAATTGGATGGCATGCACATGCCGATCCATACACATGGAGTGCACGAGCTATGTTCTGTGTGCTTGCTTGCTTAGTGCGTTCGCCCAAGCAAAAAAGGATAGGTTGGTGACTCACCAGGGCAAGAAAACTCATAAATCATACGGAGTAGATGGATATGTAACATATGCATGACTCCCGGGGCAAAAATAGGACGAGAGGTTGCCTGTTCCAACTTGCAACAGGAAGCGAGGATCCATCTCCCATTTCTCTCCATATAAATTACTACATATATGAAAGTGGAGGGTTTCAGCGATCTCTAAATCCATTAGAGAGCCAAATCATCTTTTGGTACTGTAGATCGCATCTACAGTAACCAACATCTAAAAGCTGTCCGTGATCTCCACAATGGATCGACTGGAGGCTTCTAGGCTCCACGTCCTTCCCGTCTAGGGCCGTCTCCTCTTCTCCCCCAGTGGCCATTGTCTCTCTCTCGAGGCGGCTCAGGATCTCCTTTCCTTCCCGAGGCAGGTGGCGGCGCGGTGGAGGACCTCGACGCCGTCCTCCTCCTCGCGTTTCCCCAGCGGACTGAAGTGGAGAGGACGCGCGTGTGGTCACCGGAGGAGCGGTGGCCCTGCCTCGCAGCCGTGGTTCCCACCTCCTCCCAGGTACGCGCCCTCGGCCACTTCTATTAGGTCATGGTCCCCATCCGCCCCGTCTAGCCCTTCCCCTCCTCTTCATTCCTCCTGCTCACTCGCCGCACCCACCATGGATGTTTCTGCCCGGACGGCTCGGTCATCTCCCGTGGCCGCCCTTTCTGTGCAGACGAGCAAATTGATAGATGCCTAGCTAGGCTTATTGTTTCGTTGCATTTGGATAGTTCAGAAGTAAAATCCCATCTCAGATTATGCCCGAAAGTTTAACCAAACTGCTATGTTTGAAGAAATTGCTAACAATGCGAGAATTTTATAAAGTATGACAAATTTTCCAGATTTGCCAATTTCTTATTAGTTGTATATTCATGTTGATATGCAGGTAGTGGAGCACCGAGTGTTGGACTTGCCCACACTGGTTGCATACATAAGCTATGCAGAATAAGTACATTCATCCAAAGTTAACTGACCAAGCAACAGAAGAATTGACCCGTGCCTACGTTGAGATGAGGAAAAGAGGAAACGGGCCTGGGAGCAGAAAGTAGATACCAACATCAAGTTGATTGTGTATGTGCTCTTCTATAATTATATTGTAGGCTAATTTACTCTTATCATGTTTGCGCAGGGCCGCAAGTATAGATTAAAGTATGTTATCCACTGTCAGTTATATTGTTGATTCTGTTTCCTCTTTTGCTTATGTCTACAATCCTTTCATACTTTGATGTTGTTTTATTCTGAGATGAGATTTTTTTTAATCGTATGTACTCCGCTTTCCTTCGTAAAAGATTAATCTACTGTCAGCTCTTATATGAGATAATTCTTATTTGTGGACCAGCGGATGATTTTCTTCTGAACTTTTACGTTAAATTTCAGCCTGTGAAGAAAATAATCATGTCTATCCATGTCGTACCTGTTGGCTGCTGCCATTTGAATGTCTTCTTTGCAAGCAAAAGAGAACTTTCAGTTAGCTGAGACAACACATATTAGGATGCACCAAGCTGGCTTATGATATTCATTTGTGTGGTTTGTACAAATTATGAGGTGGTTCCCGAATCTGAATGATAAAAGAGGTTTCAGGAACGTTTATGTTGACTGATATAAAAAGGAAGTGATTACTGCTACGTTTGCATATTTATCATTGAATCTGATAGTTTTCCTTCGCAGTCTAGAAGGTTTTTTATCCATAAAATCAGTTATTTGACAAGGAGTTGATGGTGTTGTTTTTAGCTCAGGATTTACAGCTCTGCCATCAGCGACACAGCCTAGCTGAGACTATCGGTGCTCTGTCAGGCTAGCTGAGACTGTCAGCGTTCTGTGATGTTGAGTTATTGACGGTGTGGACGCCCAATTGTGGATGACAAACTAAACGTTGGGAAAATAACTGATTTCTACCGCAAGAGAAGGTTAGTACTGCATGATTGATTGAGTGTTAATGCCATTTTTGTGTGTACCTGCTGTCTTTAATGAACATATGATCGATACGGTCTAAATTATTGGATATGTTAGTTCTCCTTGCAGGAACAAATGGGTTTTATGGACGACCTATTATCTCAGCTGTAGATTAGGTGCTGCTTATATCTTTGTCTGATAATATGGTCAGCCTACTTTGTGATCAAAGAGAACAAAATAAGTAGATGGCACAACATGCAGACTCCCCAAGAGGTGCTTAATTGTGTCAGTCGTATATAAATTACTATCCACTTCACTAGCCTAGAGATATGATTTATATTTCCTATATTGGTGTTCTCCTTCTAAAAGAAAAAAACACGGGTAAAGAGGAACTTCTTTATTTATTTATGTATTGCCATAAAGTAGTGCAACAATGCAACTTTTATTCTCCCTTGGCACTTTAGTTTAGAGCATTTAGGCAACCAAGATACCAACTATTACTTATGGTTTAATATATTAATATTTTTGGTACATATATACTATGGAAAGCATATAGACACTGCTCATTTTGTTACAGGTTCTTAAACTAAGCAGCGAGTTTATTCAGGAATTTTACATTTGTCATCCTTTGGTACTGGTTAAATTAATGAGGATATATTTCTTTTGCTTTATCTCCCATTGATCATCAAAGATGGTAGTTTAAAATCTCAGTAGTTATTTGGGGACATTGAAGATGTAGTAGTAGGCCTGGCATCGGGGACATCTTTAGTCAAGTACTTTTTATTGAAGAGTACATGAACACATATGAATGTTTATATCTGCAGTACAATCCGCGCCCATGGTACTTTCCTCTGTGCATGGTTCTCCGCCTGAAACCTTTTTTGCCTCCTGTTGTTGGTTCCTGGCTTGCTGTTGCGGTTCTTTTTTCCCTTCAATTAATCTTTGTCCTGGGTGGATTCTCGAAGACGGGGGATTTGGTCTTCCTGAACATTGTTTTTCTCTCCGTGTGTATATTGTGCAGGTCAGGTTGACATGTTGTGCAACTGCTCATATTTTCAGTGCCCACTTTCTAATCTACTATTTAGTTTATCGTGCTATACTAAACAACTCTGCTTATTTGCAGGGAGAGGCAATATGCAGACTTTATTGGTCAAGGACGTGTCACCCAAATCTTAAATCCATGTGTGTATTGGCCTATCTAGGAGAACAGAGACCAGCAAAAAAACAGAATAAATGTGAGCTAGACTTTATTACTTTAGACCGTGAGGTGATCTTTTGCAATTGTCGGCATTAATCTATTCTTATTTTTTTTTTGATAAGTACACTACATTGTCCCAACTTATTTATCTCTCCTTTCATATACAATATTTTAATTTCCAATTGTATCAGCGTCTAATTGTCACAAATACTTACCCAGCAGTATGTCTAGCTTTCTAAACTAAACATTGCACGAACTAAATAAATGTTTTAGTAGGCTAAAATAGTCTTCCAAAACATCTTTTATTTTTAAACTGAGGTACTATATGCCTTAAAGCTTTGCATTTTCCCTTTATAGCTATGATGCATAGCAAAACTGAGATTTATCATGAGAGCTGCTTATCGGACACAACCAATGTTCCTCAACTCCACAATGTTTTGTCTGATTATTTTTGTGGCAAATAAATTCTTTAACTCAGAGTATTTTCCTTACTGGCTTTAGGACTGCACCTCCCTAAAAATATAACTGTTTCTTTCGTTTTATATTCTAAATGAATATTGTATTTGTTGTTGTTGATTTAGGAGTTCAAATCCAAGTCTTCTGATTTTTTCACATCTCTGTCTTTGTACTCTACGAATGCTGATGTGAACTGTTTCAAAAGAAGGATTAAAAGATACACTAACTATTTAACTCTGGGCATGTATTTTCATGTGTGGCTTCATTTGTCTCTATGAATGTTCATGTACAGATATGTTCATTTAGTTTTTCTAGGACATGATTGGTAGGTTAGGCAAGGTTGTCCTTAACAAATGCACAATTATCCTTGATTTGACCTCATTATTGTACCCATATTGCCATGGACACTAGGAACATGAGCAACTACTATCAGGTTTGGTCGATTTGGTAAGTTATAAGAGTTCTAAACTTCCAGTGGTGACAGTTGTCTCGCTTTCAATGAGGTAGAGCAGAGAGATGAATAATTGAATATTAAGGCATTGCTTGGTATAGGGCTGGTGGCAAAATAGGTTCCTTAGTTTGCTAATTAGTGTTCGGAATTGTAGCTCCCAAATGATAGTGTTATACTATGAAACATTTCAGATTGAATCATGAATTCCTTACTTGTAGATGGAAAATGTTTGATCTAGTGCTTTAATGCCAATGGAGGATCCAGAGGCCCGGATAAGATAGTGATGTGCTCCTCTTTCACCTTCTCATAGGTTTGCGTCATCTTTGAGTGTGTCGTGCACCATATTGTATGTTGGGTCCTCCTCCTAGCGAGGTTGCCATTGGAGGCTCCTCCGCGCCTACTGGGCAATGCTGGAGTAAAGATAGGAATGTTAGTGAAAATTGCACTTCTTGCAATTTTTGCTTCATAACTTCCATCACTGCCTGACTCCACAAGGTTAAAATTCAGTTGTCCCTAGCATTTGAACAGAAAGATTGTTTCATTCGGTAAAAATGATAGATTAAAGTCAGAATCTTCCCTCTTATGTAAAGCAATGTAGTCTATGTACCAGTGCCATCTAGCCAAGACCAGCGAAGAACATGCATCGGCGTTGTCTTTGTAATATCTATCTTGCATTCAAGTGCGAATATATATACTACTTCTCTTATGGCATGCCCATTTGCTAACATCTTAGCCGTATACACAAACAAATTAACGTCACGAGCGCGGCGTATCGCCGCGCCAAATTTCCTAGTAGTGATGCTACAGACCGACGACTGTTCTTGTCAAAGTAGAAGAGATTTATTTGTGTCATGTAACCATGTCATTTGCTCTTTACCAAGCGGGGGGTCATGAGATTTTGGAGTGAAACAAACCAATAAGTACATACACCGTTGCTAGGAGAATCACTAAAACATACTCCCTCCGTTTAGAAATATAAGATGTTTTAGCTTTGTGAAAGGAGTGTATCTAGATCCCTTTTAGTATATAGGTTCGTTTAGAAATATAAGATGTTTTAGCTTTGTGAAAGGAGTGTATCTAGATCTCTTTTAGTATATAGGTTATATTTCTAAATGGAGGGAGTAGATACTAAAGTTACAGTACTTGCTTGATTTCTTTCTTGGCCATACATCCTAGAAATAAACTTCCTTGCCGTCCTACCCCACACCTTCCTTGGCCGTCCTACCCCACACCAATGGGTTGGTTCTAAAAAACAGTGCCAGTTTAAAATGGCACAATTTGTATAAAAGAGAGAGTTATGCATTTGCGAACTGTCAATGTGGGAGAATGTGATGGACTTGCCATCCACCAAGACCGTAGACAATACAACAGCCAGAGGTGGCGACACGAGGTAGCTTAGCCGAGTGAGAGGGTGCATGTGACACCTATATTTACGGTTGTCATCGCTGCTAGAGAAGACACATAGCACCGAAAATCATCCATACAAACAATACCATGTAAACAAATCATGAAAGGACACATGTCAAAACCCTATTAGCAGGCTTTCTTCGCCACAGAGGCCGGCACCAAACAGAGAGCTAGGATTTGATGAGTCTGGAACTGCATATACTCCTACAAAAACTACACTACCTTGCATGATTTCAATAGCTTCTCCATTGAATTCGATTACAACTTTATTATTATTTTCTTTGGAATTGCATAACCTTGACATGCTTTATAGAAATTACACCAATGAAAAAAGTTATCGAAACATATTGACATGAAAATTAGTTCCAAAAATCTCGTCGCGAGAAAATCAACGGATCATAATTTGACATAATGCTTTGGTAGATAAAATTATTTAAAAATTCCAAATCAAAGGAATCATTGAAGATGCAAGGCCTACATGTTGTTACACGCATGCAAGAGAGTGAGGGTGTCGTGGCATGGGTCTGCAATTATGCGCCGTCGCGAGGTAGCATAGTAAAAAACGAAAGAACATGACGAGAGATGAATTAAATATTATCTTTTAAATTGAGAAGAAATGCACCATTTTAAGCCACATGTACTTGAACCTAGCATGGTTCCTTATTTGTTAGTAAATGAGAAAAACGTGGCCATGATCACCCTTATTCGGGCCTGCAATGCAAGGCTCCGCCTTCGTAAGGTCTAGCTCAAGTTACAAAGGGTAAATTAGTGTTGTCTCTAACTGTTTAAGAGGTTCATTCTTAAGATTCACAATATAACTAGTAATGTCTTTCAAATACCACACACGAGTCTAGGGACATGCTGAGTTTGATGTCCCCCTCAACAGAAAACAACAGGGAATGATATAATTAGTGATGGTTTTATGGCCTAATAGTCCGGCAATTGGCACATAGGCCTAATACTAATGGCCAGCGTGCTGGGCCTGAACAGGCAAAGGCCAAAATCATTAGCTAAAAAAGGGCAGAGACACGCGAAGAGCGCGTACATTGAAGCAGGGCAATCCTTGATCAACTGATCTGCACAATACATAGTACGACTGACTTCCTGTTGTACTCAGATTTCTCACCATTTATTTCTCCGCCTCACGGTCGCCTGCCGCCAAGGGTGTTTTTGGTTCAACGTTTGTGCCGGCCACCAGAAATCTGGACTCAGTCCTCCGTTGAAATTCGTCGTCGCTGAATGTCGAGGTTAGAAGGTGCGGTTGTCCGACGCCGTCCGATCTGCCGATTGCCTAACTCCACCGTCTCTCCGTTCTCGATACATCATATGACTCATGTGTTGTCTAGCCTGAGCCTTAAGGTATCACCGTGCATATAAAGTAATTTACATAGTACAACTTTGTTAGATCAATTGCATATTATAAACTTATTTTGTACATAAAAGAATTTCATAAAGCATGAACGTAAGGACATCACCAACATTAACCATTTCAAGCTGTTTATTGCAACCTCCAACTCTACCCCTAAAAATAATGCAGAACGAATACAACAATATCGTCCAATCTACCTTCTTAACGTTAGTTTTAAAATTTTCACTAAAGTTGCTACAATTAGACTTAATTCGGTTGCTGACAATGTTGTAAGCCCATCTCAAACTGCTTTCATGCAAAGAAAAAATATCCTAGATAGGGTAGTAATCTTGCATGAAACAGTTCATGAACTACACTCGAAGAAGTTGAATGGTGTATTGTTTAAAATTGACTTTGAGGAGGCTTATGATAAAGTTAATTGGTCTTTCCTTCAGCAAACACTTCGTATGAAAGGTTTTTCTGAGGAGTGGTGTGCTCTCGTACGGTCTTTTGTGGCTGGTGGTAGTGTTGCCATCAATGTCAACGATGACATTGGCAAATACTTCCAGACTAAAAAAGGGCTAAGACAAGGGGATCCACTATCGCCTATACTATTTAACATAGTGGCTGATATGTTGGCTATCCTTATCAAGAGAGCTAAGGCTGATGGCCAAATTGAAGGATTGGTTCCTCATCTAGTTGATTGAGGCCTATCTATTCTTCAATATGTTGACGATACAATCTTATTTATGGAACACGATTTAGAGAAAGCTAAGAATCTGAAATTAATATTATCAGTATTTGAGCAACTCTCTGGATTAAAAATTAATTTCCATAAAAGTGATTTGTATTGTTTTGGCGAGGCTCAAAACGAGGTCCACCTATATGCTGAACTTTTCGGCTGTAGCCAGGGGCAATTTCCAATCAACTATCTGGAAATACCGATCCACTATCGGCGTCTCACGATTGCTGAATGGAAAATCGTTGAGGAAAGACTTCAAAATCGTCTTAAGTTGGAAAGGAAAATTGCTATCCCTTGGTGGAAGACTAGTTCTCATAAATTCAGTACTCACCAACATGATACTGTATATGATCTCATTTTTCCAATTGCCTAAAGGTGTCTTGAAGAAAGTGGATTATTTCCGATCAAGATTCTTTTGGCAAGGGGATAGTGAAAAAAGAAATATCGACTAGCCAAATGGAATGTGGTTTGCCGACCAAAAGAATGGTGGACTGGGCATACATGATTTGCAAGTCAAAAACACCGCGCTTCTTGGTAAATGGCTTTTCAAGCTACTATTAGAAGATGGTGTCTGACAGACCATTCTATGGAGGAAATATGTTGGCTCCAAAGCTGTGTCTCAAGTGGTTTGAAAACCCGGTGATTCACATTTTTGGGCTGGACTAATGGCGTTCAAAAAACATTTCTTCTGCTTTGGTGTTTTCAATATTAAGGATGGATCACAGGTTAGGTTCTGGGAAGATAAATGGCTTGGCCAAACCTCCCTTCGAGAACAATACCCATATCTTTACTCGATTGTTAGGCACAAAGGGGATACCCTCTCCATAGTATTGGGATCTGATCCTCCTAATGTGTCTTTCAGACGAAGTCTCTTAGGTCCTAGACTCGTATCATGGAACAATCTTCTATTACGATTATCCACGATACAGTTGTCGGAGGGGATGGATGAGTTCAAATGGAAATTACTGGAGAGTGGTAGATTTTCAGTTGACTCATTATATAGAGCACTGATCCAACTTGATATTCCTGTGGTTGATAATTCTGAAATTTGGAACATGAAAATACCACTTAAAACGAAGATTTTCGCTTGGTACCTTCGTAAAAGGGTCATTTTTACAAAGGATAATCTTGTTAAGAGGAATTGGCAAGGAAGTACACAATGTGTTTTTTGTCATCATACTGAGACAATTCGGTATTTATTCTTCCAATGCAAATTTGCTCGTACTATATGGTCAATCATCCATGTAGCCACGTTCGGTTACCAATATATTTGGTAATTGGTTACATAGGATACACGATAAATATGGGACTTTATTTAGGGTGGGAGCGTTTGCCGTGATTTGGTCACTTTGGCTATGTAGAAATGACAAGATTTTTAATAACATTGTGTCATCTTCTCTTCAGGTGATCTATCGAGCCACGGCTATCCTCCGATCATGGACTACTCTCCGGCGTATGGAGTTTCGCGACTTGTTTGCGGCAGGGTGTACGCGATTGGAGGCCACGGCGAGGAATATTTTCTCCCGACATGGATGACAGCGTGACCTGCGGATAAACCTACCATAGTTTGACGTGCCCCGTCGTTTTTTTTATCATTCTTGTAATGTTGATACTTTCGTTCTGGTTATCTTCTCTTTGATTGATCGGCTGTGTGCATTCTAGCTATGCAGAGGCCAGGTGTAAACTTTATAAATATTAATAAAATGCCCATTTCCAAAAAAAAATCTATCACCAGAATCCTTGAGCGCCACTTTATTCCATATGATAGTAGCATCATGTTGGGGCTGAAGGATCTACGTGCCATCCTCTCTGCGCTAACATCATCGCTACGGATCCACATGCCACCGTGCAGAAGCCTTTGAGCGCACGCCATACGCTGACAACCTCGCTTGAAACTAAAAGACAAACAACATAGATGATTAACAAAAGAAAGAACAAAGTAGCGGATCTAAAGAACAAGACGAGTCGAGATGTGTATAGAGAGAATGATGAACAAACCTACGGATTAGAGACGCAATGGAGGAGTACGCTGCATCCTGAAGCGCTCCACACGATCCGCCACGACTAGAGCATGCAAGATCCTGCGTGGCTAGGGTACGCAAGATCCTGTGCAACTACGGCCGCACAAGATTCAAGGCATGGAGTTCCCCTACTAGCAGGAAGGATCGATTGTTTGTTCTATGTTGCCTTTGCATGGAGAGTTGGAGGGTGTCGTGCTGAGGATAGGTCGTGAGGAGTGGAAGTGAGAAGTGGGGTTAGGGTTTCCTCTATTATATAGAGAGTGGGGAGTGAAAATTTAGGCTATTTAAGCAAGTGCAGTATAGGCGTCTAGCCTTTTCCACGTATTTGGTCAAAGAGCCCATAAAGGACAGTCATGCATGAATTTGCCGACTTTCGAGCATCTCTAATGGAGCTTGTAAAAACTCGATCCATAAATTGCGAGTACATGCCGCAGAAAAAATGTTTACGGGTAAGAAAAACGACGGTGCAGAAGAGAGACTCGTAAACTAAACTGTAAAACCGGATATTCCCCAAATCATCGTCTTCATCCCGAAAACAGCACGTGTTGCTGCATGGGTCTCCCGGCACTGCTCGCTGGCTGCCGCCTGCACCGCTGCTTGGGCCTTCCCGCGGAATCGATTAGCACCACCACCAGCTAGCTAGCATAATCAATTGGCCATGTTTGAAATCGATTGGGAGATGAGTAGCAGCTAAGTAGCTAGTGTTAGAGTATATTTGTATATTTTAGTTTTCCCATATGTTAGGGGGCTTTCTGTATATTTGCACATGTACATATACTATATATATTCTGGCCTTTGGCCCTCTGGTAATACAAGCATCTATTACCCTAACATGGTATCAGAGCTGTAAGGCTTTTTTCTCCCTTGCAGCCGCCGCCGTCGCTCGCCCCGGCATCCCGCCGCCCCGCCCGGCCGCCGCCGCCTCCGTCTCCGTTGTCGCCTCCTCCGGCCGCCCGTCCGCCGCCGCCTCCGCCGCCATCTCCTCCGGTCGCCCGTCCGCCTCGGCCGCCGCTGCCGCCTCCGCCTCCGCCTCGGCCGCCTCAGCCACCGCCTCCTCCGGCCGCCCGTCCCCGGCTCGTCCCTGGCCGCCGCTCGCCCCAGCTCTCCGCTGCCGCGCCCAGCCGCCCAGTTTTCGTCCGATCTAGATTGGACCTGGAAAAAAAATCGATAGAGCTATGTCTTCCTCGTCGGGCTATGTTGCGATTCCTCGCTGCCCGGTGATTTTTGATGGCGCGAATTATCCTGATTTCGCTGCCTTCATGCGCGTCCATATGCGCGGTCTTCGCCTTTGGGGTGTGCTTTCCGGTGAGGTCTCATGTCCACCGCGCCCCGTTGCGCCTACGGCGCCTATTGCACCGACGCCCGTTGCCCTTGACCCCGATGCCACTCAAACGGTCAAGGATGCAGCCCAGAGTGCTAATGATACTGCTCGGGATGATTATGATCGGAAGGTCTAGGAGCATTCTACTGCTATTGCGACCTACCGGCTGGATCTGGCTGACTACACTCAGTGGATAGATGAGGATGCTCGTGCTGCTGCTGTTCTCACTTCCAGTGTTCTGCCTCAGTATGCTGCTGAGTTCATGGGTCTTCCCACTGCTGCTGCTCAGTGGGCTTTTTTTCGTCAGCGCTATCAGCCGTCTGGAGATACTCTTTATCTGTCTGTGGTTCGTCAGGAGCATGATCTTAAGCAGGGTGATTCCACTATTGATGAGTTCTATACTTAGAATGCTGCTATTTGGCGTCAGCTTGACTCTCTACGTACAGCTGTGTGTAACACCTGTCCCTGCTGTCTGATTGTGCCCGCGGATCTGGAGTTTCAGCGCGTCTTTGAGTTCTTGTCACGGCTCTGCAAGGAGTTTGAGCCGCGTCGTGCCCAGCTGCTTGCCCGTGGTCGTGTTTCGCTCTCTGAGGTACTGGCTGAGCTTCGTGCTGAGGAGACTCGTCTTCATGGTGCTGGTCTTCTTGAGGTACCATCTGTTCTTGCTGCTCGTGGTCCCCCCGTGCCGCCGGCTTCGTCGCGGTCTCTAGCGCCGCCGCTACTCTCTGCTCCGCCGGTCCAGGGTCAGAGTCAGCCTCAGCACCCTCATGGTCCTCGTCCTCCCTGCGCCCACTGTGGCAAGCCTGTCCACGATATCTCTGGCTGCTAGACGAGGGATCCCCGCTTACGTCAACAGTACCTTGCTCATCGGCAGGCTGGCTCTTCAGGATCTTCTGCCGTTGCTTCTAGACCTCCTGCTAGTGCACTGTCTGATCAGGATATTATCCGTGGTCTTCGTAGTCTGCTCGCTGCTACAGGCTCTTCCTCGTCGGGTACTGCTGGTTCTGTGCCTAGCTCTTCTGGCACCGCGCGACCATCACCTTCTACACAGTCAGGTACGTCATCCCCGTGGTATCTGGATTCTGGAGCTTCTTTTCATATGGCTTTTGCGTCTTCTATTCTTTCTGCTCTTCGCTCTCTTATTTCTCCTGTTCGTGTTATCACGGCTGATGGTACCTCTCTTCCTGTTTCCAGTCGAGGCACCCTCTCTACTTCCTCTTTCTCATGTTCCCAGTCTTAAGATGAACCTTTTCTCTGCTAGTCAGCTTACTAATTCTGGTTGTCGTGTCATTCTTGATGCTGATTCTTGTGCTGTTCAGGATCTTCGTACACAGGCTCTGGTTGGAGCTGGCCCTCGCAGTCTTGAGTCTCCGGGGCTATGGGTGTTAGACTGGCTTCGTGTTCCTTCCGCTGACACTTCCTCAGCCAGTTCTCCTGCGGTTGCTGCTTCTGTCACCGGCTCGTTTCAGCAGTGGTATCATCGGCTGGGTCATCTTTGTGGCTCCTGTTTATCGTCATTAGTTCATCGTGGTCTTCTGGGGTCTGTCTCAGGAGATGTGTCTTTACATTTGTGTCAGGGTTGTAGGTTAGACAAACAGATTCAGCTTCCCTATCCTACTAGTGTGTCTGTATCTTAGCGACCTTTTGATTTAGTTCATTTTGATGTTTGGGGTCCAGCTCCCTTTGCTTCAAAAGGGGCCATCGATACTATATTTTGTTCATTGATGATTTTTCACGGTACATCTGGTTGTTTTTTATGCGCTCTCGCAGTGAGGTGCTTGCTATTTATCAGCGCTTTGTGGCCATGGTTCGTACTTAGTATTCCACTCATATTCATGTGTTTCGTGTTGATTCTGCAGGAGAGTATATCTCCCAGCACCTGCGTGGCATTCTTGCTGAGTAGGGCACCCTTGGTCAGTTCTCGTGTCCCGGCGCCCATGCTCAAAATGGTGTCGCCGAGCGTAAGCATCATCATATTCTTGAGACTACCCGTGCTATGATGATTGCTTCCTCTCTTCCGCCGCATTTCTGGGCTGAGGCTGTCGCTACGTCGACTTACCTCATTAACATCCAGCCTTCTGCTGCTCTTCAGGGTGGCATTCCTCTCGAGCGTCTCTCTGGTACCTGTCCAGACTACTCGACTCTTCGTTTATTTGATTGCGTTTGCTATGTCCTTCTCCCTCCTCGTGAACGCATTAAACTGACCGCTCAGTCTGTTGAGTGTGTCTTTCTCGGCTACAGTGATGAGCATAAGGGCTATCGCTATTGGGACCCCGTTGGTCGTCGGATGTGCATCTCTCGTGATGTCACGTTCGATGAGACGCGTCCTTTCTATCCTCGCCCCACCTCTGGTACTTACCCAACGAATGACCTCTCTTTTCTTCTTTTTCCTGATACACCTTCCGCTGTCCCTTCTCCTCCATCTCCCCCTTCTGATGCGCCTCCTTTGGTTTCGGCGCCATCCTCTCCTCCATCTAGTTCCCCTAGTTCTCCCCGTTCTCCGGCTTCGGACCCTTCCTCCGCTGTTCCTTCTTCCTCCTCTTCGGATGAGTCATCTTCCACGGATGAGCTTCCTTCTTCACGGCCTATTCGTCAGCGTCATGCTCCAGACCGTTACTCTCCTAGTCAGTATGGTCTCTCCGTCGTCTCCGAGCCGACTTCTTATCAGGATGCCGCGTGTCATCCTGAATGGCAGCTTGCCATGGCTGAGGAGATCGCTGCGCTTGAGCGCACTGGCACCTGAGATCTTGTTTCTCCCCCTTCTGGTGTTCGTCATATCACGTGTAAGTGGGTCTATAAAATTAAGACCCGCTCTGATGGATCTCTTGAGCGCTATAAAGCGCGTCTTGTGGCTCGTGGTTTTCAGCAGGAACACGGCCGTGATTATGATGAGACTTTTGCCCCTGTGGCCCATATGACCACTGTGCGTACTCTTCTTGCTGTTGCTTCTGTTCGACGCTGGTTTGTGTCCCAGCTTGATGTTCAGAATGCTTTTCTTAATGGCGAGTTGAGTGAGGAGGTTTATATGCAGCCTCCTCCTGGGTATTCTGTTCTCGATGGGATGGTTTGTCGTCTTCGACGTTCTCTTTATGGCTTGAAACAGGCCCCTCGTGCCTGGTTTGAGCGCTTTGCCTCTGTGGTGACTCCTGCTGGTTTCTCTCCTAGTTCTCATGATCCAACGTTTTTTTTTCACACATTTCCTCGTGGACGCACTCTTCTTCTCTATGTTGATGATATGATCATTACTGGTGATGATCCTAAGTATATTGCCTTTGTCAAGGCTCGTCTCCATGATCAGTTTCTTATGACTGATCTTGGTCCTCTTCGCTACTTTCTTGGGATTGAGGTTTCCTCCACTTCTGATGGCTTTTCTATCTCTCAGGAAAAGTATATTCAGGATCTTCTTGCTCGGGTTGCTCTTGCGGATGAGCGCACCGTTGAGACTCCTATGGAGCTTAATGTTAAACTTCGTCCTACTGATGGTGATCCTCTTCCCGATCCCACTCGTTATCGCCATCTTGTTGGGAGTCTTGTTTATCTTGCTGTCACTCGTCCTGATATCTCTTATCCTGTTCATATTCTGAGCCAGTTTGTCTCAGCTCCTACCACTGTTCACTACAGTCATCTCCTCAGTGTCCTTCGTTATCTTCATGGCACGATTACTCGTCGTATTTTCTTCCCTCATTCTAGCTCTCTCCAGCTCCAGTGCTACTCGGATGCTACATGGGCGAACGATCCTACGGATTGTCGTTCACTTTCTGCTTACTGTGTGTTTCTTGGGGGTTCGCTTGTTGCTTGGAAGACGAAGAAACAGGTAGCGGTTTCCCGTTCGAGTGTTGAGGCTGAGCTGCGGGCTATGGCTTCGGTGACCGCTGAGATGACCTGGTTACGGTGGTTGCTTGCAGATTTTGGGGTCTCTGTTACGACACCCACTCCACTTTTGTCAGACAGTACAGGTGCTATCAATATTGCACGTGATCCGGTCAAACATATTGGTGTTGATGCTTTTTATACACGTGCTCGGGTGCAGGATCAGGTTGTTGCGCTCCATTATGTGCCTTCAGACTCGCAGTTGGCAGATTTCTTTACAAAGGCAAAACCCGCGCACAGCATGATTTGTTACTCTCCAGACTCAGTGTTGTGGATCCACCATGAGTTTGAGGGGAGGGGGGGGTGTTAGAGTATATTTGTATATTATAGTTTCCCCATATGTTAGGGGGCTTTCTGTATATTTGCACATGTATATGTACTATATATTCTGGCCTTTGCCCCTCTGGTAATACAAGCATCTATTACCCTAACAGCTAGCTCCCGTGTACCCTGCTCGCGTTTGGAATTGATTGGGAGATGAGTAGCAGCTAGCTAGCTCCCGTGTACCCTGCTAGCGTCTCGGATCAATTGGCCATGTTTGGAATCGATTGGGAGATGAGTAGCAGCTAGCTAGCTCCCGTGTACCCTGCCCCCGCCGCTCGCCGGAATTGGTCTATATTAAGAACATTCGTCGGAAATTGGTATAGACATGGTCGGAATCGAAGCATGCCGACGAGATTTTTGACCGGCAGTGGATTTAGCCAAACAGCCAGCAATCGGCGGCTGGAGGTCTCGTACGGTAGGCGGCGACAGTGGAGAAATTGCAGGTTTGGACCTGTAGCCGCTCGGTCGGTCGGTACTAGTAGAGGTCCAGTCCCAAAGTTAAGAGGGCCCTGTAAAAAATAAATACAGGTCGGGCTGTTTACAGGCTCCGTTATCTCACAGACTCAACCTGTAACCCTTAAACTCGCCGGAAAAATACAGGTTTGGTCCTTTTACGGACTCCATTAGAGATGCTCTTAGCTACCCTAAGTTAGATATTTTTCAATAACTAACATATGGTTTCTCTTCTTATTAGGGGGTCCATCCGAAAATGACTCAAAGGAAATGCTTAACAATTTATAATTGTATTAACTTCCAATTTCCCTCTTTGGTTACTCCCTAATTTTCGCGAGCAAACGACGCCCTCCACCACCAATTCTATTAACTTCCGATTTACCTCTTTGATAACGTGATTATGATACATTGACTACCACCAAATTTTTATTTTTGAAAAAAACTACCTCTGAACTTATAAATTTGTAGAATATGTGATTTTGGCTTTGAATATATAAGAACAGAGAAAGTTTTGTACAGTGTAACAGTCTCGGTCGAACAGCTTAGCAGTGGTGGGTCACACTAGTTAGTGCGATTTGGTTACATATGCAAGAGTTGTCTCTAGAGATTACAAAAAGATCTCTAAAATTAACGAGCAAAGCATCGGGGTCTTCAAATTATTTCTTCGTCAAATATACAAATTGATTTTCTTTTCAAGGTAACAGCAAAAGAGAACAATGAGGATTCTACAATATTTTTTTTAATCCTCAATGCAATGGCTATGCACTCGGCGCAGCCATTAAAATATTTAATTTAACCAACATAGACAAGTTTACCAACACCATCATTTTAGGGAACAACACTTGAACTGCCTTGTCGACGTCGTTGCGGAGGCGTCGTAGGAGCCACCATTGTCAGAGATATAGCATCCCAAGAAAATATTACGAAAAAATTGCCTAGCTAATTCAGGAATGAGGGAGGTAATTAGCGCTCTGATTGTGTCTACTTGCGTGCATCCATGGCAAGCCTTTGTTTGTACCAGAATATTCTCTCCGGATTCGTCGTTGCTGAATCAATCGAGACGAGAATCACGTGAGAGGAAAAGGCAAATGTTGAAGGCCCTTGATGATCCATTTTAACTAAGCTTCGTGACAACCATAATCGAACTTTCAAAATTGAACTGACAAGTACCGGCCTATAGAAATTTAATATTGATAGAGTATTAGATATATACGGTTGTTATGATAGTTTAGATAGAGGTAAGATCTGTTTACGTAGAGTCCTAACTTAACTCGTACTCCAAGATAATCCTCTGTACGCGTATATATATACTCGCCAATTAGGCTCAATAATATATTCATCATATTCCGTCAAAGTCATACTCTTTTATAGTATCAGCCTAATCGGTCCAAATCCTAGCCGCGCGCTTCCGCCACCGGGGGATGGATCTCCATGATCTCCGCCGGGGGCCGCGCGATCCGTACGCAGGGTTCGTCCCGCCGATCCGTGATCGGCTGCCCTGTAAGTCTTTTTTTCCGAACTCTTGATCGGTTTTCTTTTTTGGTTTACCGATCTTAGATCGGATTGAGTCGCCCACCGCCGTAGTCATTGTCGCGCCTCTACTCCGACCATCGGCATCGAGGATCAACACCGCGCCCGTGCGCTTGCCTCCTCCGTTGTTGCACCTGCCTCGACAGGCTGTCGCGGCCTCAGGGCAGGCTGCCGCGCACCACGGACGGCTGCTACGCCTTCCATTGGAAGGCTGCCGCGGCCGCTCCCCCTCGGATCGTCTTCGTTGTCATCGTCCGAGACTTAACCGACAACACTGCCATCGACTCCGATTTACGTGTCGTCCACGCCATAGCGCATACGGTGCACCATCGGTCTGATCAACCGATCTCGCGCCTGTCTACACCAGGCACGTCCCCGAGCACGCGCCTACCACCGATCGAGCTACGGGCTGCCGTTGTGTCGCCCTATCGGGCCGCAGCGCTGCCGTCTTTGGTCCATGCTACCGTCTTCCAACGCGCCTTCCTTGGCGTGTATGTCGCTGGTGGTCTCCCAGCCGCTGCACTGACTTGCGCCTTGCAGTTATGCTGCCCCCTCGGGTCGTAGCATGGCTGCACGCAATCTAGTTCGCCGTCCTTGTGCATCGACGGCCTCGGCTTTCACCGCGCCATCTCCTACAGCACGGACCGCCGCCGTCTCCACATGGTATTCGTCACGTCGCCGGATGTTCCTCGCCTACTTCGAGCACCGCCGTCGCGCTTCACATTGTAACATGCAGGGCGCCCTCTCGTCGTCGCAGGTCCCGCCGACTACCCCATCGCCACTCCAGGCATCCAGCATGACTAACCCAGGTCGCCGCTGGTTTCGCCGCTTTATACGTCTTCGTCCACTACAACTTCGCCTCTAGCGTCATTGATACATTGCAAATGTATCTATAATTTTTGATGTTTCATGCTTGGTTTTATCTACTTTCTTGTGTTTTGTCCACACTTTGGAGTACTTTTCATATGATTTCTTGGACTAACCTATTAACAAGAGCCACAGCGCCAGCTGCCTGTTTTCTGCTGTTTTTGGTTCTAGGAAAGTCAGAAAATGAATATTCTCGGAATTGGATGGGACAAAAGCCAAAGTGCCTATTTTACCGAAAGTCATCTGCAGCCAGAATACGAGACGGAGAGGAGCTAGGAGGCCACCACACCACCTGGCCGCGCCAGGGGGTGGTGTGGCCAGCCCAGGCACCCCCTCGGCCTCCCTCTTCGCCTGTAAGTTGCCTTCTGACCTAAAAACTCAGGGGGGTTTGACGTTTTTCCAGAAAGAGTTCCGCTCCGCCGCCACCACCAGATTCCATGAAACAGCACCAGAAACTCCGTTCTGGCACCCTGCCGGGACGAGGAATTGGAGGAGATCATCGCCATCATCATCACCATCGCTTCTCCATCGACCATCCATGTTTCCCCCATCTATGAGTGAGTAATCTCCCTCTGTAGGCTATGGGGATGGTAGGGATTGGATGAGATCGTTCATGTAATGGCATCATATTGTTAGGGCATGGTGCCTAGTGTCTTTTATTAGTGCTTTATGACTTTGTTGCGACTTGTTGTGCTTAATGCTTGTCACTAGGGCCTGAGTGCCATGATTTCAGATCTGAACATGTTATTGATTTGTTATGATAGTATTGTTTTTGGTCTTATCTACAAGTTGTATACACATGTTGTTGTCTGGAACCAATGGCTCCGAAGTGACAGAAATCGGGATAACCAGAGGGAATGGCTTTGATGTGAGGATCACATGTGTCCACGGAGTGTTAATGCTTTGCTCTGGTGCTCTATTAAAAGGAGCACCTTAATTGCCAGTAGTTCCCTTGAGGCCCCGCTACAAACGGGCTGGCAGCATAAAAGATGTTGTGCAAGTTCTCATTGCGAGCACATATGACTATATATGGAACATATGCCTAGGATTATCTAGTACTTGGATACTTTATCTTATTTATCTGCAATTGCCCTATGTTCTGATTGCTATGTGAATTGTCTTGTCCATGCAACGCCTGTCCATCCATCCATATGCCTACCGCACTCGAATCCCACTGTTTACTGCTATTGTTACTGCTGCCTTTGCTTTACTACTGCTATTGATTTACTACTCCTATTATAAAACTGTTGCTATTGATAAACTGCTGTGAGCAAGATTGTTTCCAGGTGCAGCTGAATTGACAACTCAGTTGTTAAGTGTAGCATCCCAATTGTCTAACAATTGTAATGCTACTTGGTCTAGTAATATAATGGCTACTTCCTATATATAATTGTTGCATCATATTACATCATGCTCATGTCATCATGCCACCTTGCATTTGAGCATCATATAAAACCTTTTTTCCTTTTTGGTTCTCCTCCCATATGCATTATTAATTGTATTTGCCTCTTGATATTGTATTTGGTTATTGATATATTGTTTAATGCCCAAGTTGAATTGGGGGCATATCTTTTATTCCACTTCACCACCTTTCTTTGTCACCACCTTATAATTCCACCATTCTACTTACCATGGGCTTTTATTTTCTTTTGGTATTTAATCTAGCTCATGTGGGTTGGGATGGATCCAATTCTAAATTTCTTTGCTTGGCCTTTATTCCACCTTTTGGCAATGTATGGGAATCATGACATGTCATATTAGTATTGTTTTCACAAAATTAACACATGGCATTTAATGCCCATGCATGGGCCATGCAAAGCTTCACCATCTCTTCTCTTTGGAGTTTTGCCTTTGATTTAAAGTGGGTTTTGTCTTGTGTTTACAACCTAAGTGTTCTTGATCTTGATCTCTTGTTGATCACCACCTTGATCTCTCTTCCACCACCATGTGTGCACCAAAACCCTAAACTTTTCTCTATATACTTTCCACCTCATCTTGACTCCATTAGACATGGATGTGGAATGCTTGTCACAAATAAAGGCCCTACATCTTCCCTTCTTCTCATCATCTATTTTTGCTTGATCTTATGAACAAAACCCTAACACCTCTCTTTTCTCTCTAACCCTAGTGCTAATCTAAACCCTAACCCTTAACCTCACCTCACCTCACCTCCCTCCTCTCACCATGCCAAGGTTTCCCTCTCCCTGCCATGCAGGCCCCACCCTAGCTACCCTCTCTAACCTAACCAAACCCTAGACCGAGCCATCTACTCCCTCCTAACCTAGCTCTACCCGGCCCTCTTCTTCTCTCTCTCCACCTCGCTCCCTACCATGCTGGCCCCACCGCCCGAGCCTGGCCTCCCCCCCCTGCTGGCCCACCTGCAGCTGCATGCCTGGCCTCCCATGCTCAACACGTGAGGAAGGAGAGAAGATGGCACCCGAGCCACCTTTTTCTTTCTCCTCTCTACTGATTCCCCACGGCACCCTCCTCTCTCTCTCTATTACCTACCCCTCTCGCGACCCCTCTGCCTCTCCCAGATTCCTCTGGCCTCGCGCCGTGACCTACCTCCTCTCCCTCCCCTTCCACCTCTGTCTACTCCGGCCACCACCTCGGCTGCGACTGTCATCTCCGGTTCGAGGAAGCAGGCGTGGTGTGGAAGGTGTCGAGGAAGATCGCGCCGTTCCTCTACATCGCCCTGTACCCGCCGACGTGGAGGAGAAGCCCCAGGACCACCAGAACTACCGCCGACCACCGCAAAACCCTAATTCCCCGGCCTCTACTTCCTCGCCGCTCCGTCGTCTCCCGCGCCGATCCGCCGCCGTCGACCTCTCTGCGGTGAGTCCCTCTCTCGCCTAGACACCCTCCGCCTTACCGTAGAACCCTAGCCGCGATAGTCGTTTCGCCGAGCGCTCTCAGTGCGCCGTGGCTGCGAGCGTCTACACGCCTCCGCGTCGCGTACCGTGTTAGCTAGCCGCCCTTCCCCCTCCTAACAACGTTCCCCGCCTACCGCAGTGGCTACCGCCCCGAGCACGAGCCCCAGGTCCCCGGTTCGATCCCCGCCTCGCCGCGCCGCGCACCGCCCGCGTTCGTCAGATCCGTCAGAGAACGAGAGGAAGATCCACAGTACACGTTCCCCTTTTTGCACTTACACCCCTGCGTCTTTTGCCGGCTCAACCCGCGGTCCAGCCCGACCCCACCTGTCTGTGCCTGAGGGCATTTTACAAAAAGGGACTCCGGTTTTCGTAACCCTTAACCCGCGCTCCAGCACGTCCCCACCGGTCAGCCTCTGCGGGCTCAGCCTCTGGCACGTGGACCCATAGCCGCTGACCCCACCTGTCAATCGCAGAGGCTAGGTAAAGCCGCGGTGAGAAAAACCTTTTCTACGCGCGTGTGCCCCAGTCAGCAGCGGCCTACCCGTCAGTGGCTTGGGTTGAATTCGTCTGGGTGTAAAAAGTTTTCCCTGTTTATCTGTTTTAACAAAACAAATTAAAAAATGCTTAAAAACAAATTCAAATCAGATTTTAAATAACTTTTAAATTATAAATCCAAATAATACAAATGGTATATATTTTTGAATTATAAAAATGTGAGGAATTCAAATATGCCATTCAAAATAATGTTTGAACACTTTAAATTTTCGAGATGATTTAAATTACAATAAAATGCCCTTTTTATTAATAAATTAATAACTTTAATTCTATAACTCCAAATTTGACAAATAATATGTCTAAATCGATCAGCGTGATGAGCCCGTTCTATCTATGCATTCCTTGTTCTCAATTGAAACATGCATCATGTCATTATTAAAAATCAGAACTGGTTATGACAATAAAACTTGGCTAAATAATTAATAAAATGCTTTATTCTTGTACCACACCTCACCCTTGCCATGCTACTTTAATGTCATGTAAATTGTGCATCATTCATCATGGCATGCTTGTTTGCTTGTCGCATTTTAATTCATATGCTTGTGCACCTTATTTATGTTGGCCCTTGTTTGTTTAGTTCTTCTCCGAATAGACGCCCAGCAGGAGAATTACCAGGAATCACAGGAGTTCTACCCAGATCCATCTCTCGCTTCAACTGAGCTGCCAGGCAAGCACTACCACATGCTTGCATACATATAGTACCTATTGCCTCTATCTTATTCTTGCATCATTGAGTCGCGGTTGCATTAAATTGAATCCCAAGTACTGCATAGCCTTTACTTTTAAACCCCACCGAAGCTTGTTCCTCCTTCCCATGAGCCATTACTACAGGAGTTGTTTGAGCCATGCGAGTCGTAGAAAAGCATGTGTAGGGTATGTGAGTGTCTGATGGATAACGAGGTACCTAAACAACTTAACCTAAGTAGTAATGGGATAACTAATAAAAGAGGCACCGGTGAGCAATATCTGCTATTTGGTTTTTCCTGCTCACTTGTGTCCCGTAGGACCCCGAGTACTTGATTCCTGTTCCTTGACTATTCACACTATCCACATCCGGGAGGCCTTATGGACCCCCCTGAGCCAGAGCTTGATTCATTCTTATTTCTTGGGGCCACAATTAGTTTGGGGCTTTATTACTATCCTGTACTTATGCCATGTTACTGCTTTATTTAAGATTGTGCGAGGAGCACCTGTACTATTTTGGATCGTGACACGTTTTCGCTGTATCGACAAGCTCAGTCACATTTTCGGGTTCCCAGTCGTTTATCGCCGTCCACACAAACCTTGAGTCCGTCTCGGAGTCAGCTAGCTTCGTTGCGGGTAGCTTAATGGGGTGGCCCCCTGAAATATTTCGGAATCCTGTGATCGCTTTGTCGTGAAGGCCTCGTTGGGTTTTGAGTTGGTTTTTCTGAGGTTGATCGAGTGTGTGTTGATATTCGTGCACCCCTGCAGGGTAAATCTTTCTGAAAGCCGTGTCCGCGGTTATGGACGACTTGGAGCACAGTTTCTCGACCATAGACAAGTATAACTAAAGTACCGCTTTAATCTGACTAAGTACCTGGTTAGTAAATAGTGCAATACTCATGGAATGGTTAATAAAACTGCCTACGGATGGGGGGTTGTTCGTCCGCTTCCTCGTTGGTAAGCGAGGAGGAGGATGGATCTATTAGTTATACTATTACAACTGTTGTCCTTAATTCACGGACATCCGTCTATCATTGGTTAGGCGGATGGTTAGCGAGTATCTATAGACTTATTAGTTATTATCTTTTGCTACAATTGCGTCACCCCAGGTTGTGTCCCCTTTAGTGGCATAAAGACTTGCTGAGTACCCCTAGGGTCTCACACGATAAATTGTTTGATTCAGATGAACAGGTGTATTCGCAAGAAGGATATTGGGTGGAGGAGACAGATGATGTTGGCAACAATCACTCGGTGTAGAGATTCCGGGAACGAGGATCCGTGAGATCTGTGGGCGGGATGTGTTTATTTAGGTGGCATCTTATGCCGATTTGCTTCTTATCCGTACTCGGATCTTGTTTTCCGCTTCCACCTAATACTCTGATGTTTGATGTATGAGGAGCTATCCTAAAATATTATCTCTATCCAGGATATTTGAATCTTGCCGTATGGCGTCGCAATATTTTCTATTTCTTTTAGATGGAATGGCTCTGAGGACTGGTGTATGTGGCTTGCATACATACTCACTTGTGTATGTAGTTGATCCCTTCGTCTGCCGATTACGCCGCTCGTTCTTGTCCCGATGCTCTGAAAGTGGTTAGGACGGCCGAAAGGTCTACCGTGAGTGGCCCCGGGCCCCACCGTACTATTTTAACCACTTTCGCTCATCCAGGCATGTAACTAAGAGCGTAATTCACCGAGGTAGTTACATTAAGGCTTATAAATATTCTTTGGCTCCCCTTGTGTCGAATCAATAAATTGGGTTTCACTTCCCTTAAAAATACTGCGATACACCCCCTATACTTGTGGGTCATCAAGAATATTTTCTGGCGCCGTTGCCAGGGAGCATAGCTTTATTTATCCAGTCCACTTGGAATCACTAATGTTCAAGCTTAGTTTATTGCTGCCTTGTTTGCTTATTTATTTATCAAAAATACAAAAATAATTGGTTCCTACTCTAGTTGTTATTTTCGTTGGTCTGTTATTGTCTTGCTTTATCATGCTTGTTGTCAATGGTTGGTTTCTTTAAAACTGAATCTTATTGGCAAGGTGGGTTCACGGAAGATCAAAAATATTTTTATAAGGAACACCGCTTGTCACAAAAAGGGAAACACTTATGGGAACAAATTGATAAATTGTATACCATTGCTAGAAACGTGTGCTCTAATTATAATGTTACTTATTGCTGTGATAAATCTTGTTGTAGAAAGAGGTATAAACACCTCCCTTTTCAATGTGAGTATAATGATAATGTTACCATATCTTCTTATGCTAAAGGAATTTATGACTTTTATGATGTGGAACAAATTGAAGAATTTATTGCTTGGAAGGGTGCTTTTGAACTTGCTAGTTTGCTTGAAAATATTGATGATTCACCTTACTAATATGAGGTTTATGGTATACCTAAATTTTGCTTTGATAATTACAAGGATGAAAATGGCTATATTCTTGAATATATTAATAGATGCTTTCCACAAATGGAAGAGACTAATACCTTGCAGGATCCTATGGAAGAAGAAATTGATGAACCTGAAATCTCATTAGATGAAAAAGAGGAGAAGAGTGATGAACAAAAGGAGGAAGAATGGATTAGCTACCCATGCCTACCTTCTAATGAGAGTAACTCTTTATCCCTTACATTATTTGATTGTCCTCCATGCTTACTAAAGGAGGATGAATGTTATGTTCCTGAGGATTCTTTTGAAAATGTTTATAATAAATCTCTAGTGCTTGTAGATCATGAAAAGCATGATTTATGTGATAGTTATATTGTTGAGTTTATTCATGAGGCTACTGAAAATTATTATAAGAGAGGAAAATATGGTTATAGAAGTGTTCATGGTACTGAAACACCTCTCTTTGTGCTGAAAGTTTTGAAGTCACTCTTGTTTTATCTTCCTATGTCTGTCACTTTGTTCCTTGCAAATTTATTTGCATACACGATTCCTATGCATAGGAAGTGGGTTAGACTTAAATGTGTTTTGAATTTTCTTCTTGATGCTCTCTTTTACTTCAACTCATATTTCGTATGTGAGCATCCTCTCAAACTATTATGCCTGAAGATGATAATTCAATTGAACATGTTGAGGGCATTCAAGTTGGGGAAATATATTGTCCCATACCAAGAGAAAATTTGAGACTATTATGATTGGGACCATTACTATCAAGGTTGAGGTAACATAATCATTAGTGGAATAAACAGTTTTGTCTCATATGAAATTGTTTTGGTAGAAAGACCTGATCAACCTTTTTAACAAAAGGATTTTATTAAACAAAACAATGTTTTCACCGTAATTATCTCCGCTTACTTCTATTCTATCCATTGTAGTTTTTGCTTTTGCCTAACTTAAAAGCGTTAAAGAAAAGTACTTATTGGGAGATAACCCAAAAGTTTTAGATGAGTCTTGGAAGTTATTACTTCAGTAATAACCACTCCTTATCCTTTTTATTTGCTTTTTATGCCAATAGTAACCTCTAATGAGAGAGAAGTAGTGATTGGGAAAGTTGTTGTCCCAAAACAGATTTTTGTGATTCACCGTAAAAATTCGTGTAAAATCTCTGAACGTCTTTTTGAGGCGTGAATGTTTGTGTTTCTGCCCCAGGTTGTTATCTAACTTTCGTTAGTTCAACACTTTTTGATTTGAGCAACAGAAGGTCTTCGAAAAAATACGCCTTTACCTGCTGGTCTGTTTTGAGAGATTTCTGCCATTTTCTGTATTTGCTTCTTGTTGGTTCCTTTTTGAGTTCTTTTAGGGAATTGAGATTTTTGAGGGAAGTGCTACAGTAGTTTGTGTTTTAATGGAAGTTTTATTGGTGTTAGAACTGAACCTAAAGACATATTATCTTGAGTGCACTAATGTTGCTAATAAAGATTGTGTGAAGTTTTGTATGAAGGAAAAATTTCAGGTGTATGGAAGGAATGAGTAATGAGATGAAGGTTAGACTAAACATCAAGCTTTGGGATGCCACGTGAGTCACCCCAAGAAATATCCAAGAAGTACAAGCGTCAAAGCTTGGGGATGCCCAAGGCATCCCCCCTCTTCATCAATAAAAATCTCAGGTTTCTTCCAAACGCTTCATTTTTATTGTTTCATGCACGGTTGTGTTGTTCTTGGAGCATCTTCTTTTTCGTTTTTGTTTTGGTTTTTCGTTTGCTTGGTTTTCTTAGTTTGCTGAATAAATTGGTTGGACCTCCTCTTTCATGCATTGGTTTTCAAATAGTTTGGTTTGGATTGGAAAAGAGTAGGAAAGTTCATGCTTAAGTGTTAAAGAGAGCTTGTTTTTGACTGTGCCTATGCTTTTTCATGCCATGCTTGATATTGTTTTGGCTTTATGCTTAGTATTCTTTGTTGTATCATGACTTGTTATAAACAATTGAGATTGCTTAATGTGCCTTGGAAGAATCATGCGTTGTTTTAGCATATTAAAGCATACTATTGTGGTATTCTCCTTTTGCTTTATTTGGGTTGACTTGGCACATGCTCACACCATGTTATGACTATCCCAAGTCACCATAAGCCTTTATGATCCTTTAGTTTTCAACTTGTAGTATCACTCTATGCTTTGATCAATGATGTTTTGTCGCTCTACATGATTATGGCCATTATTGCTCTCTCGTTTGTCGCTCCCTTACTATTGCTAGCCTTCACTTACACTGAGTATGTTTTTACTCAAGTTTCCAACTCCCTAAAACCAAATATTGCCAAAGTATCCACCATACCTACCTATTAGCATCATTTTCTACTTCCGTGCATAATCAATATGCCTTGTTTTTCTTCCGAATAAAATGTTTGCTTGTTATGAGAAAGTTAGTTATTAAAGCTCTCACGAACTTGATGGCACACTTTATTTTCTTGCATTTAATAAACCTGAACCATTGCGTCCTTCTTTGTTGTGTATATGCTTGCGCTTTATAAGTTGAAGTTAGCAGAACCATGTATCATGGGGAACGCTTTCAACATTGCATTGGTACTTAGTACCTCGTTAATATCATGTTCTTTTGCTTATGGATCCCGGCGGTGTGAAATAAAAGTGGAACTTGTAAGATCATGGAGTTTGTATGTATGTTAGAGAAACGCCTGGGCCGCTAGCCTAAGCCATGCCTAATCATGCTGGAAACTTGCAGCATAACCATAATGAGCATTTTATGAAGCATCCTCAATAAAAATCTATGCACACAGTAAATAAAAAGATCGCCGAGATGCTCATTGCCTGCTTGCCTTGTCATTTTGATTATGTGATAGCTCCTGTATCATGTGCAAGGGGTACCCCGTTGGCGGTTCTCTATGATATGTATATACTTACAATGACAAGAGCTTACTCGTGACTGAAGTTGAGTAGCATGAGGATCGGTCTTCGTAAGTAAGGGCATGAGACTTCGATTTATAACTTGTCAAACATATCCTCTTAGTTGTGTCACTTTAACCTTAACCATTTAAAGATGCTTATGATAGGGGCAATGAGAGCACAAAGCTAATGAGTACCATACTTTCAACATTTGGAAGCCTTTCAAACTTTTCAAAACCTGTTCATTTCCTTGTTGAGTCTCCACACATTCTATGAGCACTTTCTTGAGAGCATAGTGGCCATTCTTAGTTCTATGTGCATTGTCCCAAGACTTGTTGATTGATGCATACCTTGATATTGCTTGTTTTAAACTATATCTAGTCACTCTTGTAAACTTCGAAGGTGTCCTATGCATTTATGTTTGCTACTCTATGAGGGACAAGCTGAATGCCACCATGCTATGTTTTCTTTATGTGAAACAAACAAACGTCTTGCAAAGCATCGTTATTCATGAATCTTTTGTTTGTGCATTTTCATGTTGCATCATAGTTTCTTTGTCTTATTGCTAGAACTTTGTCTTTCATGTTATGATTGAAGTACTATGATCCCATCTTTAAATGTTTTACAAATACTTTGATCAAGTTTATGATGGTGCACATCACCTCAAAAATTATTTTTTCTTTTTATCACTTACCTACTCGAGGACGAGCATGAGTTAAGCTTGGGGATGTTGATACATTGCAAATGTATCTATAATTTTTGATGTTCCATTCTTGGTTTATCCACTTTCTTGTGTTTTGTCCACACTTTGGAGTACTTTTCATATGATTTCTTGGACTAACCTATTAACAAGAGCCACAGTGCCAGTTGCCCGTTTTCTGCTGTTTTTGGTTCCAGGAAAGTTAGAAAATGAATATTCTCGGAATTGGACGGGACAAAAGCCAAAGTGCCTATTTTACCAGAAGTCATCTGGAGCCAGAATACAAGATGGAGCGGAGCCAGGAGGCCACCACACCACCTGGCCGCGCCAGGGGGTGGTGTGGCCAGCCCAGGCACCCCTCGGCCTCCCTCTTCGCCTATAAGTTGCCTTCTGACCTAAAAACTCGGGGGGGGGGGGGGGGTCGACGTTTTTCCAGAAGGAGTTCTGCTCCGCCGCCACCACCAGATTCTACGAAACAGCACCAGAAACTCCGTTCTGGCACCCTGCCGGGACGAGAAATTGGAGGAGATCATCGCCATCATCATCACCATCACTTCTCCATCGACCATCCATGTTTCCCCCATCTATGAGTGAGTAATCCCCCGTTGTAGGCTATGGGGATGGTAGGGATTGGATGAGATCGTTCATGTAATGGCATCAGATTGTTAGGGCATGGTGCCTAGTATCTTTCATTAGTGCTTTATGACTTTGTTGCGACTTGTTGTGCTTAATGCTTGTCACTAGGGCCCGAGTGCCATGATTTCAGATCTTAACATGTTACCGATTCATTATGATAGTATTGTTTTTGGTCTTATCTACAAGTTGTATACACACGTTGTTGTCCGGAACCAATGACCCCGAAGTGACAGAAATCGGGATAACGGGAGGGAATAGCTTTGATGTGAGGATCACATATGTTCACGGAGTGTTAATGCTTTGCTCCGGTGCTCTATTAAAAGGAGCACCTTAATTGCCAGTAGTTCCCTTGAGGCCCCGCTGCAAACGGGCCGACAGGACAAAAGATGTTGTGCAAGTTCTCATTGCGAGCACGTATGACTATATATGGAACACATGCCTAGGATTATCTAGTACTTGGATGCTTTATCTTATTTATCTGCAATTGCCCTATATTCTGATTGCTATGTGAATTGTCTTGTCCATGCAACGCCCGTCCATCCATCCCTATGCCTACCGCACTCGAATCCCACCGTTTACTGCTATTGTTACTGTTGTCTTTGCTTTACTACTGCTGTTGCTTTACTACTCCTATTACAAAACTGTTGCTACTGATAAACTACTGTGACCAAGATTGTTTCTAGGTGCAGCTGAATTGACAACTCAGTTGTTAAGGCTTATAAATATTCTTTGGCTCCCCTTGTGTCGAATCAATAAATTGGGTTTCACTTCCCTCAAAAATACTACGATACACCCCCTATACTTGTGGGTCATCAGTCATCGCCTCATCCCCGACTACACCACCTGCTACTCTACTCCGACAACCGCGGACAGCATCGGCATCTCTCCCTTTGCCGCTCTGCGCGTCGCAACCGCTCTGGATGCTTCCTCTGCTAGTCTTTCTGACATGGCGGCAAATTCATGATGGTCCCTACCCCCGCACACCTGGTACTGGCAACACCGGGAGTGCCTTCGTCCCCAACACGTTCTCGAGTCTTGCAAGCTCGGATCGGCGCATCGTCTTCATCGGCTTCGACAACGTGTTCTTCGGCATCGACTCCTCTACGACTGCTTTGACCGCGTCACCGACGAGTTCTTCTTTGCATACTCGGTTCTGGCAAAACCGGACTGTGCGTTCGTCCCCGACGTGCGCCTAGTTCTGGCAAAATTATGGCCGCACCTCGTCCTCGACGACTCGGACTACATCGACTTCGGCATCGACACCCTGAACGACTGCCTTGACGCGTCTCCGCCATCCTCCTCGCGCGCTATGCGCATGCGGCTTCACGTGCGGCTACCTCGACACCGTCATCCCCGACCACGACATCGACCACGGCGACCCATCGCACGGCTACCTCGACCATGGCACCGCCTCACGCTCTCGGCTCCCTCGACATCGGCACAAGGGCTACCACCTCGCCTGAGCATCATCAGCTTCCTCTACAGTCCAAGCTACCGCGTTGCGACACTGTCCACGACGTTCCCGCTCGGATTGCGGGGGGATGTTAGCCTACTAGATGCTACTTCGGTTTATCTCCTGTCTGACCGTCCAGGATGTTTGACGCTACCGCTACGACATCGGGGAGTGTTAGAGTATTAGGTATATACGGTTGTTATGGTAGTTTAGATAGAGTTAGGATCTGTTTACGTATAGTCATAACTTGACTCGTACTCCAAGATAATCCTCGGTATGCCTATATATATATTATATATATATATATATACTCGCTCATGAGGCTCAATAATATATCCATCATATTCTGTTAAACTCATACTCTTTCAAATATTTCGACACCACCATTGACGTTGAGAATGAGATCGTCATCTCGAACGAAGGGAACAAATCATTTATTGTAGACAATGTCGTATCTAAAGGCCGCGACTACTACCAAATATTTAACCTAATCTATTGAAAACAATATTTTATTTTAAAACTCCAGTCACAGATGGGGTTTTCCCCAGTTCAGTAACCGAACCAGTACCCAAGACATAGGCAAGCATAGGCGGCGACGACAACTCAAAACCCATCTAGGGTTCCGTCCTCTCGCCGGTGACGCCGGTGGTTTGCTCTGTCTCCGTTGGCCTTAGGGCCATGGAGGGGTGGCAGACCACGGCCTCTCGCCAGCGGGATTGTTTTTTGGTCTTTTTAGGTCTTTTTCCTGTGTCTTCTTCGGGATGATGAGGCGACAACTATATCTTGAAGTTAAAATAATGTCCTCTCCATCCTATCCTCGCTCCGTTGGTGCATCTAGTGCTAGCAGAGGGCATGTGGAGTCATGTGTCCGACGGATCTCTTAGGATCTTGTCGTTTTTCGTATTCGTTGGTGTTGTTTGAGGTCAGCCTCTTCAGATCTACGGTTATCATCTTTGGCGATGGTTGCTCCTCTGGTGTGCTGGTCTTTTGGGGCCTTAGCACGACGACTTTCCGCATGTCTACTACAACAAGCTCTACTTCGACAAGCTTTGCTCGGCCCAACGATGGAGGGACAAGGACGGCGGCGCGCTTCGGCTCGTGCTAGTGTCAGTAGTTTTCGCTAGGTGGTCCATTGACCTATTTGTAATTTTAATTACTTTTGGGACTCTTTGTTCTACTGTTGATGATTATTAATAGATCTGTGGAATTTCGCAAAAAAAAGACGGGGTTTTCCCGTTCCTCCCGACTAGCCGGAGGAGGGGAATCGACTCGTATAGGGGAGACGGTTTCTAAGTTAAGATGGGACCACAGAGACGAAGGCGGAGGTTTTTAAATTGAGATGCAACATATATCGATTTCAACGTCACATTTGTTTCATTGTGATAAAATGTTCACGTTTGTTTCCTCGTGGGCTCGTGGCATTCAGATGTTACTAATGGCAGCCCGAATAGCTAACGCTTTTCTGCTCAGGCCCAATAGCAACCCTAAACTTAAGGCCCATAAAAATACAACGCATTGTGGGATTGGCCGCAGGATCTGTTTCTTTCCATGTACCGCAACTGTCATAAATTTCACTGATCTATTAAAAATCATCCAAAGTAGTATAAAAAGACTAAAAGTAATAAAAATTACAAACAGATCACTATTATCGTCGGTCTGTACTCATGGAGCGGAAGCTTGTTGTGTGTGCTTGCTTGCTTCGCTCAGGCAAATTAAATTAACATGATTTTTTGCGGGAAATTCAAATAGCATGCTGGTTACGCGTCATGGAGAAAAGTGATGAATGGATGAGATAAAGATGCGAGATAATATATGCATGACTTCCGGTGACAAAAATAGGATGATAGATTGGCCGTTCTAAAGCAAAGCTAAGCGCCATCTCTGATTTCTCTCCATATAAATAGTGATGCTAGAGACCGACGCCTATTGCCGTGAAAGACGAAGAGAAGTATATTTGAGTCACTTACTACCACCATGCCATTTCCTGTTAACCAGGCGTGTGGATCGGAGTCCTGAGATTTTGGAGGAAGACAAAGGAATATGTATGACATGGCTTACTGTCAGGTGTTATTTCCTTTGCGTGATGTTGTGTAAACTAGTCTAGCTAAGTGTACACGGGGTCTAGAATATTTGGAATCCCATGATTTCTCAAACAGTTGTAATACAGTAGCTACAGGCAGTATTATTTTCGTAATTACAATCCTATATTACGAGGGACTCCTCTCACTTCCCCAGCTATTTCCAGCCTGACCGTTTTGGTGCAGTCTCGCATTCTAATTTGTCTGGAGTATTAATGAGGACATCAATCAGCTGAAGTCCTCGTTCAGTGGCTGTTCTATCAGTAACACTAGAAGAACGCTCAATGCAACGGAGCATGAGTTAGCCAGTTTAGCCGAGTACCTTGGGTCTGGCACTAGTAGAAAACTTTTGGTCCAAGGGTATTAGCCTTGGTTTTGCTACAAACCGGAACTAATATCCCGGTCCAACGGCTAGAACTAGCCCCAGGGGGTGGCAGACACTAGCCCCGGTTCGAACGGGACCTTTAGCCCCGGGTCGTGTAACAAACCGGGGCTAAAGGGTTTCAGGCAGGCCAGTTCGGGCGTCAGACCCTTTCGTTCCGGTTTGTTATAAGACCCGGGGCTAAAAGTGGCCCTTTAGCCCCCCTGCCCAAGCCACCATTCAAGCTGGTGGCTCTCCTCTCTCTCTTTCTTGCTTCAAGGTCGAGTTCATGCCCATTTTTTTCTCAAGATTTGTCTATATTTTGTGGTGCCCCATCTATCCAAAGGTTCTAAAAGGTGAGCACATCCTTTGAACTCTCATTGCTATATTAGCTCATTTCATGCTCTATCTTATAGATGGATTTGTGGATTTAGTTTGGTAGTAATTTTTGCAATGATAGCATGAGATCGATGTTTATATTCTATCTATCTTGTATTAATGTAAGGAACTATATGGTAAATATCACAATATGTGGATTCTATCTATATATATCTTGTTTTGGCACATAGTCTCGAAATTTGATTTTAGAAGCACACGCATGCGTGAGTTCATCATTCTAACTAGCTAGCTGGGCAAAATATCCTTCTTCGTCCACCTGCGTTCAACAAACTGAAAATTATAACAAAGATAGGGTTAATTCATAAAATCTTGATAAAAAGACATCAGAATTCACATATTATGGAGTGCCTCTATGGCGAGCTCCTCGAAGATGTCTGAGGACGGGATCCTAAGACATCTTCGAGAAGCTCTGCCGTAGTGGTGTCTCTATTCTCCCACACCATCTTTCGGTTTATATCTTCTCTAGCTAAATCAGTATGCTGGTGGAGCTAACTAATTTCACATATTAGAGAGTGCCTCTACGGCGAGCTCCTCGAAGATGTCTGAGGACGAGGTCCTCAGACATCTTCGAGAAGCTCCGCCGTAGTGGTGTCTCTAGTCTCGCACACCATCTTGCAGTTCTTCACAAGAATGCATACCTATTTATAGATTAAGCAACACAACATAGTGTCGGGCACTGATGACATAATGTCGACACACTCACCCTGGCATAGTGTTGCCACCCACCCAAAAATAGTGTCGGCATTTAATTTACTGGCTTAGTGCTGCCCACTAAGGACATAGTGTCGACATGTTGTCTCCACATCCACATTTAGTCCCGGTTGGTGCCTCCATCCGGGACTAAAGTTTCATCATATATTTAGTCCAGGTTGTTGGTTTTAAATTTTTTTTTAGATTAGTACTAATTAATTATGATTATGTTTGATGTACTTAATTAATTATATAATGCAGATGAGCCGACAATGGATGTACGTTGACCGACTCTCTAACGAATTCATTAAAGGCGTGCATTCTTTTCTTCTTGTGGCCGAGGCAAACAAGCGGAATGGTTTTATGTCTTGTCCATGTGGTGTCTGTCGGAATCATAAAGAATACTCTTCCTCAAGAGTCCTTCACAGCCACCTGTTTCGGTCCGGTTCATGACCGGCTATAATTGTTGGACCAAGCACAGAGAAAGAGGGGTTATGATGGAAGACAATGAAGAAGAAGAGAATGACAACGACTACCCTGAATACGATGGTACTACAATGGAAGACATTGATGAAGAAAAAGATGAAGAACGGGCATCAGATCTGCCCGATGATGATCTTAGTCGGGCCATTGCTGATGCCCAGGAAGAATGCGTAACTGAAAGGGAGAGGTTGAAGTTCAAGAAGATGTTAGAGGATCACAACAAATTGTTGTATCCAAATTGTGAAGATGGGCACAAAAAACTGGGTAGCATACTGGAATTGCTGCAATGGATGGCAGATAACGGTGTGATAGACAAATGATTTGAAAAGTTGCTGAAAATAATGAAGAAGTTGCTTCCAAAGGATAACGAACTGCCCGCCAGTACCTACGAAGCAAAGAAGTTTGTCTGCCCTCTAGGATTAGAGGTGCAGAAGATACATGCATGCATTAATGACTGCATCCTCTACCGCGGCGACGAGTACGAGAATTTGGATGCATGCCTAGTATGTACTGCATTGCGGTATAAGATAAGACGAGATGACCCTGGTGATGTTGAGGGCGAGCGCTACATGAAGAGGGTTCCTGCCAAGGTGATGTGGTATGCTCCTATAATACCACGGTTGAAACGTTTATTCAGGAACAAAGAGCATGCCAAGTTGTTGCGATGGCACATGGAAGACCGTAAGAAAGACGAGATGTTGAGACACCCCGCTGATGGGTCACAGTGGAGAAAAATCGAGAGACAGTTTCCGGACTTTGCAGGTGATGCGAGGAACTTATGGTTTGGTCTAAGTACAGATGGCATGAATCCTTTTGGGGAGCAGAGCTGCAGTCATAGCACCTGGCCTATGACTCTGTGTATCTATAACCTTCCTCCTTGGTTGTGCATGAAGCAGAAGTTCATTATGATGCCAGTGCTCATCCAAGGCCCGAAGCAACCCGACAATGACATTGATGTGTACCTAAGGCCATTAGTTGAAGAACTCTTACAGTTGTGGCACAGACAAGGTGTACGTGTGTGGGATGAGAACAAGCAGGAGAAATTTGACCTACGAGCGTTGTTGTTCATAACAATCATGATTGGCCTGCTCTTAGTAACATTTTAGGACAGACAAACAAGGGATACAATGCATGCACACACTGTTTAAACGATACTGAAAGTATATATTTGGATAAATGTAAGAAGAATGTGTACCCGGGGAATCGCGTTTTCTTCCGCCCACGCACATCCTAAGAAAGAAAGGTAAGCATTTCAATGGTGAGGAAGACAGCCGGTGTAAGCCTATCCACCATACTGGTGATGATGTATTTGACATGGTGAAGGATTTAAAAGTAATCTTTGGAAAGGGTCCTGGTAGACAATCTGTTCCGAAGGACGATGTCGGACACACACCCATGTGGAAAAAGAAATCTATATTTTGGGAGCTACCCTATTGGAAAGTCCTAGAGGTCTACTCTGCAATTGATGTGATGCACCTGACGAAGAATCTTTGCGTGCCGCTCCTAGGCTTCTTGGGCGTGTATGGGAAGAGCAAAGATACACCTGAAGCACGACAGGACCAACAACGTATAAAAGACCGAGACGGCATGCATCCAGAGTTGTTTGAAGGTACTGCTAGCTATGCTCTTACCAAAGAAGAGAAGGAAATCTTTTTTGAAGTCCTTTACAGTATCAAGGTCCCGTCTAGTTTCTCGTCGAACATAAAGGGAATAATAAATATGGCAGAGAAAAGATTTCAAAACCTAAAGTCTCATGACTGCCACGTGCTTATGACCCAGCTGCTTCCGATTGCATTGAGGGGACTCCTGCCGGAAAATGTTCGAGTAGCCATTGTGAAGCTATGTGCGTTTCTCAATGCAATTTCTCAGAAGGTAATCAGTCTAGATAGTCTACTAAGGTTACAGAAAGATGTGGTCCAATGTCTTGTCAGCTTCGAGTTGGTGTTCCCACCATCCTTCTTCAATATTATGACTCACCTCCTAGTTCACCTAGTCGATGAGATTAACATTTTTGGTCCTATATTTCTACACAATATGTTCCCCTTTGAGAGGTTCATGGGAGTGTTAAAGAAATATGTTCATAACCGTGCTAGGCCAGAAGGAACCTTAATCCCATCGGTGTTCCTGAATCACGGCATGAGGGTAGAATTAGTGGAAAAGGCATGCTAGGAAAGAAAGCAAGGATATGTATGGACGGACATTCTCTCACTAAAGCACACTACACAGTTCTACAAAGTTCCACCTTGGTGGATCCGTATATCGAGGAACATAAGAATATTGTACACTCCAACAACCCGGGGAAGCCTGGCTCCTGTATTACAGATGAACATATGAGGACTTTCGGCGGTTGGTTGCAGACACATCTCATGAATGACATAAATGTTGGAGAGCAGTTGTACTTGTTGGCAAGGGCACCATCTTCGACTATATTGACTTTCCAAGGGTACGAGATAAATGGGAATACATTTTACACGATCGCCCAAGATAAAAAGAGCACCAATGAAAATAGTGGTGTCCGATTTGATGCAACAGACGAGAATGGGCAAAAGGATACATATTATGGTTACATAGAGGAGATATGGGAACTTAACTATGGACCTTTTTTTTAAGGTTCCTTTGTTTCGGTGCAAATGGGTCAAGCTGACAGGAGGCGGGGTTGAGGTAGACAAGAAATACGGAATGCCAATAGTGGATCTCAACAACCTTGCATATAGAGATGAACCATTTGTCCTAGTCAATGATGTGGCTCAGGTTTTTTATGTGAAGGACATGTCTACCAAACCGAGAAAAAGGAAATATAAGCAAAAGAATACAGCATCCGATGAGTCAAACCGCCACATAGTTCTTTCAGGAAAAAGAAACATCGTGGGGATGGAGGATAAGACAGACATGTCAGACGATTATGATAAGTTTCATTAAAATTCCGCCCTTCGCTGTGAAGGATGACCCAAGCATCCCGTTAAGTAAGGAAGATGCTCCATGGTTACGGATTAGAAGAAAACCCTAACATGTGTGGATGTTGGTGATGTACAATATTATTAAACCTTTATTTTTAATGATCTTCTTATATGTATATGGATATGAACTATCTCGATCTCAATAGGTAGTATTGCAACTTGTTGTGGCCAAACATTTATTAATATTAAAACGTAAAAATTAGTCATAATCATATCTAGCCCTGTAGTACACAGCTTCTGGGTCGTCTTCGGAATCGTCATCATCATCGTCGTCGCTCGTAGCACGCGGATGGATCCTCAGCCCCTCCTCGTAGCACGCGGATGGATCCTCCGGCCTCGGATTCACGACGCGCGGGGGAGGGCCTCCCGGATGACGACCCCAGTATGCCCTAGGCCTTCACCACCACCACCATTCTTGTGGCTATGCTGCTGGTGAAAGTGCGGGTACCTCAGGCGAGGATGGTCTCCCATGGCGATGTAGCGCATCACACCGGCGATAGTACGGTTCGCCCACCACAGGCGGCGACCAGCCTCGTTGTGGTTCACTAGGGGCGGGCCGTCACCCTCGTACCTGGCGAGCTGCCTTTCCCGCCGGTTTGCGAAGAAGGCATTCCAGGTGTCGAGGTTGTCGGGATCCCAATGGGGATCCATCCGCTGCTCCGGCGTGAGATCGAGGTAGAAGTGGTTCGTGATGGCCGCCTGGCGGGCCAAACCTTGAGGCACAGGAGGAACAGGAACCCCTCCAGCGCTCAGCATCCAGCCAGCGGGCAGCCGGTACCCCGGCGGGCATGGGTAGCTGGAGGCGCACAGCGTCTCGGTCTCCTCGAGCGTCAGAAAAGCCCAGTAAGCGGTGTCTATTGTTGTGAGAAAGAAGGTGTGGATGTGTGGATGGACATGGCGGTCGGCCTAGATATAGAGGGACATGGCGGGAGAACATGGCGGGAAGTAGGGGAAATGGCAGGAAGCGGGGGATAACTATATTTTTTATTATTTTTTGTGAATATTTCTACTAAATACAATACTTGTTAAATAATAGATAATTTCATTTAAGTTGTACAATAAAGTATGATAATAGATTTAAATTATAGATCTTCTTTTTCTGAAATTTTTGATATGTAATACATAATTTTCTGAAAACTATAAATCATTTTTGGTTTTGGCGCCAAAAATAACCTTTAGCCCCAGTTTGTAATACAAACCGGGGCAAAAGGGTGACCTTTAGCCCCGGTTTGTGTTATGGTTGTGGCGCGTGAGAAGTGTCGCGGGCCGAAAACACCTTTAGCCCCGGGTTGTAATACGAACGGGGGCTAAAGGTCCCCCTTTAGCCCCGGGTTGTACTACAACCCGGGGCTAAAGGGGGGATGGTATAAATACCCCATCCCCGCCTCGGGTCGTGGCACGACCTGGAGATCGCCGTTTCTTCCCAGCGCCGCGCCCACGCCGTCCGCCGCACCGCCGCCCGCGCCCGTCTCCGCCCTGCGCCGCGTCTCCGCGCCGCCCTGCCCCGCGCCGAGCCGCCGCCTCGCCGTCGTCTTCGCCCCGCCGCCGCCTCGCCGTCGTCTCCGCCCCGCGTCATCTCCTCAGGTTAGTGTTAATTAGGGTTATTAGTATTGGTTAATTAGCTAGGGTCATTAGTTAGGGTTAATTTTGGTTAGTAGTAGTGTTAGGATTTTGGTTAATAGTAGTATTAGGATTTTGGTTAATAGTAGTATTAGGATTAGGATTTTGGTTAGTGTTAGTTAGAAGTATTAGTATTTTAGTTAGTGTTAGTGTTAGTGTTATTAGTATTAGTATTTAGTTAGTGTTAGTGTTAGTGTTAATAGTATTAGTATTTTGGTTAGTTAGTGTTATTAGTTAATTTTGGTTAGTGGTAGTGTTAGTGTTTATAAATTAGTAGTATTAGTATTTTGGTTAGTGTTAGTTAGTAGTATTAGTATTTTAGTTAGTGTGTTAGTGTTAGTGTTAGTGTTAGTGTTATTAGTAGTATTAGTATTTAGTTAGTGTTAGTAGTATTAGTATTTTGGTTAGTGTTAGTTAGTAGTATTAGTTATTAATATTAGTATTTATGTAGGGTTAGTTAGGGTTAGTTAGAATACTTAGTTAATTAGGTTTAGTTTAGTTAGTGTTAGGTTTAGGGTTAGTGTTATTAGGGCAATACTTAGTGATTTAGTTACTGTTAATGTTTTATGATTGTTTATTGCTATTATTTAGTTATGCCGCGTCCACCTCGTCCGAGCCTACTGGACTCCGTCGGGGATGTCTGAGTCTGGGCCCCGCCGGGTTGGCACTGGGAGGTGCTACCTGTCGGGACTCAAACCTTGGTGAGAAATCCGGATATCATCGTCGACCCAGAGCTTCTTTGGTGGCTTCCACGAGGTCCAGGAGCTATGCAAGGGGAGCCGATCCCGAGGAGGTGGTTCGTCGTCGTATCAGGGAGGAGGACGAGCATGTACGACGATACATGTATCTTTTGGAGACTAGGTTCTCCAATATCTGGCAGGTTCACGGATCTCACCCGAGCTATTCTCCTGTGATGGTTCCTCTTCTGTGGCTGCAGAGCTCCCGTAGCACAGAACACGGCAGCCGCGTTCGCTAGTTTATCTTATATTATTGTACTTTATCTTATGAGCGAGATATATTAATAATGTACTTTATATTATGAGCGAGATGTATTAATAATGTACTTTATCTTATATTATTGTACTTTATCTTAATCACTAAGTACTGTATCCGAGTTGTCGCAGTTGTAATATTCTTTTACTTAATGCAATATTCTTTTTCTGTATTAGTTAAGCTATGGACGGTAGACAGAATGAAGAGGAGTTTCTCAACATTATAGATGAGGGTACTGGGGGGGGGGTCTTATTATGATGGCTCCGAATATCTTAATTTGTCTGGAGGAGACGATGGTGGAGAAAATAGTGGAGACGATGGTGCTGACCATGGTGGAGACCATGGTGAAGATACCATAATAATGACAAACTTCCTCGAGGTATATAAAGTTTCTATCGATCGTTCACTAGTATAGATGCACTAATTGATTCGTATATATGTACTGACGAATGTTTTTTCTCTTAGACCTCCGCTTCCGGCCAATCTTCTACAAGGACAAGAGGCCTGACACACAAGTTACCCGCTGATGTCCGTTTCAGCATTGACTTAGTCTCTCCGCAGGGTCAACCGCTGGAGCCCAAATAATCTGCGAATGCATTTACAAGTCAATGCGGAGTGATTGTTAGAGACAAAGTACCGATCACCATGCGAAATTGGAACAAGCCAGGAAAGAAAAAGGATCCAGCTAGGGCTAGTTTTGTAGATGACAGAGCGAAAGATACGATGTGGAATTCTCTCATGACACATTTCATCCTACCAGTCTTGGAGACTAATGAGCTCACACAGCAAATGACGAGGAAAGTCAAGCACTTTGCTCTTAAGAAGATGGCCGAACTATTCAAGGAATGGAAAAAAAGATTGTACCACAAGTATGTCTTGGAGAAAAAAACTCCTCCATTCGTTGGCCCACTAGAGTTGCAGCAGGATAACTGAGACGCATTTGTGGCATACAAGACCTCGGAACCAGCTAAGGCAATATCAGCAAAAAATAAGTTAAATGCAGCCAAAAAGAAATATCACCAACATATGGGCACAAGTGGCTACAGGAGTACCATGCCTAAGTGGGATAAAGCTGAGGCTGACCTAGAGGCTAAAGGGGTCACTCCAGCAACGTCTAGTTGGCCCTTGAGGTCAAGAAATTGGGTATTCGGGCATGGGACATCATTAGACCCAGAAACATGCGAGATTGTTGCAGCCGAAGAAATTTCTTCACCCAAGAAAGAACTTATTAAAGTGATAAAAGATGTCGAAGAGGGAACGTTTGTTCCTGACAGAGAGAAGCTGACAAAAGCTCTCGGGAATCCTGAAAAGGCTGGACGAACAAGAGGGTTTGGACCTTCTTATCCATGGGTTATCGGGTTTCCCGAGCACCGTGATACGTACAGAAGCCGATCGAGAAGAACAAAGCGGCAAAAAGAGGAGGATACAGAGCGGTTCGCGAGGTTTGAAGCCATGCTGCAGGAGCATCGGCAGGAGCTTAATGAACTTAAAGGACTCCGACAGCAAGATCCTGCACCGAACAGTACGGTCGGCCCATCGCAACGGAAAAGCAGCGTGGCTTCCACGGAGGGCCACAGTAATGATGCAACGATGGATGTGTACCCCGTGGATGCAATTAAGGAGAAGACTAGTTGTAAGATGCATGTTGAACTGAAGAATATTTCCATGAAGGTGGTGGTCGGCTTTGCTTTACCTTCTGCACCGGGAGCGACCTACCATTGCAATCCGATTCCAGCTGGCTATGCTCGTGTCGGTGTGGATGAAATTCTACCTATGTGTCAGTCACTACAGCTTGACATCCCTGGAGGTGAAGGGGAGACGACACTGGGAGAAGTCACAAGTGGCTTCATTCTTTGGAAAAAAGAATACATCAAGTTTCCAAGCTCGACACCAAGGCCACCTTCTCCACCGAGAAACAATCCATCACCTCCAAGGCAACCGTCTCATCCTAGTGCACCGTCTCCTCCAAGTCCACCTCCAAGTGCACCGTCTTCTCCCAGTAATAGTTCAATCCATGACCCCAACACGAGTCCATCTCAATCTACGCAGCCGCCTCCACCCACTAAGGGCTAAAAGTGGAAGAATACCACCGCTCCGTCGAGCGATAACCGACGCACAAAGCGACAGCTGTCGCCCCTCCCAAGGGTATTGCCGGTTCCTCCCAAGAGGGCTTACGACCTGACTGATGAGGAGACCGATGCGGTCGTACGGGCCGAAGTGGATGCTCATTTTAAAAAGAAACAACCTGAGCTAGAGGTCCAAATAAAACCGGAAACCAAGGAGCACTTTAGGAAATTACTGACGCAGCCATTCCAAGCTTAGTTAAATGCGCCAGATGGCTATACACAATGTCTTCAGAAGACACTGAAACAGAAGAGATCAAGCGGTAGAGGAAGCATCACAAAAGAGGTTCCCCAGCAGGGGGAACAAGCAAAACAATCGAGTGGTAGCGGAAGCATCGGAACAGACGTCCCCCAGCTAGGGAAACAAGTAAAACAATCGAGTGGTAGCCGAACAACCAAAAGAGATGTTCCCCAGCTGGGGAAACAAGCAAACCAATCGCTCCCCCCACTCCAGGTGAACATACCCGAACCTCAACTATATGAGGTAGAACCTATGGATCCGGAAACGGCTAGGATATTGGCCGAGCAATGTGGTATGCCTATTCATGAAATTCTTCACGGCGATATGCCCAAGGCTGAGGTAGCACCCAAATTTGTTCACGGGGAGCCTCTGGTCAGTTCTGAGAGGCTTCGGGATATGCCAACACAAATGCGACGATTCCATGAATGGTACATGACAACATCAAAAGAACAGCGAAATTGGCTCTTAGTGAAAGTTCGAAAATCGCATTACTTCACTGAAGACGAGGTCCCTATTGAATTTACAGAATTATTTCAGTTATTCAATCTAAAGGAACTCGACAAAACTATCCTCAATTCGTATTGTCTATAAGTGATTACTTTATTTATGTAATTAGGTCTCTATCTCAGCTTGTTCAATTCATTGCCGGTAAGTATACTCACTATATTCTTTGTACGCTATATATAATGATGCAGAATGAAGATGCTCGATTGTAAAAGAAAGACTATTAATGGATTTGGATTCATTGACCCACATCGAGTTCATGGAGCTATACTAAAGGATAAACCACTGGAGACCGAGCAAAACTTGTTGCGGTTTCTCACGAACAATATTTCTGTAATGAAATACTATTTCCTTACCACGACGACAAGTGAGTTTTTGTACACATTAACTTTTGCTTACTCGATGTTCAGTGTAAATGATGAGTTACTGACGTATGTAAACCTGGCGTAGGTACCACTGGATTCTTCTAAGCATTTCACTTGACTTGGGAAGAGTTCACATCATGGACTCACTAAACAAAGAAATTGAAAACTACCGCAACATTATCGATGCGCTCCAGAGGTAATTTCAACCATTATCGCACTATATTGGTTTCTTTCGTTCATTTTTGGGATATCAAGTAGTTATTAACTCATACATTAATTTTCTTTGTCGGGTAGGGTTTGGACACAGTTCAAAAAACATGTCTGCGATCAATGGCGTGAGGAGCTATTTTTTAATCACTCTCGGTAAGTAGTACGAGCTAAGTCCGCGCATCTATTTAATTTTAGTTTATGTGCATTTATCATGCTAGAGTTATTATTTGATTGAATTCTATTCTTGTAAAGTGCGCGAGGCAGCCACAGGGAACTAATCTATGTGGATTCTACGTGTGCGAGTTCATTCGCATCAGTATTGAGAAGCCCTCGGAAAATGTTCGAGCAAGATATTCAACCTTTATTTTTATTACAAAAAGTTGTGTTGAGTGTAATTCATACGATCTCCCTTTTTATATAGTTGGACGCGATGCGGGACAAGCTCCTACCAGAGGACCGCCTAATAGCAATCCAAGAGGAATTTGCTGCATTTTTTGTCGACGAGGTCATAGACCCACGCGGAGAATACTCTATACGTAGACCCTAAAGCATCCATGTAATCAAATAGACATGCTCTGGACCCGGTTGGGACTCCATGTATGCTTGTAAGAGAAATTATATTATATATTGCGTCAATGTGTACAAGTACTGTGTAGTAGCGTTCTGTATGTATACGAAAACTTGTTTCTAATGAAAACACAGAATGAAAAATAATCGAACACAAAACACAAAATAAAAATAAAAACACAAAACCCTAAAACCCCATCCCCTGCCGCGGCAGCCAAATGGCCCAAAATGCTGCCGCGGCAGGGAACCTTTAGTCCCGGTTCGTAACACGACCCGGGGCTAAATGTCCTGCCGCCCAGCACGCCTCGCAGGCCACATGGTTGGACCTCTAGCCCCGATTCGTAACAGAACCGGGGCTAAAGCTTGGACCTTTAGTCCCGCTTTTGCAGTCCCGGTTCGCAATCCGGAACTAAAGGCCCTTATGAACCGGGGCAAATGGCCTGGTTTCTACTAGTGTGGTAACACCTGGTTATCACCCCTGCCCCTAGCTATCTCAACTATTGTTGTAATACACTTAATTTCTACTTCTATGAATGGATGAGAGTTGTTCTCTAAAAAATGGTCCTGTATTATTAGTTCATGAATAGACAATAACTTGTAGATATGTGTCTTTAGAGAGATTTCTTGTTATTTAACAGATGTCTCTACCGAACGCACAGAAAAAGATTCCCAATATATACAAGGGTTTATACCGACTCTTGTTATTTCGATATTTTTGTCGAATCGTTTCATTCTATGTGTGCGACATTGTTTTACTTGGCCTATCAAAAGCCACAGTTATTGGGGATGCAACCGCTGGCTGCTCAGAAAAAATAATGGTTTTGCTAATTCTCAATCAATTGAGGATTAAACGAGAGCTCAGTCAAATCCTAATTTATAGATTTGCATCACAATTCATGTGTACTATGAGATGCAAGTGGAGTTGCAAGAATTTTTCAGTTGCAAATGAGATTGCAAATAAGTTTTTCAGTTGCAAGTGGGGTTGCAACTAGTATTTTAAGTTGCAAGTAGTATTTTTTTAGTTGCATTTGGGTAGCAACTGAGATATTTATAATTGCAAGTGGACTTTCAATCGAGATTAAAATGATATCACCTGATTAAAAATTAACTAGTTCTCAGTCGATTAAGAATTAGACGGGTGTGTCTAATTACCAGTCATATGATGTCATTCAATCTTAGTTGCAAGCCCAAGAAATATCTTAGTTGAAACACAACTTTCAACTAAACAATCACAGATGCAACCCCAGTTGCAACTAAAAAACTCAGTTGCAATCTCACTTGCAAATAAAAAAATCCTAGTTGCAGCCCTATTTGTAATTCACATATGCATGCGCGATGCAAATCCAACCGATTAGGATCTGATTGATCTCTAACTTAATTCTCCGAGTGAGAATTAGTAAAACCAAAAAATTAACTACAAATTTCGTATAACTACATATTTTGCTCTTGGGTGCATCAATGTGTCGGTTATTCTCATTGGTTGAGGGGCAAAAGGAACAACTCGCGACTATTTCTTTGTGTCCAGCTTTTCCACAAAATGTAGATGACCACACAATAGAATTCACTTAGCCGGATATTTATCATTTGATCTAATTTTGTATTTCTCAACCTTGGGTGGACCTCGACATAGATTTCATCGATGCATCGACCTATAGACATAAAAATATCAGATGCAACTTAGACCAATCGAGAGGATAACAAAAATGCCAATCTTATTCTTAGTATGTACTACATAACGAAAATTACCCGATTACTTGTTTGGCCTCATGAAGACAACGAATCCTCTTTTAACGAAAATTACCCGAGTCGCCAAAGGAAGAGTCCATGGATGGACCATATTTGTCTGCATATGTCGTCCTTCTTTCTTTTTATTGAGGTAAAAGGCATTCAACCTACCGTATGGTTAGATAGAATAGATTTTTAATTATAGAGCTTTTGTGTTACATGTTATTCCGGAGGTTTTGCATCCTTGTTTCTTAAGTGTACACAACCGAAGTCCTGTCCAGATATGATGAAGCAGAAACTAAACGAATCGCATACGCTTTAGCCACAAATTTAAAAGGGTATTGGCAAACGTCCGCACCCTTAACCTTGGGAATCAAAGATAGAATCCCAAAATTCAAACAGGCAATATCAACCCTCCCGGTAGTGAAATCGATAATGATCTGAAAATTGGCCTTTTGAGGATTCCCCGGGGCCAGGCCCGGATGGTCTGCCTATCTTGTTCTGGTTCAGGAAATCCTCAAAGAGAAACGCTTGTTCTGTTTGCTTCACTCATGCAAATTAAAATAACATGTTCTTTCGCAGGAAATTGAAATAGCATGATGGTCACGCGTTAGGGAGAAAAGTCATGAATGAATGAGATAAAGATGCGAAATAATATATGGATGATTTCGGTGACAAAAATGGATGACAGGTTACCCACCCTCACACAAAGCAAAGCGCCATCTCTGATTTCTCTCCGTATAAATAGTGATGCTAGAGACCGACGTCTATTGTTATGAAAGAACGAGAAGTATATTTGAGTCGCGTACTAGCATACCACCATACCATTTCGTCTTTTCCAAGAGTGGGACTGGAGTCCTGAGATTTTGGAGGCAGACAAATGAATATGTACGACATGGGTTACACTACGGTGTTATTTTATTTGCGTGAAGTTATGTAAACTAGTCTAGCTGTCTCCTCTAGGGTTTAAAATTTCATCGAAATTCCGTATGTTTCAAAGGTTAGTCAAATATTTAAATTCCGTTCAAAATATTTAGTACAGGGTAGAAAACCATCAGAATGCTTACAAACAAACTTATGTTATTTGTTATAGTATAGTGGTATGTCTCTATTAATCAAATAAATAGTACTTGAGGCATAATTGTAATTATAATCCTTTATCAAAGGAATAGACAATAACTTGAGGTATTTATTTTCTCGAGAGACCCATGTTATCTATCCAATAGCGTTCTCAGAGAAAGGACTCCCGATATATAAGAGTTTATACCGAGTCTTGTTATTTCGATCTTTCTGAAATCATTCCATTCCATGCGTGTGACATTCGCTCGGTAAGGAATATCGAAAGCCGCAGCTAATGGGGCTGCTACCGCCGGTTTCTCGAAAAAAGATATTTATAAGAGCCTAATTGTCTAAATTAACTAGTACTACTACATATCTTGCTCTTCAGTGTATCAGTGTGTCAGTTATTCTTGTTGGTCGAGGGGCAAAAGGTACAGTTCACGACGATTTCTTTGTGTCCAATTGTTTCACAAAATGGAGATGACCACACGGTTGAATTCAGTCGCCCAATATTTAACACTTGGTCTAATCTTGCATTTTCTCAACCTATGGTCAACATAGATATCGGTGATGATGCATCGACTTAAGACATAACAAAAATGTCAATCTTGTGCCCTTACTAAGTTAGTATGTCTGACGGCATAATTAGATTAACTGGAGTCGCTAAACAAAGATCCCACGGATGGACCAAATATCGCTACATCTGCTGTCCTTCTTTCTTCAGTGTAGGAAATAAACGAGTCGGTTAATGATTTAGAGTCTTTGCGTTTTGTTCACGAGAGTAGAAAATCGAATAGAGAGGCCCATCTTTTGGTCAGGAGTAGTGTGCTCTTTGAGCAAGGTCGCCATATTTGGCTTTTGGTGCCACCAGATGACGTTTGTATCCCGTTGATTATTGCGCTTTAATAAAGTTGTGAACACCTAAAAAAATCTGTTTCTTCCGTGTACTGCAACTGCATTGCAACCGTCCTCGTCGTGGGTCCGTACTCATGGAGCGAACGCTTGTTGTGTGTGCTTGCTTGCTTCGCTCATGCAAATTAAAATAACAAGATTTTTCCCTCAAAGAAATAACAAGATTTTTTGCGGGAAATTAAAATAGCATGTTGGTCACGAGTCAGGGAGAAAATTCATGAATGAATGAAATAAAGATGCGAGACAATATATGCATGATTTCAGTGACAGAAATACAATGATAGATTGCCTGTTCTAAAGCAAAGCGAAGCGCCATCTCGGATCTCTCTCTCCGTATAAATAGTGATGCTAGAGGCCGACGCCTATTGCTCTGAAAGAGAAAGAGAAGTATATTTGAGTCACGTACTACGACCATGCCCTTTCCTGTTAACCAGGCATGTGGAATGGAGTCCTGAGATTTTGGAGTAAGACAAAGGAATATGTATGACATGGCTACTGTCAGGTGTTATTTTCTTTGCTCGATGTTGCGTAAACTAATCTAGCTGAGTGTCAACGCGGTCTAGAATATTTGGAATCCCATGATTTCTCAAACAGTTGTAATACAGGGCATACAGGCAGCGTTATTGTCGTACTTACTTGTAGATACGAGTATAATTATAATCCTATATTACGAGGGACTACTCTCTCGTCCCCAGCTCTGTCCAGTCTGAATGTGTTTGGTGGTGTCTCGAATTCTAATTTGCCTGGAATATCTACGAGGACATCAGCTGAAATTCCTGTTCACCGGTTGTTCTATCAGTAACACTAGAAGAACGCTCAATGCAACAACACATGAGTTAGCCTGTTTAGCCAAGTCCGTTGGATGTGGTAACACCTGGTTATCACCCCTGCCCCTGGCTATCTCAGCTATTGTTGTAAAACACTGTAATTTCTACTTCTATGAATGAACGAGAGCTGTTCTCTCAAAAAAAATCATGTATTAATTAGTTCATGAATAGACAATAACTTGCAGGTATGTTTTCCCCGGAGGGACTTCTTGTTATTTAACGGAGCTCTACTGCAATGTGATACACAATTCCTGGTATATAACATAGCTCTACTGATGTTAGGTCTCAAAGTTAACTATCTCAAGAGTGAGATGTTTCTTATTGGGGGTGACAATATCATTGCTGAAATGTACTCTTTGATGTTTAACTGCTAGGTTGGTTTGCTCCCCATGTAACCTTCAGAGCCCTTAAGAACTCTGATTTTGATTTTGTGGACACTAAATTTGTCACTAAGTTAGATGCCTGGAAAGGTGGTGCTGCCTCATCTGGAGGGAGATTGACCCTTGTTAATGCTTCTCTTTCCCATTTACCATCTTATGTCATGTCTCTCTTCCTGTTAAACAAGACTTTTACTGAGAAAATGAATAAACATAGAAGAAGGTTTTTCTAGCATGGTAAAAAGCCAAAAATAGGTTATTATATGGTCAAGTGGTGTAGAGTTTGCAGGTCCAAAAAGAAAGGTGGCTTGGGAGTGTTGGACATGAGGAAACAAAATATCAGCCTCCTCTATAAATGGTGGTGGAAACTTGAGAAAGGGGATGGTATTTGGAAGAAAATTGTTAGAGCTAAATACTTGTGACATCATTATATTGCTAATGTTCAAGGGAGAGCTTCTGATTCCCCATGTTCGAGAGGCATCCTCAAAGTTAAGGAAATTTATATGGCTGGGAGGCAGATTAAAATTAGGAATGGTAACCTTGCTAGGGTTTGGAAAAATAAAATTAATGGTGAGATTCCTTTCTCTGAAAAGTTCCTTGTGCTGTTTTATCTATGTCATGACCAAATTTGTACTATCAGGCAGTTATTGGATGTCAATTTTAATATTCCCTTCAGAAGGACCCTTAGAGGTGAAAATTTTAACCATTGGAATCAAGTTTGAGAGACTATCCTCTCTCTTAATCTTTCTGAGACGGAAGATGAGATTTCCTGGTCCCTTAACCCCAAGGGGGTTTTACTACCAAATACGTTTACCAATGGCTTGAGAGAAACGTCGCTGGTTCTAACAACCGCTAGATTTGGAAAGCTAAGATTCCTTTAAAAATCTAGATTTTCATGTGGCAGATGTGTCAGGATGCAATCTTGAGCAGGCAAAACATGAGGAAGCGTAAGTGGCTTGGTTCTCCTATTTGTTCATTTTGTTCTCAAGTCAAAACTAATAATCACTCTTCTTCACTTGCCGGGTGGCCAGAGTAGTCTGGGATATCCTGGGCAAGGCCATGGGAGCAAGTTGTGTCTCCAATCATTTATAGCAATCCATGGCCTGGTTCTATTCCTTCTTACCTCACAAAGAACAATTCTATATGGTTTTGATTGCTTCTGTTTGCTGGGAAATTTGGAACATACGTAACAAAGTTACTTTTGAGAAACACAAACTGCACTCTCCTAGTGAAATCATCTATTTCTCCATCTCCCTTCTTTTGTATTGGGCAGGTCTTTAAAAGAGTGACAAAGAGATGCTGGTGGATGGGGCAACTAAACTGATGCGCATCATGGCGGGTACGGTCTTTTCCTAGGGCGCATCTCCAGGACAGTCCACTGAGAGACCTCTACTGATGATCACTGAGGCTTGAAGAAGCTGGCTTCTGTTCTTTTTCCTCTATTGACACTTGTGCCCTAGCCGTTGGGTCTTCCTTGTGTTTGATAGCTATGAGCTTTGGTCTTTCGGACTGTAATAAGTTTGGCTAGATTCTTGTGAGCATCAGGTTTTCTCCCTGCTGGTCGCTCGATGTCGAGTGTTCTCGGTGGGTTTACTGATGCTGCACCAACTCGCTTCTAGTTCCCCTATCTTTTCTTTTACTTTCTATATGTCTTGTGGAACTTGGTTATTTCCGTTTAATATAAATGGAAGGGGTTGCAGCCCGGTTGAAAAAAAGGGTTTATACTGACTCTTATTATTTCTTTTTTTGTGTGGAATCGTTTCATTCCATGTGTGAGACATTGTTTGAATTGGCCTATCAAAAGCTGCAGCTATTAGGGCTACTACTGCCGGTTGCTCGGAAAAACATTAACGGTTTTGCTAATTCTCAGTAGAGCTAGAGCTCAGTCAAATCCCAATCTATTAGATTTGCATCGCAATTCATGAATCCAGCAATTTGCAAGTGGGGTTGCAATTGGAATTTTTCGGTTGCAAGGGAGGTTCATTTGAGATTTTTCAATTGCAATTTGGGTTGCAATTAGTATTTCTTAGTTGTAATTGGGGGTTGATATTTCTAGTTGCCACTGGACTTGCAATCGAGATAAAAGGATATCACCTGATTGATAATTAAGCTAATTCTTAGATGATTGAGAATTAGATGGATGTGTCTAGTTTTGAGTCAATTGTGAATTAGCTTAAATATCCTTTAGGTGATGTCATTCAATTTCAGTTGCAAGACAAAAAAATCTCAATTGCAACCCACCTACAACTGAAAAACCCTAGTTGTAACCCTACTTGCAGCTCACATGCGCACAAATCGTGATGCAAATCCAACGGTTTAGGACCCGACTAAGTTCTAATTCAATTCTCCGTCTACTTGGAATTATCAAAACCGATAAATTAACTGCATAGTTTGCTCTGGAGTACATCAATCTGTTGATTATTCTTGTTTCTTGAGGGACAAAAGGAACAATCCACGAATATTTCTTTGTGTCCAATTGTTCCACAAAATGTAGATGACCACACAGTTGAATTCTCCTAGCCGGATATTTAGCATTTGATCTAATTTTGCATTTCTCAGTCTTTGGTGGACCTCGACATAGATACCGTTCGATGCATCGAGTAAGACATAAAAAATCTGATGCAGCTCGGACCAATTGATAACATAACGAAAATACTAATCTTGTTCTTACTATGTACTTGTATTGGTTGCATAACAAAAATGGATCATCTGTTAACGAAAATCACCCGAGTTGCCAAACAAGAGCGCACGGATGGACCATATTTTGCTACATATGTTGTCCTTCTTTCTTTTTTGTTGAGGTAAAAGGTATTCGATTTGTGGTCCAATTGGGTTGAATAGCTGTTTAATTACAAAGGTTTTGCATTACATGTTAGAGTATTACATAGGTTTTGTGTCCTTCTTTCTTTAGTGTACACAACCAAAGTCATGTTGAGAGACGATGACGCAGAATCTAAACGAATCGCATATGCTTTAGCAAAAATTTCAAAAAAAAGTTGATCGCGCTATGTATCTATAGTGTTTAGCTATGTCCACACCTTTAGCCTTGAAAATTAAAGATAGAATCCTAAAATTCAAGCGTGATGTCAATAATTTTAGGTCGCATAACTGACCTGTAGTCCATATGCTTGTGTCTGTGTGTATCAATCGATCGACGGAATTCAAAAATAAATGTTGTTAATAATTTCTGCCTTAACAAATCAGCATACTTCTTACATTTTGAAACGGTTTTCATATGGAGATAATTTTGCATAACCGTTTGCATAATCAAAGGTAGAAACTAATTGGAGGGACTACACGCCGTGACCTCTCCCAGACCCGCTCTCGTCCCCCTGCAGGGCAACGGGCGGGCGCCATCCCCTCCCCCAAGCAACCCTCCCTCCCCTTCTCCCATGTGTCGCCGCCGCCGGCATGGGCCGCCGGGAGTTCCTGGGCGGTGCTGGCGGCGGCGGGTTGTCTTTTCCCCGTCCACGCAGCGAGAGAGAGGCGGGGCTCCCAACGGCGGCGGTCCGGGTTGCTGGTGTGGTTCCCAGGGGCTGGGTGGGCGGAGGCGTGCGTGGTGCCGACGTTAGTGGCAGGGCAGCGTGGGACTCGGTCGTGGCTCGCGAGTGCCCTGCTTGGCCTAGATCTAGGCCCGTTTGGGCCCCATCTCGGTTGGGACGGGCCTTCTTCAGCGCGACCCCATGCGACTCCCTGGAGGTGGAGGAGGGGCGATGGTGGGTCTGGGTTGGGGGTGGTGCTCGTGGACGCCATTGCTGCAACGTGGCACCGAGGGATTTGTGGGCCCTTTTGGGCCCGAACAGGTCTGCCCTGGTGCGCCCCTGTTGCCGCGTTTGGTCGGCTACTGCCACGACGGTGGAGGTAGTTTCCTCCCGCGCGGCTGCGATGGTACTCCCCTTGCTCGGGACTCGAGGCCTCGCATTGATGTCCACTGTGAGATGACAAAGATGGCTCCTGTTCCATGGTGTCGCGAGCTGGTTGGCGATTAGTTGGTGGAGCATTTTCGAAGCGTCCGAGATGGTGGTTCTTTGGGGCTGGGAAAAATCCTTATCGGCCTAGTCCGGCACTGACGCGGTGACGCCTGCGGGTGTCGCCATTCCTTCCTGGAGGGCGCCGTGTACCTCATCCCCACCCCTCCGTGTATCGGGGGAAACTCTAGGACTAGTCCGGGCGGCAGCGGCGTCGTATTCCTTGTTGAAGGTGATGCTTGATACACGGCGGTTCGGAATGTCTGGAGCGCGATGGGACCTTTCTGGGGGCACTGCGGTAGAGGGTCATCTCTGTTTCACTGAACTACCAATGTTGGCACTTCTTCTTCTTTTGTTCTCTTTCTTTTCGTTTGGGCTTGGTTGTGCTGTGGTCCCAGCATGTTCGTTGTATCATGAGTTTACTATATTAATATAGCGGGGCGAAAGCCTGATTCGAGAGAAGGTAGAAACTAATCTAAAAACGAATTTAGCTTCCGCGCTGCCATGGATATACGTACCGGTTAGTAATGTTAGGGTCGGCTCTAGCCTCTACAAGCAACTTGACAATGTCAGTTAAGCCATTCTCAACTGCTTATGTTAAAGGAGTTAGTCCAGAGTAACCATAAACATTCACATCAGCACCAGCTTATGGATAACAGTAAAAATAGCTTTAGACACAGAACTTGTACAAGTTCTCATGACACATTCAAATAGAAAAACAAGTTAACCAACAAAATCTGCCGCTTTGCTGATTCCCCGGGCCGAGGCCAGGATGGCCTACCTGTCTTGTTTTTATTTTAAATCAGGATGGCCTACCTGTCTTGTTCTTTAAACGGTTCCGGGGAATCCTCACAGCGAAATGAATGTTCCGTGAGCTTGCTTGCTTCACTCCTGCAAATTAAAATATACATCCGACTCATATTAGATGACTTGGATTTGTCTAAATGCGGATGTATCTAGCACTAAAACATGTTAGATGCATCCGAATTTAGAGAAATCCAAGTCAACTAATATGGGTCGGAGGGAGTAACATGATGTTCCGCGGGTAATTCAAATAGAATGCTATATTGAATTGCATGCACTAGCCAACGCAACCAAAAGTCTGAACTGATAAAAAGGGTTAGTCAATTTATTTCAACACTCATCTTACGTCTTTGCCCTTTGGCCTATTGTAACGTTTGTTTGGGGAGCCGTAATATTTATTTTTTAATTTTTACGTTGTCAGGATTTGATCCTAGGACTCCTGCTCTGATACCATGTAGAACTGCATGCTCTAGCCAATGCAACCAAAAGACTGATCTGATGGAAGAGACTAGGCAATGCACTTATACTTCAACACTCCCCCTCACGTGTGGCTCTCTCAGGCCTAAACGTGGACCGAAAGTGGGCTGCAATATTTTTATTCTTATTGCGCTAGCCGGGTCTTGAACTTAAGACCTCTTGGCTCTGATACCATGTAGACGGAATTGTGTAGAATGCGCTATTGAAGCCGAACGCAACCAAAAGTCCGAACTGATGGAAATGGTTGGATAATTTATTTCAACATGCTAGTTATGCATCAGGGAGAAAAATCATGAATGAATGAGATAAAGATGTGAAATATTATATGCATGATTTCGGTTGGCAAAAACAGATGATATATATGTTCTGCGCTCACGCAAAGCAAAGCGCTATCTCTGATTTCTCTCCGTGTAAATGGTGATGCTAGAGACCGACCTGTTGTTACGAAAAGTAGAGAATTATATTTGAATCACGTACTAACATACCACTTCCTCTTTACCAAGCGTGAGACTGGAGTCCTGAGATTTTGGAGGCAGACAAATGAATATGTACGACATGGGTTACACTACGGTGTTATTTTCTTTGCGCGAAGTTATTTAAACTAGTCTAGCTGTGTCTCCGCAATTTCGTATGTTTCAAAGGTAAGTGAAATATTTAGATTTCGTTCAAAATATTTAGTATAAGCCGGGTATAGGAAACCATCAGAATGCTTACAAACAAACTTATCTGTTATGGTATAGTGGTACTCTATGAATCAAATAAGTAGTATTAGAGGTATAATTGTAATTGTAATTCTTTACCAAAGGAATAGACAATGACTTGAGGTATTTTTTTCTTATTTGTGGACAGAAGGAGTATAAGAGTCTAGAAACAGAGCGGCTCGCTCGCTCCCACCCCCCACCCCCCACCGTGCAGGCGACGAGCGGCCACCACCCCCATCGCCCGGCCCCAGGCTACCTCTCCTCCTTCTCTCCGGCCGCTGCCGCCGGCTGGCGGCTGGTGGCGGCTGGGTGGCTTTTTCCCGGTGGCGGAAGGGGACGCGGGGCCCTGGAAGTGGCGGTGTCCCTCGGCGGCTTGACTCCCGCGGGCAGGGTGGACGGAGGCGCGACGGTACGGCCGGCTCGGCAGCAAGGCGACGCTGCCTAGCGCGAGCTTCACTGTCGGCGGGGTTGTGGTCGGTGGTGCCCAGTTCAGCCCAGATCTGGGCCCATTTGGGCCCCATCTGGGTTGGGATGGGCTTGCCCCGGATCACTCCTATGCGACTCCCTGGAGGTGGAGGAAGGGCGACGGAGGGTCTGGTGGGTGGTGGCGTCCACGGCTGCTCTTGCTGCAACGCGGCGACGGGGGCTTTACGGGCCCATCTGGGCCTGGCTGGGTCCGAGACCTGGTGTGCCCCTGTTGTCATCTCTGGTCGGCTACTGCCACGGTGGTGGAGGTAGTTCCCTCCCGCGCAGCTGCGTTGCTACTACCCCCGGTACCACTGTCCCCTTGCTCGGGACTCGAGGCCTCGCGTCGATGCTCATAGTGAGATGATGAAGATGGCGCCTTTTCCGTGGTGGCGCGTGCTGGTTGGCAGTCGGTTGGGTGGAGCACTTCGGACCGTTCGGGGTCGTGGTTCTTTGAGGGTGGGCGAAATCCCTGCCGGCCCTGTCCGGCACTGACGCGGTGTCTCCTGCGGGTGTCGTCTTCCCTTCCTGAAGGGCGTCGGGTACCTCCTCCCCACCCCCTCTGTGTACCGGGGGGAATCCTAGGACCAGTCTGGGCGGCAACGACGTCGTCGTCGCATCCCTTGCTGAAGGTGCTGCTTGGTACACGGTGGTTCGGAATGCCTGGAGCACGGTGGGACCTTTCCGAAGGGCGTAGCGGTAGAGGGCCATTTTCGTTTCTTCGATCGACCATCGTCGGCTTTTATTTCTTTTGTTCTATTTCTTTTCATTTGGGCTTGGTTGTGGTGTGGCCGAGCATGTTCCTTGTACCGTGTGATTGTTATATTAATATAGCGGGGCGAAAGCCTTGATTCAAGGAGTATAAGAGTCTAATTGTCTAAATTAACGAGTGTATCAGTGTGTCGGGTACTGTTCACCCTAGCGACTCCCAAGACAAGTAGACAAGAACAACATAGTATAGTTGTACATGTATTCGTACTGATATCTGCATATACATTGGTCCTTCCTCTACAGAAAACGCCCGCGCACGCTGCTCTTGGGAAGGGCGGGCACAGGTGGAACCCTAAGCCGCTGCCGCCCTCGACTTCTCCTCCCGCTCCTCCTCCGCTGCCACCGGAGGACGCCGGCGGGCTAAGCCCGGCCGGCCGACGGTGGCGACGGGGCTGCTTCCTCGCGTGGTGGCCTCTCCCCCGCGGGAAGCCCCTTGGGCGCTCGATGGTTGTCGCCCCGACGACAATCTAATGGCGGCGGGGTCTGGAAGCCGGGGCGGCGGCCTCGGGATTTGATGGTGGTTCTCCCTCGACGGATGGTGGCGCGGGTCGCATATGCTGGCAGAGGCTCGGTCCTAGGATTTCTCTCACGCCAAGACGAAGATCTGCCTTCAACATGTTTCCATAGATTTGGTGGCAGTGTCGTGTTCCGGAAGGCTCCGCCGACGAACTCCCATGGACGATTCATGCCTGGAGATTGATGGAACAGATAAGATTCGGTCGCGCGCAACCGTCGTTTTTCTGACCGTTTGGTTTCAGAGGGAGCGAGGCGAAGCTCTGCAGTCTGTTACCATCATGGAATATGTCTTTAGTTCCATGGTGAAGTCAGTGTGCGGAGAATGTCATGGAAGCCAAGATTGGTGGACTAGCTATGGTGGCTCGAGTACTGGTGGCGATGAGGAATTGGCTTGGTGATTCGTGAATTGTAGCAGCGGCATCGGAAAGTGGGGGGGCGGCAGCACAGGAGGAGTTCACAGTCTTACCTCGCAGGGTGAAAATCCAAGGTCTGGCCTTAATTGGTTGTGCCTGGCAATGACCTTGTTGAAAGCATTGTTTTGTGAGCGAGGACTTTCTCTTGGGTGAAAACCTATGATCTTTGATCGGGCGATGACGGTGCATGTGCTCTGTTTCTTTCTTGAAGGCATCGCTATTGGAGATGTTGGACTTCTAGTGTTGTTCTGGTGGGGTTAGTGTCGCTGCTACTAAGGATCTAATCACTGTAGCGGGACTTTTTCTTTTTTGTAATTCTTTTTTTTTTGCTGTCTGCATCCGTATTGCCAATAGGGTATGCGTTGTTGCAAAGGCTAGGTATAATTGGTATCCGTGTGATATTAATATATGCTCTTTTCAAAAAAAAAATCAGCGTGTCGGTTATTCTTGTTGGTTGTGAGGGACAAAGGTACAATTCATGACGGTTTCTTTGTGTCCAATTGTTATTACTATGTCTGGCGGCATGACGAAAATAACCGGAGTCGCTAAACAAAGATCCCACGGATGGACCAAATATTGACAAGGCTAGCAATGCAGCAAAAGTTCAGAACCCATCGTCCGCGCGGCGAACTGCCAAGGCGCTCCTCGCGACTCGATGAATTGGCCAACCGTCATCAGAGATCGACATGGCCGGGAGTTGCGGCCGAGGCGTGGTACGGTTTGTTCGAGCGCCGGTGCGTCACGTCCGCTGCATGGAACCCCTCATCAGATCATGCGGCGGGAGCTGCGCACATGCGGCATTCATGCTCGGCCTGATCTGCATGGGGTCCCGTAGCCGTTCGCCTCAGGTTCAGGCTGGCATTTTGACTTGTCGAGCAGGCGATATTGCTGGCAGGGAAAGATTTACAGAAAACATCTAGGGGTATATGAACGCACCCCTTCTTATCTCAGTTCATCACTGTTCCGCATTTAGCAAGGGAGCAACCTGTGTTGTTTCAGTAAAATTCAGAAATACAGACGGAGTTTGACCACTCTAGTAGGCTACTAGTAAACTGGCCTGATTACGTACATACAAAAATCTAATGATGCAGAGTTACGGTACATATACTTCGATTCACGTCAATCACAGGCATAAATACGCGTAGCAATGCAGAGATTTCTATTGTTTGGAAAGAATCAGAATCACATTTAACGGACTTGACGATGCTAACCTGTTCTGTATCTGACTATTTTTCATCTAAACGGCTACAGATGCAACGTACATACACGTGGAATTACATCGACCGCTAGTGATACTACGGATTAGTAGATGGACATCTAATCGCGGAAGCTGTGCATCCAGCCTCCAACTTGTCCTCCATCCTCTTCAACCTGACACATTGGACATCAGCATCGAGTCAGAACCCACAGTCCCATGAGTGATCGATCTCAAAAGAATTGTACCACAAAACCAATTCCTCCAAAGAAAAACTGTACAAAGCCGTGCGCGAAATTTGTTTACCTTTGCAGCGGTGAAGGTGACGCCGACTCTGATCTCGCCGTGGTACGAGTTGTCCGCGGCGACCACGCTGTACTTGGCCGGCTTCAGCTCCGACGTGCCGTTCTCCATGCCTATGCTGATCAGATCGGTTACGTTGATCCTGTATCAACGACAGATAGATTCAGATATTGCTTTTTCTTTCTTTTTGGCATTTTAATTAGCTGCCGATCATTGGAGTACTCACGACGCTTCGCCGAGGAAGTCGTCGCTGGACAAGTTGTCGTGGTCCAGGATCCGGAAGACGAGCTTATGCTGCACGTTGGCCGCGGTGGAGCTGATCTGGAACTTGAACACCTCGTTCCAGCTCGGGTTCCTCCCCTCGTCTGCATTACATACAACACGCGGTTGGTTGGTTAGTCGATGATCAAAGTCTACGGTGGTGCATATATAATAAATCAAGTCAAGGCCTCAAGGGTTGCTTTGTTCAAACATCATCATCGTTCACCGCAAAGGCTATACGAAATCAGGAAAACAGAATCAGAGAGCTGTGGGACCGGAGCAGTACTGACCTCGCGCGGTGCTGCTCTTGCGCTCCTGGCTCCTGTACTGCACGACCACATACGGGTCTAGCTTCCCTGAACATCGAGGTACAGACAGATGGATCAATCTCCATCCACCACCAGCCACAAGGACGGAGCAAACCGAAGAAGCATAAACAAGAACAGGATGCGTGGCGGTAATTCGACGGACTCACCGAGGAAATCGTTGCCGGCGAGTCCCTTGGCGTCGACCAGATGCACCTCCAGAAGACCACGCCCCATGGTTCTCTTGTTTCCGGTTGAAGAACCTGATCGAGTATCTTCTCTCTCCCGGCCGCCGGCTTCTCTGTCCACTCTTTCTTTCGTCCGGGTCTCTGAGCAGTTTGCGTTCGAAAAAATTAACAAGATATATACTCCACGGACAGCGCGTGGCTGCGTATTTATGTGCATTTGCTTCTCTGGCTGGACTCTCTCTCTAATAAAAGTCAAAAGTCCGGAGCCGTCGCTAACGTGAGAAAGCTCGTGGCTTTGGAGTTTGTTAGGACCGGTTCAAGTCTTCCCTGGCTTCCCAACCTCTACTTCGTAAGAAACCGGGAAATGAATCACCGGAGGTCCAAACTTAAACTACCCAACATCGTCCAACTATACTCGGATCCACTGCACATCAAAGAGAATATATATTAATATCACAAAGTTATCAAATATACCTAACCTATGCACCAACAAGATGTAAAGACATCAGGGATGTACACAGCCAAAAACAAAAAATATAAAAAAAGGAGAAAAAGGAAAAAATAAAACCGTCACGATGATGAACCACTCACAACATTATCACTCTAACAACCACTGAACACCCGACCTACAAATGAGATTCTCCGAAAGCAACGCCTCCAAGAAGGGAACAGAGAATAAGCATTGTTGTCTGAAACAATACCTTCACCAAGTGTATTGTCAGGTACAACCAATGAAGATCAGTCATTAGGTTTTCACCCTAGTTTTTTTTTGAAATGGGGGAGAGCCCCGGCCTCTGCATCAGTCGAGGCACATAGCCTTCTTTATTTTCCAAAGTGTCAAGGTATCAAATATTACAACTTACGGACCACACAGCGTGTACACATAAACTAGCCAACGGAAATGTAAAGAGACAAGTCTATGCATTATGTAGTCGTTTAGTAGCCTGCCATCCAGTTTGGCTGTAGATAGCCCGCGCCACAGCCTCCAACCGTTGGCCACCAGCACGCATAGGCTCCCGTTGCGCCTTCGGAAGCAAAATTGACCAGTCGTGGATCCAGTGTGATACCATACGGATAACCTGTAAAAAATGAGAGTTTGTACTATTGTTAAAAACAATATCGTTTGGACAGTTTCATATAGCCCACATCAAAGCGCATATCCCAATTATAATTCGAGATTTTGATATTTTATCTACCTCATTTAACCAATTTCCAAACATATTTGTAACATTGGTTGGGGGTGGTATGTCAAACATGAACTGAACCACTCTCCAAATGAGACGAGCAAAAGGACATTCAAAAAAAATAAATGGTTGATTGATTCCGCCAAATCACAAAATGCGCATTTCTTACAACCATTCCAGTTTCGACGAGCTAGGTTATCTTTAGTGAGGATGACTTTTTTACGAAGGAACCACAAAAAATCCTAACTTTTAGTGGCACTTTAATTTTCCAAATGTATCTGCGGAGGTATTTCGTATGCCCATTGATACGTCCATTTTGCATCACTATTCTATATCATAATTTACTGTTATTCATTGATATATTTAATATTAAGAGATGATACTTATGTTATTTCATCTATATTTGTATGGTTGATGACTTTTGGAGGATGGACCGATGCAGTCAGGATTCTGATGGAAAAGGGGATGTTTGGAGGCGAAATTCACGAAGATCAGAAAATCCAGAAAAATATATGGAAAATCCTATTTTTCCAGAAGACGAAGGATGCCATAAGGGGGAGTGGAGATGGGCCATGAGGGGCCCACACCACCCCCTGGCACGGGATGCACTAGGCCACGCCGCCAGGTGGTGTGGCCACCCTGGCCCACTCCTGACTCTCCCCTTTGGCATATATTATCCCCACGAAATCCTAAGCCTGGGGGAGGGACCACAGAAAGATTCCGCCACCTCTGCGGGGCGGAAAACTACAGAGAGAAAAAGATCTCTCCGGCAGACATAATTCTGCTGGAGGAATTCCTTCCCGGAGAGGGGAGATCGTCGCCATCAACACCACCATCAAGCTGGACTTCATCGGGATCATCATCACCATCATCTCTGTCATCGTCTCCACCAGCACGATCATCACCAATCCATACCGCTGTAACAATTGGGTTAAATCTTGCATAGTTCTTAGGGGAAACTTTCCCGGTGTTGATTACTTGTTATAGTTGATGATATTGACTGGAACCATTGAATTATTGTTATGTTCAGATTGTTTCTTATCATCATATTATCTCTGATCTTGATCCATATGATGTCTTGTGAGTAGTTTGTTAAGTTTTGAGGACATGGGAGAAGTCATGTTGTGAGTAGTGGAATTGTGTTGAGAAAGATTCAATAGTTTGTTATTTAAGTTGTGGTGTTATTCTTCTAGTGGTGTCATGTGAACGTCGACTACATGACACTTCACCTTTATGGGCCTAGGGGAATGCATTGTCTATTTGGCTACTAATCGTAGGGGTTGCCGAAGTGATAGAAACCTGAACCCCCGTTAGGAAACTTTTGCACAAGGGATGTCAGGGTCTTAGAGTTTAAAGTTGTGGTTAGGTTTCTATCTTAATTACTTTCTTGTACTTGCGGATGCTTGCAAGGGGTATAACCACAAGTATGTATTAGTCCTAGGAAGGTCGGTACATTATCATAGGTTCACCCACACAACACTTATCAACTAAAGAAGATTAATCAACTATATGAAGCAAAATCACTTGACGATATTCCCATGTGTCCTCGAGAACGTTTGGTCATCTTAAGTAATACAACCGGCTTGTCCTTTGTTAAAGAAAGGATTGAGCCACTGGCTGCATTTATTATTATTGTCTTTTATTTACTCGCACTTTATTTATCTGCATAATCAAAAACCCTAAAAATCTGTTTGTTAAGTATTTATAGAGAATTCCTGCTCCAAGCCACTCGTCAACACCTTCTGCTCCTCATTGGGTTTGACACTCTTACTTATCGAAAATACTGCGATACACCCCCTATACTTGTGGGTCATCAAGACTATTTTCTTGCGCCGTTGCCGGGGAGTGAAGCTCTATTGGAGAGTGGAGCTGGTAAAGGAAACTTCTACTGTGAGTATTGTTTATTTCTGTTAGTTACTTTATTTCAATATGGATAATTCGCTGAGTTTCTTATTTCGTAATGCTACTACCACTACTAAGGTAGTAGATGAACCACCACCTACTTAGAATGATACTTTTAAAATACCTACAAGAATTGTTGATCGTGCTATGGATAACTACTATTTTGGAGATGAAACTGTTCATCCTGGTGATCATTTTCTCTTTATACACGAATTATGCGAGTTGTTCAAGTGTGTAGGTATTACAACAGATCAAGTCAAGAAGAAGTTATTCTCATTATCACTGAAAGGAAGAGCTGAGGAATGGTACAAGCTGCTGAAGAATGGTCAAGCTCTTGAATGGGAGGAAATAGTTCCTCTCTTTTATTCAAAATTTTATCCTCCTAGTGAGATTCATAAAGATCGGAATCAAATATACAACTTTTGGCCTCTTGATAGAGAGAGTATAGCTCAAGCTTGGGGGAGATTGAAGTTACTAGTGCTCAAATGTCCTATTCATGAGCTCCCCAACAATATTATTATCAATAACTTTTATACAAGGCTTTCTCTTTATGATAAGGATTTATTGGATGCTTGTTGTGCTGGATCATTTACACGCATGGAAGAAGGAGCTAAATGGGATCTTCTAGACTGAATTCAAGACAATGCTGAAGCATGGGAGAATGATAAAGGAAAAAAGTTAGGTATAAATTATGATTATGAATGCATTGAATCTTTTATGGGAACTGATGACTTTCAAAATATTAAAAATGCTTATGGTCTAGACTCTCAAGCTATTGCAACTTATTTTAAGGCTTTTGCTTCCTATATTGAAGTTCCTAAAAAGAAGTGGAATAAGTATCATGAACCATATAAAGATATTGCTAATCATGTTCCTGCAAGAAATACTGAAGTTTATACTGCTAATCATGTTTTATCTGGACTTTACATTGAGAAAACACCTTTCCCAGTTAAAGTAAAGGAACATTCTATGATAGCTAGTATGGTTAATGAAAGTACAAATAAAGCTGTTGAATCTGATGAACAAGTAGTTGTTGAACCTATGATAGAAAATGTGAAAGACTTTGTTGCTAAATATGTAGAAGATGGATACACTACCCTCTTTAAGGATACTTCTAATGTTGTTTCACAAAGTAGTGTTATAAGAACTAGTATTCCTGTGTTTTCTGTTAGAATAAGTGAGCATTGCTATAATGGTTCTTGTGATAGTTATATCGTTAAATTACATGATACTGAAAGTTATTATGAGAGAGGGAAGACTATTCTAATGCATCTCAATAATTTTAAGTTTCCTCGCTTTATGCTGAAAGTCTTTATGTTGCACTTGTTTTGCCTTCCTATGCTAGTAGCCTCTGGTTTCAACAGTTTACTTTTTTACAAAACTCCCTTGCTAGGGAAGTGGGTTAGACTTAAACATGTGTATTTTTGCTTCTTGATGCTCTCTTTTACTTTAATTCATATTCTTATGTGAGCATCATTGAAATTATCATGCACATCTTAATGGCTATAAAGAAAGAGATTTTTGGGAGACAACCCAATATTTTTTTTTTGCTTTCAGTTTTTGTTTATTTGAGTCTTGGAAGTTATTGTTTCGGCAATAACCTCTCCTTATCCTTTTTGTTTGGTTTTTGTGTCAAGATCAACCTCTAATGAGAGAGAAGTAAGATTTGGGGAAATTGCTGTCCCGAAACAGATTTTTGTGCTTCACTGTAAAAATTCTTGAAAAATCTCTGTATGTCGGATTGAGTTGTAATTTTTTTGCTTCTGGCCCAGGTTGTTATTTAACTTTTGTTAGTTTTTCAATTTTTGATTTGATTAACAGAAGATTTTCAAAAAAAATATCTTTACCTGCTGGTCTGTTTTGACAGATTTGTGCCACTTCTGTATTTGCCTCTTAAATCGATTTTCTTTTTGAATTCTTTTTGGGTTTTCGGAAGGAGTTGCTACAGTAGCTTATGTTTTGATGGATTTCAGTTGAAATTGAACCTAAAAGGTTTATTACCTCTCTTACACTAATGTTGCTAATGAGACTTGTATGAAGTTTTGTGTGAAAGAAATTTCCAGGTTAGTGGAGAAAATGGTGTAATAAGATAGTGAAAGGTTTGATGACTCAAGCAATATGTGTATGAAGATGAAGATATTGATGTTATTCAAGTGGTGACTCCGGAAGATTCTATCAAATGCCAAGTTCAGAGACCTGCAGAGTCTGTTTTCGAATAGGTAACAGTTCTGGTAAGAAAAGTTCCGCGAAAAATCGGTCAAGTTATATTTTTGTAGTTTTTATCCAACAAGGAAAGCAACAAAGCAAAGGAGGGACGGCAACGGAGCCAGGGTGGCACACACCACCCCCTGGCACTGGCCCCCTGGTCGCACCAGTAGGTGGTGTGGCCACCTCGGACTCCGTCTCCAACCCGTTTTTCCCAGTACCTTCCTTTTGTTGTAAAAATTCGTAATATATAATCCCCCGGATCTCCCGAGGTTCATATATCATGTTTTCGTCGTGTTTTAGTTTCGATCTGTGTCTGCCAGGAACTATTCTTAATGTTTAGAAGCACAATGGTCTCTGCCAAGGATAAGGGAAAAGGGCATGCGGAGGAGGATCCCCAAGACTCTGGGAAGAAGAAGGAGATAGAGAGTAAAGATGAAGAGGAGGCAAAGAAAAGCGAGCATCCGCACATCATCACTACCATTGCAAGCATTGGAGTGGTGGCAAACCCTGCTAGGATTAAAAGGACCACATGGATGTCAACTGGAGGGAAGCCTCCGCGTCAGTGTTTGGCTCCACGGTCACCTTCTCCACGCACCAGGAATCCCTTCCATACCCTTATCCATGAGCATCAATTCCAGAATATGCCCAAGGAGAAACTACCCTCCAATTGGGATATACCTCATTCTAACCATGCAGGAAAAGAAGACTTCAAGGAGGAATAGTGGGGAAGAATCGTAGGAGCTGGGAATCACAACCCAACATGATCATGAACCGCATTGAGCAAAACTCGGAGTTGATTCGTACTTTCACCTTCGAGATTGAGTACTTGAGGAAATTTATTGAAAATCTCATCGAAAGAACACCACCACCACCGAAGGAGTAATTCGTCATCAGGTTTGGCATCCCCTTGGTTTGTTCCAAGCTTGGAGAAGTGTCGCGGTATCACATCACTATCTTCTATCTTTTTACCTTTTTAGTAGAGTCATATCATGAATAGAGAAGTTATCATGTAGGATGGTTTGCATTATGGAAGTGTCCCCCCTCTCGTTAGATATCTATGTATCCCTTGGTGTGAGTTTCCATTATGGAATATTAATGAGAAGTTCTATCATTTACTCTTTGGCATATCTTATATTAGTTTTCAATTTCTATTATATGATTGATCTTGTTATTAGTATTGGTATCACTTTAGGATCATTGAGTTAATTTAGTTGGTTTTGGCAAACCTGGCTCAGTCAGTAGCAACACTATTTATGAGAATTGACTGAAAAAGATAAAAAGTACTCTTAAAGAAATATATTTTCATCATCATCTTTCTTGATTTGCTCATAAGCTTAGTATTCTCTAGTTAAGATCTTTTGTGCTTCCAAGGAAAATTGCATGTTTGTTTTTATCACTTGTATGTTTGTTTGTTTCCTTCAACTCTTATGCGTGCTACCCAGCATTGCTACCCTAAAAACCTGTACTGAGAGGGAATGCTTCTCATGCATCCAATCCTTAAAACCAAAACCTATGTCATTTTAATCCACCATACCTAACTATTAGCACTATTGCTATTCCAAGTAAATTCATGTTTTTATCTACCTTTCGAATTAAACTTGTTATGCGAAAATTAGTGATTAAAGCTCTCACAAACTTGATGGCACACTTTAATTTTCTTGCACCTAATAAACTTGAACCATTGTGCCCATCTATGTTGCGTGTATGCTTGCGCTTTGTAAGTTGTTAATTAGCAGAACCATGCTGTCATGGGGAACGCTTTCAACATTGCACTTGTACATTGTACCCAGTTGATATCATGCTCTTTTGTTTATGGATATCGTCCGTGTGAAATGAAAGGGGAGCTTGTAAGTCCATGGAGTTATGTATGTGTGTTAGAGAAATGCCTGGGCCGCTGGTCTAATCCATGCCTAATCATGGTGGAAACTTGTAGCATCACCATAGTGAGCAATCTCTGAAGCATTCTTCTTATAAAAAAAGAGATAGAGATTGAGAAAAAAAGAGATGGGAAAAGAGGAAAGAGAGAAAAAGGCACCATTTTCTCATGGTAAATAAGAAGATTGCTGAGATGCTCATTGTCTACTTGCCTTGTCATTTTGATTCTAGGATAGCTCATATATCACGTGCAAGGGGCACCCCATTGGCGGTTCTCTATGATACACATATACTTACTATGACAAGAACTTACCGGTAACTAAACTTGAGTAGCATGAGGAGCGGCCCTCGTATTCAAGGGACATGAGATTTTCAACTGACAACTTGTCAAGCATATCCTCATATTTGATCACTTTAACCTTAATCACCTAAAGATGCTTATGATAGGGGCAATGAGAGCTGAAAGCTAATAAGTACCATAATTTTTGGAAGCTCTTTATGAAACTTGAAATCCCTACTTCCCTCTGCGAAGGGCCTATCTTTTACTTTTTAGTTGAGTCACTAAACCTATTCCCTTCTATCTTAGCAAGTATTTTGAGTTGTTGTGTTTCATTCATTCATATGATGATTTATTCAATCATGTTTCTTATGTTCCTTGTTTGCACATTGCTCTTATCTTAGTGAATATTACTTTGAAAGCTATCATTGAAAATGCCTTTTTATGTTTGAACTCCTGCAAATTGTTAACTATTCTTTAATCAAGAGCAAACTTTGCCATTAACAATTATGATTTACTTTATGTATTTTTATTGTGTTTCCTTTACTTATTGCAAGTTAAGTTATATAATAGTGAGTTGTCTTCTATTATGATTTATGTATTGATGAATGTGATGCTTCTTGTCCGTATTCTCTTATCGACTCTTCACTCCATAAACCTGAGGTCATGTTTATTGAGCTCAGTTTTCGCTTGGGGACAAGCAAAGTCTAAGCTTGGGGGGAGTTGATACGTCCGTTTTGCATCACTATTCTATATCATAAGTTACTGTTATTCATTGATATAATTCATATTAAGAGATGATACTTCTATTATTTTATCTATTTTTGCATGGTTGATGACTTTTGGAGGATAGACCACTGCAGTCAGGATTCTGATGGAAAAGGGGATGTTTGGAGGCGAAATTCGCGAAGATCAGAAAATCCCAGAAAATATATGGAAAATCCTATTTTTCCAGAAGACGAAGGATGCCAGAAGGGGGAGTGGAGATGGGCCATAGGTGGCCCACACCACCCCTAGCGCGGGCTGCCCTAGGCCGCGCTGCTAGGTGGTGTGGCCACCTGGCCCACTCCTGGCTCTCCCCTTTGGCGTATATTATCCCCACGAAACCCTAAGCCTGGGGGAGGGACCACAGAAAGATTCCGCCGCCTCTGCGAGGCGGAAAACTACAGAGAGAGAGAAAGATCTCTCCGGTAGACAGAATTTTGCTGGGGGAATTCCTTCCCGAAGAGGGGAGATCGTCGCCATTAACACCACCATCAAGACTTCATCGGGATCATCATCACCATCATCTCCATCATCATCTCCACCAGCACCATCATCACCACCCCATACCGCTGTAACAATTGGGTTGAATCTTGCATAGTTTTTAGAAGAAACTTTCTTGGTGTTGATTACTTGTTGTAGTTCATGCTATTGAGTGGAACCATTGAATTATTGTTATGTTCAGATTGTTGCTTATCATCATATCATCTCTGATCTTGATCCATATGATGTCTTGTGAGTAGTTCATTTAGTTCTTGAGGACATGGGAGAAGTCATGTTGTTAGTAGTGGAATTGTGTTGAGAAAGATTCAATAGTTTGTTATTTAAGTTGTGGCGTTATTCTTCTAGCGGTGTCATGTGAATGTCGACTACATGACACTTCACCTTTATGGGCCTAGGGGAATGCATTGTGTATTTGACTACTAATCGTAGGGGTTGCCGGAGTGACAGAAACCTGAACCCACGTTAGGAAACCTTTGCACAAGGGATGCCAGGGTCTTAGAGTTTAAAGCTATGGTTAGGTTTCTATCTTAATTACTTTCTTGTACTTGCGGATTCTTGCAAGGGGTATAACCACAAGTATGTATTAGTCCTAGGAAGGTCGGTACATTATCACAGGTTCACCCACACAACACTTATCAAACTAAAGAAGATTAATCAACTATATGAAGCAAAAGCACTTGACGATATTTCCATGTGTCCTCGAGAACATTTGGTCATCTTAAGTAATACAACCGGCTTGTCCTTTGTTAAAGAAAGGATTGGGACACTTGATGCATTTATTATTATTGTCTTTTATTTACTCGCACTTTATTTATCTGCATAATCAAAAACCCTAAAAATCTGTTTGTTAAGCATTTATAGAGAATTCTTGCTCCAAGCCACTCGTCAACATCTTCTTCTCCTCGTTGGGTTTGACACTCTTACTTATCGAAAATACTGCGATACACCCCCTATACTTATCAAACTAAAGAAGATTAATCAACTATATGAAGCGAAAGCACTTGACGATATTCTTGTTTGTCCTCGAGAACGTTTGGTCATCTTAAGTATTACAACTGACTTGTCATTTTCTAAAGAAAGGATTGGGACACTTGATGCATTTATTATTATTGTCTTTTATTTACTCACACTTTATTTATCTGCATTATCAAAAACCCCTAAAAATCCGTTTGTTAAGTATTTACAGAGAGTTTCTGCTCCAAGCCACTCGTCAACACCTTCTGCTCCTCGTTGGGTTCGACACTCTTACTTATCTAAAATACTGCGATACACCTCCTATACTTGTGGGTCATCACCCATTCATATAGTCCGCATACATAGACTTAACCGAAGAAACTCCAAAGGTCGACAACTTCCACACAAAAATGTCCTTCTCATCTGAAAGGGTTATAGGCATAAGCCGTTGAACTAAACTAATCCAATATATCCACTTATACCCTGTCAGCACCCTTCGAAATTTGATATTGAGAGGCACTGTTGTGAGAACATCAACGACTGAAACATCTTTTCGTCTCACTATGTTGTACAACGAAGGATACTGACTAGCTAACGGGGCATCTCTGAGCCACGTGTCTTTCCAGAAACGCACTTTCTTGCCATTCCCTAAAGTAAAAGAACCTCTTGAGAAGAAGTCGTTCTTCACTCCCATAAGTCCTTTCCAGAAAAGGGAATCAGAAGGTTTTGCAGTAACTTGTGACAATGTCTTGTTTCGAAGGTATTTGTTTTGCAAAAGCTCTTGCCAAACGCCCTTCTCTGTAATTAGCTTGTTCAGCCATTTGCTTAACAAGCATCTGTTTTTTAAATCCAAGAGTTCCACCCCTAAACCCTCTTGATCTTTGGGCCTACAGATGATGTTCCATTTAGTCAATCTATACTTTCATTTTAGCTGATCGTTCTGCCAAAAGAAGCGAGATCGATAAAAGTCTAGTCTTTTCCTAACCCCTTTAGGTATTCTTAGAAAATATAGCATGAACATTGGTAGGCTAGTTAACACAAAATTTATCAAAACAAGCATATCCCCGTATAAAAGAAGCTTGCTTTGCCAACATCCCAATTTACGCTTGAAACGCGTTTCTACCGAACTCCATTCCTTGTTTAAAAGACGTCTATGGTGGATTGGAATGCCGAGATATTTAAAAGGTAAGGCACCAGATTCACAGCCGAAGATCTGCTTATACTGGTCCTCCGAGTCTTTTTGCCTTACCGAAGCAAAAGATCTCACTCTTATGGAAGTTTAGTTTAAGTCCAGACAATTGCTCAAATAAGCAGAGGATGAGTTTCATATTGACGGCCTTCTCTAAGTCATGTTCCATAAATAAGATTGTATCATCAGCGTATTGAAGAATGGAGACTCCTCCCTCCACACGGTGAGGTATTAATCCCCCTATTTGGCCATCTTGTTTAGCACGAGCAATTAAGATGGCTAACATGTCTACAACAATATTAAAAAGGAGTGGAGACAGAGGATTGCCTTGGCTCAATCCCTTCAAGGTTTGGAAATAGTGGCCTATGTCGTCATTGACCCTTACTCCCACGGATCCACCCTCAACGAAGTTACTTATCAGTTGACACCTTTTTGAAGAGAAACCCTTCACACGCATAGTCTGTTAGAGAAAAGGCCATTTAACCTTATCGTAGCCTTTTCGAAATCGATTTTGAAAAGTATACCGTCCATTTTCTTCTGATGAAGCTCATGGATAGTTTCGTGCAGCACAACAACCCCTTCTAAAATATGTCTACCTGGCATAAAGGTCGTCTGAGAAGGTTTTATTACCTTTGGCGCAATGCTTGTTATTCTATTAGTACCTACTTTTGTAAAGATTTTGAAGCTTACGTTGAGTAGGCAAATTGGTCTACACTGTTGTATTTGCATTGCATCTTTTTTTTTGGTATCAACGTAATGATTCCAAAGTTTAGTTTGTACAGTGGCAAATCTCCGTGTTGCAACTTTGTAAACGTAGCCATCAGGTCTTTTTTAATAACCTCCCAGAAGCATTGATAAAATTCAGCTAGGAACCCATCTGGTCCCGGTGCTTTATTATGTTCCACTTCCGTTAAAGCCTCCAACACCTCCTTATCGGTAAAAGGGGCCGTTAGGATGATATTTTCTTCCGGAGTCACTCTAGAAATACTAGCTGAATGCCCGTGCGTTACCACGGGTTTAAAATTTATGTTATATATATAAATAAAAGAAAATATGACAACATGAAAAAATATCATTTGTCCACTGGTGGAGTGGAATTCTATGAATTTTGCTTCACGCCCGCATATGACACCAGGGGATGCATTCCGCTAGAGTTCCTCTTGGTTTCCCAACTCATCTCCCTTAGTCGATCACAGCACACAATATCTTGGTCAAGCCGCGCACACCTGTGAATTTGATCTCGCTCATGGGCCGCTAAGATGCAGATGAAGTTTCTTCTCTTATTTCTGAAGAACAACGTTGCCAATGACTTATCGCCAAACACAACACAACAACAGCCATTGTAGGTGACTTTAATACAGACGTCAGACAAAAATAACAACATAAGTCTGAATTGCAGAACTATGGCCTCTTTCCATCAATTGAAGGCTGGATCTATTGGGCTATAAGCAAAAAAAGATGAACAGCTTGGTGTGTGCAACATGAACCTGGTCTATTCTCCCGCAAGGTGAATTTCCTGTTGAGCTAGCTTGCCCAATCGAGTCAAGGCTTCCAGCCTTGGACCGGTTCTTTAATCCACTATATTCGGTTCAAAAGCACATGGGAGGGCGGATATGCGCAGAAACAATCACTACGCGAGGTGGTGTATTTCGGTCTTCCTCGCGGACCTCCCCGATCTAAATTACTCTGCATGTCCCCGACGGCCGCCATAGCCTACTGTTTTCTCGGTCGATTGCGTCTGGCATCCTCCATGTGCCGAGCTGCCGGCTTCCTGCACCACAACACCGTCTCCTCGCTACTGACAGGCTTGTCGCTGGCCACGTCCTACCTCAGCCACTTTTGGTCATTGACGAACCTACCATATTCTGGGATCGCTCACTTTGGAAGTTCGTACCAGCAAATAATAGAAATTGGAAGGATAAAAACACAAATTGGCTGAATGGATCTGGTTCTCTCGTCCATCTCCCGTTCCTTCTCATGTCGAGTGTTTATCTTCCAAATAGGAATTGCCAACGGGAGCAGCGTTTGGGCCGTTGAGTTGGGGGCGTGTCTTTTCTCCCGTCAAGACGTCGAAGCGCACAGCCCAGCGCCGACCGCTCCCTCTCCTCTCTCTCCTTCATCCCTATGGCCGCCGGCTTGGCCCGCTTCCGCCGGCGCCTCTCCCCTCCCTCACCTCGCAACGACCCGTCGACCCCCGCCTCCGGGATCCCTCTACCAGAGCCATCGTCCTCCGCCGCCATGCCCCTTCCCATTCGAGGCCGCTCCCTCTCCTCTCTCCCCTCCACCCCGAGCCAGGAGCTCATCCCGACCTGGCCCTATTTTTTTGTTGTAGCTGTGGCTAGGTCCAGCCACCGCCGCCCGAGGCGTTGGGTTTGCGTTCGTCGGGAGAGAAGCAGCGGTTTTTTCAGGTTCACTGAGCGGTGCAGTTGTTGTAATATGCCCAAAATCGCAAGGGCAAAAACATCCAGGTAAAAGTCGGACGGAAAATCTGAGGATAAACCTACCCCTGGACAAATTATAGTATAGATAGATCGGCAATAAACTCTTCTACCAAACTGAAGTTATTTATAGCCGGTGCCCCAAATAACTTCTTATAAAATTCATAAATAAATAATCTAAGATTTTCCTCACCAATGATAGTTCCTTCCTCTTGCTCTAGCTGATAGATTTGCTTCTTCCTATAACATCCATTAGCCATTAGATGGAAATATTGCGTATTATTACCTCCTTTCTGAATAAATCTAACTTTAGCGCGTTGAGCCCATTTTGACTCTTCCTCTCTTCTCAACTTTCCTAGCTGTTCATTGGCCCCTCTTAGTAACTGTTGCTCAGTTGCATCGAGGGATAGTAATTCAGCCTTAATATCGAGATCATCAATTAATCTAATAAGTCTATCTCTTTCTTTTTTGGAAGTCCCACTTTTATTTTTTGCCCACCCACAAAGGAAGCGGCGTAAATGTCTAATCTTTCTTTGCCATGTATCAATAGGGTTGTGGCCGTCTGCCACCGACTCCCATTCTGATTTTATCTTATCATGAAAGCCTTTCTCTCTTAGCCAAGATAATTTGAAAGAGAAACGAGCTTTATTACCTAGATGAGCTTGTTCTCCCGAGTCGAGAAAGAGTGGTGTGTGGTCAGAGAACGCACATAGGCTAAGGGAAATTTTTGTTCCTATTCTATGCTAGCTAGAACCCGGTCTAGCTTTTCGTAGGTAGGATTTTCGCGACAACTCTCCCAAGTAAATTGTCGTCCAGATAGAACCAACTCACGTAGGTTGAGGCTTCCAATAATTGCATTAAAAACAAATGGCCATTTTGCATTATAATTTCCATTATTATTCTCGGCGGGGCTTCTTAATATAGGTTAAGATAGGGAGACTGGAACTCAGAAGCTTCACCCTAGTAATCATGATTCAGTACTTGAGGAGCGCCACCAAGAATGCAGTCCACTTGTCCTGCCACCCCTACTTCCCAAGGTTACTGCTGCTAGTCGCCAAACACCCGACACATAGGATGAACATGTGTCACATAGTATTCATCGGAGCTAGGACCATCTCCGCCATTACCAGCATTCGATCGCAGCCATAGTCACTTTCTCCACCTCCGTCAACCACGGAAATCTATATTAAGACATTTCCTATGGCACCGAAGGTGAAGCTTCACGTCTCGCTAAAACAAATCCACTCTGGCTAAAGATAGGGACGTGCACGACCACATCAATTTCGCTCTAGAAATCTAGTAGCGCCCTATGCCAAACTACAAAATTCTCCGAGAGGGAGACTTGAACTCATTGGCCGCCAGATCGAGGAGTTCAAAATGAAGCAGATCGACGCCAATGTGCTCGAAGATTAGCAGGGCCAGACCACCTTTATTTGCAAGACCGGCAGGACCCCTCATCGTCAGTCATCTCCTTGCCGGACTAGTCGTAGAGCAAGGCATCCCTACACAGCCGAACAAGCCTCGAACGGATCCGAGTAACACGATCATCAGTGGGTCGCCAACACCTCCATGTAGTTAGTCAGAGGAGACCATGCCACCCCAATCCCTCCCACCGGACATCGATCCAAGAGGGGCAAACCGGTCGAGGAAACAACGATCCGCGCCACCCGTAGTCAGCACTCGGGGGACACCATGACCCCGAGCACGCCTGCCAATCTAGGGTCATCTCCATGTCACCGATCTGAGGCCGCGCCCCTCTGGGAGCCACCATCATAGGGACACACTGCCGCAGACCCCTTGCCAAGCATCACACCCCCCATTGGAGAAACCATCCCACACCGACATCGGCCTAACGAGGAGGAGAGGAAGTCTCGCCACCGTTGATGCCACGTGTAGCACCCCGGTAAAACCACTACTAGAAAATCGCTTGGTATTTCTGTGTTGTGCATCATCATGACTGCATGCTCATGTCATCATGCCACATTGCATTTGAGAATCATCGTCATCATGCATCTGTTTGTCTAAAACTATTTTCTAAAAGCCTATCTTTGTTTTCTAAATACCCCCTCTCTATTTCAATTGTAAGACCCCAGGTGTTTTCTAGATCTTTTATTTTTCTAAAAAATAATTACAAAACCCTGTCTAAAGAAAAAATAAATAAAATAAAAAGGTTTTGCTGGGGGAGGCAGCCGACCAGGCCAAAGGCCCAGCCAGCCAGCCTATCACCCCAGGCCCGACCCAGACCAACTAAACCCTACCCTAATCCCTCACCCCAAACCCTAGCTACCTCTGGATCACCCTGTCCCGCCGTTTCAACTCGCGCGCAGCACCCAGCAGCACAACTAACACAACCACCAACGCAGCACCCCACCCACGCGCGCCCACAAACGCGTCGACGCAGCCGCATCGCTCATCGCCTCGCTTCCTACGTGTTGGCTCCACCGGCGCCCGCGTTGACCACCCCTCCACCCCGCTCTAGATCCCTCTCCACCTCGGGATCTCCGCCCTGGCCCCACCCCGTGTGCCGCACATCGCTCTCACACAAGCCGCGTACGCTCCCACCCCCGCGCCTCTTCTCGTTCGTGGAAAACCGCATCCACCACCGCCGCCAGGAGGCCGCCTCCGTCGATCCCCTCCCCAACCCCGCCACCCTCGCCCATCGAGCGTTCGTCGAAGGCCAGGCCGCCCCTCTCCATGGTCGCTGTGCGCCGCCTCTTTCTCGAGCTCGGCACTGCGCGTCGGCCCCCCTCCTCCCTGCGTCTCTCGCGTCCGCCGCCGACGCGGGCCCCGTCTACTGCGAGCGGCCGCCGTCCTGCGTCCATCCACCACAGATTCTCCCCGCGAGCAGCGCCGCCAGGGCCACAACCACCTCCCACCGCTCAGGCTCGCCCCGCAGTCACCGAGACTTCTCAAGAAAACCCTCGCCGTCCGCATTGCCTCTGTTCTGAGCCGCCTTTCTGCACATCCGCGTCATCGCCCACCCCCGAGCTCGCCCCGCCGCCAAGTCCGCCTCTGCATGCCCCAGCACCCTTCCGCTTTGTCCGCGGCCACTTCCTCGACCTCGGCGTCCGTGTCCTCTGTCGTCCTCGGCCGCGTCAGGGAGGCCCGCATCCGTGCCACGTCCTCCCTCGTGGCCTCGCCCTCTGGCCGCACACGTGCGGACTAACGCTGGCGAGCTTGTTCCTCACCACCAGGACCTTCTACCTTGTGTTCGTGACCAAGCCACACCCTGTGCGTCCTCGCTGGTTTACACACGCGTGAGCGCGTCTAGTGCTGTTCTTCTGCCTGTGTGCTCTTGAGGCCATGTCCTGCTCCACGCTGCAGTTACTGTTTGGGTGGTGTGACCATGTGGTGGCGTTTTGGTGATGGATGTGGTGGGTGAAGAGAAGATGGTGTTGTTGGTGAACTCTCTGCCTATGCAAAGATATGTGCCATGATCTCCCGGCGCAAATTGGACTAGTATTTGTCAAGACCTGGCACCGGTCCAAGATCGTCAATGTCGCTTGAAGCGGAACTCCAAGCACTCCTTCGTGGATCCGAGGGTGGAACCTCGAGGAGCCTGAAGACCGTTCCTGGAAAACCACCAAGTTCTCCATCACGGATCCGATGGCCGAAACCCCAAAGACTGATCCCCGAAGTCCGAAGGCCGAGACCGAACCCGAACCTCTCCGAGCCCCCAAGATCTTCGAACCCCGATGTGTGTCCCTGATCTGAGCCCCTATTTTATAAATGCCACTATATAAATTGTTGCATATTAAATTATTCATACTTGCATGCATATTGTGAGTGCTTGAGGGTGTTTCGAGGATCACGTAAATTAATTATGGAGCTATATGCGAACTATTTTAGTCTTATATTGACTCTATTTAAATTTGTATAGCGAACCGATGCCATGTTTTGCCTTATTAAGTCAACATTTAAATTGCGGGTAGCTAAATAACATGAACCATCTAATTAATTGTTGGGACTCCGGTTCCACTTAATTTTGTCTTGTCGCATCGCATCTTTGCCATGTCATACATCATACATGCACCATGCCCGATCTTCTGTTGTAGTATTAAATAGTGCACCTGGTGTTTCTTCTAGTGATTTGCTTCTTCAGGGATTAGGCCGTTGAGTGGATGCGAGTATCGACAAGTCCTTCGGCTAATGTATCTCCGACAGTGTTTTCCCAGGCGAGCATTCTCCCTCTTTCTACCTATTTTGCATTTATAGTCTTTATTTCCTCCTATTGATCTATTGCTATCCGTGTCGCGATGCTTTAGTGTTCCGTACCAGATATATTCCATGGAGCCGTTATATTGCCTTGGACACCTCCTATTGCCTGTTGCTTGATAGACAGTTGGCCCTGCGAGTCGTAGTTGCTTGCTCAGGTGTTGCCTCGTGTCGTCGATGTTCCATAGTTGTTGGGAGGTTGGCACATGTTTAATGGTAGCGTTGATCATGGTTCTAATTACAACTTTTTAATTACTGTTGATGGTAGATTAATGTAGAGGCACCAGTGGGTAATAGTAATTATTTGGTTCTTAACCGCTCACTGGTGTCTCCTAGGACCCGAGTTCTTGACACCTGTTCCGAGATCGAGCGCGCTAACCACAGGTGGGGTGTGTGGGCACCCCCATTGGCTTACTACCTGATTTCAAAGTATTGTACCAGGGGCCACAAGTAGTTTGGGGCTTTATTACTATTTTGTACTTATGCCATGCTTTACTACTTTATTTAAGATTGTGCGTGGAACACCTGTACTATTTAGGATGTGGAATGTTTTCACGGTATCGACAAGCCCAGTCACACTTTCGGGTTCCCAGTCGTTTACAGCCATTGGCACAAACCTTGGGTCCGCCTCGGAGCCGGCCGACTTCGTTGCGGGTAGCTTAGTGGGGTGGATGTATGTTAATTGATCTGGCAAAAAGGGTCGAAGTGCGTGTGGATACTTTGGTGCACCCCTGCAGGGTTAAATCTTTTCGAAAAGCCGTGTCCGCGGTTATGGACGACTTGGAGCACAGTTTCTCAATCATAGACAACTATAACTAAAGAATTGTTGTTATAATATGACTGGTATCTGATATGACTATTAAGTTGGACAACCCCATGGAAAGATTAAATAAAACTGCCAACCGTGCGAGTTTCCTCGGCTTGACTTCCTCGTTTGGTCTCGAGGGGGAATACCAGGATGGGTATGTTTGGTGTTAGTATCAGGTTGGATCTGAATAGGTCCCTCTTATCTCTCTCTGATAGTCGCTAGTATTACAGAGTCTCTATAGGTTGTTTAGTGCCGCTGTGCTGCCGCTTCAGTCCACCATACCTGTTTAGGCGAGGACCGCCGAATTCTAGCCTCGCCATGTACTGGCCTCAGTACTGACGCTCCTCTTTTTACTTTGCCCTTTGTCGGCACCCCTTTTGTTTTAGCAGGTTTGAGATCAACGTCGTTAGCAGGGTTACCCTTCTGGCTTGGCCTGGGCAGGGTTATGGACGCCATTGGTTATTCTTCAGGGCTCTTAGCCCCATTTGCATCTTGTCCGTACTCGGACGCTGTATCATTTTCAAGGTGATTTGGATCTTTGTATTGTATATCTGTATTCTTGACTCGTTGAGTCGCTGTTGTATATATATCTGTTCTGTGGGTCCCATCGAGGACTGTTGTGTAATGGTATTACTTCGTTTTCCACCCACACAAAAGTGCCTGGTGGACATCCTTGAATCGTTTCTATGTGGGTTTGGCGGAAAGGGCTAAAACTTGCATAGGGCCGATTCGAGGGTGTTACACCACGCAAGCTTTGTCGATCCGAAATCATCACACAAGACCTACATACATCAATAATGAGTGAACATCATGCCATTAGGGTCTTATCCCCTGACAACACGAAACCCCCATCAACTAGGAACTGGGGAAATTCGCATATACCGAGGCACCCTTTATCGCGAAATAGGAGTGCTCATCCGATGTAACATACTCCCATCGAGAAACTTAAGAACAAGCTATAAAAGTTGTCATTGACATCAACCACCGAGAAATTTTCATGGCAAAGATCTACATATTCTTCTCAAGGCCTGACGTCGACACCTCCACGACGCTAGACGTTTCCACCCCACTATGCATGTCCATCAACAAGCATCAGTCGTTGAGACCCGTTACACCATGCCGTCGAAACTCAATGATGTCAAATAGGTAGGAGCCATGCCGCTCCACCTTCCTTATATGACCAACAGATTCTCCAAAACGACACCCCAAGATCTAGGGTTTCCCTCGAAAAAACCCAAACAAGGTGGCGAGAACTACATTAATGATACCTTCAACAAGGAAACTACACACAAGATGTTGTCATCGTCTTCCATGATTGGAGTCGACTTGGTTTTCATTGGCAGCCTCTCCTTCCTACTACCTGGTCTACGATGCATCCATCCAAAGCCAACTGACATGCACAACGAAATGAGGTGCGTGAAACATTCTCGCTGCTATCGAACCATCGCTGCCGGAAGATGGCCTCGTGACCTACTCCGGCCGTCGACTTTGCCACCCGGAGGACAAAGCCAGATAGATGTACTCTACCCCAACCGTTCTCCAACATCGTGTTGGAGATATGCCCAAGAGGCAATAATAAAAGTGATTATTATTATATCTTTGTGTTTATGATGAATGTTTACATCCCATGCTATAATTGTATTATTAGGAAACACTAATACATGTGTGTTTTGTAAACATGTAAGAGTCCCTAGTAAGCCTCTTGTTAAACTAGCTTGTTGATTAATTGATGATCATGGTTTTCTGATCATGGACATTAGGATGTGATTAATAACAAGGTTGTATCATTAGGAGAATGATGTGATGGACACACACCCATAGTAAGCATAGCATAAGATCAAGTCATTAAGTTCGTATTGCTATAAGCTTTTAAAATGCATAGTAACCTAATCCTTCGACCATGAGGTTGTGTTAATCACCATCACCGGATGGGTACTTTGATGACATCAAACGCCGCTTCGTAACTGGGTGGTTATAAAGGTGTCATTGGGTATTCCGAAAGTATGTGTTGAAGCGCATGGACCAAGATTGGGATTTTTCCATCCATATGACGGATAGATATACTCTGGGCCCTCTCGGTGAAATGTCGTCTAGTTAGCTTGCAAGCATGTGACTGGGTCACAAGGGATGACATATCACGGAACGAGTAAAGAGTACTTATCAGTAACGAGGTAGAACTAGGTATGGAGATACCGACAATCAAACCTCGGATAAGTATAGTATCGCGTGACAAAGGGAATTGGTTTCGTATGTAAATGGTTCAATCGATCACGAAGTCATCGTTGAGTATGTGGGAGCCATTATGGATCTCCAGGTCCCGCTGATGGTTATTGATAGGAGATGTGTCTCTGTCATGTCTACATATTCACGAACCGTAGGGTGACACACTTAAGGTTCGAAGTTGTTTTAAGTAGATATGTAATGTGCGTTGGAGATCGAAGGTTGTTCGGAGTCTCGGATTGAATCCGAGACATCACGAGGAGATCCGGAATTGTCCGGAGAATAATATTCATATATTGGGGATCATTTTCTGAGTTAGGAAATGTTCCGGAGTATTTGTATGAGGATTCTAGAAGGTTTCGGAATGTTCCGGAAGGTTCTAGAAGATTTCTTGGAGTTTGCTTGAAAATCAAGATAGGGATCAAGGAGTCCTGATGGGTCAAGACAAGGAGTCGTGGGGGAGGAGGACTCCTCTCGCCCTCCCCAATCCGCCGGCCCTAGGAGGTGGGGAGTCCTACTAGGACTCCCCCTCCCCAGGCGCCCTCCCTCCTTTAAATAGAAGGGGGAGGCGCCACGCCTTGCCTCTCCTCTACAACACCCAATCTCCGCCACCTCTCTCCTCCTCCTTTCTTCTGCACAGACACAGGCGAAGCCCTGCAGAATTCTCTACTCCACCACCACCACCACGCCGTCGTGCTGCTGGGATTTCGTGGAGAAGATCTACTACCTCTGCTGCTCGCTGGAACAAGGAGAGGAAGGTCTGCTTCGACTCCGCACGTGTGACCGACTGCGGAAGCGCTGCCGGAACGCGGCGCCGGAAGGATCGTCCACACGATCTTGAGATCGGAAAGTGATCGACTACATCAACCACGAGATCTAATCTCGTTAACGCTTTCGGATCTACGAGGGTTAGTTCCTATCTATCTCGTTGCACATGTCTAATAGATTAGATCTTGGCTTTTATCTAGATTAGATCTCGGTTTGGTTCGTTCTTGCGGTAGAAATTTTTTGTTTTCCATGCTATGAACCCATCACATCGAGGAGGCCAAGAGGAACCCACCATTGCCGAATAGGTGTAGTCCATCCCAACTGACGTCCAAGGGTGAGGAGGCAAACGAGATCCTGCAACCGCTGAACAGGTGCACTCCACCCCAACCAACATCCAAGGGTGAGGAAGCGAAGGGGACCCCGCATCTGCCAACATCGATGTCGGCTAGGATTTGCTCAGCTGCGCCCTCTAATAGTGGCGAGGGAGGAGGAGGAAGGGGAGGGTGCCTTGGTGGTGGACGGTCTAGGGTTCCCCTCTGTCATCATGCGAGGGCGACGTGATGGGTTTTTATTAGGTCGAACAGGCAACCATGGTTGCCCGGGAGTTTCCGAGATTGTCTCCCCTTTTTTCCTCTAGTGAGGGATGGAAATAAAACAGGGTAGTGAACCGAGGCATAGACCAGATGACTAGGAGGTGTTGATCCGTGTATTGCCCGGGAGATCCTGAATTCAGATAATAGCGCCCGCTTTCTTGCCCTACACACCCAAAAAATCATCTACATTGAACTATGTATTCTCAAGGGCATCTCTAGTAGCCCCCGCAAACGGTCCAACCCCTTATGAATCGGTCTGACCGAACAGAGGCCATGGCCCAACAATGACCCGCAAACAGAGCTGGAGCTGCGGAGTGATCCGTTTCGACACATCGACGGCCCAAAATTGGGTCGGGTTTGCAGGAGACGTACATCCCGTGTGTCCGAGCTTGTCCTCCCCGGTTCCAACCCAAGCCCTCCAGTCAGGCACACATTCTCCCCACCTCCTCCTCGAAGGAGTTATGCCCTAGAGGCAAATAATAAAGTGTATTATTTGATGTATCTCCTATATGTTCATAATACGTTTCATACTGTGCTATAACTGTGTTAATACGAAATGTTAATACACGTGTGGTATGTAAACAAACCGTGTCTCTAGTTACCTCTAGTGAACTAGTTCATTGGTCATGAGGATGGTCTGTGTTTCAAGATCATGGGCATTTATGCCAACTGACAATGAGGTCATGTTATTAGTTGAATAACATGATAGACAAACATCCGACCGTTATATCTTAATGAGATCTACTTACAAAGTTCACCATTGATGATAAAACACAAAGAACCTCGCAACCTGATCCTTTGACTGTGAGGTAATTGTTGGAGATATGCCCAAGAGGCAATAATAAAAGTGATTATTATTATATCTTTGTGTTTATGATGAATGTTTACATCCCATGCTATAATTGTATTATTAGGAAACACTAATACATGTGTGTTTTGTAAACATGTAAGAGTCCCTAGTAAGCCTCTTGTTGAACTAGCTTGTTGATTGATTGATGATCATGGTTTCCTGATCATGGACATAAGGATGTGATTAATAACAAGGTTATATCATTAGGAGAATGATGTGATGGACACACACCCGTAGTAAGCGTAGCATAAGATCAAGTCATTAAGTTCGTATTGCTGTAAGCTTTTAAATGCATAGTAACCTAATCCTTCGACCATGAGGTTGTGTTAATCACCATCACCGGATGGGTACTTTGATGACATCAAACACCGCTTCGTAACTGGGTGGTCATAAAGGTGTCATTGGGTATTCTGAAAGTATGTGTTGAAGCGCATGGACCAAGATTGGGATTTGTCCATCCATATGACGGATAGATATGCTCTGGGCCCTCTCGGTGGAATGTCATCTAGTTAGCTTGCAAGCATGTGACTAGGTCACAAGGGATGACATATCACGGAACGAGTAAAGAGTACTTATCAGTAACGAGGTAGAACTAGGTATGGAGATACCGACGATCAAACCTCGGATAAGTATAATATCGCGAGGCAAAGGGAATTGGTTTCGTATGTAAATGGTTCAATCGATCACGAAGTCATCGTTGAGTATGTGGGAGCCATTATGGATCTCCAGGTCCTGCTTATGGTTATTGATAGGAGATGTGTCTCTGTCATGTCTACATATTCACGAACCGTAGGGTGACACACTTAAGGTTCGAAGTTGTTTTAAGTAGATATGGAATATGCGTTGGAGACCAAATGTTGTTCGGAGTCTCGGATTGGATTCGGGACATCACGAGGAGATCCGGAATTGTCCGGAGAATAAGATTCATATATTGGGGATCATTTTCTGAGTTAGGAAATGTTCCGGAGTATTTATATGAGGGTTCTAGAAGGTTTCAGAATGTTCCGGAAGGTTCTGGAAGGTTTCTTGGAGTTTGCTTGAAAACCAAGGAAGGGATCAAGGAGTCCTGGTGGGTCAAGACTAGGAGTCGTGGGGGAGGAGGACTCCTCCCCCCTCCCTAATCCGCCAGCCCTAGAGGGAGGGGAGTCCTACAAGGACTCCCCTTCCCCATGGCGCCTCACCCCCTTTAAATAGAGGGGCGGGGGCGCCCCCTCCACCCCTGCTCCATAACTCCCAATCTCTGCCGCCTCTCTCCTCCTCCTTTCTTCTGCACAGGCATAGGCGAAGCCCTGCAGAATTCTCTACTCCACCACCAGCACCACACCGTCGTGCTGCTGGGATTCCTTGGAGAAGATCTACTACCTCCGCTGCTCGCTGGAACGAGGAGAGGAAGGTCTGCTTCGACTCCGCACGTGTGACCGACTGCGGAAGCGCTGCCGAAACGTGGCCCCGGAAGGATCGTCCACTTGACCGACTACGGAAGCGCTGCTGGAACGCGACGCCGGAAGGATCATCCACACGATCTTGAGATCGGCAAGTGATCGACTACATCAACCACGAGATCTAATCTCGTTAACGCTTTCGGATCTACGAGGGTTAGTTCCTTTCTATCTCGTTGCACATGTCTAATAGATTAGATCTTGGCTTTTATCTAGATTAGATCTGGGTTTTGTTCGTTCTTGTGGTAGAATTTTTTTGTTTTCCATGCTACGAACCCTTCAGTGGTATCAGAGCCATATCTATGCGTAGATCTGTTGCACGAGTAGAACATAATGTTTTTGTGGGCGTTGATTCTTTTGTTGTCGGTGTCTTAGCGTGTACTTTGCATCTTGCGGCATGGTGGGATGAAGCGGCTCGGGCTAACATTACATGTCATCGCACATGAGACTTGCTCCACGCTTGACGTGCAACTTGCTTTGCACAAGTGGCTTTGCGGGTGTCTGTCTCTCCCACCATAGTTAAGATTCAATTTACAATGAGCATCTGACTACACTTGTATCAACGTTGTGGTTCTTGTTCGTAGGTAAGATCGGTCTTATGCGAAAGCCCCAAACCACGTAAAACATGCAAATAAAATTAGAGGCGTCTAACTTGTTTTTGCAGGGGTTTTGTGATGTGATATGGCCATCATGTGATTGTGATTGTATTTGATGTATGCAATGATCCTTGTTGTAATATGGCAACCGGCAGGAGCCTAATGGTTGTCTTTAATTCTGTTAAGACCTGCGTGTCTATTCATCTTGTAATAGCTTTATTCCAAGTAGTTGTAATAGTTGCTGGTGATGATGGACAACCATGAAGCGGCGCCACTGACCTTGACGCAATGCTGGTGATGATGGAGATCATGTTCGTGCTTTGGAGATGGATATCAAAGGCGCAAGAAGAAAAGGCCATATCATATCACACTAATTATGAATTGCCTGTGATGTTAATCCTTTATGCATCTTGTATTGCTTAGATTGCGACGGTAGCATTATAAGATGATCCCTCTCACTAAATATCAAGTAATAAAGTGTTCACCCTTAGTTGGCACCGTTGCTAAGACTCGTCGTTTCGAAGCATCTCGTGATGATCGGGTGTGATAGATTCTACGTGTGCATACAACGGGTGCAAGCCAGATTTGCACATGCGGAAACTAAGGTTATCTTGACGAGCCTAGCATGTACAGACATGGTCTCGGAACACGGAATACCGAAAGGTAGAGCATGAGTCATATAAATGATATGATGAACATGAAGATTGTTCGCCGATGAAACTACATCTTCTCTCGTGAAGATCGGACTTGGTGTAGTGGACTTGGTTCGTGTAATCACTAAGACAATGTGAGGGATGTTGTTTTGAGTGGGAGTTCACCTAGTTAGTTTAAGAATTAAATTTGAACTCAATTTGTCATAAACTTAGTCTAAACTACTTGCAAATTGTTGTAGATTATGGCGACCCCCTCCATCAATTTCAATGCGTTCCTAGAGAAAGAAAAGCTTAAGAACAATGGAAGCAATTTCACGGACTGGTTCCGTGGACTGAAGATCGTCCTCAGGGCTGGTCAGTTGACCTATGTGCTCGATGCACCGCTAGGTGACCCACCTGCAGATAATGCCACCGATGACGAAAAGAATGTTTTCGCCACTCGGAAAAATCATTACTCCACAGTTCAGTGTGCCATCCTGTACGGTTTAGAATCAGAGCTCCAGAAGCGTTTTGAGCACCACGACCCGTTCAAGATCATTAAGGAGCTCAGGCTAATTTTTGAGACTCGCGCGGCCATGGAGAGCTATGAGGCCTCCGAAAAATTCTTTAACTGTAAGATGGAAGAGGGAAGCTCCGTTAGCGAGCACGTGCTCACCATGTCTGGGTACGCAAAGAAGCTCCAAGAGTTGGGAATATCGATTCCTAATGAATTGGGGATTCACCGTCTCCTTCAATCACTGCCACCAAGTTACAAGAACTTTGTGATGAACTACAACATGCACTGCATGAACAAGACGTTGCCTGAACTGTCGTCCATGCTGAAAACTGCTGAAGTGGAGATCAAGAAGGAGCACCAAGTGTTGATGGTCAATAAGACCACCAATTTCAAGAAACGGGGCAAGCCTAAGAACAAGGGCAACTTCAAGAAGGACGGCAAGAAAGCTGCCGCACCTGCTAAGAAGCCCAAGGCTGGTCCTAAGCCTGAAACTGAGTGCTTCTACTGCAAGGGTGCTGGTCACTGGAAGCGTAACTGCCCCAAGTACCTGGCGGATCTGAAGAACGGCAACATCAAGAAGAAAGGTATATTTGATATATGTGTTATAGATGTGTATCTTACTAGTAATCATAGTAGTGCCTGGGTATTTGATACTGGTTCGGTTGCTCATATTTGTAACTCGAAACAGGAGCTGCGGAATAAATGAAGACTAGCAAGAGACGAGGTGACGATGCGCGTTGGAAATGGCTCCAAGGTTGATGTGATCGCTGTCGGTCACGCTCCCTCTACATCTACCTTCGGGATTAGTTTTAAATTTGAATAATTGTTATTTGGTGCCTGCGTTAAGCATGAACATTATATCTGGATCCTGTTTATTGCGAGACGGTTACTATTTTAAGTCCGAGAATAAAGGTTGTTCGATTTATATGAGTAATATCTTTTATGGTAATGCACCTGAGATGAATGGTTTATTCTTAGTGAATCTCGATAGTAGTGATACACATGTTCACAACATAGATGCTAAACGAATAAAATTAAATGATAATTCTACATACATGTGGCACTGTCGTCTTGGTCACATTGGAGTGAAGCGTATGAAGAAACTCCATTCAGATGGACTTCTTGAATCACTTGATTTTGAATCACTTGAAAGATGCGAAGCATGTCTAATGGGAAAAATGACTAAGACTCCTTTCTCTGGTACAATGGAGCGAGCTACAGACTTATTGGAAATAATACATACCGATGTGTGCGGACCAATGAGTGTAGCATCGCGTGGTGGATATCGTTATGTTCTCACTTTCACGGATGACTTGAGTAGATATGGGTATGTCTACTTTATGAAACACAAGTCCGAAACTTTCGAGAAGTTTAAGGAATTTCAAAGTGAAGTGGAGAATCATCGTAACAAGAAGATTAAGTTTCTGCGTTCTGACCGCGGAGGTGAATATCTGAGTTATGAGTTTGGCATGCATTTAAAGAAATATGGAATACTTTCACAGTTGACACCGCCGGGAACACCACAGCGTAATGGTGTGTCCGAACGTCGTAATCGAACTCTCTTAGATATGGTTCGGTCTATGATGTCTCTTACAGATTTACTGTTATCATTTTGGGGCTATGCATTAGAGACAGCCGCATTCACTTTAAATAGGGCACCATCTAAATCCGTTGAAACGACACCGTACGAATTGTGGTTTGGTAAGAAACCTAAGTTGTCGTTCCTTAAAGTTTGGGGTTGCGAAGCATATGTAAAGAAGTTACAACCTGATAAGCTAGAACCCAAAGCGGAGAAATGCGTCTTCATAGGATACCCCAAAGAAACAATTGGGTATACCTTCTATCATAGATCCGAAGGCAAAGTTTTCGTTGCAAAGAATGGATCCTTTCTTGAGAAGGAGTTTCTCTTGAAGGAGGTGACTGGAAGGAAAGTAGAACTCGATGAGGTTATTGAACCTTCTCTCGGATTTGAGAGTAGCGCAGCACCGGAAGATGTTTTTGTGCCGCCTGCACCAATTGAAGAGGAAGCTAATGATAATGATCATGAAACTTCAAACGAAGTTACTACTAAACCTCGCAGGTCAACGAGGGTTCGTACCACTCCTGATTGGTATGACTCTGCCTTGAACGTCATGTTGGTGGACAATGCTGATGACCCTGCGACGTATGAAGAAGCTATGGTGAGCTCAGATTCTGACAAATGGCTAGAAGCCATGAAATCCGAAATGGGATCCATGTACGAAAACATAGTGTGGACTTTGGTGGACTTACCGGATGGCCGTAAGGCTGTCGAGAACAAATGGATTTTCAAGAGAAAAACAGATGGTAATGGTAATGTTACCGTCTATAAAGCTCGACTTGTCGCGAAGTTCCGACAAATTCAAGGAGTTGACTATGATGAGACTTTCTCACCAGTAGCGAAGCTAAAGTCTGTGAGGATTTTGTTAGCAATTGCTGCACATTTCGATTATGAAATTTCGAAACGGTCCAACCCCTTATGAATCGGTCTGACCGAACTGAGGCCATGGCCCAACAATGACCCGCAAACAGAGCTAGAGCTGCGGAGTGATCCGTTTCGACACATCGGCGGCCCAAAATTGGGTCGGGTTTGCAGGAGACGTACATCCCGTGTGTCCGAGCTTGTCCTCCCCGGTTCCAACCCAAGCCCTCCAGTCAGGCACACATTCTCCCCACCTCCTCCTTGAAGGAGTTATGCCCTAGAGGCAAATAATAAAGTGTATTATTTGATGTATCTCCTATATGTTCATAATACGTTTCATACTGTGCTATAACTGTGTTAATACGAAATGTTAATACACGTGTGGTATGTAAACAAACCGTGTCTCTAGTTACCTCTAGTGAACTAGTTCATTGGTCATGAGGATGGTCTGTGTTTCAAGATCATGGGCATTTATGCCAACTGACAATGAGGTCATGTTATTAGTTGAATAACATGATAGACAAACATCCGACCGTTATATCTTAATGAGATCTACTTACAAAGTTCACCATTGATGATAAAACACAAAGAACCTCGCAACCTGATCCTTTGACTATGAGGTAATTGTTGGAGATATGCCCAAGAGGAAATAATAAAAGTGATTATTATTATATCTTTGTGTTTATGATGAATGTTTACATCTCATGCTATAATTGTATTATTAGGAAACACTAATACATGTGTGTTTTGTAAACATGTAAGAGTCCCTAGTAAGCCTCTTGTTGAACTAGCTTGTTGATTGATTGATGATCATGGTTTCCTGATCATGGACATAAGGATGTGATTAATAACAAGGTTATATCATTAGGAGAATGATGTGATGGACACACACCCATAGTAAGCGTAGCATAAGATCAAGTCATTAAGTTCGTATTGCTGTAAGCTTTTAAATGCATAGTAACCTAATCCTTCGACCATGAGGTTGTGTTAATCACCATCACCGGATGGGTACTTTGATGACATCAAACACCGCTTCGTAACTGGGTGGTCATAAAGGTGTCATTGGGTTTTCTGAAAGTATGTGTTGAAGCGCATGGACCAAGATTGGGATTTGTCCATCCATATGACGGATAGATATGCTCTGGGCCCTCTCGGTGGAATGTCATCTAGTTAGCTTGCAAGCATGTGACTAGGTCACAAGGGATGACATATCACGGAACGAGTAAAGAGTACTTATCAGTAACGAGGTAGAACTAGGTATGGAGATACCGACGATCAAACCTCGGATAAGTATAATATCGCGAGACAAAGGGAATTGGTTTCGTATGTAAATGGTTCAATCGATCACGAAGTCATCGTTGAGTATGTGGGAGCCATTATGGATCTCCAGGTCCCGCTTATGGTTATTGATAGGAGATGTGTCTCTGTCATGTCTACATATTCACGAACCGTAGGGTGACACACTTAAGGTTCGAAGTTGTTTTAAGTAGATATGGAATATGCGTTGGAGACCGAATGTTGTTCGGAGTCTCAGATTGGATTCAGGACATCACGAGGAGATCCGGAATTGTCCGGAGAATAAGATTCATATATTGGGGATCATTTTCTGAGTTAGGAAATGTTCCGGAGTATTTATATGAGAGTTCTAGAAGGTTTCGGAATGTTCCGGAAGGTTCTAGAAGGTTTCTTGGAGTTTGCTTGAAAACCAAGGAAGGGATCAAGGAGTCCTGGTGGGTCAAGACTAGGAGTCGTGGGGGAGGAGGACTCCTCCCCCCTCCCCAATCCGCCGGCCCTAGAGGGAGGGGAGTCCTACAAGGACTCCCCCTCCCCATGGCGCCTCACCCCCTTTAAATAGAGGGGCGGGGGCGCCCCCTCCACCCCTGCTCCATAACTCCCAATCTCTGCCGCCTCTCTCCTCCTCCTTTCTTCTGCACAGGCATAGGCGAAGCCCTTCAGAATTCTCTACTCCACCACCAGCACCACACCGTCGTGCTGCTGGGATTCCGTGGAGAAGATCTACTACCTCCGCTGCTCGCTAGAACGAGGAGAGGAAGGTCTGCTTCGACTCCGCACGTGTGACCGACTGTGGAAGCGCTGCCGAAACGCGGCGTCGGAAGGATCGTCCACTTGACCGACTGCGGAAGCGCTGCTGGAACGCGACGCCGGAAGGATCGTCCACACGATCTTGAGATCGGCAAGTGATCGACTACATCAACCACGAGATCTAATCTCGTTAATGCTTTCGGATCTACGAGGGTTAGTTCCTTTCTATCTCATTGCACATGTCTAATAGATTAGATCTTGGCTTTTATCTAGATTAGATCTGGGTTTTTTTCGTTCTTGCGGTAGAATTTTTTTGTTTTCCATGCTACGAACCCTTCAGTAATGCAAATCACCATTTCCGGAAGAGTCTTTGATCGTTATCAAGAATCATCTCGTAAAAGGGTGATCAAAAAGATGCCACTCAGGTTTTCTGAAGGGATGTGTTAAGGAGTACATATCAAGACCAGGATTTGTCTAATCCATGTAACGGACAGATACATGTGGCCATCTCGATGGCTTTGCATTAATGAAGCTTGCAAGCATGTGACTAGGTCACGGAATGCAACGATATGAGAACGAGAAAAACAAGTTCATCTGTAACGAGATCGAACTAAGGTATGGATATACCGAAGATCAAGTCTCGGATGAATTAGGTATCGAATGACAAAGGGAACGGGGAACGACTATCTCACGGTTCGAGCGATTGTATTCATGAAACGCATAGGGATCACATGGCCATCCAAGTCCCTCTATTGATCATTGATATGAGAGTAGTCTCAATCATGTCCGGAGTGTTTCCGAACAGAAGGATGTCACACTTAAGGGTAGAGACGCTTAGGGTAGATGAGGTATCGTAAGAGAAATAGAGAGAGAGAGAAACCGAAATAGTTTCGGTAACATCCGATGGAGATCGGAAGGGGTCCGGAAGGTGTTCCGGAGTGAAGGAATAATATAATATGTGTATTTGAATGTTAATTGGAGAATTAATAGTAATTATATATTTCATTTTATTTTAAAAGGCTCCTTATTGCTAATGGGCCTCACCCGAAGGGAGGCCCAATAGGGCAAGGCGCCTAGGGAGTGGGGGCCGGCCAGCCTAGGGCTGGTGGGCCGCCCCAGTGCGGCCCACCTAGGGCCGACGGCTTCTCCTAGGTGGCCGGCGGGTGTGGGGATTAGTCCCACACCGCCTGGCCCCTGGGTGGTGTGCCCCCTCCCACTATATAAAGGGGTCCCCCTCCCCCTTTGGGATCACCCATTCCTCTCATTCTCTCTCTCTCGTCCGCTGAGGACTTCTCCATAATATTGGGGAGGACCTCGTGGTTGAGTTCTCCACCTTCACGCTACCGTCGTGTGATCGGCGATCCGGCATCTACTTCTTCCGCTGCTCGGCTGGATCGGAGTCTGGTTGACGTCTCCTACACCGGAAGTGTGACGAACTTCGGAGGCACCAAACTTGGGGTGCTGCTCGTCTTCATCAATATACGCCTTCCTGCGTAAGGCGTGCCTCTGTCTGCAAAGGTATGAATACTATATTCCTTCTTCATTACTTATGTCTACATAGTATAGATCCTGGTATTAGTGTTCGAGTAGATAGAATTTTTTTGTTTTCTGCTACGGAACCCAACAGTGGTATCAAAGCGGGTCTATGGGTAGACATGTTGTACGGATAGAACACATAGCAATATGTGGGCATTGATTCTCTAGTTGCTACCCTCTTTAGTGTTATTGTTCATATCGCGACACTGTTTGATGAAGCGGCCCCCAACCGACCTCATGTGGTGATTCACGAGACTGGTCCACAAATCAAAGTGGCTTAGGGGGTGTATGTCTCTCTACAGTAGTTGATATGGCATTGACACTGGAGGGCCCTGAAATGGGAAGAAAAATGGCAATCATTGAATCCATGTTGTGGCTCGACGTTCGTAGGTGGGAAGGGGTTCTACTATGGAAGCCCTAAAGCCGCGTAAAACATGCAATAGTTAATATAGAAGCGTCTATCTTCATTATTGCATAGGGGCAAGTATTATGACATGGCAATGACAAGTTTGTGAAACTTTAATGCTGTTGATGATGATCGTAAAGCTATAACCATGTCATAACACTTTACTTTTGAAGTATCACTTATTGTGCTAGTATTCTTACTAGACGGTAGCATAATAAGATAATCCCTCGTAGTATTCCAGTTATCGTATTCCCCTTGTGTGTACACCACCAAGAAAGTTCTTCGGTATGAGGCGATCCAGGGTTACAGGCCTGGGTGTCAGACATATCTACGTTCGCATACAGTGGGTGTAAGCCATGTTGCACTGTGAATACACACAAGTTAGAACTAGCGAGCCTAGCACGTTACAGAGATGTGGCCTCGGAATACAAGAGACCGAAAGGTCAAGCATGAATCACATAGTTGATGTGATCGAATTAGGGAATGTCCACCCTTGATACTGCACTGATGGCTGTGTTTAACCGGGGGAGGTGCAGAGGATTGGGATCATGTGATCACTAAACGAGTAGAGGGATGTTCGTTTAAGTGGGAGTTCTTTTAGTTAAAACTTGAACTCATTATTATGAACATAGTCTAAACACTTTGCAAGTCCTTTGTAGATGTCTCGCCCACCCACCTTCAACCTTAGCACTTTCCTCGAGAAGGACAAGCTGAAAACTGATGGAACAAACTTCACCGCATGTTTCCGCAATCTTAGGATCCTCCTAGTCCCCTAGAAGTTAACTTATGTCATCGAGGCTGAGCTTCGGGCTAAGCCTGCAGACTCCGCCTCCCAGGATGAAAAGAATGTCTCGCAGTCCAAGGCGGACGATTTCTCCCTCATCGAGAGTGGAATGCTCTATGCCATGGAGCTGGAGCTTCAAAAGCGTTTTGAGAAGATGAATGCTTTTGAGATCATTGAGGATCTCAAGGTCGTCTTTGCTCCACAGGCTCGTGCGGAGAGGTATGATGCTTCCGAGCTCTTCTTCCCTGCTAAAATGGAAGAGCACAGCAACATTAGTGAGCATGTGGTCAAAATGTCTGGCTACGTTAAGCGCTTAAACGCCCTAGATTGCAAAATCCCGGAGGAGCTCGCTATAGATAGGGTGCTGCACTCACTGCCCCTAGCTATAAGAGCTTTGTGATGAACTACAACATGCAAGGGATGACTAAGACCCTTGCTGATGTGTTCACCATGCTCAAAACTGCTGAGGTTGAAATCAAGAAGGAGCACACGGTGCTAATGGTCAACAAGACCACCAACTTTAAGAAACCGTGGCAAAAAGGGAAAGGCAAGGGTAAGAAGTCTAAGAGGGATGGCAGATTTGCTTCCAGCACCTCAAAGACTGCCAAGCCTGGTCCTAAGCCCGGCACTTCATGCTTCTACTACAAAGGGGATGGGCACTGGAAACGCAACTACCCCAAGTACCTCGAAGACAAGCGAGCTGGCAAGATAGCCATCCCGGACAAAGGTATATATGATATACATGTTATTGATATATTCCTTACAAGCACCAGGAGTAACACCTGGGTATTTGATACCGGATCTGTTGCTCACATTTGTAACTCTCAGCAGGATCTGCAGAGTAGGAGGCGTCTGAGGAAGGACGAGGTGACGATGCGCGTCGGCAATGGCTCGAGAGTCGAAGTGATGGCTGTCGGCACCCTGCATCTCCGTCTACCATCAAGATTATTGTTGGTTTTTAATAAATGCTATTATATACCCCCATTGAGTATGAATATTGTGAGTGGGTCTTGCTTGTTGAAGACCGTTATTCGTTTAAATCAGGAACAAATGGTTGTTCAATTTATATGAATGATGTTTTCTTTGTTCATGCTCCTGTATGTGATGGTTTATTCTTACTTGATCTTGATTGTGATACACACATCCATAGTGTTGATGCTAAACGTTGTAAGCATAGTGACGATAATTCCATGTTCATATGGCATTGTCGTCTTGGTCATATTGGCGTAAAACGCATGAAGAAGCTTCATTCAGAAGGGCTTCTTGGATCATTGGATTTCGAATCCCTTGGTACATGTGAGCCATGCCTCAAGGGTAAGATGACTAGGACACCATTCTCCAGAATAGTGGAGAGAGCTGCAGACCTACTTGGGATCATACATACGGATGTACGTGGACCAATGAGTGTCTCAACACGCAATGGTTATCGTTACTTTGTTACCTTTACTTACCACTTAAGCAGATATGGATATATCTACTTGATGAAGCACAACTCTGAAACCTTTGAAAAGTTCAAGGAATCTTAGAAAGAGGTAGAGAATCAACTTAACAAGAAAATCAAGCACCTCTGATCGGATCGAGGAGGCGAATATTTGAGTTATGAGTTTAACATGCACTTGAAGGATGATACATTGCAAATGTATCTATAAAATTTGATGTTCCATGCTTGGTTTTATCCACTTTCTTGTGTTTTGTCCACACTTTGGAGTACTTTTCATATGATTTCTTGGACTAACCTATTAACAAGAGCCACAGTGCCAGCTACCTGTTTTCTGCTGATTTTGGTTCCAGGAAAGTCACAAAATAAATATTCTCGGAATTGGACGGGACAAAATCCAAAGTGCCTATTTTTTCGGAAGTCATCAGATGCCATAATACGAGACGGAGAAGGACTAGGGGCCGGCCACGCCACCTGGCCGCATGGCCCAGCCTGGCCCGCGCCAGGGGGTGGTCTGGCCGCCTCCAGCACCCCCTCGGCCTCTCCTTCCGCCTATATATTACCCTCAGGACGAAAACCCTAAGTACCCGATCAAAAATCCACGAAAGAGTCTGTAGCCGCCGTCATCTCCATACCTAGATTGGGAGGGATCTGAAGCTCTTCCTGGCACCCTGCCGGAGAGGGGAATTCACCCTGGAGGCCTTCTTCATCACCATGCAAGCCTCCGGTGTGATGCGTGAGTAGTTCATCCTTGGACTACGGATCCATGTAGTACCTAGATGGCTGGTTCTCCTCCTTTGTGCTTTCATGTCTAGATCTTGTGAGCTCCGTTCATGATCAAGATCATCTATTTGTAATTCTGCATGTTGTGTTTGCGGGGATCCGATGGATATTGAGATACTATTTCAGATTGATTATTGATTCTATCATGTCTTTGTTATTTGTGATCTTGCATGCTTTCCGTTGTTAGTAGCTATCTTGGCCAAGTAGATGCTAGCAGCTCCAAGAGTTAGTATTTATGCTCAATAGTGGGTTCATGCCTCTGGTAATCTGGGGAAGTGACAGAAATCTCTAAGGTACTAGATGTGTTGTTGCTACTAGGGAGAAAACAACAATCCTTTGTTCATAGAACAATCGTATTGTTTACTTTACATGCAGTTCGTAAAGCAAAAATCTGTTGCTTGCAACTTAATACTGGAGGCGGTTCGGATGATAACCTGAAGGTGGATTATTAGTCATAGATGCAGTTGGATAGCGGTCTATGTATAATGTTGTAATGCCCAATCAAGTCTCAAAGGAGTCAAGATGATTAGTATATGCATGTATTGCTTTCTCGATGTTTGTCAATTGCCCCGCTGTAATATGTTCACCCAGCATGTTATCTATCTAAGGAGAGCCACCTCTAGTGAACTATGGATCCCGGTCCTTGTCTTTTACATTCAATCTACAATCTTTTACTTCTTTGTGTTTACTTTCTGCAAACTTTTACTTCTTTCCATTCGATACGTTTAATCCTTTGTTTTCTGCAAAACACGGTGAGATTGACAACCTTATCGCAAGTTGGGGACAAAGTTATGTGGTTGTGTTGTGCAGGTCTCCATGTTGCTACTAGCACCGGTAGTGTGCCCTGCCAAAGCTCAGCTAGTAACACCTTTGGGGTGTTTCCTTGCTCCTACTGGTTCAATTAAACCTTGGTTTCATACTGAGGGAAACTTCCTGCTGTGCTCATCATACCTTCCTCTTGGGGTTCCCAACGAGCTCTACATCAACATCGCACCAGCATTTTCCTGGCGCTGACACTGAGCCATCAAAGAACTGTGGGATTATCCCACAGCTTACGCCAGCCGGAACACCACAGCGTAATGGTGTGTCGGAACGTCGTAACCGAACCCTATGAGATAGTGTGTGGTCCATGATGTCTTTAACTGATTTGTCTGTGTCTTTTTGGGGATACGCGCTAGAAATCGCCGCTTTTATTTAAACAGAGCACCATCCAAATCCGTGGAGACAACCCCATATGAGATATGGTATGGGAAGAAGCCCAAGTTGTCATTGCTGAAAGTTTGGGGTTGTGAGGCTTACGTTAAGAAACTACAGCCTGAAAAACTCGAATCCAAATTAGAAAAATGTATCTTTGTAGGATATCCAAGGGAAACCGCTGGGTATATTTTTCTACAACCAAGTCGAAGGCAAAATGTTTGTCACAAGAACCGACACCTTTCTCGAGAAAGAGTTTCTGCAAAATGAGTGAGTGGAAGGAAAATTGACTTAGATGAAATTGTTGACCCTTCTCTCCAAATTCCGAGTAGCGAATAGAAGCTATTCCGAAACCGCTCTCCAACATGGAGGAAGAGCTCATTGATGATGATCAAAACAATGACATCGAGACTCCTGAGGTTCGTAGGTCCACAAGGGTACGTGCCACTCCTGATTGATATAGTATCCTTGTAATGTCTGTCATCCTGGATGAACAGGAAGAACCTGCAAACTACAAAGAGGCTATGGATAGTGCTGACTCCGAGAAATGGCTAGAAGCCATGAAATCCGAAATAGGATCCATGCATGAAAACCAAGTTTGGACCTTGGTGGATCTTCCAAAAGGCCGCAAGGCCGTGGAAAATAAATAGATCTTTAAGAAGAAGACAGATGCAAACGGTAACGTGACCGTTCACAAAGCTCGACTTGTCGCAAAGGGGTTTCGAAAAATTCAAGGAGTTGACTACGACGAGACTTACTCTCCCGTAGTGATGCTTAAGGCTGTCAGGATTTTAATAGCAATTGCTGCACATTTCGACTATGAAATTTGGCAGATGGATGTCAAGACCGTGTTCCTCAATGGTCACATTGATGAAGAGTTGTATATGATGCAACCGGAAGGTTTTGTCAATCCTAAGGATGCTGGAAAGGTATGCAAGCTTCAACGGTCCATTTATGGATTGAAGCAAGCATCTTGGAGGTGGAACCAACGTTTCGATCAAGTGATCAAGAGTTTTGGATTCATCCAAAACCAACAAGAGTTCTGTGTTTACAAGAAAGCGAGTGGGAGCTTAGTTGTTTTCCTAGTAGTATATGTGGATGACATATTACTCATGGGAAATGATGTGGATCTTATGAAAAGCGTGAAAGCGTACTTGAGTAACCAATTTTCCATGAAGGATCTAGGTGAAGCTGCGTACATATTAGGAATCAAGATCTATAGAGATAGATCAAGGCGCCTAATAGCATTGAGTCAAAGTACTTACATAGAAAAGATTTTGAAGAGGTTCAAAATGGAGAACACCAACAAGGGTTTCACTCCCATGATGAAGAATTGCAAATTGAGTATGACTCAATGTCCTGTAACGGACAATGATAGAAAGAAGATGGCTTTCACACCCTATGCATCAGCCATAAGGTCTATCATGTATGCAATGTTAAGTACACGACCTGATGTGGCATTGGCTCTCAGTTTGACGAGCCGATACCAAAGTAATCCAGGACCGGATCACTGGACAGCTGTCAAGAATATCCTTAAGTATTTGAAAAGAACAAAGGATATGTTCCTAATCTATGGAGGAAATGATGAAGCTCTAAACGTAACGGGTTACGTAGATGCGAGCTGGAATTCAGATCATGATGACTCAAAGTCTCAAACAGGATTTGTTTTCTTGGTGAATGGTGGGGCGGTAAGCTGGAAAAGCAAGAAGCAGCCAGTGGTGGCACAATCTTCAATGGAGTCTGAATATATTGCTGCGGCTGATGCAGCAAATGAAGCTGTTTGGCTGAGGAATTTCGTCATCGAACTGGGAGTTTTTCCCAATGCGCAAGACCCCGTGACGGTCTATTGTGATAACATGGGTGCTATTGCAAACGCAAAGAAGCTAAGAACTCATTCCACAGCCAAACACATCAAGCTAAGATTTCACATCATCCGGCAGAACGTTGACGAAGGTGAAGTCAAGATTTGCAAAATAGATACGGAACTGAATGTAGCAGATCCTTTGACTAAAGCTCTCCATCAGGAAAAGCACGAACAACAACGAGATTCCATTGGTGTTAGGTTCCTACCTATTGTAAACTAGTTTTGTTTATACTCTAGTGCAAGTGAGAGACTGAAGGAGTTATGCCCTAGAGGCAAATAATAAAGTGTATTATTTGATGTATCTCCTATATGTTCATACTGTGCTATAACTGTGTTAATACGAAACGTTAATACACGTGTGGTATGTAAACAAACCGTGTCTCTAGTTATCTCTAGTGAACTAGTTCATTGGTCATAAGGATGGTCTGTGTTTCAAGATCATGGGCATTTATGCCAACTGACAATGAGGTCATGTTATTAGTTGAATAACATGATAGACAAACATCCGATCGTTATATCTTAATGAGATCTAGTTACAAAGTTCACCATTGATGATAAAACACAGAGAACCTCGCAACCTGATCCTTTGACTGTGCAACATGTAATGCAAAATCACCATTTTCGGAAGAGGCTTTGATGGTTATCAAGAATCATCTCATAAAATGGTGATCAAAAAGATGCCACTCAAGTTTTCCGAAGGGATGTGTTGAGGAGTACATATCAAGACCAGGATTTGTCTAGTCATGTAACGGACAGATACATGTGGCCATCTCGGTGGCGTTGCATTAATGAAGCTTGCAAGCATGTGACTAGGTCACGGAATGCAACGACATGAGAACGAGAAAAACAAGTTCATCGTTAACAAGATCGAACTAAGGTATGGAGATACCTAAGATCAAGTCTCGGATGAATTAGGTATTGAATGACAAAGAGAACGGGGAACGACTATCTCACGGTTCGAGCGATTGTATTCGTGAAACGCACAGGGATCACATGGCCATCCAGGTCCTTTGTTGATCATTGATATGAGAGTAGTCTCAATCATGTCCGGAGTGTTTCTGAACCGAAGGATGTCACGCTTAAGGGTAGAGACGCTTAGGGTAGATGAGGTATCGTATGAGAAATAGAGAGAGAGAAACCAGAATAGTTTCGGTAACATCCGATGGAGACCGGAAGGGGTTCGGAAGGTGTTCTGGAGTGAAGGAATAATATAATATATCTATTTGAATGTTAATTGGAGAATTAATATTAAATATATATTTTATTTTATTTTAAAAGGCTCCTTATTGCTAATGGGCCTCACCCGAAGGGAGGGCCAATAGGGCAAGGCGCCTAGGGAGTGGGGGCCGGCCGGCCTAGGGCTGGTGGGCCGCCCCAGTGGGGCCCACCTAGGGCCGGCGGCTGCCCCTAGGTGGCTGACGGGTGTGGGGATTAGTCCCACACCGCCTGGCCCCTGGGTGGTGTGCCCCCCTCCCACTATATAAAGGGGGCCCCCTCCCCCTTTGGGATCACCCATTCCTCTCATTCTCTCTCTCATCCGCTGAGAACTTCTCCGTAATATTGGGGAGGACCTCGTGGTTGAGTTCTCCACCTTCACGCTACCGTCATGTGATCGGCGATCCGGCATCTACTTCTTCCGCTGCTCGGCTGGATCGGAGTTCGGTTGAGGTCTCCTACACCGGACGTGTGACGAACTTCGGAGGCAGCACACTTGGGGTGCTGCTCGTCTTCATCAATATACGCCTTCCTGCGTAAGGCGTGCCTCTGTCTGCAAATGTATGAATACTATATTCGTTCTCCGTTACTTATGTCTACATAGTATAGATCCTGGTATTAGTGTTTGAGTAGATAGAAATTTTTTGTTTTCTGCTGCGGAACCCAACACTCCTCCCTACCCACTCCTCCCACCCCCTCCTCCCACCCCGAAACCGGCATCGCACCGCCAATCCTTCAAAAGGGTCGTCACAGAACCCCTTTTTTGTGCCTCCCATATAAGCCTCCATTCAGGCCTCTTGCCATCGACTGTAGGCCTTGTTTTCATCGCTAGAGTTGGCCACTAGTTGCCGCCAGCGCCGTCCGCGAGATTTCTAGCCCTGTCGTGGCCAAGGCCTGGTAGATCCAGGCAGGAAGGTGCTCTGGGTCCTAGGACGGCCACTACTGGGTACTCGCACCGGCCAGGACCAGACAATCTTGTCTGTCAGCCCCTCGAACCTACCTTGTTCTAGGCCGTAGGCCAACCTGTTCGACCATTTGTTCGGCCGGGACAATACGGGTTTTCCCCTCTTTCTTTATTTGCTGTACACAATGAATGGTTGTGTTTCTTTGATTTCATTCAAACAATCTTGCAAACAATGGACAACTCGAATGATTTGTTTGATCATATGTGGAAATTTTTGGCGAACCAACCTTGGCCACCCGAGGAGAACTAGTCCGCTTCTTTGATTTATCATTTAATTTCTTGTTTTTTTATTGTGTGAACAATTTGTGGACCATGGTACTTAATTTGTTGTAAACTATGATGCTTAAATTTAATTTTAAACTATTTATAATATGTGAAAATGTGTGTCCTATGGACGAATTGACGGAAAATGAGAAAAAAATGCAACAAGCCAGAGAACGGACAAATGGGCGGCACCATTGGGAGAACCAACCTGGTCTGCGAGGACCTGGACCAGACGGTTGTCTTCCTCGCCCCTCCAATGGACCAAAATGTTCAAATAGATTGTCCGATTTGCTGGAGGGGGCCGTTGGAGATGTCCTAAGAGCATCTCTAGCAGATACAACAAACCCACATACTATGAAACCATGTTTGCAGTACGGAAATAGCGCAGAACAGATGCACTAAAACGGAACTGCATATTTAAAAACATCAATTGGCACCAGATTCATACATATGGGGGAGGTTTTTGATCATCAAGATTGACATATTTATAGCAAAAATCGATATCGTGTCCTGCATCTAGACTAGCCCTAGCATCTACCGGCGTTACCTACTCACCGGTCTTCTACGGCGTCATCGGCGCCTACTCCTCATCGGAGGCGTTAACTACTCACCGGTCTTCTACGGTGTCATCGGCGCCTACTCCTCATCGAAGTCGCTGGTGTCGTCGGAGACGAAGAAGCCGGGGCTGGCCTGGTGCTCCTGCTGCGAGCGGCGGAGGATGCGGCGGAGCTAGCGCTACTCGCAGTCGTGCTCGAGGCGGCGGTGCTTCGCGTGGTCCCACATGTCGGATTTGAGGGTCCCGAGCTAGTTGAACTTTGCCTCACAGAGCCCGTCCTCCTCCTCCACGCTGTCGTCGTCCTCCCCCGCGCTGTCGTCAGAGACGTGGCCCGACCGAGCCGGCGCGGGAGCGGGAGCCGGAACACGCACCAGCGGCGACGACGCAGGGAGGCGCGGGAGCTTCCCGCCTCCGTGCGTGGCAGGCAAACCCGAAACCGGCCCAGACTGGGGAGGACGAGTGGATGCGCGAGGGGACGTCCTCCTCGCTCGGCGGTGGCGTGCGAGCTTGGGCGCCGAAGCTCCCTCCGCGCCGTGTGGAACCGCAGCCTCATCCGGCCAAATTTCGGCACGATTGGTCGGCCATGGCTAGGAGGGGTGGCTGGGAGTTGCTCGTCCAACCAAATTCTGGCACGATTGGCCGGCCATGGCTAGGAAGGGTGACTGGGAGGTGGTGGGCGGCGGCGATTTGATGGCCGACGACAAAGGTTGCCGGAATTAGGGTAGGACGGTGGCGGCGAGGGTTTCTACGAGTGGGGAAGAGGGGAAATGGGATGCGGTTTACCCCAATTCGTCCCTTCCCACCGAATATATTCGGGACGGATGGGCAGGAATGCGGGAAACCGCAAAAAAATTGCGATTTTTAGCATGATGCGGTATCTGGAAAGGTCATCTTTTGGGTTCGGTTCCACGTATTAAAATTTTACGGGCGGCATGCAGGCGCCCCTTCTTAGGATCCACAAGCATCAGTAATGGACAAATTTCTGTTATTCCAAAAAGAATCAAAATCACAATTTAGCAGACGACGAGACCTTTTTCGAGTTCCTACTGTACATCTAAACTCCTACAAATGCAACGTATACATACACTTGAATCATATGAATCATACGGCAATCTTAAGTCCTGGCAACATTCAACACTAAAATGCTGTACGTACTACGTACGGGCGAAGGTCGACGTGACCAGGAAATTCTTCCCATGACATGCATCATGTTCTAATCCCGTTAGCTGTGCATCCAGCCTCCAACTTGTCCTCCATCCTCTTCAACCTGACATTGGGCATCAGCATCGATCGTCGAGTCAAAACCCACAGCCCCTTTGAATGAGTGATCTCACACGAATTTTACAAAATCATGCGCGAATTTTCTTCTCTTTACCTTTGCGGCGGTGAAGGTGACGCCAACTTTGATGGCGCCGTGGTAGGAGTTGTCGACGGTGACCACGCTGTACTTGGCCGGGTTCAGCTCCCACCTGCCTTTCTCCATGCCTATGCTGATCACATCGGTTATGTTGATCCTGCAATGGGCCGACACAGAAAACTTGGAGGTTTAGATTCAGATTATATTTTCCTTCCTTCTTCTGCCCTTCTTAGCCGCATCCACAACCCGATCAATCAGTAGCAGTACAGTACTACTCACGTTGCTTGGCCTAGGAAGTCGTCCCTGGAGAAGTTGTCGTGGTCCATGATCCGGAGGACGAGCTTGTGCTGCACGTTGGCCGCCGTGGAGCTGATCTGGAACTTGAGCACCTCGTTCCAGCTCGGGTTCCTCCCTGCATCTGCATTATTGGTTGGTTCATACGTTTAGGAGAAAGATCACAGGTACTGTCCGTCGTCGATTTATCAGAGTCAATAGTGGGTGGGTACAAATCAGGAAAGGAATTTCTGTCGAGGCGAGGAATGAAATCAGAGAGTTGTCAGAGAAGCACTGCAGACCTCGGGCGGTGCTGCTCTTGCGCTCCTGGCTCCGGTACTGCACGATCACATACGGGTCTATATTCCCTGCAAGTACAGGCAAAATTCGGAATCGATCAATCTCCGGCCACGAGAAGGGAGCAAATCCGAAGCGAAAACAAGAAGACGCGATGGTGGTGGTGGTAGTTGGACGGAGGACTGACCTAGGAAATCGGTGCCGGCGAGGCCCTTGGCGTCGACGAGGTGCACCTCCAGAAGACCACGCCCCATCGTCTGTCTCTCGGAACCTAGTCACTATCTTCTCTCCTGGCCGGCCTAGTCACTATCTTCTCTCCTGGCTGGCAGCTCCGTCCTCTGGTTTCTTCGTCCAAGACTCTGATCTCGGCCGTGCTCTGAACAGTTGTCGTTTGGGAATTGTGAGATACCACAGCTGGCGTGTGCCTCCGTAGTATTTATGCACATTTGCTTCTGTGGCTGCCCGCTCGAACAAGTCAAAACTTTGGAGCCGTCGCTAACGTGAGAAAGCTCCTACCTTTCCAGTAGCACTAGATCTGTTTGGACCGGTTCAAGTCTCCCCTTTGCTTCCCACCCTCCTCCCCTTCCCGCGCGAAAACAAGGTGGAGCAGCCTTCGCCGTTTTTTAACCGGAATCCCATGGAAACAACCTACCCGTTGGCCACTCGACAGTACAGTAGAACCAGTCTTCGCTGCCAAGAACATGGGTCTTCTCGCGACTTGGATTACTTAATTAATGTGGAGCTTCCTTCTATCCTGTACAACCAGGGTAATACTGTAGAGGACAACGACGTGAGTCTGCCAAGAATTTAGCAGACGTCTCCCAAACTCAAGCGCGTATTGAAAATTCTCATCGTTTCAACGTTCGTACGCGAGTGTTGCCACGCGCACGTGTGCGTGATCCTCGGACGAAGAAATTTATAAAATAAACTCGCGGTGAAAGGATTTTACGAAGCTAACTCTCGTGTAAAGGCATTATACTCAACAGGGTAACACCCTTCTGACAGGCGTTAGCCATTACACTAACTGCCAGCATGCCACGACAGGTCCAGCAGACCCCCTCTCGGTAACACATTTGATAGGGGAGACGGGCCCGCTGAAACCTGCCGGGTCATGCTGGCAGCTGGCCAAAAAAACATAAATCATTCAAGACATATGTTATATAAAAGGATTAGTTTTATAAAATTATTTTGTCATAAGTTTATTTTTTAAAAGAAATTTGTCTGAAGGGTTATTTTTGTCTATTTTCACCAAGACGTGCACTCTGTTGGCCAAATCTCGTCCATGAAAATTGAAATCCCAACACGATGAGATGGAAGAAGAAGAAACATACTCGACCATGGTTGTTGATAGATTCGCACCATAAAAGTCTAACGCAACTACTCCCTCTTCTGAAATACTCCCTCCTCCGTTTAGAAATATAAGACGTTTTAGCTTTGTGAATCAAATGTATCTAGACGTCTTTTAGTGTATAGGTTCGTAGAGGCTAAGAGCTAGTGAACCTCCTCGAAACAGGCTTTACGCCCCGCTATATTAATATAGCAACCACCCGAAACATAGATTCGAAACAAGCTGGGCCCGAACAGCACAGGCCAAGTCCAAAACAAAAACAAGAAGAAAGAAAAGAAAACAAAGCCGACATCGGCGGAGCGACGAAAAGGGAGATGACTCGCAACTGTAGCGCCATCCGGAAAGGTACCACCACAAATCTAGCAATCCAAAGCGCCGCGTACCAAGCAACACCTCCAAGAAGGGGGAGTGACGATGACGACACTGTTGCCCGGACTGGTCCTAGAGTTTCCCCCGGTACGCCATGGGAGGCGGGGAGGAGATGCCCCCGACGCCCTTCAGGAAGGACGGCGATACCCGCTGACGTCACCACGTCGGTGTCAAAGTGACAAGGATTTCTGCCGATCCCTCCAACGACACCCTCCCGGACACTTTGTACTGCTCCACCACGCTCGTCACCCACGTGCACGCGCCCGCACGGTCTTGAAGTCATCACCGCCGTCACACCGAGAACCACGGACGAGGCCGGCAAGAGCGAGGGGGCAGGACCATCGGCGAGGGTAGGCATGACATCAACACGCGGGAGAGAACTACCTCCACCGCCCGAAGGCGATAACCGACCGGATGCGGCAACAAGACATACCAGGCCATCTTGGCCCGGCCGAGCCCGACTAGGCTTGTGAAGTCCCGCCGCCGCACTGCAGCAAGGGTGTCGTCGTACATGCCAACCCTAGCACTAGGCTCTACTCCTCCCTCCACCAGGGGATCCGCCACCTCGGCAAATCCCTGCCGCCAAGCAGCAGCTCCGTCGCCACCGAGCTCACCCGGGCCTACCGGACCGCCGTTGGTCTGAGGATCAGCGACCACCCCTTTCCACCCCCATGGACGAAGGGACGCCCGCGTAGACCACCTTCTGGGGCGCCGCCCCGGCTTCCACGAACTCGAGCCAAGGCTCTGGCCACCGCCACAACGCACAACCGCCGAGAAGGACGGTGGGGCAACGCTTAGACTTGCAGTCATCGAGCTGCACGGTAGCCTAGGGGAGGGGATCTGCCCTCCATCACCTTGCGGTGAGTGTCGTCTGGGCGAGCAGTAGTGCCAACAAGGCCAAGATCAAGCCCAGATTAGGCCCGGCTAGGCTCAGATCTAGCCCGGCTAGGCCTAGATCTAGCCTGGCCAGGCCCGGATCAGGCCCAGATCGGGTGTCGTCGGAACCGCAGCCACGCTGCTGCTGCCAGGCCACCACGCCGCCGGCGAGCTGCGCCTCTAGTCGCGCCTGCCGCCGCCACTACCCTAGGGTGACGCCGCCATGCCCCGCCGCTAGAAACTCGGTCGCGCCGCCGCAGCTGCGCCTTCCAATCCTGGCATTGACAAGCGCCCGCACCGCCGCCAGGGAAGGCCCGTCCCACGCCGCCTAGGGGACACGCTCCGCACACGTAGTCGCCGGTCGAGTTGGTCGTCCCCGGCCGAAGCCACCGCCGCCAGCTGCTCCCTCCTGCAAGGAATCTTCGGTGCCAGGCGGAAGAAGACCCACCGCCGCCGGCACTGCTCGGACTTTGCCCGGCGGCGCTCGCCGACGGCGGCAGGGGGAGGAGGAGAGGGTGAGGTGGGTGGCAGAGGGGATTGGGGTTCTGTCTCGGTCACCCAGACGGGAGGCGACACGAGACCTTTTTTGTCAGATGAATCGATCACTCGGAGTGAACCTATGCATAAAAAGAGTCTAGATACATTTATAAACTAAAATGTCCTATATTTCTGAACGGAGGGAGTAACTGAATTGAATTTGTCTAATCTTTACTATTAAAAGGCCTATGGTCTTGATGGTCGGTAGGTCGCTTTAGAACTGTCCCTGGATTTTAAACAATTTACATTGTTATGCCACCGTGAAGCGAATATACCGGTTTTATTTTATTTTCGCCTCCCCCTGCTCACGCGTTTTCTCCCATCCCTCGTCGCTTCCTCAGACCCTCTCCGAGCGGTGCTCCTCGGCTCAGAGGCAGCGGGACTTCCCATGGTCTCCGGTCGGGTAGTTGCTTTCCTACGGCGAGGATCAAGGCGTGCTCGCATCGACCCAACTTGCGGCGCCCTCCAATCTCCTACAACGAGCTAACGGGCGGCGACCTCAAATCCCCTGCATATAGCCGGTGCCGTCCACCTTCTCCTCGCGCGGCACACCACGCGGTGGTTGGTGTTGCAGAGTGAGAGCAGGGCCAATCGGGGATAAGGAGCCCGGGCATGACCGTGTGCGAGGCAAGGAGGACGGCCAGCGGGTGGTTGGGCGCGTCGCGCACATCACGCGCTAGCGTGCCACAGCCCCCACCCTGCACGAGTCAGCTAAGGGCGCGAGTGCGGCTGCAGCTCTCGGGCACGCAAGAGAGGGAATACGCATGCGAGCACAACAGCTAGGGCCAACACTCTCTGTTCTCGGCCGCTTGCTCCCTGCTTGTTGGCCGGCAGGTGCTCCCTGCGCAGCAGCTCTCGACCCAATCCCGCTCCCCATCTCGCTGCTGCTCCGTCCCGTCGCCCACCCAACTACGTCCTCCGGAGCGTATCATCTCCCCAGGCCGGTGGGCTTGCGGCGTGCCCTGCTGGAGGCCGACGATGTTGGGCGAAGGCGAACATGGCCGCATCGGGTGCCCTGCTGAAGGCGGAGGAGGCCAGGGCACAGGGGACAGCCTGAGCGGTGGCTCGTGATGTTTAGACCAGAAAAATGCCTGTCTGCTCATGGTACAGGTGGTCTTGCTGCTCCCTCTTGGCCTCCATGGAGTCTATAGCTCCAAGTGATACAAAGATATAAAGCAAATACAGCCGAGAAAATGATTTAATTGGTGGATTTGAGTTTCGAATTTGGAGATTTGCTGGATTTTGCTTGCTGGTTTTGAGACGAAATTTGAAGATATTTGGTGAGGAAAAGAGGAGCTCGTGACATGTCAACAAGATGAACTGTGCAAGATAATGCAGAATAGAAAATATCTTTTGAGGGTGTCGCTGTCAAAGTTCAGAAGAATAACTACTTGGTCATAAATTTAAAGGAAGTGCACTTGCAACTTTGAGAACGGAAATCCTAGACTTACGGAACGGTGCTTACGGAAAAGACCTACGGGATGATGTGGAATCAGTTGGTTCTGCCTTCGTGATTTCAGGGCTAAAAATCTCTCGCCGTAATTCCACGTACGTCTGTAGCTGAGATTCCGTAAAAAATTGCCCGTAGATGTAGCATTACTCTCTGCAGAATTACATATACAATATATATATCTGAACTTCCCGTAGAAAAGGTAAATAGTGGGTCGGCCTCCTATTCAAATAAAAATCTAATGGTGGGATTTGTAAATATAACCAATCTAGGTAGTTTTAGCTCCATTGATGGCCAGGCTCTAGATAATTCGGGCAAGTAGCAATAGTACTTAATTTCTTATGATGTTTGTTCCTGCAAGGCTACGATGTTGGCAACATGACTAATAAAACTTAGAAATAAAACATGGTACATTAGTTCTAGCACGCATGGCGCAGATCAAGACTTGCACTCCGGTATTTAGATAGTATAAAATACTTCAAAAAATATCAATCCACTGCAACACACATGCATAGGTGCTATATTACTCCCTCTATCTCAATAAATATCATAGATACTTGCGACATCTATTTTGAGACGAATGAAATACTTCAGATTTATGAATCAATTTTGTGGATTAAAATCGGTTGAAAGATATATCATGTTGATGATTAAAAAATTACCTCAATTTACGCCATTATATCAAGACTTTCTGTATCACCAATGCTAGAGAGTTAAACTATTCGATCTAGAGGTGCCGTGGCAACACACGGGCATTTCGGTAGTATATCTAGATACATTCGAATCTAGACAAACTCAAATCATTTATTTCTGTACGGAGGGAGTATACGGAATAGATCTAGGATCTGGACGTTTGGCTCTTCATCCTACCTAGTCTTAGGGATTTTCTCGGTACAACCCCCCATCTCAAATGCCTAGAAACCCGGCCTATACACATATGCAAAACGTTGTATATTTACGTATAGACATACAGATCGGGGGTAATACCCACGAAGAGGCATAAGGCAGTCTTCCCGCACACGACCCGAGCCGCCCAACTTCATCTGCGCTGATCACCGCTGCTGCTAAGGCGACCACGGGATCAAGACTGCCAACAGCCATCGTCGTTGTAGAAGGATAGAGAGGAAGAGAGATTGGAGGAATATGATGGATGTATTATTGAGCCATGGACGAGTATATATAGACGTACAGGGAATCATCTTGGAGTATAAGACAAGTTAGGCTAGAGTCCTAACTATCCTACACTACCTCAATTACCGCGTACACGTATATTCTAACATCCCCCGCAGTCGTAGCGGGAGCGTCGTGAACAACTGAAACGTCGCGGACGGTCAGACTGGAGAGAAACCAAAGTAGCATTCAGTGGGCTGAAATCCCCCCGCAGTCCGAGCGGGAGTGTCGTGGACGGTGTCGCGGCGTGAAGCTTGGACTGTAGAGGATGCTGGTGAAGCTCAAGCGAGGTGGAAGCCCTTGTGCCGATGTCGAGGGAGCCGAGAGCGTTGGGTGGTGCCGTGGTCGGGGTAGCTGTGCCAGGGGTCGCCGTGGTCGATGTCGTGGCCGGTGTCGAGGAAGCCGCACATGAAGCCGCATGCACATAGTGCGCGAGGAGGATGACGGAGACGCGTCGAGGCAGTCGTTGGGGGTGTCGATGCCGAAGTCGATGCAGTCCGAGCCGTCGAGGACGAGGTGCGGCCATAGTTTTGCCAGAACTAGACGCACGTCGGGGACGAAGGCATACTCTGGTTTTTCCAGAACCGAGTATGCAAGAAGAATTCGTTGGTGACGCAGTCGAAGAAGACGTTGTCAAAGCCGATGAAGACGAGGCGTCCGGCGCGAGTTTGCCAGACTCGGGAACGCGTCGGGGACGAAAGCACTTCCGGTGTTGCCAGTACCGGGCATGCGAGGGGTGGGAACCATCATGAACTTGTCGCCATGTCAGAGGGACTAGCAGAGGAGGCCACCGGAATCGTCGCGGTTGCAGATCGACGAAGATGTCGACCCTGCCCGCGGTTCTCGGAGTAGAGTAGCAGGTGGTGTAGACGGGAACGAGGCGATGACGCGGGCGACGAAGTCGAGACAGTCGAAGATGTAGAAGGCGGCGGTCCAGCGGTGGCCTGAGTGCTCATGCTGGACGCCTAGAAGGCGCGGGGTAGTCGGCGGGACCTACGATGGCGAGAAGTCAGCCTGCAGGTTACCTAGTGGAGCGCGGCGGTGGTGCTCTAAGTAGAGCCAGGCGCGGACGGTGTCGACGCGGACGGTGTCGCAGACCCTGGCGCCGTGGGACCGGGTGAGGTGACGAAGACGCGCGTAGACGGTGGCGATCCGCGCCGTAGGAGAGGGCGCGGTGGAGGCCGAGGGCGTCGATGCGCGGGCACGGTGAAGTAGACTGCGCGCAGCAATGCCACGGCCTGAAGGCGCGGCGTGGCTGCAGGGCGCGAGTCGGGGCAGCAGCTGGAGGCCACCGGCGCGTACGCGCTTGTGAGGTGCATTGGCAGCCGGTAGGCGGAGACCAAGGCGGCGGCGCTGCGACCCGAAGGGGCGACGCAGCGGCAACCCATAGCTCGATCGGTGGTAGGCGCGTGCTCGGGGACGTGCTTGGCGTAGATGGGCACGGGACCGGTTGATCAGACCGACGGTGCGCCGTATGCATCATGGCGTGGACGGCGCGTAAATCGGAGTCGATGGCGGCGTTGTCCGTACAGTCCTGGGAAATGACGACGAAGACAATCCGAGGGGGGTCGGCCGCGGCAGCCTCTCGAGGAAGCCGTAGGAGCCGGCCGCTGGGCGCGGCAGCCTGCCGTGAGGCCGCGACAGCCTGCCGAAGCAGGCGCGGCGGCAGAGATGGCAGACGCACGGGCGCGGTAGATCGTCGATGCCGATGGTCGGAGTAGAGGCGCGGCGATGACGACGACGGTGGGCGACTCAATCCGATCTAAGATCGGTAAACCAAAAAAGAAAACCGATCAAGAGATCGGAAAAAAAGACTTGCAGGACAGCCGATCACGGATCGGCGGACGAGCCCTGCGTACGGGTCACGCAGCCCCCGGCGGAGATCATGGAGATCGACCTCCCCGGGAGCGGCGCGATACGAAAGCGCGTGCGACGGCTAGGTCAAGGATCTTGCCGCTCTGATACCATGCAGAAGGATAGAGAGGAAGAGAGATTGGCGGAATATGATGGATGTATTATTGAGCCATGGGCGAGTATATATAGATGTACATTGGATCATCTTGGAGTACAAGACAAGTTAGGCTAGAGTCCTAACTATCCTACACTACCTCAATTATCGCGTACACGTATACTCTAACAGTCGCAACCGCTGCCGCCATGTGTCCGTCGTGTCGCCAGCCATGTTGCCGGACTGTCCGGCCGGTCACCGGGCATGTTCTCGGACTGGCCGGCCAGTCGCCGGACATGTTTCCGAACTATCCGACGGGTCGCCGAACAAGTCTCCAGATATGTTCCTAGACTCTTCAGCGGGTCAACTCGCCACCATCAAGCCCGCACGTCACCACCGTGCTACCGTCAAGCTTACATGCCGTCGTCATGCCGCCGCCAACCATGCCGGCACACACCTACAAGGCCAGTCCGACGTGTGCGCCGGCCAGATCCACCTCAGAGTCACCGCCACCGGCTCGCCAAACACAACCGCCACCGCCACCCGCTCGCCGGTCATGGACATTGCCGACGATTAGCCGCCGTACAACCGTACTAGTACGCATACATTTGCTATAACGACGTATAATTTGGCTGGGATATATGAGTTTTTTACAAGGCTACGTATAACCAGTTAGTAAAAAGCGATCACAGATGTCTTTGTATTTGAGTTTGGCCGAGTTTTATAAGAGTTTGGGGGAGGGGCGTGCCTGGAGCAAGCCTCCTAGTCTTATACTACCACAAGGCTCGTGACACCACACGATGATTAGATCGGGATTGTTGGTCGAATTGAAAACAAGAATAGGAGATTCACTCGAGGAAAGAAACATACTCCTAAGATCAATAAAATTAAGGCATCATTGACAGTGATTTCTGAATTGTGTATGGCAAAATTATTTAAAGGCTAGGCAGCCGGCAGCTGCTTGCGCTGTTACTTTGGCTGTGTCTTGGTTGTTAATTACTATCAGTAAGATAGATGCACCGAACAAACACTTGCTGACTTCTTAAGAGGTAAAAGTCTAAACATGGATGATTGCCCGGCATAAACAAATAAATGATGAGATGTGATGACACCTTTTACTTATCCATTTTGTACGTGAGTACATGATTACGGGTTCAAATCATTTTGTGTCAGACGCTGTAGGTTTTCTTAGACATACAAAGAAGTTAAGACTGTCCAACATCATGAAGAAAGAAATTTAAATTCGGTCTCTTCACCTGGTAAGAGAGAACTTGACTGTGAGAAAATATCTCATTTCCATCGTCTCATAATAATGACTTAATATGTACTCCCTCCGTTCGGAAATATAATCGGAAATATAAGATGTTTTAGCTTTGTGAAAGGAGTGTATCTAGACTCCTTTTAGTATATAGGTTCACTCCGAACCTCTATGAACCTATACACTAAAAGACGTCTAGATACATTCGATTCACAAAGCTAAAACATCTTATATTTCTAAACGGAGGGAGTACTCCTTATTGTTAGAAATAAGGGTTTTCTACTCTCGTGTCCCTGGTTCGTTAGTTGTACTCAGTTTTCCCCAGCCGCTTAACTTTTTCTCAGTTTTCCCCTCCCTCTAGTTTGAAACCCCTCGCAGACGCTCGGACGGGAGGGTTGCCGTCTGGTCAGAGGCCTTGATCGTTACCGGTGACGGCTAGGGAGCCACGGTGGTTTTGAATTGACCGTTGCTTTCGAATTGTGTTGACTGTTGACTGGAGGAGCTCACCCAAAGCTTTCCCCTCCGCCCGAGACTGGAGGAGCTCACACACCGCCCCTCCGCCGCCATGCCGTCCTGCCCTCCTACCTTATGGCGTCGTCCGCCGCCGAGCCGCCCCCGCCCCCGCCACCACCCCCGGGAGGCGGAGAGGGCTCCGCCTCCACCAGATCTGGATCTACCCCTGCCGCGGAGTTTGTATATCCGTCTGGTGTGCCTTCTCTTCCCGTCAGCCGCGGAGACGATTGGGAATCGGAGGGATCTAACGCATGGATTCCATCTGGGTAAGCATCGTCTGCCTATGTGAATTAACAGTAGGCAGTTTTTGAGCGCCAATCGTTGTTGCTCAACTAACTGCGTTGCTTTTCGAATAGGATTGATTCAGCGCTGGCTTTTCGGCTGGTGGTTAGGCTGGATTCTAGCTTTACGCGTGATTCTAAATGCTATAAGAATGGGTTTTGCTTCCCTGCGGTGGTTGCAACCACCATCTCGTTGAGGGATTTGAAAGCTAACATCTACTATAAGTACACCTGGAGCTCTCGCGATGCAGTTCATTTCGAATATTTCAACAGCACGGAGCGAAGATTTGTTCCACTAATTTCCGACGACGATCTGGGAATTCTTTTTTGCTTTGAATGCTTCTTGCCGGTTCGGTAAAATTCGTATCCATGTGGACAGGGGCCAGGCATCATCTGGTGCTGGGGCATCATCAGGTGGTCGGGCATCATGTCTCTCTACTGCTGCTGCCTCTGCTAATAGTGTGCGCCGCGGCGCTCCTTGTAGGTCCACAGCAGCACCATCTGTCCCCAGTGCTAGTGGTAGCCAGATCGTTCCTGCGGAGATTGGGGATCAGTCTCCTCAAGATGATGAGGATGAGTTGATGTTTCCTAAATTGGTAGATCGATGCAGTAAGCAGGCAATGGAGGATCAACGGATGGAAGATATTGCTTTTAGTACCAGATTTGATGGCACTGATGATGAAGAGAAGAATGAGAACAATGACAACCTCGTTTTAGCCGATTACGAAGGTGATGACTTGCCAACAATTGAGTGGAACAGGGAGGATCCTCAGCTTGCAGAAGGCACCGTATTTCAAATGATGATGGACTGCCGTAATGCAATTACTACATATTGCCTTCTCTCTAAGAATAATTATGAGGTTATTAAAAGTGAGCCAGGTAGGTTCACAGTTAAATGCCTATACAAGAGGTGTAGGTGGAGGCTGCATGCATCCACAATGCGCAGAAGCACCTTGGTTCAGGTACTACGCAAACCAGTTGTGTATTTTAGATCACGGTGTAATATTTGTTAACTGTTACTGACATCCCTTATCATTATGTTTCAAATAAAGAAGAATGAGCACGTCCATGCTTGTCCACCTCGAGGGGGAGAGCCAGAGGTGAAAAAAAAGCTAGCGAAGACTAGGTGGTTGGCAGATATAATCCTAGATTGGCTGAGAGAAACTCCTTCACTTGGTCCAACAGCACTCCAGAAAAAGATGGTTGAGAAGTTTCAAATAAAAGTACCTTACATGAGGATGTTCTATGCAAAGGAAATGGCTCTTGACAAGATCAATGGTCCATGGAATGAAAGCTTTCAGTTGCTTTACACTTTCAAAGCTGAAGTGGAGATGGCTAGTCCAGGCAGTGTTGTAGCGATAGACAAGCATACAGTTCCCTACAAATTGAAAAGCGGGAAGGTAATGCACAAGGAATGTTTTAGAAGGGCTTTTGTTTGTTTCAAAGCTTGCTGGAAAGGCTTTCTGGACGGTTGCAGGCCTTATTTGGCCGTGGATGCAACAGCTCTTCATGGCAGGTTTAAAGGACAGCTAGTTGCTGCTACTGCAGTTGATGGACACAGTTGGATGTTCCCTGTTGCTTATGGAGTTTTGGAGGTTGAGTCAGAGGAAAGTTGGACTTGGTTTCTGCAGAATTTGCGCGACCTTATAGGTCATCCAACATGACTTGTTATCCACACAGACGCTTGCAAAGGTTTGGAGAGTGCGGTAGAAGCAGTATTCCCTGGAGTGGAGCATAGGGAATGTATGCGACACTTGGTACAGAATTTTACAAAGAAATTCAAGGGTAAAGTTTTTACTGACAACCTATGGCCAGCTTCATACACATGCAGCTCTAGGAAGCATCTGTTTCATTTGGATGTGTTGTATAAACAAAAACCTAGGGTGAAGGAGTACTTGGATGAACATCATGGTAGGGTGTGGTCAAGAAGCCAATTCAATGAAATTTGCAAGGTAGACTATGTAACAAGTAACCTTGCGGAGAGTTTCAATTCAAAGGTCAAGTCATTGAAAGGGCTTATGCTGTGGCAAATATTTGATAAGATTAGGCAGATGATCATGATAAAGATCGATCTGCGTCAAAGAATTGCATCCACAAAATATGCTGGCCATCTCATGCTCCCATCTTTGATTAAGTCTTTGCATGACAGGGCAAAACAATTGAAGATGCAATGCGTCAGAAAAGGAATGGAGGCTGAGGTAACCTACACTGACAGTAAAAACAGGCAGTGGAGGTATCCAGTGAGTTTGGTTGATAGGAAATGCCATTGTAGGGGATGGCAGATCCGTGGGATACCCTGCATACACGCATTGTTTTTCATGAGTGTTATAGGGGGTGAAGAAGGTGAAGTTGATCAGTATGTGTCAGATTATTTCTCTGTTGCCAAATTTAGGGCTGCATATGCTATGAATGTTCCTACCTTGTTGGGAAAAGACCAATGGATGACAGTCGATCCAGGCTTCAAAATGTACTCTCCAGTTTTGACTAGACCGGCAGGTAGGCCGAGGAAGAATAGGATCAGAGCTAGTGCAGAGGGTGGTGCACCGATTTGAAGACGTAAGTGCAAACATTGTGGAATCCCTGGACACATTGCTAGACTTTATAAAAATGATGTTGACCCAGCTCTTGGAATGGAAGATCAGGCGGGAGCAGCAAATGCAGAGGAGAATGAAGCAGCAATTCAACATGAGGAGATTGAAGCAGCAATTAAACATGAGGAAATTGAACTGATGGATCGAGAGCTGATTGAACCGATGGATCTAGAGCTGGTTGAACCGATGGATCGAGAGCAGAGGGAACAGATGGATCGAGAGCTGCTTGAACCGATGAGTCTAGAGGAGAGGGAACAGATTCACAGAGAGTGCCTTGAATTTAATATGGCCCAGCTGAGTGCTAACTTCGAAGAGCAGATTGCAGAAGAAAAAGCACAAGAAGAAGAAGAACAAGAAAGAGGGCAAAAGGAAGGTAGACACCGGTAATATCCCTGGTAGGGTTACCCGGAGTAAGGTGGTGGCCCCAGCGAATCACACCAGGAGCAAGAGAAAGATTTTATTCTGAACAATTAATTTTAATTTGTATGAACAATTTGTATTGGGGATCCCTTTGTATTGAACAATTTAAATTTGTATGAACAATTTGTTTGGGGGTTCCCTTTGTATTGGGGTTCCCTTTGTATTGAACAATTTGAATGTAGGGATCCCTTGAATGTATGTGTTAAGCCACATTTAAGCCACATTTATCATTTTCTCTAGGATTTAGGGTTTTAGGGTTTAGAGTTTACGGTTTAATTCAAAATAATTCAAAACTTGGTGGAACCTTCCCATGGAATCTTGTTATGTTACCTACAACCTAGAGAAATAATAATGGAAAAGGAAATATAGAGATATGAAGTTTTTACGCCAAAAACTTCAAAACCACTTCCTAGTCCATGAGCTACTAGCTATGAAGATGCAGGGCTTTCTACTCAACACACCTCCCAAATACCCACTATGCTTCCAAACTTTGTCCAAATGAGTCCAAATTCGTCACACTTGTGTATCTTTGAATTGCAAACAATATCACGTCGGCCAAAATGTACTATACTGTTCAAATAACACAATTTTACAATTTTTATGCCAAAAGCTTCAATTTCCCTTAGTCCCTTTATTATTTGGGTGCCCCTGTTTTACTTAGTGTTACTCAGTTTTCCCCCTCCGGGCCCACTTGTTTTACTCTGTCCTACTCAGTGTTGCCCTTCCGATAAACATTTCCTCACTTTTCTCCCTCTTAGTTCTACTCAGTTTTCCTCACTTGTACTCACTGGCTAATCTCTGATTGGTCGAGATGTATGTCACACGGATCTTGGTTGGTTGAAAGCTCAACGAACGCTTGCACCGTTCGATCATTTATGATCGGACGACCTGTATATCTCTCTCTACCACGATGGAAGCATATGGAGAGAAGAGCAGAGCACATACCTACCAACCCTGGCAGTCGCATATTCCAGTCGCATCTTCCTCTCTCCTATTTCCTCTCTTACTCCGGCGGTCGCGGCGGCGTGGATCTAACCGTGCGTGCGGCGGCGCGTGGATCTAAGAGTGCCGGTGAGGATCTAACCCTCAGAAATAGTTGAAATGTCTCTCTCTGTCTCACTTTCGTTTCTCTTCTCAGATCTGTTGATGGTGAAGAACACCAAGACGGCGGCCGTGCCGACAGTGGTCATCGATGGCAAGATCATTGAAGCCATCGCCTACAACATCGCTTCGACGGCGCAGATCCAGCATTCAATGTCGGAGCCTGTTGATGTATCACTTCCGTTGCCCTCCTCAGATCCGTTGCTGATGAAGGACACCAAGACGGCGGCCGTGCCGCAGTGCTCATCGATGCCACGAACATTGAAGCCATCGCCTACAACATCGCTTCGACGGCGCAGATCTAGCCTTCAATGTCGGAGCCTGTTGATGTCTCACTTCCGGTGCCGAGAGTGCGAATCGATGCCAAGACGATTGAAGCCATCGTCTACAACCGCGCTGCGAAGCCGCCGATCCAGCCCTCCGCAGATCCGTCGCTGATGAAGTACACCAAGACAGCGGCGGTGCCGACAGTGGTCATCGATGCCACGAACATTGAAGCCATCGCCTACAACATCGCTTCGATGGCGGATGGCGCAGATGACCACCCCTCAGCCGCCCGTCGTCCCGGCCCTTCTTGCCCATCGCTGCGCGGCTATGTTCGGCGCCGCAAATTGGGATAAATTATGATAAATTTCTATTTTTCAATTTCAAATTGGGATAAAATTGTTCGAACTACTACCTCCGTCTCAAAAAAAGCTTCACCACGTTCTTGATGTGTCCATGTACATCCGTATGTATGATTTGAATTCTATCCCAACTTGATTAGGAAGATTGATATGTATTTGATCCGAGAGGCTGGTACATGCTAAAATTATCGCGCACATTACTTAGCACAGCTAGGAAATTGTACGCCAAAATACAGTGGTTAGAGCCACAACAAAATACAGTGGTTAGAGCCATCTACTGAATAACAATTCTATACTATCTAAATCGTCTACCACAACCACATAACTGCTAGGACAGGGATGACAACTAATAAAACTGCCGAGATGAATCTACTTTTCTCCTCTCCCATCACTTGAAGTTCATGTTCTAGATTTTCTACCACTTGATCAAATACGGCAAGATCTATCTCAACTCTCAACTTCTCCTTGCGAATAAGCTCTGAATTCTTCTTTTCTTCCTCCACGGTACGCTTCAGCTCGAATATCATCAGATTTTTACGGGCCAATTTATCACCTAAATTGGCCACCTTCTCCTCCAAATCCATTCTCTAGCTACACCACTAGGTTGATTCATCTTGGTATGCAATGTACCATGGATCATCGGCTTGCCTGGCTAACTGTAACAATAATGGAAAAAAGAACAACTAAAATCACTCCAACAGGCCATGGCGGCACTTCAAATTCAACGGTAGTACAGAGAGCAGAAGCTAGATACCTGCACTTCCGACGAGGTAGGAGAAGTAGAACGTGGCCACGACATGATCGAATCCCCACCCTCGTCGGTGTACCCGCTACGACCAGACATTGAGGACTATTTCGCACCTACAAACTCCAATAAATTATGGGAACCGAATCGATTAGGGGGCGGGGGAGGCAGAAGCGGAGGTCTTACCAAGCTATACTACCAATTGGTGCGCGGAACAAATCCCGGTCGTCGTGGGCGCCGGATCTGCTTGCGGCGGACTTTCCTGCGGTGGGTACAATGCGTGCGGACGAAACAAGTGCTGGAGCCGTGGTTGACGTGCACCGCCGCAGTCCGTCCGACGCCGCCGGAGGACAGAGCCGGCGGCGCGATGAGGCGCCGGCGATGGCTACTCCGTCCGAGGGTGGGGAACGAGCTGCCAACGGTTCTCCAGTGACTAATGAGATACACAACACTAGGTTCCAGCCATGTTTAGCATAAAATTCACTTTAGATTAAGCTGCGAAAATATTCACCTGATGGGTCTAGCTTAAGAAAAATTAGTTAGCGAACTTGTTGCTTCTCTCTATGATATTCTCTAAATAAATAGACGACCCCACTGGTCATTAGCTGCGGCAGCCCCACAGAGCGGCAATATATGTCTTTTCCTGAAAAATAGACGACCCCACTGGTCATTGGCTGTGGAGGCCCCACAGAGCGGCAATATATTATTTTCTATAAATAAATAGATGACCCCACTGGTCATTAGCTGCGGCAGCCCCACAGAGCGGCAATATATGTATTTTCCTGAAAAATAGACGACCCCACTGGTCATTGGCTGCGGAGGCCCCACAGAGCGGTAATATATGATTTTCTATAAATAAATAGACGACCCCACTAGTCATTGGCAGCGGCAGCCCCACAGAGCGGCAATATATGTCTTTTTCTGAAAAATAGACGACCCCAGTGGTCATTGGTTGCGGCAGCCCTATAGAGCGGCCCCATTTGTCATTGGCAGCACCGCCTATAAAATCATGAAATAAAACGGTCCACACGTCAGCGATAGATGGATGGCTGCTCCGACGTGTCTCCTGACCCTACCCGTCAGCACGAGACGGTCAGGGAGGAGCTGCCCCTCTGCAGCCCCACCTGGTCAGACTAACGGTCAAGGCCTCTGACCTGACGGCTACCAGCCGTTCCAGCACTTGTGAGTGTTTCAAACTACAGGAGGGGAAAACTGAGGAAAAATTAAGGGGTTAGGGAAAACTGAGTACAACTAAGGACCTGAGGGCACGAAAATAGAAGCCCTAGAAATAATGGGCTAAATAAATAAGCCCATATAGATTTCAGATTTTCCCTAAATCTCAAAGCCCATGTGTGTGGAAGCCCATGTGTGATTTGACCCAATTTGGTGGCAGCTCACATATGAGTGGAGTGGGAGCTAAAGTTTAGCCCCACATGGAAAGTTGGAGGAGAGTTACACCACCTTATAAGGTGGAGTTTTTCACCACTTAGTAAAGTGAGTGAGAAGAGGAGAACTACATGCGCGCTCCTCCTCCGATGACGCTGCTCGCACGCCCGCCCGCCCGCTCGTCTCGATGCGACACGACGCACCGACCCGAACGTGCGCAACGTGGGCTTGGTCCACGACGTGTTTATTTTAAGAGGTGGCAGTATAAGACCACTATGTGGCTGCAAAATCTGAAAGTATTCGAGGCTAGTGAGGGTTTACCTGAAGGAACTATATCTGAACAAGATCAGAACAAGTTCAAGGAAACCAATCTTGCCTTTGTGGGATGCGTTCTGAGTGTTCTTGACAACAAGCTGTTTGATGTGTACATGCACTTCAAAGATAGCAAAGAGCTCTGGGAGGCACTGAACGCTAAGTTCGGTGTAGCAGATGCTGGTAGTGAACTATACATCATGGAGAACTTTCATGATTACATGATGGTTAACAATTGTTCTGTAGTCGAACAAGCTCATGAGATACAGTGCTTTGCCAAGGAGCTTGAAATCCTTAAGTGTAACTTACCCGACAAGTTTGTGGATGGGTGCATCATTGCAAAGTTGCCTTCTTCATGGAGGAATTTCGCCACAACTCTCAAGCATAAGAGACAAGAGATATCGGTTGAAAACCTAATAGCGTCTCTTGATGTTGAGGAGAAGGCTTGGGCTAAGGACACTGCTGAGAAAGGAGGCGAGGGTCAGTCTAGCGCCAACATGGTGCAGAAGAGGACCTTCGGCAAGAACAAAGGGAACTATAAGCCCTCCTTCAACAAGCCTGAAAAGACTACAACCTTTAAGAAGAAGAAGAAGCCGAACAAGGCCGAGCTAGGTTGCTTTACCTGTGGAGAGCTCGGGAACTTTTCCAAGGACTTCCCAGAACGTGCAGATCGTAAAGGGAAAAAGGGGAAGATTGTCAACGTCGTGACTGCCAATGTTGATGGGTATGGTAATCTATTTACTGTTCTTTCAGTTTTCCAATCACCATGTTGGTGGATTGATACGGGTGCTAATATTTATGTGTGTGCTGACATCTCTATGTTCACTTCTTATCAGGTCGCTCGGGATTCATCTGTCCTAATGGGGAATGTGTCACATGCTTCTGTTCATGGTGTTGGAACGGTGGATCTGAAGTTCACTTCGGGAAAGATCGTGCAGCTGAAGAACGTGCAGCATGTCCTTTCCATGAACAAGAATCTCGTTAGTGGCTCCCTTCTATGCAGAGATGGGTTTAAGGTTGTTTTTGAGTATAATAAAGTCATTGTGTGGAGAAATGGACAATTTATTGGTAAAGGATATGAGTGCGGAGGGTTGTTCTGCTTTTCACTTTCAGATTTTTGTAATAAGTCCGTAAACCATATTTGTGGCGGTGTTAATGATGATACCAGTGTTTGTCATTCTCGTTTATGTCACATTAATTTTGGTTTGATGTCCAAGTTGTCCAATATGAGTTTAATTCCGAATTTCACTATTGCCAAAGGTTCCAAGTGCCATAGTTGTGTGCAATCAAAGCAACCTCGAAAGCCTCACAAGGCAGCCGAGGAGAGAAACTTGGCACCTCTGGAGCTCATACATTCTGGTCTTTGTGAGATGAATGGTGTGTTGACAAAAGGTGAAAAGAGATATTTCATGACTTTGATTGATGATGCGACTAGATACTGCTATGTTTATTTGTTGCGCACAAAAGATGAATCTTTATACTACTTTAAAATTTATAAAGCCGAAGTTGAAAATCAACTAGAGAGAAAGATCAAACGTCTTAGGTCGGATCGTGGTGGTGAATATTTTCCCAAAATCTTCAATGAATTCTATGAGGAACATGGCATTATTCATGAAAGGACGCCTCCCTACTCGCCTCAATCAAACGGGGTTGCCGAGAGGAAAACCGCACGCTGACGGACTTGGTGAATTCCATGTTAGCCACCGCTGGTTTATCTAAGGCATGGTGGGGGGAGGCCTTGTTGACAGTATGTCATGTCCTAAATAGAGTTCCAAACAAGAATAAAGATAAAACCCCTTATGAGGAGTGGGCTGGGAGAAAACCATCACTTTCTTACTTGCGCACTTGGGGGTGTTTGGCTAAGGTCAACATACTGATTCCTAAGAAACGCAAACTTGGACCAAAGACAGTGGATTGCATCTTTCTAGGATATGCTCCGCGGAGTGTAGGCTATAGATTTTTAGTAGTTAAATCTGAGGTTCCTGATATGCATGTTGATACTATAATGGAATCTCGTGATGCAACATTCTTTGAGAATATGTTTCCTATGAAAGATATGCATAGCACTGCTAGAATTTCTTCTGAAATACTTCCTGAAACTAGTGCATCTAGTGATAATTTTGAGCAACCACGTGAGCAAGAAGTCTTAGAGAAGGATGACAATGAAGCTCCTACACGGAGTAAGAGACAGAGGGTTGCAAAATCCTTTGGAGATGATTTCATTGTGTACCTTGTGGATGATACTCCCACTTCCATTGCAGAGGCATATGCATCTCCTGATGCAGATGATTGGAAAGAAGATGTTCATAATGAGATGGACTCGATTCTTTCTAATGGAACTTGGGAACTATCAGAACGACCCCATGGCTGTAAGCCTGTGGGTTGCAAGTGGGTGTTCAAGAAGAAGCTAAGGCCTGATGGTACTATTAAAAAGTATAAGGCTCGGCTTGTAGCAAAAGGCTACACCTAGAGAGAAGGTGAAGATTACTTTGACACCTATTCACCTGTTGCTAGACTGGCCACCATTCGAGTACTACTATCCCTGGCTGCCTCTTATGGTCTTATCGTTCATCAAATGGACGTTAAGACAGCTTTCCTCAATGGAGAGTTGGAAGAGGATATCTATATGGATCAGCCTGATGGGTTTGTGGTAAAAGGTGAAGAGAGAAAGGTGTGCAAGTTGTTAAAATCTTTATATGGCCTGAAGCAAGCACCTAAGCAATGGCATGAGAAGTTTGACAGAACATTAACTTCTGTTGGCTTTGTCGTTAATGAGCCTGACAAGTGCGTCTACTATCGCCATGGTGGGGGCGAAGGTGTTATATTATGTTTGTACGTGGATGATATCCTTATCTTTGGTACAAACATGAATATGATAAATGAAGTTAAGTGCTTTCTGTCAAAGAGCTTTGATATGAAAGATCTGGGAGAAGCTGATGTTACTCTGAATATCAAGCTGATTAAGCACGAGAGTGGGATTACTTTGACGCAATCACACTATGTTGAGAAGATCTTGAGCCGTTTCGGTTTCGTTGATGGAAAGTCTTCCCCAACACCTTATGATCCCTGTGTGACATTACAGAAAAACAAGAAAGAGCCGAAAGAACAATTGAGATACTCTCAAATCGTTGGCTCACTCATGTACTTACCTAGCGCAACAAGACCCAACATCTCTTTTGTTGTGAGCAAGTTGAGTAGGTTCATGTCTAACCCGGGTACTGAACATTGGTGTGCACTTGAAAGGGTCATGCGCTATCTATGTGGTACAATGAGTTATGGGATACACTATTCGGGGCATCCAGCGGTGCTCGAAGGATATAGTGATGCGAACTGGATCTCGGATGTAGATGAACTCTACGCCACTAGCGGGTATGTATTTACCTTTGGAGGTGGCGCGGTATCATGGAGATCTTGCAAACAAACCATATTGACAAGGTCGACTATGGAAGCAGAACTTGCTGCTTTAGACACAGCCACTGTAGAATCAGAATGGCTGTGTGAACTCTTGATGGACTTGCCGGTGGTTGAGAAACCTATACCGGCCATCCTCTTGAATTATGACAATCAAACTGTTATTGTCAAAGTAAACAATTCTAAGGATAACGCGAAGTCATCAAGACACGTCAAGAGACGTTTGAAGTCTGTTAGGAAATTGAGAAACTCCGGAGTAATTACTGTTACGTATATTCAAACTAACAAAAACCTGACAGATCCCTTTACAAAGGGACTATCACGAAACGTGATATAAAGTGCATCGAGAGAGATGGGGTTGAGACCCATGGATGTTATACAGTAGTGGTAACCCAACCTTTTTGACCGGAGATCCCGTGAATTAGGACCTGGGAAAAACAAGCTAGTGGTGTGACGGAGGAGAGAATTAGACAACCCTCTCTATGTGAAGATGTAAAACTCTCAAAAGCTGTAAGGCGGGTTGGCAACATGCCTTAATGTGTTTATGTTGGCTATGATTAGCAAAGATGTTGTCCTATAGAGCATTCTTGAAAGAACATACCTATATGAGTTCCGATTGTTAAACGTCGCAATCTATGAGATTTGGGTGATCTCTAGTAAACTCATGAAGAGACCAAGTAGTATGACGCAATGCTACACCCGCGGGGTAGGTTACTGGCAGCCATGTACTAGTTATGACTTTGTGTGAAATCTAAAAGCACCAAACTTACAATTCAAGGTTCGTCCATTGTTCAAGTTGCTGATAGACGTAGCTCAAAGTTCTAGGCGGAAGTTCAACTTAACAGTCTCTGCTGAAACACTGGTATATAAACAAGTAGCGAGAATTGGCAAATCTTCAAATGGGCATTTGAGATCTGGTAGGGGATTGTTAGAAATAATAGGCTAAATAAATAAGCCCATATAGATTTCAGATTTTCCCTAAATCTCAAAGCCCATGTGTGATTTGGCCCAATTTGGTGGCAGCTCACATATGAGTGGAGTGGGAGCTAAAGTTTAGTCCCACATGGAAAGTTGGAGGAGAGTTACACCACCTTATAAGGTGGAGTGGTTCACCACTTAGTAAAGTGAGTGAGAAGAGGAGAACTACTCGCGCGCTCCTCCTCCTCCGACGCCGCCGCTCGCACGCATGCCCGCTCGTCTGTCACAACGGGCGCGTGCCGCGGGTTGCGGAAATCTCGCCGAGCCGAGCTTTATTTGTGCTGCTTGGGAAAACTTGTGCGGTTTTGATAGACGTGTCAACAGTTAGCCTATTCGGGTCGCTCCCGGATCGTGGGCTATCTGTAACAGGCCCGAACGTGCGCAACGTGGGCTTGGTCCACGACGTGTCCTATGTGGGACTCCTGAGCCGCTCTATATAAACTCCAGTGCGGCTTCCGCCACGCACACACCGAAAACCAATCTAGGGTTTGCCAACCTCTCTGCTTGCGCCGCCACCGTAGTCTACTCCATCCCGCTTGCCGGCATGCACCGGTGGATGGGAGAGCAGGTCTCCGGAACCACTTGCCTTTGCGATCCTGTACGGGAGAGGGTGAATAAGGTTTTTGGAAAGCGCTCTGCGCGACTGCTCGAGTTCTGCATCACGGCTCGTCTTCCATCCAAGTCAGGCGGTGCTGCCTATCGTCGTCTTCACGGCCGTCTGCTTCGATCAATCTTCCCCAATGCTACTGCTGCGACTACTGCAATCGAACGGTACGTGCGACGTGCTGCTGTCTGGTTATTCATCATGTTCTGCGAGTACATGTTTAGCTGCTGTTTGTTTCCGTTCATCTTGTTGTTTAATACATCTAGAGTTACATGTGCTAGTAGCTGGTATTGTCATGTTTAATATTCTGGAATTAATCACGGAAATTGTGCCTAATTATCCAACACTTATGCCATCGTCTCATATAACATGTCACGTCTAGTTAGGTTGGGGTTCTCCTTATGTGATATTTTTATATCTTAAAGGGGGTCTAAATACGACCTTCGGTGAAGCTCTGCCAACAAGGAATCCATCAAGATCAAACTGAGCCACAAGTTCTTTGCAATTTTCCCCATTTTTATAGGAAACAACATTTTTCAGATTGTTTATTATTTTTTAGATTAATACAATGTATAGAGATCACTAATATTTACAAAGAAATTACGTAAGTGAATCAACTCATAGCTTAGAGTCTTCATATTTCTTCTTCTTGACCGTATGGATAACCATGGCCAATTCTTGCAACTGCGGAGATTAGCTTTGATCCCTTTGAACATGTGTTCATTCCTTGTTGTCCATATATCCCATGTGGCCAGAATCATGGCATCCATAAAGAAGTGTTTGAATTTCCCCTTGTATAAGCATGATATCTAAGAGGCACATACTTTGGAAGTCTAGAACTGGATTGATATGTCTCCAAGTGTTTGAAAATAACATCCACAATCAACTGCACAGTACACAAAAGTACAACCACAATGAAGGAACGAAGCTACTAATGGATTCAACTGATATGTGGTCTTTTGGTATACCAACAATTTCACAAGAAGTATTAGTTTAGTATTTGTTTGTATGACCTAGCTCCTAGTTCAAGTAATAAATCTAGTAATATTTCACTAGTATTAGCATTTACCAATACTGCACACAAACTACAATTGAATTTCCAAACTTATATCAAGGTTTTTAATTATGACGTGAAAATCTTCAAAAGAAGAGGTCACAACTCACTAGGGCAACACAATGTTGGATATTTTTATCTATTATAAAATATGGAACACCAATTGCACAATGAATCCTATATGTCATTATCTAGAATTGATCAATCATCCAATTGTTTGAAAATATTAGGAATGTCAAAACCATATTATCTATTCCGCGACCACAATAGTGTAGCAATCGTGCATGGGCCTTGACATGATATTGGCCTAGGCTATACATATATACTAGAGCAATACTCTTAACACCTTTCTATAAAATATCTATTCTAGACAAATGTTTCTTGTAATACCGATGAAGCTAAGTAAGCCACATGCATACCCATTTTCATGAACTGTTTGAACATAAATTATCGAAGTATGTGAATCTCCTTGCAATAGTAGGAGTAAAATTGCACACAAAATCTTTAGTCTTACCGGGAATAACTTCTATTGTTGTTCCTTCTCTCTATACAAGGGTCTCACCTTAAAATACAAGAACCACCCCAATATCTTGAATGAATTCAAGAAAATATGTGTGGTTCCATCCAACCATTGTATGAACCTTTATGCTCATGGTTATAATAGGAACATCTCCATGATGGTCCCACATATGACTATTATCCACACAAAAACATGCATTTTGAAATAAAGGACAACTCATTAAATTAAAATATCATTAAGTTAAATAAACTCGAATTGGACAAGGTTGTGGAATTATTCTCGCACACATTCAATGATATTGCATTGCTCTATGTATTGTAGCTGAGCACACTGAAAGTGAACACCAAGTCCCTATATACCAATTCTTTAATTAAGTTATTATTGTGAGGATTTTCCCTAGGAAATGCTTAAATACCATATGTTGCTTTCAAAGTTGAAAGAAGAAGGTCAAGTGATGACCAATATGATATTGAAGGTGTGATGGTCATGTGAGAGTTGAGCCTATTGAAAGCATGTTTTGAAGAAGAATATTGAGTGAGCATTCATGGTTAACTTCAAGACATCATAAAGAAGAGAGAATCAAAGCAACGAGATTGATCAAGACAAAGTGCAAAGATTTAAATTCAATTTGATCGACACACAAAGCACACATGTTGTACCAAGCATGATCAAGTGATCTAGAGGTATGGCTGGTAAGATTTTAAAATCGTATTACCAACACGATAATGTAAATAAAATAAAATCACTAATAACATGGGGCCAATTTTTAAATTTTGCACCGGGCCTCTGATTTCTTGATTACGGCCCTGCCCCCCTTCTTAGCATCTACAAGCAGCAATGGACAATTTTCTATTGTTCCAAAAAGAATCAGAATCACAATTTAACGGACTCGACGAATCTAACCTGTACTGAGTTCCTACTGTGAAAATTTATGAATCCCTAAATATTTCGTTGTATTGATTTGACCCTCGTGAGGGGTATATATAGATTTACAAGGGGTAGGTAGACTTGGAGTACAAGATGATCTTAGAGTCCTAGTCTATCTCATATACGTATATGTATCCATATTCTAATATCCCCACTCAGTCGTAGCGGGAGTGAAGCGGACGCTTGCGACTGGATTTGAAGTCTTGCGCTTCCGTCGTCTTCACCTCCTTATCATCATCATGGACATGGTCATGGCTGGCACCTAGGGGCGGTGACTGCGTCCCCTTCTGGTGCCTCTCTTCCCTCCCGCAGTCAAAGCGGGAGTGGCGTGGACGCAAGTGACGACGCGGACGCTGTTGACTGGAGTTTTTGAGTTGCTATAGACGTTGTTCTTGATGTTGATGTTGAGGTAGCCGATTGTGATGTAGCCGTGGTCGAGGTGGGTGTGGTCGATGTCGTAGTCGTCGTATGTTGTGTGGCCGCCATTGCCGGAGGCGCAAAAAATTGCGCATTTTGTTGTTGTTGTTGTTGTTGTTGTTGTTGTTGTTGTTGACGGAGTTGCAGTTATGGACGTTTTGCACCTTGTAGAGGTACCATCGAGGGCGTCTCTTGGACGCGGTCATAAGTGAGACCACTGGTTTTGCCAGGACCGAAGGAACCCACCAAGCACACATGGTTTTGCCAGAACCGTATGCGCGGTTGTAGGGGCATCACAATTGTGACGTCGGTTTGTTGATGCAGTCGTCGGTGTCGTGGACGTGGTCGATGCTGTCGTCGGGGTCGTGGACGCGGCCATGCTGTCGTCGTGCCTTGCAGTAGTACTGTCAGAGGGCGATGTAGTTGTATGTCCGTCATGTGGACGGTATATCAGCGGCGGTGATGTGTCGACGAAGACGTTGATGAAGACCACTTTGATGTAGACCTTGGCGATGATGTTGTCGGCGATGTCGTAGCAGGCGTGACGTCGCGTCGTTTGAAGGCGTCCCTTGTAGCGACAAAGGTGTCGATATCGTGCTTGTGTTCTCATAGCGTGATGTAGTCGTACAGCTTGATGTTGCGATTTGGTCGATGTAGTCCGGTTTGATGCAGTGCAGATCTTGATGTCGGTGTAGTCGTGTCTCGGAGCAGTGCAGATCAGTACGTGTGTTGATGTAGATGGCGTGCCAGTGCGTTGTGTGTAGTCGATGCAGGTCTCGAACTAGTTCAGATCTTGATGCAGGTGTAGTCGCGCACGCGTGAGGCTGATGGCATATGCTTTGAGGTGATCGGATGATTGCACGATGTCCTAAAGTGCAGGAAGACCGCCGGGCCCTCCGGACGTCCCACGTTGCCGCCGGATCGATGGAGATGTCGGAGCTGATTCCGCGTGGCAGGATGCACACAGACAAGTAGACATGCATAAGATCGGGTGATTCAAATACCTCCTGTTTTCTAGTGCGTCGCCTTGGAAGATTGGACTTTGTCGCCATGTGCATGCATGATGACACGGCTCCCGGCGCATGATGATCGTCTGGCTCCCGCGCAAGGTCTTGACGGCGCGCGATGTAGGCCAGGCAGAGGCCTCTGACCGCACGGAACATGTCCTGCGCCGCCGGTAGCGCCGATAGATCTTGCACTTTTTTTTCTTTTGGGTCGCCGGATCTCCTATGCTTGGGATTTTATTTGGCTATAAATTGGATCTAAACTACAGAATAGGAATTTGAAAAATTGGATCTAATCTAATCTAAAGAGCCGATCCAATTTTTGATCGAGACCGGGTGCCGCGCCCCGAGGAGTAATCTCTCCGGGGGCGGCGCGTTGCAGAAGTGGTGGAAGAACCTAGGATCGGCGCCGTGAGGCTAACCGCTCTGATACCATGTGAAAATTTATGAATCCCTAAATATTTCGTTGTATTGATTTGACCCTCGTGAGAGGTATATATAGATTTACAAAGGGTAGGTAGACTTGAAGTACAAGATGATCTTAGAGTCATAGTCTATCTCATATACGTATATGTATCATATTCTAACACCTACTGTACACCTAAACTTCTACAAATGCGGCGTACATACACTTGAATCATATCAATCATAAGCCAGCCGTTGGTACGACAATCTTAGGTCCTGACAACGTTCAACACTGAAATGCTGTACAACGGCGAAGGTCGACGTGACCAGGAAATTCTTCCCGTGACATCTTCTAATCACGGTAGCTGTGCATCCAGCCTCCAACTTGTCCTGCGTCTGCTTCAACCTGGCAATGGTCACCAACATCAAAACAAAACTCGGAGTCCCACGAGTGTTCTCTCAAACGAACTGAACAAAACCATAGGCGAATTTTCTTCTTTACCTTTGCGGCGGTGAAGGTGACGCCAACTTTGATGGCGCCGTGGTACGAATTGTCGGCAGTGACCACGCTGTACTTGGCCGGGTTTATCTCCGACTTGCCTTTCTCCATGCCTATGCTGATGAGATCAGTTACGTTGATCCTGCATCGACCAGAGATATTAGTTTTTTTCTTTCATCTTCTTGCTTTTCTGGCTGGATGGATAGCTATAGGAGAAGTAGAGTGCTCACGTTGCTTGGCCGAGGAAGTCGTCTCTGGAGAAGTTGTCGTGGTCCATGATCCGGAGGAGGAGCTTGTGCTGCACGTTGGCCGCGGTGGAACTGATCTGGAACTTGAGCACCTCGTTCCAGCTCGGGTTCCTCCCTGCATCTTCATTGTTACAAAACGATTGGTTCGTTTAGGAGAGAGATCACAAGTATCAACACAACTCATCAGGAAAAGTATTTTCCGTCGAGAGCGAGCTGCGTAAGAAGCACTTCAAACCTCGCGCGGTGCTGCTCTTGCGCTCCTGGCTCCGGTACTGCACGATCACATACGGATCTATCTTCCCTGCAAGTACAGGTAAAAATAGATGGATCAATCTCCAGCCACGAGAAGGGAGCAAATTCGAAGGGAAAACAAGAACACGCGATGGTGGTGGTAATCCGACGAACTGACCTAGGAAATCTGTGCCGGCGAGGCCCTTGGCGTCGACGAGATGCACCTCCAGAAGACCACGCCCCATGCGTCTCTAGCTCGAGTCTCCTCTCGGAACCTACTAGTCACTATAGTCTCTGTCTCTTCCCTTCCGGCCGGCTGCTCTGTCCTCTGTTTCTTTGTCCGGGACTCTGATCAGTTGTCGACTTGTCGTTTGGAATTGAGATATACTACACCCGGCGCATGCCTCCGTAGTATTTATGTGCATTTGCTTCGCTGGCTGCCCGCTCGAACAAGTCAAAACTTTGGAGCCGTCGCTAACGTGAGAAAGAAGCATGTAGTACCTTTCTACTAGTAGTACATCTGTTTGGACCGATTCAAGTCATCCCTTCCCTTCCGGCACGAAAACAAGGTGGAGCAGCCTTCGCCGTTTATTTAACTGGAACAGCAGCTCTGTGCCGCCGTGCTCCCATGGAAACAACCTACCCGTTCGCCACTCGACAGTACAGTAGAACCAGTCTCTTCGCTGCCAAGAACATGGGCCTTATCCCGACTTGGATTACTTAATTAATGTGCAGCTTCCTTCTAGACTGTACAGCCAGGGTGATAGAGGACAACGACGCGAGTCTGCCAAGAATTTAGCAGACTTCTCCCAAACTCTATAGCGCGTATTGAAAATTCTGATCGTTTCGATGTACGTACGCGCGAGGTAAGAATTTAGCAGACTTCTCCCTAACTCTATTCGTCGAGGATGCCATTGATGTGCTAACACCCATGTACATGATCGGTGTGAACTTTAATATCGAGCAACAAGGATAACTGCCACAACCAAGTTTCATGGCCGTCGGTCAAGCTCCATTCAAAAGCAGCTGGTTAGGTCTAGATACTCATGGTATAATTGCGAGATTATCTAGAAATCAGCCTCGTGAGGACCCAAACTGATATGCTCCCAGTTTTATCTTGCATTGGACTAGCTGATTTGATGGACCTTATTTACAAGTACTTGTGGCGTCAAGAAGTTTCCCAAGGACTGGTGATAATGCATTCAATAGGAAATTTGTAAGTAGGCACACCGGTCGAGTTTGTGAAATTTTTAGAACATCTGACTAAGAGGAGAAGCTTAAATATATTTTTGCAACGAGAGGATAGGCTATGAGACTGTGCTATCTTGAACTGGCACCTTGAGCTTATTCTGTATCACATTTCATTAAGCTCTGCAGCTCTTGTTGCTGAGTATGCTGAGATTTGGTGCCAATTGAAGGCTGAGTGGAATTTAATACCAATATAATGCTTCTACCAAAAGCTAGTGCCCTCATGTTTGAGTACAAGATTATCATTACTTGTTGCTATCCACTTCAAGTTTGGACCTTGATGGATGTTTCTCCACTATGTGACCCTGTTGTTAATAAAAGGAGGTCCCATCGCAATTGTTGCCCTTGTTTTTCGGCTGATGTATGGAAAGATAAAATGTCATTTCCATTCATTGAACATCTTGTTCAACACCACGCCTTCTTGATGTTGGAGAAACAGATTATAACACAAATTAACCGCGTGTGAGTAATCCTAAGTCAGAGTGTAACTTCCTTCTCAAGGGCTTTACACTACTAGGAGGGGCCCCGGTGGGATCCACTGGACCAAGCTGGCAACTAGTGTGGCGTTACACTTTTGAGCAAAGCGTCTCCAAGACAGACAGATGTTACACAAAGGGTTAGTTTTGTGAAATTCTATCGTCTCTAGTTTATTTTCTTATTTTCTTTCGTCTAAGAGTTATTTTTATCCATTTTCACCACGTCATGCGCTTTGTTGGCCAGTGCTTGTCCATGAAAATTGAAATCCCAACGCGATGGGATGGAAGAGAAGAAACGTAAGGCCATGGTCACGGATGGATTTGCACCATAGAAATTAACGTAACTATACAGAATGGGTCTAGAATCTCAACATTTGGCTCTGACTTCATCCTGGCTAGTCTTATATACTACTACAAGGCTCATGACACCACACGAGGATGATTAGACAGGGACTGTTCGTCGAATAGAAAACAAGAATAGGAGATTCACTCGAGGGAAAAAAAAACATACTCCTAAGATAAATAAAATTAAGGTATCATTGACAGTGATTTCTGAACTGTATATGTCAGAATTATTTAAAGGCAAGGAAGTCAGCTGCTGCTTCAAGGTGCAGGCGTTGTTACTTTGGCTGTGAGTTGGTTGTTAATTATATTCAGTAGGATAGATGCACCGGACAAACACCTGCTGCCTTCTAAGAGGTAAAAAGTCGAAACATGGATGATTGCGCGGCATAGACAAATCAATCATGATTTGTGATAACACCTTGTACTTGTCCGTTTTGTACGTAAGCCCATGATTACAGGTTCAAATGATTTTGTGTCTGACATTTTGGATCTTATACAGAGAAGTTAAGACTGATCACCATCATGAAGGAAGAAATTTAAATTCAGTCTCTTCACCTGGCAAGAAAGAACTTGACTGTGGAGTCAATCCACCAAATAGATTGCAGAGTAATCAAATCTAAGAGCATATCAATACATCAAATAATAAGGTGATAGGTTATGACTTCTGTAATTTATCGAATATGTGCATATATGGCACTCACATAAGATCCATTTTTTTGCCACAGACAAAAATAGGCAAGCATAATCATGTAGCCTACTCTGTGATACGACATAACAATAAACTAGAACTAGAACATGCAACAGGCTAGTTAAACGGTCTGTAAAATATAATCATAGTACACTACTACAAGCAACCGTTTGCATCTCAAAACACAAGGTAGGAGAGAACTTCACGGTGGCAGAGTTGATGGTGTCTACAAACTGAGGCGGCGGAAATAAAAAAGGTCATCATAAGTAATTTGGTAAAGCTTAGCCAATGAGTGTGCACAACGTCTCATTGTCTCGTAATAATTACTTAATATGTATAACATGTCTCGTCTAGATATGTTAGGGATGAGATCATGTTAAGCCAAACATGTGTATTTTCTCCTTATGTGATATTTTCAGAAATATCTTAAAGGGTATCTGAATACGACCTTCAGTGAAGCTCTGCCAACAAGGAACCAATAAAGATAAAATCGAGCCACAAGTTCTCTGTAGTATGCCCCATTTTTTAGGGAAACACATTTTTTTCTAATTGTTTATTATTTGTGGACTAATACAATGTATAGAGCTAACTAATATTTATAGAGAAAATACATAAGGGATTAAACTCATGGCTTAGAGTCTTCATATTTCTTATTCTTGGCCCTATGGATAACCATGGACAATTCTTGCAACTCCAAAGATTAGTTCTGATCCCTTTGAAGATGTGTTCATTCCTTGTTGTCCATATTACCCATGTAGCTAGAGGCATGACTTCAATAAAGAATGGGTGTTTGAATTTCCCCTTTAATATAAGCATGATATCTAAGATGCACATATCTTGGAAGTCTAGAACTGAGTTGATATGTCTCTAAATGGTTGAAAATAACAACCACAATCGATCACACTGTACACAAAAGTACAACGACAATGAAGGAACGAAGCTATTAATGGATTCAACTGATACGTGTTCTTTTGGTATACCAAGAAGTTCACAAGAAGTATTAGTTTAGTATTTTTTTGTTCGTATGAGCTAGACCCTAGTTCAAGTAATAAATCTAGTACTATTTCACTAGAGTATTAGCATTTACCAATACTCCACACAAACTACAGATGAATTTCCAAACTTATATCAGGGTTTTCCATTATGACGTGATAATCTTCAAATGAAGAGGTCACAACTCACTAGGATAACACAATGTTGGCTATTTTTATCTCAGTATTATAAAATATTGAACAACAATTGCATAATGAAGCCTATATGTCATTACTATCAATCATCCAACTATTTGAAAATTATGAGGAATGTCCATATCACATTCTCTATTCTGCGACCACAATAGCATATCAATCGTGTATGGGACTTGATATGATATTGCCCTAGGCTATACATATATAATAGAGCAATACTCTTAACACCTTTCTATGAAATATCTTTTCTAATTTTTTTTCTTGTATTACCGATAAAGCTAAGTAAGCAACATGCATTACCAAATGAAGGCAAGCAAACAAAATCTTGGTCATCTTACCCATCATAACCATAGTTGGTCATCAACAACAAGTTTGCCTGATTTCACCAGCATATAATGGTTACCCCATGATTATGGATATAGGCCCTTGGATCTCCGTTATCCCCCACCCCCCTTGATGCATGACCTTGGAGAGCAGTGTGATATCTCACTTAGCACTACCAACATCGGCTATACACCTACGGCAATACCATTTCTTCTCCCCGGAGGGCAAATACTATGCAGTCGACATTCGTGTGATATCAAGAAAAGACAATTGAAAACACACTTATATATAAGTAAAAGCACAAACAATCTTTTTTCCAGTTCATAATGTGCTAGGGTTTCTCCATGTCCCAAGAACAAAGGAAACTACTCACTCATGGAGGCAATCAACATCATCATGATAATATAATGAGGTATGAATTTATGAATCAATACAGGTGCAAATCCACAATAGAGTTTGGAATTACAATGAGATGAATGGAATAAATGGTGATGGAAACTTTGTTGATGATGTTGATGGATATACAACGGCCGATGATGAAGATGGATGCTCAAGCCTCCAATACCCGAGCAACAATGGAGACGGATATCCTTATGCAATTCTCGCCATCAATATCCCTTTCACAAGTGAGGTTTTGGTGGTTTTTGGTGTCTCCGTAGGTATTCTCTCTGATATAATCGCATAGGGTGAAAGCATTTCATGAGGTTGTTTCGTGGGAACATGGTAAGGACGCATGATATGGTCACCCCCACTATTCTAGTGCTCATTAAAGCTTTATTACCCCTTGTTTCATGTCTTTTCTCCTTGGATTTTCTCTCCAAGGTGTGTGGATATTTGTATGGAAGGTTTTTTATGGCTCCCGTCAAGATATTTGTGTCCAAAAATTATAGGTCTAACTGATTTGTCCATAACCTCTTTAAATCTGGGGTCCTAGTGAAACAAGCATAAAAGATGCGCGAAAGCATGGTAAAATACCAAAATCCTAACACTACTAATCATGAAAAATATAAGGTAAAATACGATGCAAAATGCACTCATCCACACCCCCAAGCTTGGACTCTAGCTCGTTCCCGAGCAAGACAACAACTCGGTGGATGGGGTCATCATGTTCATGAAGCTCGAGTTGTTAAAATAAACGAAGCATTGTAATAGGTAGTAACACTAAAAGATTTAGAACCATTCATGGATGCTATCATACTTCCACAAGTTAAATGATCTAGAGATCTTCCACACCTTTAGCCATAATTGTTATGTGAAGAGTAATTAGCATCATGATATAAGATATTAAGTTCAATCGGACGAGGATGTGAGGATATCTCAAACATACTTAGAGCTTCGCACATCCCCTTGGGATTCAAAACTTTGAATGGTAGCTTTGATTTCCTCTCATGATCACTAATATGTTCGTTAGTTCTTCACACAATACTTTCAATCATTTTTGAGAGTTGTGATAATGAATTAGACATATTTATTTCTCACGAGGAGACATAAAAGAAATCAAACATAACAACGATTTCTAAACCGAGTATGAAGAAATTCATATTTGTAGTTTGAGTATCTACCTCAACTTGTGCTCATTCTAGATATTTGGTAGCATCATTGATTGCTCTTGTTTCTTTATTTTCCTTTTCTTTTTATTGCAAAAATTTATTTTAATAATTAAACAATTGATGTACACCATAATATCATTATTCTTGCACTTTTCCGATTAGAACTAGAGATATGGAAGATTGTATAATCATCATAGAGTACAAGTACGGTAGAACACATCCTAATTCATACATCTAATAAAATAACCACAAACAAAAACACTTTATTTATAATAATGACTCGAAGTCTAATCGATATAACTCTTTTCCCACTCATATAGAGCTAAATTGAAAGTTATTATGCAAAGTTTGGAATTGAAACTAAGATGATTGAAGGAAAAGTAAAAATGCTAAAAAACTGCAAAGGTTACAAGGTTTTAAAGATCTCCAAAGTTTAGAATCAATCCAATGCTGGATCGAATAATCCATTGTGATTATGTGGTACCGCGGTTTGACTGCTTCATAACAGGAGTGGTGTCGCGGTTTAGAGTTACTTGTATTTAGTAAGATTTCATCTCAAGGAAAATCGTATTACCAACACAATAATGTAAAATAAAATAAAATCCTCTAATAACATGGGGCAAATTCTCAAATTTTACACCAGGCCTCCGATTTCTCGGTTGCGGCCATGTGCCCCTTCTTAACATCCATAAGCATTCAATAATGGACAAAGTTCTATTGTTCCAAAAAGAATCAGAATAAAAATTTAACGGATTCGACGAATCTAACCTGTTTTGAGTTCCTACTACAGACCTAAACTGTACAAATGCGATGTACATACACTCGAGGATCATATGAATCATAAGAAAACGTTGGTACATCAATCTTACATCCTGGCAACATTTCAACACTAAAACAGATAAACAACAATCAACACTAAAATGCTGCACTACGGGCGAATGTCGACGTGACCAGGAAATTCTTCCCATGACATGTTCTAATCACGGTAGCTCTGCATCCAGCCTCCAACTTATCCTCCATCCTCTTCAACGTAACATTGGGATTTAACATCGAATCAGAACTCACTCTCCCACCAGTGATATCAAACGAATTGTACAAAAACCATGCGCGTGTTTTCTTATTTATACCGTTGTGGCGGTGAAGGTGACCCCGACTTTGATGGCGCCGTGGTAGGAGTTGTCGGTGGTGACCATGCTGTACTTGGCCAGGTTCAGCTCCGACTTGCGTTTCACCATGCCTATGCTGACCATACCAGTTATGTTGATCCTACATTGACCACAGATATTAATAAGATTCAGATTTTTTTCCTTCACCTTCTTGCTTTTCTGGCTGGATGGATAGCTACACAGGAGCAGAGTTCTCACATTGCTTGGCCTAGGAAATCGTCATGATATAAAGAGTAAAGAGTAATTAACATCATGATATAAAATATTAAGTTCAACCGAATAGTTTGGGAGGAGATCTCGGACATATTTAGAGCTTCACATATCCCCTTGGAAATCAAAACTTTGAATGGTCACTTCCGTTTCCTCTCATGATCAATAATATGTCTATTTGTTCTTCGTACAATACTTCCACTCGTTTTTGCGAGTTGTGGAAATGAACCAGACAGATTTATTCCCCATGAGAAGACTAAAAGAGATCAAAACGTAACATCAATTTCCAAACCGAGTATGAAGAAATTTACGTTTGTAGTTTGAGTATCTATCTCAACTTGTGCTCATTCTAGATATTTGGTAGCATCACTGTTTTCTCTTGTTTCTTTCTTTTATTTTTCTTAGTAGTGCACAAATTTATTTTAATAGTCAAACAATTGTTGTACAACATGATATCAATATTTTTGCACTTTTCCTATTAGAACTAGTGATATGGTAGATCCTATAATCATCATAGGGTACACATACAGTAGATTGCATCCTAATTCATACATCTAATAAATTATCACAAATTGAAAACACTTCATATATAATGATAACTCTAAGTCCAATCGATATAACTCATTCCCCACTCATAGAGAGCTAAAGTTGAAAGTTATTATGCAAAGCTTGGGATTGAAATTAAGATGATTGCGGAAAAATAAAAAATGCTAAAAACTATAAAGATTACTAGGCCTTAAACATCTCACCAAGTTTAGAATCAACTCAGACGGGATCAAATAATCCCTTGTGATTATTTTATACGCGGTTTGACTCCTTCATAACATGAGTGTGTCGTGGTTTCGAGTTTACTTGTTTTTAGCAAGATTTCATCTCACGGAAAATCATATTACCAACACGATAATGTAAATAAAATAAAATAAATTTTGCACCGAGGGATTAGATTTCAGGGCCCCCTTAGCATCCACAAGCATCCAACAATGGACAAAGTTCTATTGTTCCAAAAAGAATCAGAATCACAATTTAACGGATTCGACGAATCTAACATGTTCTGAGTTCCTACTATACACCTGAACTGTACAACTGCGACATACATACACTTGAGAATTATATGAATCAGAAGACAACGTTGTTACGGCAATCTTACGTCCGGGCAACATTTCATCAACACTAAAACAGATTAAAAAAACAATCAACACTAAAATTCTGCACGACGGGCGATTGTCGACGTGACCAGAAAATTCTTCCCATGAGATGCATGTTCTAATCACGGTAGCTGTGCATCCAGCCTCCAACTTGTCCTCCGTCCTCTTCAACCTGACATTGGGATTTAACATCGAATCAGAACTCACAGTCCCACGAGTGATCTCAAACGAATTAATCAAAAGTACAAAACAATAGGCGAATTTCTTCTTTACCTTTGCGGCGGTGAAGGTGACCCCAACTTTGATGGCGCCATGGTAGGAGTTGTCGGCGGTGACCACGCTGTACTTGGCCGGGTTCAGCTCCGACTTGCCTTTCTCCATGCCTATGCTGACCAGATCAGTTATGTTGATCCTGCATCGAGACCACAGATTCTAGTTAGATTCAGATTTTTTTTTCCTTTCATCCTCTTGCTTTTCCGGCTGGATGGGCATACAGCTACAGAGGAGCAGAGTTCTCACGTTGCTTGGCCGAGGAAGTCGTCGCTGGAGAAGTTGTCGTGGTCCATGATCCGGAGGAGGAGCTTGTGCTGCACGTTGGCGGCGGTGGAGCTGATCTGGAACTTGAGCACCTCGTTCCAGATCGGGTTCCTCCCATCATCTGCATTATTACAACAGACGGTTGGTTGGTTCGTTTAGGAGAAAAAAGATTACAAGTGACGATCGACAAAGTCAACGGTGGCTAGAAATCAAGAAAAGAATTTCCGTCGGTGGCTACAAACCTCGGGCGGTGGTGCTCTTGCGCTCCTGGCTCCGGTACTGCACGACCACATACGGGTCTATCTTCCCTGCAAGTACAGGCAAAATTCAGAATCGATCAATCTCCGGCCACGAGAAGTGAGCAAATTCGAAGCGAAAAGAAGAACACGCGCGCGATGGTGGTGGTAATCCGATCGACGAGCTCACCTAGGAAATCTGTGCCGGCGAGGCCCTTGGCGTCGACGAGATGCACCTCCAGAAGACCACGCCCCATCGTCTGTCTGTAGCTCGAATCTCCTCTCGGAACGGAGTCCGTCTCTTCTCTCTCGGCCGGCTGCTCTGCCCCCTGTTTCTTCGCCCGGGAATCTCTGATCTCGGCCGTGCTCTGAACAGTTGTCGTTTGGAAATGAGAATTTGAGATACCACAGCCGGCCGGCGCGTGCCTCCCTATTTATGCGCATCTGCTTCCCTGGCTAACCGCTCGAACAAGTCAAAAACTTTGGAGCAGTCGCTAACGCGATAAATCCCGTGACTTTCTCGTCTATTTGGACCGGTTCAAGTCTCCACATTGGCCATTGCCCCCCACCATCCCGGACGAAAAGAAGGTGGAGCTGCCTCCACCCTTTCTTTACTGGAAGAGTAGTTATGTGCTGCCGTGCTCCTACAGTCTCTAACATCTTCCTGGAAACGGCATGCTGCTCTAACCGGTTACTAACCACGTTTCACTTGGAAACGGCTCTAACCAAGTTGGCCACTCGACAGTATAGTAGAACCAGTCTTCGCTAACAAGAACATGGGTGGTATCGCGACTTGGATTACTTAATTAATCAATACAGAGTCCGTGATTATTGTTTTCTTCGCTTTGGATTTATTATCTGCGGCTTCCTTCTAGCCTGTACTCCTCTAAGATGCGGTACGCCTGATTTGGAACAGAAAACAAGCTTTGTCGTCGGATTGAGGACAAGTACGCCATGAGGGGGTCCTCGAGGCGTGTGGAAGAGAAGGTGTGTACGGTATTCCGGGACGGTGAGCACACAAGTTTACCCAGGTTCGAATCCGCCAGCTTTAGACGAATCCTACTTCTGCTAGTAATCCAGTAATACGGTAGAGCCGGAATATGGATTACAAGGGTTTCGCCTGTGCTAGTTGAGATTGTAGACTATTGTGTTGTAAGGTGTTCGCCCTAAAGGCTCTCCCTAGGACGGTTTATATAGATATCCGGCCTAGAGTTTACAGGAGAGATCAATCCGGCTACGACTAAGAGTTGGTTACAGAGTACATCTTAAACTACAAGTAACATTATGGGCCTAAGTCGGTAAGCCTTCTGGGCCTTCCCGTAGCCGGATTGGACTCCGTCTTCTCTCCTGACTGGCCGCCCGTGAAGCAAAGCTCTAACCCGAAGTGGGTCACCCTGGTCAGTGAGGAACTGTGAGGATACCCGGAAAGTATATCCCCAACAGCAGCCCCTGGAGGCCTCCAAGATCCAAAGTCGGATTTTACCGTCGTCTAGCTTGATCTTCGGCTTGCAGAATCTTGAAGGGTTCCTGAAACTTCACAAAAAATACGATCCGGGTCTTTAAAAATAAGTCGGACCTATCAATTAGTTACTTGGATTTTCCAGCTCGATTTTAAACTAAGCCGGAACTTGGTTTCTACGCCACCTGACACAAGCATGGTCAAGTCACGTCATCTGACAGGCGTTCCGTCAGCACGACCGTTGGTGGGTCCGCGGTTCGCGAAACCGAAGCGCCGTTTCAATGCGAGCGTGGAGATCGAGGAGACGCAATCATCGCGTGGGTCCTTTCTAGTTTTTTCCACGACGTGTGGCGGTTACACTGTAGCATTTGCACGAATCTTGGCGCAGTTAGGTGGATATAAGGGGTTTGGATTTCTCCTTCTCCTTTCCACCAGCCTTTGTCGTTTCCTTTCCTCCCAATCCTCCTGCGCGCTCAGAGCTCTCTCGTCCTTCCCCCCACAGAAACTCCCAGCGCCGCCACTTTCAGGTCATCTTCTCACCGGAGAAATGGCTTCATCGTCTTCTTCCTCTGGTTTGGCGGCAGCAGCGACGGCGGAAACAGCAGCGGAGAAGGAAAACTTCCGGGGAATCTGGATCCCCTGCGCCCTTGACGAGGACGGCCTCAAGAACATGGAGAAGGAGGGGCTTCTCGCCGCCGGCGACTGGCGGAGCGGCTCCGGCGAAACCGTCCCCAACCCGCAAGACGGCGAGCGTGTCCACTTCGGCACCCATCTGGACCGAGGTCTGTCTTTTCCTCCCTCGGAGTTCTTCTCCGAGGTGATAGATCACTATGGAGTTCAACTCCACAATCTTCCTCCCAATTCTCTTCTAGAAATGAGTGCGTTTGCATCGCTTTGCGAGGGCTTTCTCGGCATTAGGCCGAGTTTGCTTCTCTTCCGGTATTATTTCCATGTCCAGAGAAATTCCATCACTGCCGGTGTTCCTTACATCACCGGCACTATTAGCTTTTCACTTAGACGTGACCGGGCATATCCCAAAATTTCTGCCAGTGACTCGGTCAAACAATGGCCAGCCACTTTCTTCTATCATAGGGATATTCCGGCTCCCGGCAAAGCTACTGCTTTGCCGGCTTTTGTCGACGGAGCTGCCACGGCCCAGCCTTCTTGGGACGAGGCTGCTCCGGCTCTCACCGACGTTCTGATCCTCGCTAAGAGGCGGATCGAATATCTGATCAAGCACATGTGTCTGAAGGGATCCGACTTGGTCCAGTGGTGGGTCTCACATCGGATCCAGCCACTTCAGTACCATGGGGATAAACTGATGCACTCTATCACGTCTTCCAAAAAAGACTCCCTCCGCATCAGCCCCAAATCCTACACCACTCAAGGCTACATCAGCCAGATCAAGTGGCTGATCAAGGAGCGGATCGAGAGGAGGATTCCGGAGATTTCTCTGGATATGTACACAGCGGAAAACCCCGTGGTGCCGGTAAGCTTCCATCAATACACCTTTTATGTGTTTCAATCTCTAAGTTATATACTGCAATGATGATATGTTTTCTTGTTTTCAGCTTGCTGACCTCCTCGAGTCGGAGCTTGCTCCACTCGAAGGATATCCTCCTGAGTTTTCTCAGGAGACTGAAGTGGTCCCATTGCCGGACCTTGCGCTCAAGAAGCGCAAAGCTTCGACAGTGGCTGTTGGCACAAAGGAAGTGCCTGTTGTGAAGAGGTAACTTTCATTCACAATTTCCGCCTTTGTACCTTTCTCGAATTTCTTTCTGAGATGTAATGTTTTCCGACTTTACTATATTCTCAAAGCACAGCCTCTCATCAAGGGTAAGGGGAAAGGGATTTCTGCGAAGCCCCTTCGACAGACGAAGCTCACCATAGCTTCTCCTGCCGTGGCTCCTCCAACTCCTGCCCCTCAACCTTCTGCAACTCCAGCGATCATTCCTTCTCCGGTGGTCACAGAAGATCCGGCTCCTCCAACGGAGCCTGCGATCCTTGGGTCACAGACTGACGTCACCGTGGGTGCGTCAGCTCAAGATAAGGGTGAACCCTCTTCGGGTAATGATCCCTCGGCTGAAGTCTTCGCCGAAAACCTCCTCAGCAATCCGGGACTTGCCAAGTTTGGCCTATTCCGAAAATCTGCAGAGAAAATCCAGCGGCTAGCCAGGCAAGTCCTAGACAAAAGCCATCTATCCCCCGAGGAGGAAGCGCAAGAAGCAGAGGACGTCAAGTTCTCTGACCTTCTCGCTCAAGTCCGCCTTCGCGACGAGAGGATCAAGACTGGCGAGCTTCCAACAGCCCCAGTAATCCCTCTTACCCTCGCCGAGAAGGTGGCAGCTGAAGTGAACGCGGGTTTAGACAAACTCACCCGCGAGCAATATGTAAGTCGGAATTCCAATTCTTGTTTTTACATTATGTTATATCATATCCTCTAGCCCCCAAGCATGAAGTAGGATATAGAATCCGAGTTTATGCTTCATTAGGATGCTAAAGAATGAACTAGTGTAGCCCCCAAGGCTCGTGCTGATATTTAGCAAAAAATATTAGCCCGGGTCTTAAGTAGCTTTCTGACTTTCGGTATTCTGACTTACAGAAAGTATGTTCCTATAACCAGGAATTATTATCCAATGTCTGTGATAAGCGGAGAGAGATCAAAGCTCTCCGGCTTAAAAATGCTGAGTGCAAGGTAGCCAAGGATGAAGCCGAAGGTAAACATTTCGAGATTCAAACCTTGTCTTTTGCTTTTTCAATGTCGAGTTTTTCTGAACTGTTGTTCTTTTTGACTTACAGCGTTGGTGAAACAATCCACCGCTATGATTGAAGAGATCGAGAACCTCAAGACCCTAGTGGTGGAGAACAAGGGACTTCGCCAAGAGCTAGATAAGCTCAAGGCGGATCATGAAACGAGCATAGCTCAAGTCCTGGAATCCTCCTCCATGGCCACTGAAGAACGCGATCGCAAGATTTCCGCTCAAGATAAAGTTATCTCAGACCTCAAGAATGAGCTTGGCAGAGAGAAGGACATCTCCCAGGCGCTCCGGGCTGAACTCCAGAGTCTCCGGGAGGAGAAGGCCAAGATTGACGACGTCATTCTTGGTATGTTTCCCCTCTCTGACTTATCTTTTCTTTGACTTCTATCATTGTCGGTTTTTTTTCTTAACTTGTTTTGTGTATTGGTCCTCTGAACTTGACGGACTCTTCCTCCTCTGAGCCCCGCACCCACCGGCTTACCCAAGTCGGTGATCTTCTCCATGACTTCCGCCAGTCCTTTGAGGACATTGGTGAGTCTCTCAGGATTCCGGACATGCCAAGCATGTTGGATTTTCAGGTGTGGGACAAGGCCAAGGAGATGCCGCAGCTTGTTCGGGACTGGAACATGTCCTACGCGCGGACTGCTACGCAGAACGCTCTCACCATGGTAATGAGCCACCATGGAAACATGGAGATATGGCAAGTGACCAGAGGGTACTGCAAGGTAGACGAAGACGGCCAGGAGCAAGACCTTCAAGCCATCATGCACTCCTGCGCCGGATACGGGTGCCACGTAGCTGATCTGACCAGCTACGAGATCCCCTTCTTCACCCGCGTAGATACTCCGCCGCCTCCTCCAAAAGAAACCGAAGAAGTTCCGACAATGAACGGACCACCTCGGATCCGGACATCTCGGAACGATATCAAGGCGGAGTAACCAGCGAGCCGACAGCTCCTTCATCTCCCCTGCATCATAAACCAGAAAACTATGTATTATTTCGGAAAGACATGATGCGTTTTGTAAATATTAAGTACTATTGACTTTTGCTAGTGCCAAGCTTTTAATCTATTCAGCACTTTTTGGCTTTTGAAATTTTTGCGTGCCTGAAATATTCACATAAGCACTTGAAATTTTCCATCTCTACTTATCGTTTATCTGGCTTTTCGCCTCGTCCCTTTCGTGAGCCGGCTAAACCTTCAGCCGGAAACTTTGCCGAGCAACGGAGCTCAATTGCTAAACCAGTTTAAACTCGGAAACAAAGCTGGCTTCCAGTACCAACAATTCACTACTCGGAAAATACCCGCATCCAGCAATCAGACAAATAACCCAAGTAAAGACTAGAATTTTTAGAGTTATACCCGAAGGTAGCAGTTTTAGAATCAGAAATCTAAACCAGAACGAACATGGGCATAAAGTACTTTCAAGCATTCTGGGATTTTCGACTATGACATGATCATTAGGAAATAAGATGGTAAAAACTTCTCAGAAAAACTTTGAGGTAACCAAAACTTTTATTTCTCACAGAACATGTACATATGTATGATTACAAAGAAGGATAAACTAAGAATAAAAGGGACGTAGCTGAGCAATATTCCACGGTTTGTCTAACTCATCCGGATTTGTACTGCCTCCAGCTCTCTTTATCTTCTTAGTAGTAGGTCTTTCTTTGATTGGCCTCATGTCAGTTAAGTAGTACGATCTATTGTGCAATACTCGACTAACTAAAAATGGCCTTTCCCATACTGGGGAAAGTTTGTGCTTTCTTTGTTGCACAAGCCGGAGAACCAAATCACCTTTATTGAAAGATCTAGTTCGGACTCTCTGGCTATGATACTTGCGTAACTTCTGCTGATAGGCTGTAGATCTCATTTCAGCAACGACGCGAACTTCTTTGACTAAGTCGAGATCATTTTGTCGAGAAATCTCGGCATCCTCTTCGATATACGCGGCCACTCTAGGAGAAGTATGAATTCAATCACTAGGAAGAACTGCTTCTGCGCCATAGACCAAGAAGAAAGGTGTGTATCCAGTTGACCTGTTCGGAGTTGTTCATAAACTCCAAATTACAGAGGGTAATTCCTCTGCCCAAGGCCCCGCATCACGTCGTAGTAGTGCTTCGAGTCTTGGTTTCAACCCTTGTAGAATTAAACCATTTGCTCTTTCGACTTGTCCGTTAGCCTGTGGATGTGCGACTGACGCAATGTCAAACCGGATATTTTGCTCATCGCAGAATTCAGCCAATTCTCCCATGGAAAAGTTACTCCCGTTGTCCGTGATAATACTATGCGGATAATCATACCGGATTATAACATCCTCGACAAATCTTTTGGCTGTTGCTCCATCACAACTAGTGACAGGTTTAGCCTCGATCCACTTTGTGAATTTGTCCACCATCACTAAGAGGTGAGTGAATCCACTTGGGGCTCGTTTAAAAGGTCCTACCATATCAAGCCCCCAGACCGCAAAGGGCCATGTTATAGGTATTGTTCGCAGCTGATCAGCCGGAACATGAGCTTGCTTGGCGTACTTTTGGCAGCCTTTGCATGTCTTGACTAATCGTTCGGCATCTGCCTGAGCTGTAAGCCAAAAAAATCCATGTCGAAAAGCTTTTGCCACTAAATATTTGGCTGCAGCGTGGTGACCACACTCGCCTTCGTGGATTTCCCTTAAGATTTCCACTCCTTCTTCCAGAGATACACAGCGCTAAAAAACCCTAGAAACACTCTGTTTATGGAGCTCACCTTTAACAATAGTATAGGATTTTGCTCGTCAGACAATCTGTCGGCTCAGTACCTCGTCTTCGGGTAATTTGCCATCTACCAAATAATCGAGGTAGGGTTGAGTCCAGCTGGGGATTACAGCCAAAACTGCTATCAAAGGTGAGTCGGATTTGGTCGGATATTCCTCATCTACTCCCTTTATCGAGGAAACTTTGAGGTGCTCTAAAAATGCGTCATCCGGGACCTCTTTCCGCGCAGAGCCTATTCGAGATAGTGCATCTGCTTCCTCATTTTCTGCTCGAGGGATGTGTTGAACTTCAAACCCCTCGAACGATTTAGATAGATCATCCACGACAGTTTTATATGTTGCCATATGCTTATTTGCATTACAAATATCCGAGACTTGATGAGCAACAAGATTCGAATCTCCGTAACACATCAAACGTCGGATGCCAATATCCTTAGCAATCCGGATTCCATGTAGCAGTGCTTCATACTCGGCAATGTTGTTTGTCGCTGTGAAGTGGATCTGCAACACGTATAAAAGTTTATCTCCTTGGGGTGATTTGAGCACCACGCCAGCCCCCGAGCCCCCTCGATCCTTAGACCCATCGAAAAAGAGGGTCCAATATTCCGACTCAGGGAGGACCATGTTCTCCTTGGTCTCTGTCCAATCAGTGACAAAGTCAGCAAGGATCTGGGATTTGATTACTGTCAGGGGTTTGTACTCAATATCGAAAGCTGCAAGCTCTATGCCCCATTTGGCGACGCGTCCTGTGGCATCGCTATTGTTGATTATATCTCTCATGGGAGCTTTGCTCACCACGGTAATTGGATGCTCCTGAAAATAGTGTCGTAACTTACGAGATGCTAGAAAAACACCGTAAGCCAACTTTTGATAGTGCGGATGCCGCTGTTTTGATTCTATCAGGACCTCGCTGACAAAGTACGTCGGACGTTGCACCGGGTGTTCCTAATTTTCTTCTGGTCTCTCCACTACCATAACGATACTGACAACCTTATTTGTCGCAGCAATGTAGAGCAACATCGGTTCCTGAGGTTCCGGTGCTGCAAGGATAGGAGCAGATGAGAGTACTTTCTTCAGGTCTTGTAGTGCAGCTTCAGCTTTGTCAGCCCAGACAAAATCCTTGGTCTTCTTCATGAGTTTGTATAATGGTGCGGCTCTTTCACCAAGCAGGCTTACAAATCGACTGACCACAGCAATGCAACCAGTTAATCTTTGTACGTCCTTCAGGCGAGTTGGCCTGGAAATATTGAGAATAGCCTTGATTTTGTCGTGGTTCACCTCTATGCCTCTTTGAGACACGATGAAACCTAAAAAATTTCCGGCTGGTATTCCAAAGAAGCATTTCTTTGGGTTAAGTATGATGTTGTATTTTCGTAGATTGGCGAACGTTTCCTCCAAGTCGGAAATCAACGTTTCCTTCTTTTTGGACATGACCGCGATATCATCCACGTATGCATGTACATTGCGTCCGAGTTGATCATGGAGGCAATGCTGCATCGTGCGTTGGTACGTAGCTCCTGCGTTCTTCAGCCCAAAGGGCATCGTAACAAAACATAAGGTTCCGAAGGGGGTTATGAATGAAGTCTTGACTTTGTCAGATTCCTTCATCCGGATTTGGTGATAACCGGAATATGCGTCGAGAAAACAGAGGAGTTCCGAGCCTGCCGCAGAATCGATAACTTGATCAATTTTAGGCAGAGCGAACGGATCTTTTGGACAAGCCTTGTTCAAGGCAGTATAATCAACACACATCCTTAAATCAGTGGTGTCCTTTTTAGGGACCATTACAGGGTTGGCAGACCAATCAGTATGGATGACCTCTTCTATGAATCTGGCTAACTCGAGCCGTGCTAGTTCCTTAGCTATTGCCTTACGCTTTTCATCGCCAAACCGTCGTAAGGACTGTTTGACGGGTTTAGCGTTCGGGTTTACATTTAGAGAGTGCTCGGCAAATTCCCTAGGTACTCCGGTCATGTCAGATGGCTGCCATGCGAAGATATCTTGATTTGCTTGGAGGAACTTGACGAGCGCGCTTTCCTATGCGCTACTTAGGCCTACGCCTATTTGGGTCACCTTGGAGGAGTCATCATCGTTCAACGGCGTCGTCTTCGTCTCTTTTGATGCTTTGAACTCCGAATTTGGCTTTGTGACCTCCTTCTTCGTTGCGGGCATCTCGGACAGATGTATGCTCTTCTTGATCTCTTGGTACTCCTAGGCGTGCATCACGGCTTCGGCAAAGGCGGCATTTCCATCTTCGCACTCTCGCGCCTTCTTCGGGTCTCCCCTGATGGTGATCACGCCGTTGGGACCTGGAATTTTCATCATATTGTAAATGTAACATGGACGAGCCATAAAAGCCCAGTAAGCCGGACGTCCGAATATAGCGTGGTATCCGCTCTTGAACGAGACCACTTCGAAGGAAAGTGCCTCCGTCCGATAATTCTTTGGAGTTCCAAAAGTAACATCCAAAGTGATCTCTCCCAGGAAATTAGCTTGTCTTCCTGGGACAACTCCGTGAAAGATCACAAAGCTGTGGTTCAGCTGTGTTTCCGAGATCTTCATCCAGCGTAGCGTTTCGACATAGAGAATATTGATGATGCTACCACCGTCCATGAGGGTCTTGGAGAAACCATAACCGTCAATAAGTGGATTGACGATTAAGGCGTATTTTCCTCGCCTGTGTAGTTTAGGCGGATGATCAGCGTGGTCAAACGTGATTGCCACTTCCGACCAGTCCAGATACTGAGGGACAGCCGGAACTGTTGCATTGAGCTCGTGGAGAACTGCTTTCTTGACCTTTGTTGGTTGAGATCCGAGGAAGGTGACGTAAGTGTCCTTCTTGGTGGGAAAAGTCTTCTTCCCTTGCGACTTGGGATTTGAAGCATCAGCTTCCTCCATGTCGAAATCTTCCTTGGTCTCTTTGTCTTTTTCGGGATTTTACTTTCCCTTCTTCTGCTTAGCTTTGTAGCCCGCGGTATCATCTCTCTTGATGTCGTCATTAAAACGACATTCAACGTTGGTGTGGGACGAGCCCCCATTGGCGTCTAAGTGATGCACACATGGGTTATTGGCAATGTCGGCCCAAGTGTAGGTTTTGCCTGGTTGTTGCTCTCCTCTGCCTTGGACCCTTGACGTCCCACGGACTCGCCCGCGGCCTCCGCCACGTCCTCCTCGTCCTCCAGACCCGGAAACAGTAGTGACCACTGCTGTCTCCGCATTGGGTTTTTCTTTTGAGGTATTTTTGCGCTTCTGAGCTTGTTGCTTTGGTTGTTTTGCCGACTGAGACACAGCCAGGACATTGAGTAATCCCTCTGCATCGTCGTCAGCATCTGCATACTTGCTCGCTGTTTCTATCATCTCTCCCAGATCAGTAACCTTGTCACACTTCAAGCGATGGCGCAGTAAACCAATTGGGAGACCTGCGATGAAAGCTTCAATCGCAGTTTGATCGTTTACTCCTTCGCAGGAGTCCTCTGTGTCGATCCATCATCCGAGATAATCCCAGCAAGTTTCTCCGGCTTTCTGGGTGCAACGTTGTAGGTCTCCAACCGTACAGGGCCTCCGATATGTGCCTTCGAAATTCCGAAAGAACGCACTTTGCAAGTCATACCAGTTGTGGATGGTGTTTGCCGGAAGTTCATTGAGCCATGATCATGCCGTCTTTCGCAACAGAAGTGGGAGATATCGGGTTGTGAGCATGCTGTTTCCGCCTTTAGCAATGCAGCAAGCTTGGAAGAAATCATGTAACCAGGTGTCTGGCCGAGCAATGCCGTCGTAGGCTTGGATATGTCTTGAGATAGCAAATCCTTCTGGGAATTTTGTAGCTCTGATGCGTGGTCCGAAGCACTTTGGTCCCACGTACACGTCATCATTTTCATAGCGCCGAGCCTCTATGTTGGAGTTGATCCCGTGCCTTGCGTCGTTCGGGGATAGAGATCGTTCCGAATGTCAGCTGCGACTGCGGTGCCCTGGAGCCGGACTTCGGCTTCTGCCACCACCTCCTCCGCCATGTCGTCCTCCTTGACCTCCTTGGGGGCCGTTGTGATAACTGTATGGTGGAGAGGGTGGTGCAGCTGGATAGGTTCCGGCTGATCGCCGGCCTCCGTCTGGAGCGTCATTATTCCGGTTCCGGGGAGGTTCTTGACTATGACGAGCCCCCTGCCGGCTTGTTCCAGCGTGGTTTCCGTTGTTCCTTCGTCCTTCGTTCCCACCATGGTGAGGCTCAGCCGGACGGCTCTCATGTCTAGGAGGTGGCATTCTCTGACGATCCTCCTCCCGACGTTTCTCCTTATCTTCTCCCTTTCGATCATTGAATTCTCGACGGGGAGGATTCCTCGGATTCAGTGTGGCGATCGCGTCTTTCTCGGCTGCTGGAGCGACATTGCTCCAGTTATGTGTAGCTCTGTGATGTTGTCCCGACGATCCGGTTCTTTGAATAATTGTCTTCCCTGCGTTCGGGGTGATGGTACTGCGCCCGAACGTAATGGGATCTTACGTCAGCCCATGCCGGATCTGTGCGACATTGGTCAGAATCGGAGACCAGTTTTTGACTTTCGGACAGGGCGACCTTCTGCTGCTCCAGTCCCTTGTTGAGTAGCTTGATACCCAAGCGTATCTCCTCTGGCACTGGATTAGCTGATAGAATTTCACGAGCTGCCACGGTATTTTGCACTAGTGTTGGGTATACCCAGTCTCCATTGCTATCCTTCCGTGGCTTCCCCATCTCATCTCTGAAAAGGACGGCACGGACACGTGGGAATTGGTTGTCATCTATGTGACGCTTCCGTGTCTTCTGATGTAGACGGGACATGTACTCCTTGTTTGACATGCGCTTCTTCTCCACCTCGATGTTTTTGTCTTCATCAAGGAGTTGTTGACGACGTGATTCTAGGGCCTAGGCCCTTTTGTCTAGCTCATCTGCAGTAAGTTCTGCAGCTGTAGGGATAGGTGTGGTTAAAGCGGCATCGATGAGTTTACGCGCACCTTCAGTGATCACGTGTCCATCCACCGATGCTTCTTTTTTCGGCTCGTCTAGGATAAGTGCTCCATCCGAGTCTTCTTCGTATTCCTCGACGATTACCTCCTCTGTGAGGGGGTCTTTTGCTGGGGTCTTGTTCTTCTTCTTTGCCTTCTTGGCAGCGCCAGTAGCAAAGACGGCTTTGGGTCCGTTTCCCGGAGTCAAGCTCTGATCGGTACTTTCGGACATCTGGACCTCGGGATTATCTCCGACGTCCATGTCATCCTGCGCTTTGGGAGAGTGTTCCCCGGATCCTTCATCCATGGCTTCTCCTTCTTCTGCAGCTTTGGAGTTGTACTCCTCTTCATATTCTGCGGAGAACTTTCGGAAATCTGCTGACGTCATAGATTCATCCGAGGATGCGGGAACGTCGGTGTTTGTTCCAATTGCCTCCAGCACCGAGTCGGTGTTTTCTCCAGCATCGGCAGAACCGGATCCGGATCCAACATATCCGACGAAGTGCGACGCGTGCTTCCTGAGGTACCTGTGACTTTCGCGATCAGCCATGTCGAAACTTTTAATGGTTTCGAGGATTGCATCTGCGCTAGCGCCCTGCAGTATCATACGTCTTAGTGTGTACCTGAGGAAAGGCCTGTCTGTTCCGGCATCGTCAGAGGCGGAATTAGTGTGGTTGCTATGCTCCTCCTGGATTTCGACTTCCATGGGTGGGTCGATCTGGGATCCGGCTTCTCCAGGGAGATCCAATCCAGATTCGACTTGGACCGTGAGATCTTCTTCAGGCTCGGATTTCTCCACTATCTCCGCAACTGGTGCGGGCTGGGTGGGATTAGGGTTTTCTAAGATCCGGAACTCTGCCGCCTCCGCGGACAAAGGGGACCCAGAAGATTCTTCTGCCTCTATCATCACCGCTGAGGTGGGTTGGGCAGGTTCAGCGAAACCGATGTAAACATCGATCTCGCCAAAAGACATGATTGTATAGGCAGTCACGGCTTCCCTAGCCGGAATCCAAGTCTCGTCGAGAACGATGAGAGGGACGTCGCTGGCGTAGAGGATGCGACCGACGGCGATGGTCTCGCCGATTCCGATTCTTGCAGATTCCGCTCGGAACGCAGATCCGAAGCTCACTTGCCCCACGGTGGGCGCCAACTGTCGTCGGATTGAGGACAAGTACGCCATGAGGGGGTCCTCGAGGCGTGCAGAAGAGAGGGGTGTGAGACGTCCAGTATTCCGGGACGGTGAGCACACAAGTTTACCTAGGTTCGAATCCGCCAGCTTTGGACGAATCCTACTCCTGCTAGCAATCTAGTAATACGGCAGAGCCAGAATATGGGTTACAAGGGTTTCGCATGTGTGAGTTGAGATTGTAGACTATTGTGTTGTAAGGTGTTCGCCCTAAAGGCTCTCCCTAGGACGGCTTATATAGATATCTGGCCTAGGGTTTACAGGAGAGATCAATCTGGCTACGACTAAGAGTTGGTTACAGAGTACATCTTGAACTACAAGTAACATTATGGGCCTAAGTCCGTAAGTCTTCTGGGCCTTCCTGTAGCCGGATTGGACTCCGTCTTCTCTCTTGACTGGGCCGCCCGTGAAGCAAAGCTCTAACCCGAAGTGGGCCACCCTGGTCAGTGAGGAACTAGGAGGATACCCGGAAAGTATATCCCCAACAAGCTCCTCCCGCGTGGCTCCCGTGCGCAACGGGGAGGAACCCTAGCCTCCACCTCCCCCTCGTCGCCATTGGACAGTGTCGCCGGACGAATCCCAGGCGCTGGCAGCGGCGGGGGGGGGGGGGGCTGCTTCTCCCTCGCGTGGAAACGGTGGCGCCGGCCCTGGTGGCCGTGTAGGGCGGCGTGCTTAGCAAGGGGAACGGCGTGGTGGCCTCGCTGGGAGCAGGCGTGTCTCGGACGTCGACGTCAGCGGCTCTCGGGCGACGGCGGTTGCAGGTCCCGGGCAGCGCGGGCTCGGTCCCATCAACCAACGATGTGGCTCGGCTATGCGCCGACGGTGGCAGCGGAGGTGAGGTGCGGGCTCAGGGCGGCAGCGGCCACCGGCGGCGTGGCATGGCAGAAGCTCTGTGGGCCAGATCTTGGTCCGATCTGGGCTTGGCGGGCTTCAGCCATCACTTGTTGTGATGGCACATCGGGGCTGAGATGGGAATCTGGGAGGTGGCCTTGGACTTCTCCTCCGACTACTGAACGGCCAGAGGCAAGGGGTAGGCCAGACGGACCTACCTTCGGTTGCCACCGTGTGCTGGGTTTGGGTGAGGTTGCCGTGCCCGTCTCACTTGTCCATCTTAGGCCGGTCACCTTCATCCCTCGTTTGTAGTTTGTACCATGGGGCTAGCTACAATGGTGTTTCTCTGTTGATGGTTAGAGACTGGATGTCGGGGCGGTGGCCGTGTCGTTGAGCTCATGGTGGTTGTGCTTGCTATGCGGGGGGTGAGAGAGCGTTCCTCGGACCGGCGGTGGTCCGGTAGGCTCGGGTGAGCTCGGTGGCGACAAAGCTGCTACTTGGCGGTAGGGATCTGGAGTGGTGGCAGATCCCCTGGTGGACGAAGGAGTAGGGCCTAGTGTTGGATTGGTGTGCACGGTGGCGCCCTTGCCTTAGTGCGGCAGCAGGGCTTCACGAGCCTAGTCTGGCTCGGCTAGGCTAGAGAGGGCCTGGTTTGTCCTGCTGATGCATCCGGACGACTACCGCCCTCTGGCGGTGGAGGTAGTTCCCTCCCGCGTGCTGATGTCATGCCAATCCTTGCCAAAGTTTCCTCTTCTTCGGTCTTACCGGCCTCACACCGTGGGTCATGGTGAGACGGCAGTGGCGACTTCAAGATCGTGGTTGCGCATGTTTGTGGGCGACTAGCTTGGTGGAGCATTGTGAAGTGTTCCTGAAGGGCAGGTGTCGTACTGACACTGATGCAGTGACATCTGCAGTTGTCGTCGTTCTTTCTGAAGGACGTTGGGTGTACCTCTTCTCCACCTCTTGTTGCGTACCGGGAGAAACCTCAGGACCAATCCGAGCAGCAGTATTGTTATCGTCACTCCCTTTTTTGGAGGTGTTGCGCGGCGCTTTGGAATGCTAGACGTGTGGTGGTACTTCTTCGTAGGGTGCAATGGCTGCGAGTTGGTACTTCTTCGGAGGGTGCAACGGTTACGAGTTATCTCCGTTTTCGTTAAACTGCTCATGTTAGCTTTTTTTTTTTCTTTTCTTTGTTGTTATTTTTGTTTTGAGCTTGGCTTGTGCTGTTTGCCCCATTATTGTTTGCTATTGTATCTTATGGTTGCTATATTATAGTTGGTGTAAAGCCTGTTTCGAGAAGGTACTCCTATGAATCCAGGGTGATCGAGAACGACGCGAGTCTGCGAAGAATCTAGACGCCAGCCAAACTCTAGCGCGTATTGAAAATTCTGATCGTTTCGACGTACGCGCTAGGTAAGAAACCGAGTGTTGCAACGCGCGCGTGCACTGTTGGCAACCCGACGTCCATGAAAACTGAAATCCCAACGCGATGAGATCGAAGAACAAGTAACGTACTCGGACCATGGTCAACGGTGGATTCGCACCATATAAAGAAGAAATTAACGTAACTGGACAGACTGGGCCTAGAATCTTGATATTTGGCTCTGACCTGATCCTCTGGCTGGTCTTAAACAAGGCGCGTGACACCGCGCGCGATTAAGCAGGCTGACAGGGATTGTTCGTCGAATTGGAAGACAGAATATAGAATATTCAGTCGTGGAAAAAACGTAGTCCTATGATCAATATAATTAAGACATCATTGATAGTGATTTCTGAAGCAAACATCATTGGATATGTCAAATTATTTAAAGGCTAGGAAGCCAGCAGCCCTGGCTGCTTCAAGGTGCAGTGTGCACGCTCCCTTACTTTGGCTGTGAGTTGGCTGTTAATTATATTCAGTAGGATAGATGCGCCGGACACACACTTGCTGGACTTCTAAGAGGTAAAAGTAGAAACATGGGATGATTGTGCGGTATAGAAAAATCAGTGATGAGTTCTGATGACACCCTATGCTTCTCCATTTTGTTGACATCGTAGGTTTTCTTAGAGATGCAAACAAGTTAAGACTGGCCATCAGCATGAAGGAAGGAATTCAGTTTCTTCACCTGGCAACAACGAACTCAGTTTCTTCACCTGGCAAAGCTCCTGGAGGCCTCCTACGACACCGTCCCGTCGGCCACCGATGCTTCCCCGCAATGGTAGTGCACGGAGGACAATGGCAACGGCATAGACATGGCCGCCGCGCCAGCTGCACCGCCCAGTCCCGTGCACCGGTATTCATGCCCAAGCCGGAGCCGGAGGACGACAACTTCTTGGAGGTGTGGGCTAACGATGACGACAATGACGGTGCGGGCAACCTCGACTTTAGAACCTTCTTTTTTTATGCGAAATTCCACCGATCTATTAATAATCATTAACAATAGTACAAAGAGTCATAAAAGTAACAAAAATGACAAATAGGTCTAGCGACGACTACAAATACTAGCACAAGCCGAAGTCGTGCCGCCGTTCTCGCCCCTCCATCATCGGAGTCGCGCAAAACTTGTCATAGTAGAGCTTGTTGTAGTAGACAGGAAGTCGGCGTGCTAAGGCCCAAAAGAACCAGCGCACTAGAGCAGCAACCATCGCCGAAGATGACAATCGTAGATCGAAAGAGACTGACCTCAAACCACACAAATGAATACGAAAAACGACCAGATTCCAAGGAATCCGTCGGACACACGACTCCATGCGCCCTCCACCAATGCTAGACGCACCACCAGAGCGAGGATAGGGTGCGGAGTATCTTATTCTGACTAAGGGCGTAGCCGCCGTCTTAACATCCTGAAAAAGACAATGAAAACAGTCTAAACAAAACACAGAGACCTCCCGACGACGAGGGGACGTGGTTCGCCACGTCTCCAAGCCCCTAAGGCCACCAGAGACGGGACGGACCGGTGGAGTCGCCGGTGGAGGAAAGGAACCCTGGATGGGTTTTAGCCGTCTCCACCTCTCTCTCTCTTCTACCGTACCGGTTACTACTTTTGACTTATTGACTTTAGCATCTTTGACTGCTACTGTTAGAGTATGTTACGGTTTAGGCTATATTTGGTAGTTTAAGTTTATAATCTAATTCTATCTCTATTATTCTTTTTGCCCCCCCAAGTCTTCTAGTACTATATAAACAACCTAAGGGCTCACGATGAAATCATCTCTTGCAATATCAATACAATCTATACTTCCGCAATTTTACATGGTATCAGAGCGGTTCGCTCCACCTAGGGTTTAGCCACCACCGCTTCCGTCGCGCCGCCCCCGGGGTGATCGTTCTTCTAAATCCGGAGGCCGTGCAATAGTAGATTGGATCTTCTTCGCAAAATTTTCTCGCCGGCCGCTTGACCGGCGTTTTTTCTTCTTTCGCCGATCATAGATCGGATTGCGTCGTCTACAGCCACATGTCGTCATCGTGCGCCTCTACTTCAACCTCGGCGTCGACTCAACTCCGGCAAATCATTGTCAACGATCGTGGCAAGGAGGCTCTGCGCGCCGCCCCAAGGGACGCCTTCAAGCGCTGCGTCGGCTACTCCGTCCTCACGTCGTCTCCACGCCGGCCCGTCTTCGCCAACATCTACCGGGACACACGTCCCTGAGTACGCGCCTCGCCGTCAACAAAGGGCTGCATCTTCATCACTCGTGATCATCATCGCCGACAACCATCTATACCAACAACATCGTCGCCGCTACCACCGATCGTGGTCATTGTCAACGTCAACAAGTTCGTCTCCATGAGCAACTCCGCGCTCATACAAGTGGAAAATACGGGTCTAATTCCCGAAATCTACTACCGCTACAACAAATCTCCATCAACAACTAGCTCTTCGTCTTCGTCCACCACGACCTCGCCGCCAGAGTCGCAGACTAATTTTTATTTTTTTACTTAATCAATTTTCTTTTTGCAACTGTTTCATCTACTCCGACAAATCGGCGGACAACTTCTACACACCGACCGCTCACAGAGGATTTCTCTTCTGCTCCCTCTGGCTCTGTCTCACATGGCTTGTGATGGTCTCTATCTCCGTACGTCCGGTATTGGCAACACCGACACGTGCCTTCGTCCCCGGCGTGCTCCCGAGTTTGGCAAGCTCGGCAAGGCGTGTCGCCTATCTCGACTACTCTGGATCCAACTATGTCTACTTCAACTACTACGGCGAATTCTCCAGGCTCAACGACGACATCGACCACAACACAACGACATCATCAACTTCATCAACGGCGACAACTTCCATCGACCACAACTACAACGCCATCACTCCCGGTTACATCGACATCGGCTTATTCTCTAGTCAGACCGTACGTGTCACTACCGATCCAACTGCGGGGGGGGGGGGGGGGGGGGGGGGGGGGGGGAGGGAGTATGTTACGGTTTAGGCAGGGCCGGCTCTATATTTTTCGGGGCCCTTGGGCGAAGTCGAAAAAATGGCCCCACTTTGATAATATATATGTACGTATAACTAGATATATAGACAATATATGTGTCAATTTCACTAGCAAAATATTTAAAAGCATATAACCAGACATGGTTAGTCGATATGTCTATAAATAATTGTCAAACACTAAAGCATTGTGATATTTAGATAGAAAAAATAAAAATGGTAGGAAAACATAACAAGTATTCCATGCTAGCGAATACCTCAAAAAACCAGCCTCCAATGAGATCATCGACAATTAAGCTTCAGTGCTTCGAAAAAAGCTTCTTCGTGCATTTCTAGATGAAAAATCATCGAGGACACTATCAAGATTAATGTTGTACAATATATCCTTCTCAATACAACACGTAGCCAAGCCATTCAATCTGTCTTGTAACATAGCTGACCTCACAGTTCTTCGGTAGCTTTATTTTAAAGAAACCGCTTTCAGCTGAGGCCACGGTCACAGGTGAAGTCAAAAGGATCCGATAGGCAACTAAGACATTTGGATAGCAATCTACGGCTGTAATGAATTGAAGAATCTCATGCGCTGACATCAAATTATTTGGCAAAGTTACTTGCAACACCTTTAACTCAGAGAAAAAATCATCAAGATCGACATCACATAAATCCTTATGAGTAAAAAAATTTCTGCAAAAGTAGTGCAAGATTTTCGTAGATTACTATCATCCATGGACTTCAGATTATTTGAGTTGAATAAGAAACCAAACACCTTTTCAAATTCCTTCAGTTGTTCAAATCGATTATTCAATGAAGCAATTGCAGTGTCAACAATAACAAGAAAGTAAGAAACTCTGAAAGATTCAATAGCTGACAACTGTAATTCTTCTTGCTCATCATTGATTTCATCAAAATGCTTCTTCCTTTTATTTTGACGTTTTGTACGAAATTGTGGCTCTATGTCCATAGAAGATGCAAGGTTTTTGGCACTTTCAATGCTAGTATCAAATCCTTCAACTCTGAACTTCTAAAAAAGTTCAATGACCCCTTCAATGTGTTTGACAGTAGCATCAATGCATACAATTTTTTCCTATAACTTCTTGCTCACCATATTTATATAAAATAAAACCTCATGCCAAATAACCATACCAACTAAAGTCTCAAATTTCCCAAGTGCTTTGTATAAAGATTGAGCATCACTAACCGTAGCTGGATCATCAGTAGAAGCCTCCTATAGTTTCTTCAAAGCTGATCTTGCTTGGACAGTTTGGAACCTTATAGGTTGCACACTCTTTATTCGACTCTCCCAACGAGTATCTGACAATGGTTTGAGTCATATTTGGAACACTATCAAGCAAAATCTTCCACCTCTTAGTAGAACGTGCAAACAATATATATATATATATACGCTGGATAATACCGAAGAATGAAATAGCTTGTTCGCATGATTTTGTCATATCACAAAGAGTGAGATTCAAACTATGACATGCACATGGCATATATAATGCTTTCGGGTTTACTGTAAGAAAACGATTTTGAACATCTTGCTTTTTTCCCTTCATGTTGGAACCATTGTCATAACCTTGCCCCCTCACATTAGCAACATCCAAGTCAAAAGCATCCAATGTATCCAACAATACATTAAAAAGACCCAATCCTGATGTGTCCTCAACCTTTATGAACCCTAGGAAAAACTCCTCCACCCTCGGGATATCAGTTGATATATTGACACAACGCACAATTAGCGTCATTTGTTCTTCATGGCTCACGTCCGGGGTACAATCCAAGATAACAGAGAAATACTTGGCATCCTTAATGATCTTTAACATAACCTTTCTCACAGCATCGGCAAGGGACGAGATCAACTCATTTTAAATGTTGTGGCCAAGATAATGATGATGAATTTCATTGTTTTGAATGCACCTAATATGTTCTTGCATCACATGATCAAATTCAGCAATCATTTCAACCGTGCCTAGAAAATTTCCATTACTATCTTGATACAATTTCTCATTTGACCCTCGAAAGGCCAAATTATGTTTTGCAAGAAAGTTCACTGCAACAACTATTCTTTGCAAAACCTGTCGCCAACGCTCTTTTTCTTTTGCAACCAACCGTTGCATGTCATCATCAATTTTTTTGTTGCTTAACCTCAACCTTAGTTCATTCCATGTATTCATGTTTGTCAAATACTCAACACTCTTCTCATGATCTTTGAGTCTTGGACTAAGACGCTGCCAATCCCTCAATTCATCAGATGCTAGCAAAGACTTATTATTATTTGATTTGAACAACTTGCAGCAAAAACAATAAACTTTGTCCATCTCTTTGGAGTAAACCAACCACTTTCTATCAACAACCTCACGATTGGCTAACTTTCTGGAGTAGTATTTATAAGAAAAATGTCTACCTTTGTCATCCGTAGGGAACTCCAAACCCAATTCTCTCACAGGCCTCTTTTCAATTAAAATATCCCTTTTGCAATTATCAAGATTATCCCATGTTCTAGGATAGATTGATGAAATCAAATCATCTTGTTCATCACTATTAGAAGCATCTGCATGGTAAACAAAAAATTGTAATTAGTTACTTACTTACACTTGGAAAAATTGATGCTAGTTAGTTATTTACCGTTTTCCGGGGATTGTTCATCACCACTAGGAGCATCTTGTTCTTCCCCCTATTGTCCTCATTAACATCAACATTAATATCAACATCAACATCTCCATGGCAAACAAAATATTATAATTAGTTACTTACTTACCCTTGAAAAAATTGACGGTAGTTAGCTAGTTAGTTATTTACCGTTTTTCGGGGATTGTTCATTGGCCTAAAAATCTGTATTTGAATTATTCTTATCATCTTCTCCAAGATCAGATTCTTGCCTTTGATTATTATTGTTGACATTGACACTACTTTTTGTTGGAAAAAACATATTTAAAGCACCTCTATGTGAATCAATAAGCTGATTCTCTCTCTTTCTTTTCCTTTTTTCGTAGCACCCGATAATTGTTTTCCCATCACAGATTGTAATCTTAAAAATTATAATCCTAATTGACTATGACTATTTGAGAGATTAATTAGAACTTAGAAGGATTAGATGAGGGATTAATTAGAAGGATTAAGCGGCAGACGTAAACTTACAGAGTTACGGAGGGCGGCTAGGCGCGTGTCCTGTGTCCGCAGAGTTACGAGTAATCAACAATTCAATCCTTGATGTCAATTTTTTTGATGGAGAAAGAGCAGCAGGGCAGCAGAGAAGGGCAAACCGACGTGGCAACACAGCAGACCGCAGACGGCGAAAGCTGAAAGCAGCACTGCAGCAGACGGCGACTGGTCACGGGCGACTGCGGCTAGGCGAAGCGCGAAGGATCCGGGCAACAGACCCTTGAGTCCTTGACTCGCGAGAGGGCAGAGGCGACAAAGCGAGAGAGAGGGCCACGTCCTGCCGACCTTTCAGGATCGATCGATCGATCCAAATTCCACACAGAATCGATCTCTTCTCGCTCTCCCGATCGGAAATTCCCTAGCCCACCCCAGGATCGATCTCCCTCTCCGGCTCTCCCTCTCCTGGGCCTACTGCTGCATACGAATTCCCCCCCCCCCCCCCCCCGGCCTGGGCCCTTGGCGGTTGCACAACCCTGCCCTGGGCCAGAGCCGGGCCTGGGTTTAGGCTATATTTGTAGTTTAAGTTTGTAATCCAATTATATCTCTATTAGTCTTCTTCCCCCAATTCTAATACTATATAAACATATTAAGGGCTCACGATGTAATCATCTCTTGCAATATCAATACAATATATACTTCCGCAATCTTACAGCTACCATTATATTTAGGGTTTATTTTCAATGTGTTAGTTTAAAGTATGCAGGTTTTGTAGAAATTGAATGAATCGGTCGTTTTATCTAGTTGTTTAATAAATTTTTGGGGAAAAATGTATTGGGGCCGGCCGTATTGGATGCACATGTCCTTCTAATATTTTTGACGATCCTTCTAATATTTAGCTAGCCAATGGTGGCGTCCCAAGCCCCGCGCCGGCTCTTTTGTCGACGACGATTTGGGACGTGGTTGTGGAGATGTTCTAATATTCTATTAGTGACGGGTCCCTCAATGGGCTAAATTTTTTAAAATAATATTTTTTAGTCAATTTTTAAAATAATACATGAAATTTGGAATTTTGAAATATAGCACGGCTGCACCACAGGATGTGCCGACAACAACTAATTCTGCCAACTAGCACTAATCGGCACACCGTATCCGATTAGTTAGCTAGCTAACGGTGTGTATGTCCCGCTAGCTACTGGTGCATGGGCTGCTGTTCTGGCACCTATGGGCACACCGTAGGCATACCCTTGTGCCGACAAGCCAGTGGGCTCACCGTAGGGTACCGTGTGCCACAGTCGTCCTATATTCTAAAATTCTGAATTTTCTGTGTTATTTTGTGAATTGATTAAACAAGTACTCTCTCCGTCTCAAAACAGATGTCGCACATTTGCTAAATTTGGCTGAATCTAGACATTATTTAGTATATAAATACATCCAAATTTTTACAAATTTCCAACATCTATTTTGAGATGGGTGGAGTAAAAAAAAATTTAAAAGTATCCCCTCAATTGCAGGGTATTGGAATCAATGTGCATTACACACTTCCTGAAATAGAACGCGGTACATATCCACACTTTCTATATTAGAACGGAAAGATATTTCTCCTCTGTAAGTGCAGCCTCGCCGCTGACAGATTTCGTACCTCTCACCAACAAAGACACTCAGCCCATCACAAGGTAGTATACTTCTAGCAAAGATCGAACCAAGCCTTGAAGCGGGCCAACTGGAGCTGCGGGAGCGATAATGGACGGAATGCGTTTTGCCGTGTTGTTGTTGCTCGTCTGGCCGGCCGCCACAGTGGTCGTCGCCGACGGTGAGATACATGCTTCACTCTGCAAACGCTGTCTTCCTTTTAGCTGTGTTCATGTATACACCCGGCCGATTAGCTAGATGTAGAACTGATTAAATTCCAGGCATCTTCTCAATTTCCAGATGTTTCAGAGAAGGTGCTGTTGGCGGACAGCGGCGTAGTGAGGCCTGATATCTGTGCAACGGTAGTCCTTGAGAAGATAAAGCCTTGCACAAGGAGCGCGTGCGTGAGTGCATGCGACAAGCTACTTGCAGGCCCCGGTGGTTGCATAAAAGGGGAGTGCATGTGCGGCTTCTGTGCTCGCAACACAAAAGGCTAGGTTTAACTCGCTGCTTGCAGCCAAGGATCAGTGCTGTGGAAGTGAGCAAGCTTTTTATGTTCTTGCTTGATTAATAAAATGCATGTTCGTACCGGTTCTAGATCGATATAACCGTATACTGAAAGCACGATATATGTATGTTACGAGCTCTCTACTACTCCACTTTATAAGATCGAAACTAGGGTATTAGGTGGGATCCAACAATATCCCGCTTCTAGTTCACTTGTCAAAATCTAGTGCAAATTTTTAGACAGTTGGCGTCTCGCTTCCGCATTAGCAGACGAGGGCCGAATCGGCGAGCAGATGCTACTCGTCGGCCGGCGAGGACCGGTCGATGTGTGTTGGTCCCTCTCGTGCGCACAGGGTCAGATGAACGGCCGCTTCACGTGGGTATCGCTCGCCGCATCGCCTGCTTCTCCTCTCGTCTTGTTTCTTTTTCTCGACCCCTGTGGGCGTGGCCAGCAGTGGAATCCTGTTTTACAGCTCGGTCTTGTAGAGATTAGATGGGATTTAGTTTTTTTTGTAGCCCAATTACACCACGGCAAGGCCAATTTGATGCGCAAAGTACCATCCTCTAGGAATAGCTAGGCCAGTGCGGGAGGTGATATGTGCCGCCTTTAGCAGCGCCGAAGTGACACGCTCACCATTGGCCGCGGTCCACCTTCCCTGTCGTAGTCATCTTCCTTCCTATCCGCTCACCATTGGCCATGCCACAGTTGCCGCCACCTGCTGTCGGCATCGCTTCTGCGGTGCCTTGCCGTCCCGTCCTCTGACCGCAGCCCAACACCGGTCCAGCCGCTGCCCCCGCCCTCCTTCTAAATCCCTTTTGCACCCCCGCACCCCGAACCTCCGGCGAACACCCGAACCCTAAGCCCCACCATCGGCAAGCTCCCGCACCCACCCACCCCCTCGTTAAGTTTCTTCCTCGCCTTCACCGGTGACTCTGCGGCCATCCACGTCGTCAGGTCATGGACTCACCTCCGTTCGAGTGTCATGGCCATCCATGTCGTCCCCGTCATCGGCAGGTCCTCCGAGTGCCGTGGCCATCCTCATCTCCGACGGCCATGGCACCCGCCTGCTAACCTTAGGCACTAAACGGGCCTAGCTCAAGAGGAAAACTGCATGTAGAGGAGGTGTGTGGAGCCTCTGACGGTGCCGCGTTAGGCGGCATATAGATTTTGCCGGTGCAGGATGTACTAAAAATCGGGCGTCTGGACATGGCAATCTAATGGGCCAAAATGTCCAGTTGGTGAGAGAGCTCCTAAGGGGCTACCCATGTCATCAACAAAGAGAGAACACATTGATCCAATCATTTGTCATTTTCGTTTACTCGGCATTCGATACATACATCTAAAAAGCTACAAATGCAACGATATATACATACACTTTGAATCACATCAACTACATGCAACAGCTAAGCACCATTGGAGAACAACATTGCAACATGGATCCACCACTAATATTACGACGACCGAAGCAGGGTGTGACCGGGAAAGCCTTCACATTGATTAATTGGGCATCAGCGTCCAGCCTCCAACCTGCCCTCCGTCTTCTTCGACCTGCCATTGATTAATTGGGCATCAGCATCATCGAACCAAAAACTCACAGTCCATATCCATCAAAATCAGCCCGTTTCGTTTCTATACCTTTGCGGCGGTGAAGGTGATGGCGACTTTGATCTCTCCGTGGTAGGAGTTGTCGGCTTTGACCACTCTGTACTTTGCAGTGTTCAGCTCCGACTTGCCTTTCTCCATGCCTATGGTGATGAGATCAGTTACGTTGATCCTGCATCATCGACAGCGATCGAGCAGTTAGATTAAGCTTTTTCTCTCATTCTTCCGCGCGCCCTTGTAATTGATCGGCTGTTTCTTGGCGTGCATTCTAGTAGCTAGCAGCTGGGTATGCATGGGTAGTACTCACGTTGCTTGGCCGAGGAAGTCGTCGCCGGAGAAGCTATCGTGGTCCATGATCCGGAAGACGAGCTTGTGCTGCACGTTGGGCGCGGCGGAGTTGATCTGGAACTTGAATACCTGGTTCCAGCTCGGCTTCCTCCCCTCGTCTGCATTACATACAGATACACAGATACAGCACACGGTTGTTGGTTGATTTAGGAAAGATCACAAGTACTGTGGCTCGTGGGCGCAGTAAGAAGTTGAGGAGGATTCAGAATGAGACCACGTGAGCAGTACGTATACTGACCTTGGGCGGTGCTGCTCTTGCGCTCCGTACTCCCAGCAGGGAACTGCACCATCACGTACGGGTCTAGCTTCCCTGCACGTACATTTGGAAGCAAATCGATCAATCTCCATCCACCACTGGACGCAGGAACGGGGAGTCCAACCAAGAAGTACACGCGTGGTACTGGTACCTAGGAAATCGTTGCCGGCGAGGCCCTTGGCGTCGACCAGAAGCACCTTCAGAAGACCACCCCCCATATTGTCTGCCTCCCGACCTCTCTTGGAACCTAATGATCAAACGGAGTAGTATCGTACGTGTGTTGGGTGTATCTGCCGATTCTTAATCTCTTGCTCTCTTTTCGTCTACTAGGATTGGGTTTGTCTCGATGGCAACTCGCGTATGGAATGAAGGTATCCTAACCGGCGCGTGCTGGCGTGTATTTATACACAGTTTCCTCCTTGGCTCTGGTCTGGTCTAGCTAAGAAGTCAAAAACTCCGGAGCGCGCGGTCGCAGTCTGCTATTAGACCGGTTCAGGTCTTGCCTTTACTTCCACCCTCCTTCCATTCCCGCACGTAAAAAAGGTGGAGCTGGAGCCGCCTTCACCGTTTCCTATCGCAACTAGCCAAAGGAAGACTAATTACATCCTGAACTCCTACAGTTTCTAATCGCTTCCTAGAAACAGGCTTTAGATCTAACCGAGGTTTACCCACGTTTTCATCGGAAACTGCGCTAACTACCGTTGGCCACTCTGACGAGAACAGTATAGGAGAAATAGTCTGCGCTAGCAAGAACATGGCCTTATTCGCTCGGGATTTCTTATCTGCAGCTTCCAGTAACTCCAACAGACGCGCTAAATCTAGCGCGGACAGTAAAAACTGCCTTTTTAGCGTGCGATAGGGTACTGTAATTTGACGGTCCAACAGCCGCTGTAAAATCACGCACCGCGGTAAAACATATCGAGCGCGTGTCATATTTCGTCCTGCGCGCGCTTTCTTTGCCGCATTCGCTCGAACGAGATGTAAAGTTCCAGTCGCGCGCGAACGCATCAACTACCCCTGAAATTACCGCGCGCGCTCCCGCCGTTCGTGAACTCCGGCCGCTGCCGCTCCACAGGCGACGCCGCAACGCCGAATCGCCGTCGTACTGCTTCGAATCTACTCGCCGCCGCCTTGCCGCAGCAGCCTCCAACAAGCGGTGCCGCCGTCGATTCACCGCCATATTCCTCTCTCTGCGGCGGACGCGCTTCCCGGCCGCAGTGCAGCAGCGCCGCGCACGCAAGGTGCTCGCAGGTATGCCCCTATCAAAATGTGTCTACATTTGATTGATTTTTGCTATGCATCTAAATATTCTTATATGTAGTATAGATGAGTTCAGAGTACGATTCGTCCGACGAAGAATTGGATCTTCAAGAGGAGGAAGACATTGTCATACTCTTGGCTATGCACCGAAGTAAGAGACCGAAGCACGGTGGTTCGGTCATGAGGGCGGCAGAGGTTGTGGCAAGAAAGAATTGAAGGACGCAACAAATTGATTCGGGCATATTTTGCAGAGAATCCTACCTATCCGGAAAGCTATTTTTGTCGCCGGTTTAGGATGAGCATCAAGTGGTTCAAGCATATTTGTGAAGAGGTGAAAAGTTTGATCGTTTCTTCGAGCAAAGAAGGAATGCCACCGGTGAACTTGGCCATAGCACGTACCAAAAGGTAACTGCAGCATTGCGTATGATGGCATATGGAATTCCAGATTTAGTTGATGATCATCTGACAATGGGTGGGAGTCAAGTTATCAAATGTGTCAAGCATTTTGCTATTGCAATGGTGAAAGTGTTTGGCAAAGTTTACTTGTGAGCTCCCAATGCTGGCGACACGGCAAGACTTCTGGAGTTCAACGCCGCAAGAAGATTTCTAGGTACGATAGGATCAATTGATTGCATGTATTGGAGTTGGAAGAATTGTCCGGTGGCATGGCATGGACAGTTCGAAGGCCACAAGAAGGATTCCACAATAATCCTCGAAGCCGTGGCTGACTATGAGACTTGGATTTGGCATGCTTTTTTTCAGCATGCCCGGTTCCTGCAATGATTTAAATGTTCTAGACTAGTGGAGTTTGAAGCAAATGATATATATTCTTGTAAGTAACTGTTTTTAAATAAACAAAGTATACAGTAGCTCGGGCCTTGTTCAACATCAAAAAAGTACTGTTTCTCTTTACATACTCGGATGAACTAATGTAATCAATGGTGAGTGTAGGAGTCGAAGTCAACACGACAGTCAAGTAGCCTATCGGTCTCCTACTAGTATATGGTCTTTACATGAGAGTCTAAGCTGGGCAGACGACGTGTCTCATAGCAACTGGTAAATGCCCTGTTCTTCTACAACATCTTCTATGTCAGATTAAATTTTTTTATTGTTACCGAACTTCTCAGTTTATAGCCTCTTTATTAGGCAATAACCGATCGCTATGTTTTCATGTCTCTGTCAATTAATGAAGGCTTCACAAAAGATTAGCACCCTATATATTATCGATTCTCGAGGTTAGAGCGGAGTGGTCATATAATCCCTTGTTAATAGGTTTGTCCTCTTAAAATACATAGAGCGGACATTGGTCAAGTGGTTTAGCAATGTAAGCGCTTCCTATAAATACCAGAGTACCCCAAATAAATTGTATTAAATTGGCAGAGTGAATTTGTTAGAAATTGATAGTGGAGATTTTGGCCACCATGTTTTTACTTGAGAGCAAGATGTCAATATTTTATGCATTCTCGACTTACCTAACCATTTTCGGAAGAAAAATTACATGACAACTGGGATGATGTTACCTTCGACTTACTTGAAGTATAATTCGTGATTCTTTTGACAAATGTATTTTGATTGTCTGTATGTTTATAGGTCCCTATCAAAACACATATATTTAGCTAGCTAATTACTAAAATTTATCTAGCAAAAATATCTCTTGGGTTTTGAGGCATATACTTTTTTGCAAATGTTGTCTTGTTTATTAGTCATGTGCACAAATGAGCTCTTCTAACATTGTTAGGGGGCAGATTCTACAAATTTTATCTCGGAGCTTGCGGTGCTCATTGTCGTGATGGTGGGGCGCCCTCATTCATACCAATAGCATGTTCGGACATGAAAAAATCATCGTTGACACTGAGTAGGTGTGTTAATCAAGACGGAAGTATGAAATAATCCTTTTAACCATTGTTAATTTTATTTATTCACTCGCCATTAATCCACAGATAGACGATGTCTTGCCAGGAAAGGTATGGCTTGAGGTGCAGGCATCATCCGATGTTAGGAAGGTGACGAGGACGAGAGCGTTGTGGGAGGCGCTATGGTGAGTACTAGAGGAGATGCGCCGACTTGGAGCTACAACAGCGGCAACGAATCGACACTGCCGTCCTAAGTAGTGCCGACAAGGGCTCCGAATCTAGCAAACTTGAGATTTTGATGCAATTTCTTTGGAAAATTTAGTCGTTTGCGGAAGCCATTGGCATTTTTTTTCCAGAGAAGAAAAGTCGCGTGGTGGAAGACTGAAGTGGTCAAGGGCAAAAATCCTGTTTTTTATGCGACCCATTTCATCTGTTCAATATATGCATGTCTGAACAACGGGGAGTCGCTTTCACCAGCCTAAACTCTAAACAACATTGGTGGTTTTTCTAAGGTGTCACATGCTCAAAATATGCACTGGTCATTGGATCCAATTTCTATGTTCAAGTCTTCCGCATAGGACCACAGCCTGATTGAAAAAGTTTCAGATCAAGTCCTTGCATTTGGTTGAGCATGCAGAAGTCTGGTGATGTCCAGTTGCTTCGTATACTTTGTACTCCTTCTGATCCATATTACTTGTCACAGAAATGGATGTATCTAGACATGTTTTATTACTAGATACATCCAATCCAGTGACAATTAATATGGATCGTTGGAAGTATTTTTTTAGATTGACAGCCCTTTCAATTTCCTTCCTCTCCCTCTCTCCTTTTTAGATAATTTTCTTCCTCTCTCATGGAAAAGGAATCATCTCGGTGGAATAACCATACCATGTATTGTACTTCTTTCTATTTGGTTTTTGGAAGTGACATTTCTTTAAACAAAATCTGAGCAAGGTTTGGATTAGCATACATGTTTTTTCCACAATTCCATTAGAAAAACATACTACAATAGCATGCAATGAGACACGGGTGGGTGTCGTGTCTTCAGTGCAAGAGAAAAATTAGCGTTGTGTACTCCAATAAGGATTACAAATTTTTCTTTTTTTCCGAGGATTTATGAACCTTGCTATTGGTAATGTTTCTAAAAGTTACTATTGGAAGTTATTTTCTTGATGTTTGTTGTCTTTGGATAGGAGTTGGAAAATAATTATATAAAAAAGAAGAGAATTTATTTTTCTTGCAACAAAAAAGCGAGTTTACTTTGTTTGCTTCCGTGGCCTAATTATTTTCTCTCCCATTGCAACACACGGGCATGTTTCCTAGTATCTTATATTTCTGAATGGAGGGAGTAGTATAGATTACATGAATACTATTGCACGATCTAAACAAAACCTGGCAAGAGCAGTGAGAGTCCAGGCGCTGGTCTCTCCATTCCATGTGGGGATCTTGTCGCAGACCGCATGGCAAATGGAAACACAAGTGCCACGTCTGCCGAGTCGCCATCTCGTAATTGTCATAATAGTTTGGTCCTATGATGAAGGTGTTAATGGGGTTTGGTGCAAACAACGAGAATCACTAACTTCCATCTTGTATGTCGAAGAGAAATTATAATCCGAAGGTTTGGTGTTTTCAAAAGAATGGTGCAACTCAAATCTAAGCTCATCTTTGCTGGAGTCTGAGTTAGTGTAGTAGTAGTGTTTGCAACACAAGGTGGCTACAGCCCGCACAGAGCAACGGAGTGCAGCCTCCCGTCACCTAGTGACTACAATGCTACCGGCGTTGTTGATAAGAAGAGCTGGAGTGGGTGCTGCAGTGGGTGATGGCTGGAGCTGTGCAGTGCTGGGTTGTGGTCGTGACAGGAGACAAGTGGGTGAGGTCTCCAGTTTGGTCGTTCTTGGCTGCGGGAAGAGGCGAGCTGCGTAGCTGCAAGGTGTGGAAGTCTGAGGTATGAAGCGGAGGTACAACCATACAAGGGAGTGCTCCCTTCACGTGGTTGCTATGATGTTGCTAGGCAAGATTTGTTTTCAGGGGGAGGCAGGTGTCGCTGCTGTGTTGCAGCAGAGAAGATGAGTCCAGGAAGGAGCAGCTGCTAGAGTTGATTTGGACGGCTGTGAGTGAGGAGCAAAGGGGGCAGAAATTGCTGCTAGGAGCAGAGGGGATAATGGAGATGGTAAGGAGGAGTTTGATGATGGCATAGGAGATGAGGTGGTGTTCCTGACGTTGTTCAGATGTTTAAGTAAAGAGATGGTAGAGGCCATGATGACCAAGGGTCCCAAGGCGAAGATGGCTGAGGCGAAAGGCTGGGGGTTCGATGGAGAGAAGGTAGAGAAAGGTCAAGGCTGGGCTGTGTTGGAGAGGTGTAGGACATGTGAGAATCAAAAGCTGAGATGAATGGAGCATTGCACGAGTGCTTGGTTCGGAAGCAATCAGTAAGGTGAGGTGGTTGTGGCTCTGTACGAGCTGGTGTTGAGGCGAGGCAGCCGTTGTTCTGCGGGAACTGGATTATACCAAGCAACAATATGACAATGCTCAGGCTGATGGTGGAAGGCGTGTGTTGCCACTGTTGTAGGTGCCGGTGTGGAAAGGCGCATAGTTGGAGAGGCAACAGTGGACCAACTCAAGAAGGATTAGAGGTGGCTAACTTCAGTAAGAGTTGGTGCACAATGATGGTGATGGCTCCATGAGGCGGAGCTTGGATGGTCGGAGTTGATTGGGTGCTTGACAGGCGATGGAGCAAGAGCTAGAGTAAAATGGTCTCGTGTATCTTTGTATGCTTGTAAGCTAGATGTGTAGTGGTCGTGGCAAGTGTCACGGGGTTGTAGCAAGATGGATATGGTGATTAAATCATGCCCATCTTGAGGGGGAGTGTTGGAGTCTGAGTTAGTGTAGTAGTAGTGGCATAGGAGAGTCCAGAGTATTCTACTGGAACATTGAAATCTGAGTTAGTGTCCTAGCAGAGTCTAGAATGAATGAAGATGTAAGACTAAGTTGAGCTATATATAAGAGGAAGTGGAGGTCCAATGGACCAACTATCCAGAAAATTTCCGCAAAAAACTATAATCCTCAATCAGACCTTAACTCGATCAAATTGCTGCAAAAAAATCTTCAAATTCAAATCTGGTTTGCTGTGATAGCAGTGTGCAAGTAGTTGGCATTGCATCATGGGTGCAATATGGTTGTACGCTTGGCGGGTTGTAATTTGTAAAGCAGAAGAGAAATATAAATTCCGGGATCCTGAATCACGCATATTTCCATTTAGCGTTCCGATGCCTAAATATTTGAATTGAAGTGTGTAAAGGGGAAATTTACAGCAAAACTGTGAAACGATTGGCTCTAATCTCCAAAAGAGATTTACGGCGCAAGTTTGAGCTGCGGAATGTCCAAACAGCGAACTTGGAGGACCTTACTGATGTGCCTCTTGTGGATATTTTTGAACTACTGCCATGATAATGGTGCCTTGTGGTTTGTCGTTGGCTTGGAGTAGAGAGCTTTGTCCAATGATCCACGTCACGACCTTATTTATCTACACTCACGTCAGATGTGATCCTGATTCTCTTCCTCAGTGCAGAAAGCACATTAGGCACTGTCTGGAATATGCCGACACTTCAGGATCATGTCTAGCGTTTTTCTTTCCTGAAGTCTATGCCAATGGCTACAGCCTACAAGTAGCATAATATTGCACGATTTCTTTTACTGATGATCTATTTGTTCCTGAGAGCTTTCCTTTCCTGTTCAGGGTAACTCGTGTATCTCACTGACAAGGATGTGTTCCTTGGGTATTGTTCCTCAGCCTCATGATATGCTGTATATTATCAACAGAGGACAACCAAAGGAAGACCTTTTGATTGCTGAGGCCACTGGAGTCTCTCAGACACTGCTCAGGGGTGTGCATGCTAGGTCCCTGGACTGTGGCTTCTTGAGATCTCAGCTGTCATGTTCAATTTGTTCTTCTTCACAATTTTCTGATTTCTAAAGATGGAACGTTTCTTGTATGCATGCAAGGTACAAAGATACTCCTGGTATTTGGACAGAGGAAGCAGGTGGAAGCGTGGAAGCCAATCATAGATGGTGGTTCATGCGAAGGGAGGGATATTTCTCTGTCAGATTTGGCATGTTGGAAGAGTCTCTGATAATAGTAAGTGTACTAACTTCATCTTTTTCTCAAGATAAATGTATTATGTAATTCAGTTAGTTCACACACAGAAATACTTCAGATTGGATATCAGATTATTATTTTTCAGGCTCAATATTTGGGTGATACAAAATGGTCTCTGTTATAAATGGAAATGCTTTGGCAAACCTATAATCATCGATTGATGTCTCTATGTAGCCATGGTTTTTTAGTCGCGACTAAAAGTGAGTCGCAAACCCCTGCGACTCAGTGATAGTCAACAAAAATCGTTGTATAGTCGCCATAAGTCGTTGACTAGTCGTGAGTCACCGTGATTTTTGGAAAACGACTTGGCAATTAGTCGGCGACTATTCAGTGGCTCAAAAAACATGTATGTAGCTTATCAGCCTGATGGGCAAAGCTCCGATTTCGAGTACCAGGAAGTCACTAAAGCCTCTGGGTGATAGGCAATCGCAATCACACCGGGGCTACCTTTTAGACTCCTAGGCTAATAGAGACAGATGAGATCCTTTTGGTCATCAATGATTTTCATTCAGGGTCGCTGCTAGAAATGCAATTGAAGCTGGTAACTATCTCTTCCCTCTCGTAATTCACACTCCCAAGTTTTACGAGCATGTTAAAGTTATTGTAAAAGTGGTAGTACACTTGCCTATCACGCAAAACTAGTACCAAGAGAAAATCTAACCTCAAATGTTCTGTATTGTGTATAGGATCTGATGGTGTTGAGATCCATGGGTCTCAGCTCATGGTTATTTGATTGATCAGTTCTTCAAGGACCAAATCAATGATCGCACTGACAAATACGGGGGAGCTTAGAGACCCGCTGCCGGTTTGCACTAGAAGTAGTCCAAGCCGTTGGTCGATCAAATCGGAGCTGAAAAGGTTGGGATCAGGCTCTTACCCTTGGTGGGCTACTCCCACTGTCTCGGTTTACAGGGCTCAAAACGTTTTGCATCGTGACCAAGGTAATTTTTCATTGAACTTCTCCTATCTCCAATTAGCCGTCACCATTAACTACATCTCTTTAACACTGCACGCATGCAACCAATAAACTGGTTTTGTTTTCCACCCCACCAGCATGCATCGGTAATTAGTGAGGGGCGACTACTCTTAATTAAATGCATGCAGGCCTTAGAAAGAAGGTATTGTGAGACTGTTTTTTTTTATTACTAGTAAAATGCCCGTGCGTTGCAACGGGTCCAAATATAAAAGTTGGCAATGACGTATCAAATTCACAGTCAAAATGTATTAGCTATACCCATGATTTTATACTCTTACATGTTTCACTATAAAAGATAAATAAAAAGTCTTCTGTTATTTTGCAATCTTGTGTGTTTATGTATCATGAATAATCAAAAATACTGAAATTATCACACATACTTATGGGTTAAAAACAAAATCTCTATGAAAAATCTATTAATTTATATGGAAGATCGCTAACAAAACAAATTTTGTTGAATCACTAACGATTGATGCAGAAAAATCTGCTGATTCCATTTGAAGAAGCAAAACATTGAAGGAGGTATACAATGGTGAGCGGCATAATGGCACCCAGGCGACATGGAGCCCTTTATATTTTTTCTTTGAATCTTTGAAAAATTTAAATTTGAAGTTTAAAAAAAATGCACGCATGTAGATCATGATATACACTACAACACATGCTAAAAAATGTGTGAAAATACATTGTATTTTGGCCTCAGCGAAAAAGAGAAAATTTCAGATCTGGGGCGTGAACAGTACACGTGCGAAATGCATCAAAATTTGTGTTTTTTGCAGCGCCTGGAATATAAGGAATTTGGGATTGAAACTTTTCAGATATGTAGTGCGAGTACTTGGCTACAAGCAGATATTTTTTTAGTATTTTTTTGAAGCTTTTCTGAAAAGCATAAAATCGAGCCAAATGAGAATGGATGGACAAAATTAAAGGCTATGTGTAGCCCGGCCTCCGTTAGGGGTATAGAATGCATGATTATTACATGTTTTGGTGCTACAAGTAGTCAAGTAGTCTTCCAAGAAGGAGAATCAAAAATTCAAGTATATCCAATACACACAAATGTACCCGTGCCTCTCCTATTGCAACATCAAGTAAGATCCAACCTTGTTTTGCCTACCAGTAGTGTTTCCTCTTTGATCATCTTATCTATTGTGAGTATTCCGACGTTGCGGAACCATGCATCGGCAATTGCTTTCATGCTAGTTCTCTGAAATCTGGTTTGCTTCCCTAATCTCAAACTTGCAACAACAGAATCATCAAGAATAAGTCTAACATCTTTGATATGTCAAAAAAAAGATCAACTAAAGGGTACGCATAAGAAAAATAAGATAGTTGAGTGAAAGAGGGTGCAGAAATGAATCAAGAAAGTGAGTTACACGATAGATATGATATATGGCTATTTTTTCTCTTCGGTTATTAAAACGGAACATAACTCAATTCATTACGGTCACACTATACTTATACACACGCCAAATCAAGTTAATCTCTTCACCCACCATACATTGTAGTCCTTATTGAATATTATGCGCATGTGACGAGATTAAGTGATAGACCCACAACGACTTTTAGCATTCTGCCTCTGCTCTAAATCAAAAAGACAAATAGTAGCCGGGCAAATAATCTGCTACAACAAAATAGTACAGGGAGATTGATATTTCACACATATCACCATCATGAATCTAACAAGCAACACATAATTCAAGATAAGGGATACAATATTTTGAAATAAGGGGTTTGCATGTACGGGATGGATGGTATGGGGTATCCATGGTCACTTTCGCGACTCCTCGGTGAGCCAAGCAGTGGAGGCGTATCCCACGTTGTAGTGCAACGAAGGATCCGCCGGTGCAAATGACATTGTACCTGCCAAGGCTACAGGGCAACACACTCTCAAATATCATTCTGTTTCATGGACTCTAGTAGATGAAGAGATCTTGATCGATGCAAAATCATGATACTTTGTTTATCATGGACTCTAGTAGATGAAGAGATCTTGATCGATGCAAAATCATCATACTTTGTTTATCATGGACTCTAGTAGATGAACAGATCTTGATCGATGCAAAATCATGATACTTTGTTTAAGATAATCTCTCCATCCCAAAATAACTAACTTTGATTTGTCTAGATTCGCATGCACCTAGACACATTTTACTATGTAGATACATATGAATCTAGACAAATCCAAGTCACTTATTTTGGGACGGAGGGAGTATATACTTTTTATGCATGTTTCAAGGTCTGCTCCATAAACAAGTTTAGATTTCTGATATGGTTATGATATTAATTTAGAAAACTTTTTAAGATATAATAAAAAAACATTATGTGTGTATAGGAACAAAGTTACAGTATAGTCAGTGATGTTGTAACTTCCATTCTTGAAAGAACATCTGAATTAGCTCTTTTCAAATTACAAACTTTAAATATAGTCAGCAATATAATAACTTCCATTCTTTGAATAACATCTGACTCAAATATTTCCAAATTATAGTCACCTTTTGCGTGAATATGAGTTACAGCGACATCTAGGCACAATTTCTATTCATTTTAAGGTATATAGAGTGATAAAAGGAAAAGGCTTACCTTCTTATACAATTTATGAAGCACTGATACATTCTTGCTCATTTTTGCTTCTCCTTCCTCCCCTTCTTACCATGCTCTTTTTCCTGCCCAAGTTGTGCGCATGTGTAAGGCGTGATTTTAAACTTGTCTGTTGTGGATTTTTTGAGTCATCGAATGTCTGGCAATCTTGTCTATGAAATCTGAAGAGCAACAACATGATTCCAAGGTTGAGTAAATGATATACGAATGCACTTTTACAAGTGGTAAACCTATATGGGAACAAAACAGTTGTCCATGCATATCTTCATACTACCGGGTATGAATAATTATGTGGCCCACTAATCAGTGGTAGCTAATGTAACAGTTTTGAATTATTGTAGGCTACGTCTTTTGGTGGTCATGTTCACCGGGAATTTAAACACACATGTTTCAGTGCTTTTGTGTTCCCTAAATAAGGTCAAATTTGTCTACGTCTTTTGGTGGTCATGTTCACCAGGACATAAGTTAGTTCCATTTTTGTCATCTACAAGGATCAAACTTTCCTCCATCTAGTATTGATCCCACATATTCGTCTAGTTTCCATTGTAATGGAAAAATTATGTCAATGAGAAGGCATAACCAAGACTATACAGTACGTCGTTGAGCACCTGAATTTTTCCGTGAAGAAGGCAAGCAAACTTCAGAGCACCATAGGATGCAATGTGGCCATCACAAGAAACAACTTCACTAAACAAGTTCCAGGAAGGAACCAAATATTTCTAGAAGAATTCAATATTGCTATCAACTAGTGCATCAAATGGACACAATAAAAAAGAATAACATAATTTATGATCTTATATACTCAACATTGCAAGAAAAATGTTGAGGAGATGGCTACCTTGTGACAAGATGTTGGAGGAAGAGATGATGACTCTTCGTAGTGAGGTTTTTGAAGAGATGGAGAAACAACGTGATTGTGCAGAGAACTAACATACTAATGGTTTCCTGCAACAAAATTCATTTGCCCAATACTGATTATAAGCTACAGAAGTTTATAGTACTATTAGTTCTCTAAACAAATATCAAGTCAAATAGAAAAGAAAATCCAAGAAACATTTGACCAACAGAGCTACCTAGGGTGTTGGCTGTAAGCCTTCTTCCTCGCGCTAACTTGAATCCTTCAGGTTCTAAGCCTCCCCGTGTGCCCAGGCTCTACAAGGAAGAATGGTTGAGATTGAATGGATCGGCAACGATATAGTAGAGTGATACATAGAAAATTATGACAGTTTTTTCTCTGGTAGATATATAACCTGGTTGTATAAATAAATATGGATGTAAATAGATAACTAAGTATAATGGCTATAAATAAACATGGGTAATATAGAGCTACCATACATAACAATAGAGCTAAGTTCTATGATCTGTAGATTTTATTGCAAGGAATATCCACTACCATGTACTCCCTCCGTCCTAAAATAAATGAGGTGGATTTGTCTAGATTTGCATGTATCTAGACACATTTTAGTATATAGATACATGCGAATCTAGACAAATCTAGGTCACTTATTTTGGGAAAGATAGAGTAGTTAAGATAGCATAGAGCATATTAAAATAACCATATAACCAGAGCTGAGAAACAAGACATCTCTGACCTGAATGCAGCAGCGAAGGATTCCCCAACAAATGGACTAACTGAATCTCTTGTTACAACAAAGACTGTTGGTATCGAGTCGACCTAGAATTTAAAGATGTTAATCCCCATGCTCTAGGGCACAAAATGGATAGGGAATCATCACAAAGGAAATGCAGAGAAAGAACTTGCAAAAAAAGCAATATCACTTGGCTCAATAGCTGCCAGAGTCAATAAGTAATGGTGTGGCCTGCAGATATCAAACACAAAATGACATATTTAAGAACATATAGATTTCTCACATACTGTATCAGATTAAATATGACATATTATACATAGTGCACCCATGAACTTTTTGTGGGAATTTCATGACATCTGGATACCATAACAGTTCCAACAAATACATACCATTCCCTCACATATACTTCACTATCCTTCGTCCATCCCTAGTACTTACCAGATGTGTCTCCCATTTAAAATAGGAATAGCACATGTTCAAGCTTTAGAATGCCATGCAAAAAAGTCCATGCTAAAAAACAAGCTTCAGCAAGAGTTCCCAAAACAAAACCAAGCACGAATTTCATCATCAGGTATACCACGTATCAAACCTATCCATGTACCCAAAAAAATTCTCAAATACATCACACTCCAAAGAAATATGACCAAACAATAGTGAAATATTTTTAACTTTGGATAACTACCTGAAGTTTCTTTATCTTCATCTTCAGGCATGATTCGGTATTTCTCCTAGGGAACCAATCATTAGAAGAACCACTTATGTGAATCACGGATTTTGTGACTGCGATGTCGATCACAGTTTGAAAACTGGGGTTCCCAATTCTCTTGAGCCCATAATCTACAAAAAACTAATAAATATAAAAAATGTTGAAAACGCACAAACTCACATTTTTGTTACATTGTATCCTCACATGATCAAGCCAATAGTACAGCTGTTAATTGTAAAGTTTTAAAAAGGAATTTCAGAAAACTCTCTGACAAGAATTATACTTCACATATTAAACAAGCCTACACATGCAGGCCAGCGATGGCGACATGCATTGTAGCAACATGGAGATGACACTAAATACGGACGTGAGACATCAGAAAGGCCATACTTTTTGTGTACCGGCTATAGGAGGCAAACAAGCTCCCATGATCCACTCAACGGCGGTTGTTGTTGACCGATTGGATCGTGGTGGCGGTTGCCATTGCAGGCGCTAACCTCCAGCATGTTCCTACCTATAAGGAACAGAGGTTAATCTCAATGATGTGTGGTAGTCGGATAGATGGGTTCCTCAAGAAAACAAAATCTGCTAGTAACTCTAACCCCAGATCCCACTATGTTCCAGTCTGAAGAATCATTGAAAAACAACCTAAGCACATGAAAGAGTCTAACCATCGGCACTGTGTATCATGAAAATAGTACATTGGAGATAAAAAAAATCATAGGGGTTGGTCAAGATCGAGTCGCCAATAATCCCTGCCTAGTCTCGACGAAGAGGTGTTTTGGCGTGGTTGGCATCTCTCCGACTCCGGCTTGGAGGTGGATGGCAAAGTCATGGTTCAATATTTTTCATGAGCATTGTCATGGGTTGAACCTTGGTGCATGAATTACATAATATGATGTCGCAGGACTCATGAAATCACTTGTTGTCATACATGTTCATATAGAATTTGGCCTTCTCTATATTTCAGCTCTGTCACTTAGTGAAGCATTCAACAAGCATACATTACAGATGTTTTAGTCAAAGGAAGAGAGGAAAAGAACAAGTGGGAATGATTTATTAGTAAACAATCAGTACATATTGGATACTTTCACCAAGCATTAAGTTTAATTGAATGATACAAAAGGAGCCTCGAAGAAAATTTTCTAATATCCAAATTGTTTTAGTGAATAACAGGTTTACCATAATTTGAATATCAAAGTTCTAGAATGCATTGAGCAACACAATTGATATTGCAACCTTTCACCAAAGGCCAAGCTGAACAAAAATGGTATCTTATATTGGATTAATACTTCCATGGTTCACCCAGGGCCCCAGGCTGAAGAAGTATCTGCCAACTGCAGGTTCTTCATGTATGAACAATCAGAGCACGGTGTCATATTACACCACAAACCAAAGAAGTTCAGAACATCTGGCACTGGAGATTATTGGAAGGCAGAATCACTTGCCATTGGATGCAGGAAGGACTCCTAGAGAGTTCCAAACGATGATACTATGAATGACACCGGACTATGAATGACACCGGACGGACACTGCTGTGAGTGGCTATGCAGCACCGTCGTCGCAACCGTACCCGATTCCGGCCGGGGAGCTGTATGATGGAGGTTGGAGGCAACGGCATGTCAAGCCTGGGAATTTGGTACTGTGGTAGGATTCCGGCAGCGAGGCCGAGCTTCTGGACCTTGAGGTAGTACTTCTGAGCGTAGTTGTGTATAGATAGAAGAGTTAGCTACCATCGGCAATTTTGTATTCCTCGAGCACTCAGAACACTGGTTAAAGAACTGACCAAGATAATCTCCAGGTTTAGGTCGTTAGAATTCATGCTATAAGTAGATTTCCTAAGAAACTACCGCTGCTCGAGTTCCTTCCGCTGCCGCCACATGGGAGATCGGTAGCAGAGTGCGGCAGAGGAGAGACAGGTGTCGGCGGCCGAGCGTGGCGCCCGAGATCCGACGCAGCTCCAGTAACTCGGCTCATCCAGAACGCACCTCGGCGAGAAATTCAGCGTGCACCGACCGGCGGATATGTTGGGGGTTGGTAGATTGGGACAGGGGTGAGACGACGGACTCGGAGGGGTGAGGCGAGTGACGGGATCAAAGGGAGTTTTATTTCATCATGCTGTTTTTTTGGCGTTGGTTTCGCGGGGAGCCGGACGAAGAAAATGACGGAGTGGCTAGACGGCAGAAAACGGAACCGTGATTTTCTTTTTAGATAGTAGAGAATAGTAGAGATAAGCCTAGTAAACCGGGAGGGAGTACTCAGAATCATCAGCCTCCAACCCACCCAGAAGCTCTAGGCCTGTACATCCTGACTTGGCTCGGAGGTTTGAGAATTTAGATCGGTGCTCCTCTGAACAAGTACAATAGATAGACAGTACTGTACTACTTTCTACATCCCTGGTCCCGTTGTTGGATACACGGACCACCCATTTCTTCCGTCCAATGTCTAAATGGCCGTTTTACGAATGATGAATCCTCCATCTGATCACTTTATCAGAGCAGCTGCATGTTGTATCCGTCGTATTAGAGGAATAAAGTCATTGGTTTGAATCCTTAATTTTTATTATGCGTACTTGCAAAATGTATTGACCACAAGAGGAAATTGACAAACAGATCAAGCAGTCATCGTCAATTTATTTCTGAACCAGCATAGCTTCTGGTCAATTTATTCTGAAGCAGCCTGTTTATTCTCTTGCTCGCGCATCCACATGTGTTCACTGATTTCCTAAAGTAGGATTATATTCTGCTCTGATTTTCTGCAAATATCTTACTACTACTGCATTCTGAATTGAATTGATGCAACAGAAAACCACACTCCAGCCGAGATGTGGCTACCTTTTCAAGCCTCACGTCGCACGACAGCAGCTCCTAGGTGATTATGATGCGTAATGAGAAGAAACCTTCTAATTGCTCATTGGTTAGGATCACTGCTAGGAAAGTAGGAATGCTCACCAAAACGGATGGTATATACCATCATTGTATTCTACTCAATCCGCTTCATGATGTACTAGTATGTTTTGGTAAATGTACATCCTCAACTGTAAAAACTGATCCTAGAGAATGAAGTTAGTGTTCAAGTATTGTCAAAAAAAAAAGTTTGTATCAAAATATATGTACTACATAAATCCCTCTAATTGACTAAATTTTGGCATGGAGCACATTCAGCAATTCTTCATCCTTTCCCGATAGCATCGAATGGAAATTCACCAATCATAGAAAATATTCCGCCTCGTCGGCAAAAATGCAATTTGAAGGCATGGTCTCTACAACCCTCACTGCCACGATTTGGAAGGTTTGGGCTCCTCCCAAATGCATTTTTTTGTGTGATTGGCAATATAAAATAGAATTTGGATGGCGGATAGGCTTCAAAAAAAGGGGACAAACAAATTGTGCGAATTGTCACTTCCTCGAAACAGGCTTTCATCTCGCTATATTAATATAGCAATCACAGTACAACCAACGACATTGTTTGGGCATCAGCACAATCCGGCCCAAAAGGAAAGAAAGAGAAAGAAATGCCAACATCAGGTAGATCAACGAAACGAAGATGACCTGCAGCCGCTGCACCCTCCGGAGTTGTCCCACCCCACTCCTAGCGCTTCGAGTCGCAGTGTATCAAGCAACATCTTCAAAAAGGAATGCGAAGTCGACGACATTGTTGCCCGGACTTGTCCTAGGGTTTTCCCTGATACGCCGTGGGAAGTGGGGAAGAGGTACACCCGACGCCCTTCAAGAAGGAAGGAGGCACCCGCAGGTGTCACCGCATCGATGCCGGACGAGCCGACATGGATTTCTCCCGAAACCCAAAAAACCACCAGGTGATCGATCTCTCGCGCTCCACCAGACTTACTGCCCACCCACACGTGCCAGCACGGTCTTGTCGCCTCTCACTGTGGCCGCCGATGTGAGGCTAGCCAGGCTGAGAGGAGAAACCACATGATACAAGGGGTGGCAGCACTGCAGCCTCGCGGGAGGGACCGACCTCCACCGCCTTGCGGCAGTAGCCGACCGGACACAACAACATGGGCACATCAAGCCCAAACCAGCCCGGCCGAGCCCAGATTGGACCTGTAAAGCCATTGTCGCCGTGTTGTAGCAGGCGTGCCGTTGGTGCCACCCCCTAGTCCGAGTAGTCCCTTCTCCAACCAGCCAGAAGCATCACCTGAGCCAGACCCGACCCAGCCCGCCCAGACCCATCTGGAGCCCAAACGGCCACGATCTGGGAGAGGGCATGCCTACCGCCGTTGCTCAAAGCTCTGACCCGCCGCCAAGTGGTGGTGCCGCCACATCCCTGCTCTCGGAAGCACCAAGCTCGTCGCCGCATCTGGCTGCACCGCCAGAATTGAAGACGCCCCGCGCCGCCTCCTCACTGGGCGTGTAGAATCGAGGAGCCACCGTCGGCACCACGCAGGCCTTGCTCGAGCGCACACCGGTGACGGCGGAGGGGAGGGGGTTGAGGGAGGAGCGAAGGGAGGGGAGGGCAGCGGCGCGACCGGTCACTCACGGTATCGACGCGGTCGTGCGAGAGGCCTTTTTTCTGCTATGCCCGTCTCATGCTCGTGCTTCACTCGACTGCCTACCCGGGGAATTGTCACTTATGCAACCAAGTTCAAGAACTAATGGCACATCTGCTGTACAAAGTGTAGGTTTATCACAAAAGTTTGGAAGGAAGTTCTTTCTTGGTGTGGCTTTCACTCTCCGACCTCTTGGGCAGTCGAACCTTCTGTTGACAAGTGGTGGGAAAAAGTTGCCTTAGACAAGGGGACTGAGAGGAAAGCCATGGCCAACAAGTTCCCGATGATCATGTTGTATCACTGGTCCTAATTCTTTTATCGTGTCTTCATTTTGATCTCTATTTTTAAAATTGCACGTCCAGATCCTAATTGTTTCATAAGTGTGTCACACCAGTAGGTCTTAAATCGGTTTGACCCTTGTTGACCTGTGCCATGTATCACAAGAGACATTTCTTTCAAAACTCAGACGCACTACACCTTGTTGATCACCGCACGATCACCAGAGTGGATGCAGACGTGGTCGATTGCCGTGAGGAACTCCGACACACGCTACTCGAAGACCACTTCTACTTGCCCTTGATGATCTGCACGTTGGTCAGGGCAACGAGGGACCACAGGAAGTGCAGCTGCTCGGAGAGCGGGAGCACAGGGGCCCTAGTGTGGTAATGTTCGCCTTCAGCTCGTTGCCAGGTTGATCCTGATGTTGCCCTCAACGTCCTCCTCCTAGAAGATGCACCCGTAGGAGCCCCGTGCGCGTCGGCGATAGTGTTGTGCACGAGGTACGCGAGGCAGAACCACGCCTTCTTGTCCCTAGTCGTGGACCACACCAGGGCACGCGTGCCGTGCAGCATGGCCTGCAGCATGCCCGCTTCGAGCCCCGCCAAGACCACGAGGCTGCTACGGTCGAGCGTGCGCTCCATGAAGCATATACCTAGGGCGGTCAAAAAACATCATGTGGTCGAGCGAGCGTTTCATGAAGCAGCGTTCCATAAAGCGAACGTTGGGGCTTCAAAAGAGGGGAAAACATAACCTGAGAGGGCTATTCGAATATACAAGATGATTTAGGACCTCGCATGACATACTTTTAAAACAATTATGATCTGAATATTCAATTTTTAAAAATAGAGACCAAAGTGAAGGTACGAAAAAAAATTAGGACCGATGATACGGTTTACTCATTTTGAAACCGCTCACAGGCGCGCCTGGAGGAATCCCAGCCGTTGGATTAAGGACAAACGGCAAAGATCTTGTTAGCCCCACGTGTCAGACACCCCCAGCGAGGAGAAGGATTCGATCCACTTCGCTTTCCTCCTCCATGGCGACGCGGCCTTCCGTCGCCCCTGCCGCGCTCCGGTGCCCGGGGGTTCACGTGGGACGCGGCCTCCTCGCGCGCTCCGGTGGCGAACCCTCCCCGCGCTCTGCTCTCCCTTTCAGGTAAAATCAAAGCCTGGATCTTCTTCTTCCTCTTCCTCTTCCTCTTCCTCGTCGCGCTAGGTCTCGGAAGCCTCTCTTCCATTACCTTACGGGTGGTCGAATCGCGATGGCGGAGGGTCGCCAGTCACGACCCGTTCCAATGTCTTGCGGAATTACTCGCGCTCGGAAAGATTCGTTGCTTGCTTCATTACCTTTTTATTACTAATGATAATTAATCTGGTTATTTGTGCATCGACAACTGAAAAAGGGAAACGATAGTATTAAATACAAATTAGGTTAAAATGTGCGTCGTTGTGAGTTGCTACCTGCACCGTGTTCATGTTTTCAGTCCGAACTTGTGTATTTGGTGGAATTGAGTTGGTCTTATCAAATGAGATCATTTTCTTCTTTAGGAACTCTACCAAGGGCTATAGTCATAGTGATCCTCCTATTCAATTACCCCATGCTGGATTTACAGCTTGTACTTTTCCAGTTAGTCCATAAGGATAGCAACATCTTTCCGAGCGCGAGCGTGTTCATGTTTTCAATCCGAACTTGTGTATTTGGTAGAATTGAGTTGGTCTTATCAAATGAGCTACCGTGGTAGCAATATCTCGCACATGTTCTTGCTTAGCCAGGTTAGGTGGGCTATCGTTGAGGAAGTGCCACCATGCAGGCGCTGGCACCGTGTTGGCCACAAGGAGTCCTGGTTTGGCCAGCGCAGAGAATCTGCGTGAGGTGCGATCTTGCAACGACAATGTGACCCTGATATAGCTTAGTTAAACGGGAGTTTGCATTAATGAATAGCATTTTTGTTTCGGTCGCGCTGCAGGGTTCTAGCTTGTCTAGGAACTGGGACTTAGGCAGACAGATCGGTGATGAGCATGGTGTTCTCATAGAATGCAGGGATGTGCATAAGTCCTTTGGGGACAAGCATGTGTTGCAAGGCGTCAGCTTCAAGGTTAGTCCTCCTATGAACCTTTTCATTTTCCACTACTTACTGATTGTTTTGGTTCAGTACCTGTTGCGCATTATTTGAAACCAACTGTTTGGACTAGGGGTCTGCTTAGGTGGTGTGTTCAAATGCATCTTCGGACGCAGTGCGTGGTTAATAACTGGTCAAAGAATGTTGTGAATACATATAGATTTTGTGACCATGCTATATTTCTGTTGCATTGCACATAGTTCCCACAGTTCACTTGTTCTTTAACTTCATACTCTCCAGAGTAGTCACCCTGCATCTTAGTTACTACTTTAATTTCTGTTTTATGAAACTTTTTGGGTTACGTTAGCTTTTACTCTGCAGTTCAGTTATGATCCAAAATGATACTTGTATTATTTTGTAGATTAGACACGGTGAAGCTGTTGGAATTATTGGTCCTTCAGGAACTGGCAAATCAACTATTCTGAAGGTCATGGCCGGCCTTTTAGCTCCTGACAAGGTTATCCCACTTTCTTAATTTATTTCTATTGCCACAATAGTTTCGAGGAGGTCCACATTTGATGTGATACTGGTTGCCATTGTTTATGGTTATTTTTTGCAAACAATGAGCAGGGTGAGGTCTTCATCCGCGGAAAGAAGAGACAGGGTTTAGTTAGTGATGAGGATTTATCAGGCCTTCGAATTGGCTTGGTATACTTCCTAATTACATCCATGCATTCGTGGAATGGAGTGGCTTGACTATCTTCTCATCCAGGTGTTCATGAAAATATAAACAAAATTCTTTATGCAGGTGTTTCAAAGTGCGGCTTTGTTTGATTCTCTCAATGTTCGTGAAAATGTTGGATTTCTTTTGTAAGGAACTGCCTTTCCATATTCTTTGAGAGCACTTAGTTTGCAAGATTGATGTGACGCCTGTTTTCTCTATTTATTTATTTTGCTTTTAGATATGAAAACTCCAACTTGCCCGAGGAGCGAATAGGTGAACTAGTGACGGAAACATTGGCTGCAGTAGGCTTAAAAGTAAGTTAAGCTTTTGCCTTCTTCAAGTTAAGCTTTTACTCCAGTGGCTGGCATTGCAGTTTGAAACATCCTTACATGGGATATTGCTTAGTACTTGTGTATTGGATACCGCTATTTTCTCTGTATTTTGAAGAAACCATAGTCTAAATTGTTATTGTTTTTTCCGAGAAAAGGCACAAGGCTTGCGTCTCCATGTATTGAATAGGAGAGGTTCAAGCCCAAGAGGGCAGAATAGAATGCTAAAATTGTTGTTATTTGCCTTAATAAGACCAGAAGAGTATTAGTTTCCTGTAAATACTTGATTATAATACAATTCCTAATATCATCTGTGCAGGGTGTCGAAGAAGGAATGCCATCTGAATTGTCTGGTGGCATGAAAAAGCGTGTAGCTCTTGCTCGTTCAATAATATATGATGATACAAAAGAAACAATAGAGCCAGAGGTATGCCCTTATTGGTTGCAAGATAATCTTAACTTTTCGCTCATCATCATTCCTGAACTACTGGAAGCATTTCTGAAACTCCAGGAGATTGAACAGCTTAGCTTGCTATTTCGTTGTCTTGGCGAACTTATTGTCAATGCTCTTTCTTCTCCAGGCTCTTTTATACGACGAGCCTACAGCTGGGCTTGACCCTATTGCATCCACTGTTGTTGAAGACCTTATACGTTCAATGCATGTGACAGGGGAAGATGCTCTCGGTAAGCCGGGAAAGATAGCATCATATGTGGTTGTCACTCATCAGCATAGCACAATAAGAAGAGCTGTTGATAGGTAATAGCAGGAATTGTTTCAGAACTTTCTGTTTGCTGATTGTTAAGCTGAGGCTCTTATTTTTTGTTTCTCCAGGTTGCTGTTTCTCCACAAAGGGAAGATAGTCTGGGAAGGAATGACGGAGGAATTCACGACAACAACAAATCCTATTGTACAGCAGGTAACACAGTTCTGTCAATGTGTCGCTCATTCCTCATTTTGCTGGAACATGGTTGTGGAGCTATTCAATCTCATACTATGTGGTTATTTTTTATATTTGCAGTTTGCCTCTGGTAGCCTGGAAGGACCGATAAGATACTAGTGAAGATCAAGTATTCGGCACATTCCTACGCCATCCTCCACAATGCCTCGTCTTAGAGAGGCATCTATCTACAATCAAGAAATATGTGAGTGGTGCCTTTGGGCTGCTCTGGAGATATATGGTGCTATTCGGCAACTAATAGGCGTGGCTGAGAGCCAAGAATGTAACTCTTAGTAATTCATTGGACCTAGTGAGGAATAAACAGCAGAATCAATTAGACTGTTGGTGAGTTTGGAGCTGATGTAAATGTCATTCGCACCCAGAGCAGCTCCTTGGATCTCTTTTTGTTTGTAATGTTTCATGTCCAATGACATGTGATGCGGTATTGATTTGTGATGTGCTCAAATATTGCCAAAAACATTGTTCAATGGCTATTAACGTTTTGCAATCTTCCATAACTGAACTGCATTACCATTCTAGAAACCAGAATCTGCACACATGCCAAACGTATCACTGCTCACTTTACACCATCCTGACGTGCACAGTGGTGAGGAGCTCACACAAGATAAAGGAATTCAGACCAGAAATACAAGTAACATCTCAACATGCTGCTTCAACAGTTATAATGCAATCAGATAAAATTAAACTCAGGCAATGGTTCTAAAAATGTCAACTTTCCAAGTCAGGTATGGTTTTCTGAAAGGACATTAACAGGCGATACCTACCCGCTTACTAATCAAGGCAATAAAACTGGGAATAATAGCATACACAAATTCATGTCAACTCAAACCAACACACGAACAGTTTAAGACACAACTAGTTCTACATGAGCATACTGGGGTTATACCATTGATCATGGAGAATAACAATACAAATGAGCTAGACCAGCATTTGAAGCTTTATTGGCCCAAAATCCAGAAATGAAACAGTCGGTTCCTGACTCGTCGCCATTACAGTACTGGCAGAGTTTCTACGTGCATGTCTGATCGCAGCAATTGCTTTCTGGTTCTCAACTATCTACTACTATAACCAAACAAATAAAGTGATAAAAACAATCAGCTTGTATCCAGTGTGGCAACGGCATTGGAGACGCTCTTTGCACTTACAATCCTCGAGCCTACTCAAAAGCAAAAACAAAAGCATGAATTAGTTCGTGGAACAGTACAGGAGATATTACAAATTCAGATCAAACTACTAGTACAACATTATGGTACACAGGCAACTAAAACGCTTAGGGCATCTTCAGATTCGTTATTCAACATTTGTCATTAACTGTTTCTGTACGTATGTATATATGAATAAGGTTTATATTTGACATGTCAAAAGTTTGATCTGCAAGTAGCCCGCAGATATAAACATTAACTTATCTTCTGCCAAAATGGTATGACATTTATTTTAGTGATTAACATACAAACAGCAATCCCACTGATACAAACATTCTGCTGTTAAGGCAACAGCAATCCCACTGTTACAGACATGGCTAACTTTACTGGTTCTAAATATGAGAACATCAAACACACTGGTACAGCTGCAAGGACTTCCCTGTGTTTTCCATGGTTTCAGTGTGCAATAGTATGCACAAAAGTCAGCCAATTGGACACCGTTTAAATGAAAAAATGTGAATAATTTTCCAGTGAGCGTGTCACTATGCGTTGCCGTAGGTAGATTAGCAGCAAATTCTAGCCTGTGTTGTCCTACCCTGAGGTGCCGGACGATCTAGTACCACTGCATGGAACTGCATCTTTAGAACAGAGATAAAAAAAAGTGGGACTGGAGAGATAGAATCTCGAGCTGGTTTAGCATGAATATTTCAGTAGTGGTATCTACTTACATATCTGCTATGGTACTTCCACGCAATACTGAAAACAACAAGCAGAGACTTATCAACAAAGAAGTCACGCAGACCAAGAAGACCTAAAATATAGGTAAGTGTGCAACATCTCCATATATTGATCATCATCTCTTAACAACAGTACACAGGATAAGTAACACTTCTGGTATCCCACCGAAGGTAAGCCGTGTCGAATTCAATAAAAATAATCTGAACATGTGAAATGAGCTGCAAACAGTGACCAAATGATCAGCCATTACACGGAGCTCTCTATCTCTTCCCCACATTTCAGTTTATTCCATTTCCCCTACTCCACTTTATGGATCATGGATCATCGGATCGAATAAAATTGAAATGCTGAAGCTGATCTGATCTCTCTGTAGAGAGCTGCATCTTGGGAACAAATTTTTGGGCTAGTTTCTGTATACAACAATCTTTTTTTGAGCTGGTTTCCGTATACAACTATCAATTGCAGTATAAATCAGCTGCTAGATTACTACCAGAAAACAATGAGCTGACACATTTGAACAAAGCAGTCTTCTAGACAAAGACCTTAATATAGGGAAGGGTACATCATTTCCATCCCACTGGATAAGTAACGATTTGTTTATCTTGCGGAAGTTCAAAATCATCTAAACATGTGAAATGAGCCATAAACAGTGACTAATTGATCTCATCACTCAGAGATCTCAATCTCTCCCCCAAATATCACTTCATTTCATTCCACCTAGTCCACTTTATGGATCATCTATAAAAATTAAAATGCTGAAGCTAGCAAATGCGGCGTTGGTGTTCACCGGGATGCAGTGCAGAGCTCATGTCTGGCGGCGGAGGCGCTTCCGGAGCTTGCGGAGCTTGTGCTTGTTCATCTTGCGCTTCCGCTTCTTCTTCACGCTGTCCGCCCACACCTCCGCCCCGTCCCCGTCCCCGTCCCCGTCCCCGTCCCCGTCCCCTCCCTCACACACATCATCCCCTCCTCTGGGGTCGACGAGGGACGGGTATATGTGGACGGCGGGGTGGAAAGCGAAGAGGAGGTCCCGGAGCTTCGGGTCCGGGCTTGGCGCCGGAGAGCCCGGAAGCGGAGCCGCCAGGGCTGGCGGCGGGGGCTGATGCGGGTGGAGCTGCGGCGCGAAGTGGGAGAGGAGCGGGACGGGGAGCGGCGGTGGGTTGCCGAGGCGCAGGCGCAGGAGGAGCCTGCGAGCCGGGGCGGCGGCGGCCATGGGAGATCCGCGGTTTGTGTCCGTGAGGCGTCGGTCGGTCGGTCGAGCGAGCCACCTTGGAGCCTGGCCGGTCGGTTTGGGCCGGACCTGACGAGCAGTCGACTGATATATCGAAATCAAAGGTTTTTTTTATATATAAATATAAGGTACTCCCTCCCTTTGAAAATATAATATGTTTTCGTGTTTTAATATCTAGATTCAAATGAATCTACACACTAAATTGTGTTTAGATACATTTGCTTCACAAATCTAAAACATCTTATATTTCTAAACGGAGGGACTACTCCTTAATGATATCGAAATCAAGTGAAGCTCTTTAATACTTCCTCTATTCTAAAATATAAGATGTTTTAGCTTTGTGAAAAATTGTATATCTAAACCCCTTTTAGTGCGTAGGTTTACTCTAAATCTACGTGAATCTCCCCACTAAAGGGTATCTAGATACACTCAAGCTAAAACATCTTATATTTTAAAACGGAGAGAATATATCATTGCTAACATAAAATTCTCTTATGGATTGATGTAAACATTTTTTTTAAACAATTTGCAAAATAATAGCCGTAAAATTAACTCTTGCATAAACCGCTTATCCCGCAGACTCGCAAAATAACAAATATCGTTAAATGGATCAACCCATAAATTCTTTTGTATTAAACCGTATCCCCCTCCTAAACCTGCATGTAGGCGATACCGCGAGAGCTAGGTGTTCTGTTCATGTATCCATGCGTAGAAGTTGGCGAGAGGGACATCTCAGCCCCCATGTTTCTTGCCCGCGCGTTGCCGCCGTCGATCGCCTCAACCTCCTGCCGCCATTTTCCCCCGAGCCATCATTACCATGAAGCCTCAACTCCCTCGTACCGTTGTTCCCAAACTCGCGCAGCCCGAATCGGTGCCACCTCCCACTGTCATACCTCCCGTTGCCGGGAACATCGACGCACCTTCCTCTGTGGCGGTCGTCGCACCAAAAAGGCAGAGGCTCGGCAAGCCTGTCATAAATGAAGGCGATTTGCTTGCGGACGCGACCTTCGGCCTCCCCCTCGGGCGCCACCGCAGGTTCGATAAAAGAAGAGCAGCGAAAAGTCAAAGCAGCCGATAGGTCGCAGCCAAAATCCTTCTCCACCGGTCCAACTCCTCCAACGGATTCCGCCCCTATAGTGGCCCAGACCCTGATGCCTATTCCACCAACGCCATCATTACATGTGCTCGCCCAATTTTACACCGGAAGGTATGGATTTTTTCCCTCCCTTATGTGTGTGCTCGACCAAATTCGATGAGAATGGTTAGATTTTTTGTGTTTCAATTTTGTAGCTTTGATGCACTCGGTTCCTACATCATATATGGATATGTTGGAGTATAACTCAGTAGACATAAGGTGCCACTCGACGGTTTTGAACAATAGGTCGTTGTCGATGAGTTGGAAGAGGTGAATGAGGAAACTTTCGATGCTTTGGCCACAAGTGGTAAATCAAAGAGAACCGCCAACTACACCGAGATTGAAGACATTGCACCGGTGAAGGCATGGGAAATGGTGTCAATAGATGCAATGACCAGGAATGATCAACCTGGAAAATAGTATTGGCATAGAATTATGGATGAATTTCTTTATTTTCACAAAAATACAAAATCTTTGCATTTAGAAAAGGTTGATACAACCACCACTCGAAACAAGGCCACGACTACAAGTAGATAGTCACAAGTTACATCGGACACCTCCAAACTAACAAACCTAGAAGCCAACCACACAAGCAGAGGGATGCCATAACACATCAAAGCTCTCTAGGGGAAGAGGGAGTCCAATTCTGCAAAGAAGGGCAGAACCAGGCAACCCCTACTTCGAAGAGTCGAAGACACTCTAGACTACAGGTCTATCCTCAATCTGCCAACTTCCAATGGAGCCCCAAGTGTCGAACCACCATAAAAATGCATAACCCCTATCCAACACCACATGTGTCTACTACCGTCAGCCGAAATATGTCGAGTTCTTCCATGCGTCCAAGATACAATAGCACGGGACCCTCCGTTGTCCACTTCCCATGCCACCTGTTGAGGTCCAGGTACCAGGTGGGTCCAGACAACCGAAAGGGGCCCACCAGGAACCATTGTGGCCAAGCATGAATACTCGGGCCTCGGGCGGAGGCCCGAATGGAGATGCCTTAGCGACCAATCCAGGGAGTATCATCAAACAGATACTTTGGGATATCGTGCATCATCAAGATTGGATCTAGATATCTATGTTAGGGTTTTGTATAGGCTCTACCACTTGTAACTCATATCGACATCATGTAACCCTAGCCTCGATCGTGTGTATATAGGGGGACAGGGACGTCGAATGGGAACACATGACAAGACACACATATGTAGAGGTTAAGATCACCTAGATCATCTCTTTGATCATCTTCTACCACCATCCACCATAGGTGACATCGAGCTGTATCTCGATCACACCCGAGCACACAACGATAATCCCAAATAACCACAAACAAGATTAGGGTTTTTATGGGACATTGTTCGACCAGGGCCTGAACCTGTATAAATCTCTATATCAGTGTGTGATACCATCTTGATGTTCATGCATGAGCCCTCCAAACATAAACCTACCATCGTAAAATACCTCGACAGTCTGAGCGCTAGGTAGGGGTTGCATGTTTCAGATTCCATATCAAGATGGCTAGGATTGTATATAAGCCAAACTGTATCTCTTATTATTTTGCAAATAATATTATGCGTAAAAGCGTCGTAGCTGTGCTACGTTCCATGGATTTGAGTAATTTACTCCTGTCTTCTTGTCTTGTAGTCGATATGCTCCTCTGGGAATAACTTCCGTGACGATGTATGGTCCTTCCCATGGCGATTCTAGCTTCTTGTGGCCATCTTGCTTGAGACGAAGAACTAGGTCCCCTACTACGAAAGACCTAGGCCGCAATCTTCTGCTATGGTAATTGCGCAGGTTTTGCTGGTACATAGTTGCTCTTTGAGGGCTTCGTCTCGAGCTTCATCAAGCGCATCCATATTATCTTCAAGTGCTTCTCTTAATTCCTCTTCATTATATGCAGCTACTTTTGGCGACTCATGTGATACTTCAACTAGAAGCACGGCTTCCGCGCCATGGACAAAAAGAAAGGCGTCTCTTGTGTTGAATTATTTGGAGTTGTACGTAAACTCCATAACATGGATGGTAATTCATCCACCCATGCCACTTTTGCTCTGTCAAGTGGTGCCAATAGTCTCTTTTTGAGTCCATCGGTAACTAGCCCGTTGGATTTTTCGACCTATCCATTTGTTTGCGGGTGAGCTACCGAAGCATAGCTTATTTTGATGCCCATCTCCCAGCAGTACTCCTTGAACTCATTGGAAGTGAAGTTGGTCCCATTATTAGTGATGATGCTATTCGGTACGCCAAACCGAAATATTATGGATTTGATAAAATTCAGAGCCGAAGTCCCATCTTGGGTGGTGACATGCATTGCTTCAATCCATTTAGTGAATTTGTCGACTGCTACTAGCAGAAAGACGTGTCCTCCTGGCGATGATTTGTGAAGTTTTCCCACCATGTCGAGTCCTCACTAAGCGAAAGGCCAAGCTAAGGGTATGGGATTCAGCTCAGTTGCGGGTGCTCCAGGTTTTGTTTCGAATCGTTGGCATGCTTCACATGTTCTGACGATGTCTTTGGCATCTTGTACTGCAGTGAGCCAATAGAATCCTGCCCTGAACGCTTTTGCAGCAATTACTCGGCTGCTAGGTGGCCACAGACTCCTTCATGTGTATTTTTAAGTATAATCTTTCCTTCTTCGGGTGTTACATAATGTTGTAACACACCCGAAATACTTCTTTTCTATAGTTCTCCTTTGATTATCTTGAAGGCCTTTGATCGTCGAGTGATTCATCGGGCCTCTGTCACATCCTCTGGCAGTTCCCCTTTAGTCATGTATGCTATATACGGTTGCATCTAGGTTGGTTCGATCAACATGACCTCTCTGATTGCTCGTTCTTCTTCTTTGATGGCTTCTTCTATAATTTTGGTTTCTGAAGGAGCCCTCGATTCTTTTTTGCATATGTTTCTTTTTCCCTGTTTTTGGTGCTACAACCTCGGAGACTCTTTTTTGCCTCGATTGATCATTCTATTATTTCTTCCCACAAAACTCCTGGTGGTATTGGCAAACATAATGACCCGATGTTTGCTAAATTGTCGGCTTCCTCGTTGCTTTCTCTCCCTACATGTGATACTTCACATCCATCAAACTGAGCCTCCATGATGCTGTATAAGTCGCGATAAGCAATCATGTTTTCACTAACAGCATCACACTTGTTCATTGTTTATTGTGCCACAAGATTGGAATCCCCGAAAAAAATTAGGCGAGTTGCACCACACGCTTTGGACATCCACATGCCGTGCAACATGGCCTCATATTCTGCTTCGTTATTGGATGCGTTTGTAAAGCTCATCCAAAGAATGTAGCGCATGTTGTCGCCTTGAGGTGATATTAGTACGACTCCTGCTCCCGCTCCCTCCGTTCTTTTTGATCCATCGAAATACATTGTACAGGCACTAGAAAGGTCAGGTGGACCCGCACATTGTAGCTCCGTCCACTCTGTGATGAAATCTGGCAGGACTTGTGACTTAATTGCTTTGCGCTTCTCATAAGTTATATCCCTAGGTGATAATTCGATGCCCCATAGAGAAACTCGCCCGGTTGCTTCTGGAGTGTTGAGGATACTTGACAAAGGCGCTTCGTTGACCACTATGATCAAGTGCACTGAAAAATAGTGGCACGGTTTTCGTGATGTTATAAATACCCCGTATGCTAGCTTCTGGTAATGCGGGTACCTTTGTTTAGATGGCGACAAAACCTCGCTCAGGAAATATAATAGCCTCTACACACCATGTGTCTTCCCTTCTTCGGGTCGTTCTACGACCAGGACTGTGCTGACCACCTGATGTGTGGCAGCAATATAGAGGAGTAAATGTTCTTTCTCTTTTGGCGACACGACGACAGGAGATGTCAAAAGTGTTATTTTAAGATCTTCAAAGGCATGCTGAGTTTTGATACATTGCAAATGTATCTATAATTTTTTATGTTCCATGCTTGGTTTTATCCACTTTATTGTGTTTTGTCCACACTTTGGAGTACTTTTCATATGATTTCTTGGACTAACCTATTAATAAGAGCCACAGTGCCAGCTGCCTATTTTCTGCTGTTTTTGTTTCCAAGAAAGTCAGAAAATGAATATTCTCGGAATTGGACGGGACAGAAGCCAAAGTGCCTATGTTTCCGGAAGTCATCAGATGCTAGAATACGAGACGAAGAAGGGCTGGGGGCCGGCCACACCACCTGGCTACGTGACCAAGCCTGGCCCACGCCAGGGGGTGGTCTGGCCGACCCCAGCACCCCCTCGGCCTCTCCTTCCGCCTATATATTACCCTCGGGATGAAAACCCTAAGTACCCGATCAAAAATCCACAAAAGAGTCTGTAGCCGCCGTCATCTCTATCCCTAGATCGGGAGGGATCAGAAGCTCTTCTCGGCACCCTGCCAGAGAGGGGAATTCACCATGGAGGCCTTCTTCATCATCATGCAAGCCTCCGGTGTGATGCGTGAGTAGTTCATCTCTGGACTACGGGTCCATGTAGTATCTAGATGGCTGGTTCTCCTCCTTTGTGCTTTCATGTCTAGATCTTGTGAGCTCCGTTCATGATCAAGATCATCTATTTGTAATTCTGCATGTTGTGTTTGCGGGGATCCGATCGATATTGAGATGCTATTTCAGATTGATTATTGATTCTATCATGTCTTTGTTATTTGTGATCTTGCATGCTTTCCGTTGTTAGTAGCTATCTTGGCCAAGTAGATGCTAGTAACTCCAAGAGTTAGTATTTATGCTCGATAGTGGGTTCATGCCTCTAGTAATCTGGGGAAGTGACAGAAATCTCTAAAGTACTAGATGTGTTGTTGCTACTAGGGAGAAAACAACAATCTTTTGTTCATAGAACAATCGTATTGTTTACATTACACGCAATTCGTAAAGCAATAATCTGTTGCTTGCAACTTAATACTGGAGGGGGTTCGGATGATAACCTGAAGGTGGATTATTAGTCATAGATGCAGTTGGATGGCGGTCTACGTATAATGTTGTAATGCCCAATCAAGTTCCAAAGGAGTCAAGATGATTAGTATATGCATGTATTGCTTTCTTGATGTTTGTCAATTGCCTCGCTGTAATTTGTTCACCCAGCATGTTATCTATCTTAAGGAGAGCCACCTCTAGTGAACTATGGACCCCGGTCCTTTCTTTTACATACAATCTACAAACTGTTTACTGCTCTGTGTTTACTTTCTGCAAACTATTACTTCCTTCCATTCGATACGTTTAATCCTTTGTTTTTAGCAAAACCGGTGAGATTGACAACCTCATCGCAAGTTGGGGACAGAGTTCTGTGGTTGTGTTGTGTAGGTCTCCACGTGGTAGCTGGCACCGGTAGTGCGTCCTGCCAACATTCAGCTAGCTACACCTTTGGGGTGTTTCCTTGCTCCTACTGGATTGATAACCTTGGTTTCGTACTGAGGGAAAACTTGCTGCTGTGCTCATCATACCTTCCTCTTGGGGTTCCCCAACGAGCTCGATATATTTTGGGCCATCAAGCATATTTTCTGGCGCCGTTGCCGGGGAGTCAAGGACATCTTCACAAGGGGAGTCCCTCATAACCAATCTCTTTACTTTGTTATTTTTGTTTTGCTTTGTTTCTTTTTGCTTTGTTTGCTTGTTTTGTTATTCAAAAACACACACAAAATAGTTTTACAAGTTTGCTTTCTTATTCAAAAACACACAAAATGACTACTCTTGAAAACACTAAGTTGTGTGACTTCACTAGCACCAACAACAATGATTTTATGAGCACACCTATTGCTCCACATGTGCCTGAAGATACTTTCTTTGAGATAAAACCTGCTTTGCTCAATCTTGTTATGAGAGAACAATTTTCTGGTAGTGGTAATGAAGATGTTGTCGCCCATCTAAATAACTTTGTTGAACTTTATGAGATTCAAAAGCATAGGGATGTAGATGGTGATATTATTAAGCTGAAATTGTTTCCTTTCTCTTTGAGAGGAAAAGCTAAAGAATGGTTGGATTCCTTAACTAAGAATATTATTGATTCTTGAACTAAGTGCAAAGATGCTTTCATTGGAAAATTCTATCCTCCTACTAAGATTATATCTATGAGAAGTGAAATAATGAAGTTTAAACAATCTGATAATGAGCATGTTGCTCAAGCTTGGGAAAGAATGAAATCTTTGGTAAAGAACTGTCCCACTCATGGACTGACTGCTTGGATGATCATCCAAACTTTTTATGTAGGATTGAACTATTCTTCAAGGAACCTATTGGATTCTGCGGCTGGAGGTACTTTTATGACCATCACTTTGGGTGCTGCAACAAAACTTCTGGACAATATGATGGTTAATTAATCTGAATGGCATACTGAGAGAGCTCCACAAGGTAGGAAGGTAAATTCTGTTGAGGAAACCTCCTCCTTGAGTGATAAAATTGATATTATTATCTCTAAGCTTGTTAATGGGAAAGTCCATATTGATCCAAATAATGTTCCTTTAGCCTCTTTGATTGCCCAAGAAGAGCAAGTTGATGTGAACTTCATAAGAAGTAACAATTTTGGCAATAATGCTTATAGGAACAATTTTGGTAACAACAATTATAAGCCATATCCTCCCAACAATGGTAATGCTTATGCAAATTCCTACAACAATAATAGGAGTGCTCCCTCTGAACTTGAAGTTATGCTTAAGGACTTTATTAGTAAACAAACTGCTTTCAATAAAACTATTGAGGAAAAACTCTATAATGCTGAAAGAAATATAGCATCTTTGGTTGAAGCTCAATCTTCTTTGAATAAAATGGCTGCTAAACCTGAAACTAATGATAATCCCTTTGCATCCACTAATGTCATACAAGTAAGAATTGATGAAAATGTTAGACTATTAGCTGAATTACATGCTAAGTGGGAAAGAGAAGATGAAATTGCTAGAAAAATTAGTGTTTCTACTATTACCACCACTAGTGTTGAGGCTAGTAATAGTTCTACCACTCTAGATGATAATTTTGATTTTGATCTTGATGGTTGTAATATCTCTAAAGTTATTAAGTTCCTACAAAAGCTTGCTAAAAGTCCTAATGCTAGTGCTATGAACATGGCCTTTACGAAACACATTACTGATGCTCTCATAAAGATTAAAGAAGAAAAGATGAAACATAAAGCTTCTATTCCTATAAAACAAAAACATGGTTGGGAACCCATCATTAATATGAAAGTAAATGACCTTGATTTCAAAGCTTTATGTGATCTTGATAGTAGTGTTTCTATTATGCCTAGAAGGATTTAAGATATGCTTGATTTGCCTCCACTTGAAGATTGTTATTTGAATGTCCCACTTGATGATAATGTTAAAAAGAAACTCATGGGGAGTCTTAATGATGTTCTTATTATGGTTAACAATGCATATGTCCCCGTTGATTTCTATGTTTTGGATGTTGAATGCAATGCTTCTTGTCCTATTACTTTGGGAAGACCTTTTCTTAGAACTGTTGGTGCCATTATTGATACGAAAGAAGGCACCATTAAATATAAACTCCCACTCAAGAAAGGTATAGAACACTTCCCTAAGAAGAGAGAGAAGATTTCTTTTGCTTCTCCTATGAAAACAAAATTTGGTCTTAATGCTTCTTCATTTGAGAACAATTGATTCTTTCTTGCTTCTTATGCCTAACTTAAAGGCGTTAAAGAAAAGTACTTATTGGGAGATAACCTAAAAGTATTAGATGAGTCTTGGAAGTTATTACTTTAGTAATAACCGCTCCTTATCCTTTTTATTTGCTTTTTGTGCCAAGAGTAACTTCTAATGAGAGAGAAGTAATGATTGGGAAAGTTGCTGTCCCAAAACAGATTTCTGTGCTTCACCGTAAACATTCGTGTAAAATTTCTAAACGTCTTTTGGAGGCTTGAATTTTTGTGCTTCTTCCCCAGGTTGTTATCTAACTTTTGTTAGTTCAACACTTTTTTATTTGAGCAACAGAAGGTCTTCGAACAAATTCGTCTTTACCTGCTGGTCTGTTTTGACAGATTTCTGCCATTTTCTGCATTTGCTTCTTGTTGATTCCTTTTTGAATTCTTTTGGGGAATTGACCTTTTTGAGGGAAGTGCTACAGTAGCTAGTGTTCTAATGGAAGTTTATTTGGTGTTAGAACTGAACCTTAAGACTTATTTATCTTGAGTGCACTAATGTTGCTAATAAAGATTGTGTGAAGATTTATATGAAGGAAAAATTTCAGGTGTATGGAAGGAATGAGTAATGAGATGAAGGATGGACTAAAGCTCAAGCTTGGGGATTCCACGCGTGTCACCCAAGAAATATCCAAGAAGTACAAGCGTCAAAGCTTGGGATGCCCAAGGCATCCCCTTCTTCATCAATAAAAATCCCAGGTTTCTTCCAAACGCTTCATTTTTATTGTTTCATGCATAGTTGTGTTGTTCTTGGAGCATCTTTTTTTTCGTTTTCGTCTTGGTTTTTCGTTTGCTTTTGTTTGCTTATTTTGCTGAATAAATTGTTTGGACCCCCTCTTTCATACATTGGTTTTCAAATAGTTTGGTTTGAATTGGAAAAGAGTAGGAAAGTTCATGCTTATGTGGTAAAAAGAGCTTGTTTTTGACTGTAGCCTATGCTTTGTCATGCCATGCTTGATATTGTTTTGGCTTTATGCTTAGTATTATTTGCTGTAGCATGACTTGTTATAAACAACTGAGATTGCTTAATGTGCCTTGGATGAATCATGCGTTGTTTTAGCATATTAAAGCATAGTATAGTGGTATTCTCCTTTGATGCTTTATTTGAGTTGACTTGGTGCATGCTCACACCATGTTATGACTATCTCAAGTCACCATATCCTTTATGATCCTTTAGTTTTCAACTTGTAGTATCACTTTATGCTTTGATCAATGATGTTTTGTCGCTCTGCATGATTATGGCCATTATTGCTCTCTTAGTTTGTCGCTCCCAGTCTTTTGCTAGCCTCTACAACCAAGTATGAGTCCCACTCATGCATCCAACTCCCTAAACCAAGTTATTCCATAGAGTCCACCATACCTACCTACTAGCTTATGTTATTCCAAGTATATTCATGCTTTTGTTTACCTTCCGAATTAAACTTGTTATGAGAAAACTAGTGATTAAAGCTCTCACGAACTTGATGGAACACTTTACTTTTTTTGCATCTAATAAACTTGAACCATTGGGTCCTTCTTTGTTGTGTATATGCTTGCACTTTATAAGTTGAAATTAGCAGAACCATGTATCATGGTGAACGCTTTCAACATTGCACTTGTACTTTGTACCCCGTTGATATCATGTTCTTTTGCTTATGGATCCCTGCGGTGTGAAATAAAAGTGGAACTTGTGAGATCATGAAGTTTATATGTGTGTTAGAGAAACGCCTGGGCCGCTAGCCTAAGCCATGCCTAATCATGGTGGAAACTTGCAACATCACCATAATGAGCACTCTATGAAGCATCCTCAGTAAAAACCTATGCAAATAGCAAATAAAAAGATCGCTGAGATGCTCATTGTCTGCTTGCCTTGTCATTTTGATTATGGGATAGCTCCTGTATCATGTGCAAGGGGTACCCCGTTGGCGGTTCTTTATGATACACATGTACTTACAATGACAAGAGCTTACTTGTGACTAAAGTTGAGTAGCATGAGGTTCGGTCTTCATAAGTAAGGGGCATGAGATTTCGGTTTATAACTTGTCAAGCATATCCTCTTAGTTGTGTCACTTTAACCTTAATCACCTTCAAGATGCTTACGATAGGGGCAATGAGAGCTGAAAGCTATAAGTACCATAATTTTTGGAAGCTCTTTATGAAACTTAAATCCCTACTTCCTTCTATAAAGGCCTTTCTTCCACCATTATATATTGAGTCTCCACCTTCTACCTTTATGCACTTACTTTGAGAGCATAGTGGCCATTCTTAGTTCTATGTGCATTGTCCCAAGACTAGTTGATTGATGCATAACTTGATATTGCTTGTTTTAAACTATTTGTATCTAGTCACTCTTATGAACTTTGAAGGTTTCCTATGCAATTATATTTACTACTCTATGAGGGACAAGCTGAATAATATTATGATATGTTTTCTTTATGTGAAACAAACAAACGTCTTGCAAAGCATTGTTATTCATGAATCTTTTGTTTGTGCCTTTTCATGTTGCATCATAGTTTCTTTGTCTTATGGCTAGAACTTTGTCTTTCATGTTATGATTGAAGTACTATGATCCTTGCTTTGAATGTTTTACAAATACTTTGATCAAGTCTTTGATGGTGCATGTCACCTCAAAAATACTTTGAGCAGGAGTTAAGCTTGGGGATGTTGATACATTGCAAATGTATCTATAATTTTTTATGTTCCATGCTTGGTTTTATCCACTTTCTTGTGTTTTGTCCACACTTTGGAGTACTTTTCATATGATTTCTTGGACTAACCTATTAACAAGAGCCACAGTGTCAGCTGCTTGTTTTCTGCTGTTTTTGGTTCCAGGAAAGTTAGAAAATGAATATTCTCGGAATTGGACAGGACAAAAGCCAAAGTGCCTATTTTTCCGGAAGTCATCAGATGCCAGAATACGAGATGGAGAAGGGCTGGGGACCGGCCACACCACCTGGCCGCGCGACCAGGCCTGACCCGCGCCAGGGGGTGGTCTGGCCGACCCCAGCACCCCATCGGCCTCTCCTTCTGCCTATAAGATGCCCTCGGGATGAAAACCCTAGGTACCCGATCAAAAAATCCACGAAAGAGTCGGTAGCCGCCGTCATCTCCATCCCTAGATCGGGAGGGATCTCAAGCTCTTCCCGGCACCCTGCCGGATAGGGGAATTCACCCTGGAGGCCTTCTTCATCATCATGCAAGCCTCCGGTGTGATGCGTGAGTAGTTCATCTTTGGACTACGGATCCATGTAGTAGCTAGATGGCTGGTTCTCCTCCTTTGTGTTTTCATGTCTAGACCTTGTGAGCTCCATTCATGATCAAGATCATCTATTTGTAATTCATACATGTTGTGTTTGCGGGGATCCGATGGATATTGAGATGCTATTTCAGATTGATTATTGATTCTATCATGTCTTTGTTATTTGTGATCTTGCATGCTTTCCGTTGTTAGTAGCTATCTTGGCCAAGTAGATGCTAGCAACTCCAAGAGTTGGTATTTATGCTCGATAATGGGTTCATGCCTCTGGTAATCTGGGGAAGTAATAGAAATCTCTAAGGTACTAGATGTGCTGTTGCTACTAGGGAGAAAACAACAATCCTAAGGTACTAGATGTGCCATGCGAAAATCTCCCAGTGCTCATGGAGGAACTCAATGAGCATGCTTTCCTATGCGGGATCAAGGTTAGAAGCCACGAATGTCGTTTTCGTCGGGTCGGCGGGGCGGATCTATACTTCTTTTGTGTCTTTTGCTATGTCAAAAGCCTGGTCGGGATTGACACGTGTTACTTCCAGAGGTTGTGCAGTTGCTGAACTTTTGAGTTGCTCAAATTCCGTTGCCATCCCGAAAGATTCAGATATTTTGTTGAACTCCCGATCACAGCTATCGGCACAGGTGAAGCTTCCTTGTACCGTGATAACTCCCTTTGGTGCTGGCATTTTCATTACTAAATATGCATAATGTGGTACTGCCATGAACCATGCAAAGGCTGGTCGTCCCAGGATTGCATGATATTGTGATGGCTAATCCATGACTTCAAATTCGAGTTTTTCTCGCCTGAAATTTGTTTTGGAACCAAAAAAAACGTCAAGAAAAACTTTGCCTAAAGGGATTTCAGCTTTACCTGGTACTATTCCGTGGAAAGATGTTTTTGTTGGAGCGAGATTATCCAGGGGATAGCCTATTGTTCTCAATGTTTTTGCGTAGATCAGATTTATACTGCTTCCTACGTCCATGAAGACCTTGCTCATATTGAACCCACCAATTTGTGATTCGACTATTAGAGCCGAATGACCCGGTCGCGGGACCCAGAGTGGGTGATCTGCTCTGCTGAATTTGATTTCTTGCTCTGATCAATGAAGATATTCGGGTGTGTCTGATGTTGATGTTTCCGCCATATTTATTTGTCTTGTGATGAGCTTCTGAATTCTGTTGGGTGGACGCCCTTTCTGAATCATAGACATTGTTCCTTTTGATCTGAGGTACTCGTTGTTTTGATCATTTGAATTTTGTGATAGTGCAACTGGTGGTGGTGCATCGGGCGTGGATGTGTATCCTCGATTTGCTGCTTCGGCTGCCTTTGCGTGGCATAACTCCTGCATCTTCAGGAATGTTTGACAGTCTTTCATCAGATGGTTGGATTGTCACCTGCCTATTGAGTCGACGTAAAAATGCATATTACAGGGTCCTTCCAGCATTTGTATTGCGGACATAGGTGGGTCCCGTGCTCTTGGCTGATATCGATGTGTGGACTGGCTTCCTCCATCATTGTCCCTGTTCTATCAGTATCCGCCATTATTGTTGTTGCTTCTATTGTTGCCTTCACCCGAGAAACCTGTTGCGATGTAACTGGGTCCTGCGTTCCCATCATTGTTCTTTCGTCTTCTGTCATTGCCATGTTTATCCCTATCTTCTTCGGGTGACCGCGCGCGCTTATTATGCAGTGCGTATTCTCCATCAGCCCAGCGGTTTGCTATTTCCATCAACTGCGATACTGTCTTTGGTTTCACCCGACCTAGCTCTTCTATGAATTCTCGACGACGGAGGCCATCGTTGAAAGCATCGATGGCCCTTTCGTCGGATATGGATTTAGCTGAGTTTTTGATAATATTCCATCTCTGTATGAATGCTCTTATTGACTCTCTGGATTTTTGTTTGCACGCTCGCTACTGTTCCAAGGATGTTGGTCGCTTAAATGTAGAATGAAAGTGTCGGATGAACTTATCTTCCAGATCGCTCCAGCTACCAATTGAATCTTTGGGTAACTGCCTTAACCATGACCTTGCGGTGTCGTGAGGTGTAGTTGTAGAATTTGCATTGCGGTAGTTGTGGATCCGCCCTGTAATTTGAAGGTGGCTAGATAATCCGCTAACCAAGCCTCGGGTTCCCGGAGCCCATCGTATTTGTGTCGGTCATGTGGAAGTTTAAAGTCTTTTGGTACTGAGGCTTTGCGAATCCTCTATGTGAAACAGCTGGCCCCGCATAATTCATGGCCGTCTTCGTCATCTCCATCTTGATATCGTCGGGTGTAGCTTTCGTCTTTGGGTCCACTGCTCCTATGCTGGGTGTTGTCGTTCCTTGTGTTGCTTCGCGACTCGGATCCTACGAGGTGCGCCTGGTGTGGTGATCGAGATTGCCGGGTGTGTCCTACTTGCCGAGGACTGTTGTGACGGCGTGGGGACCTTTGTGTGAGTCCTTGTTCTGCTTCTGTGAGTGAGGCTCCTACCATGTTGAGGTTCATCAAGGCTGAGCAGTGGAGGGCCGCGCACGGATCATCGGATGCAGGTTGGGTGGTGATCAGGTATGTTTGTGCGGCCACAATGGTTGCCTGAGTTGTTTTTGCTTTGATGTTTCCTGCTTGATCAATTGACATGAATGATAGGTCGAGGTCTCGGATGATTCCACTTCTTTCTGCTTTGGGGATATTTTTGTAATCGAGATGTTGCCCTTCTTTGTGGTGCTACTCCTGCCATGCTCCTTGATCCTCGGGTAGAGCTTAGCTAGGCCCATCGTAAACTGGATTCATCAGCTAGCCTTTTTCTTTCATCGAGATGCCTTTGCATCCGGAGCAGGTCTATCTTCTTATGGTGGAGCAGATATTGGTACGCTAGTAGATCCTCATGTGAAGCATCTGTTGTCATCGGGACTGCTCCCGAAATTTCCTCTCTTGATTTTTGCCATGCCGATGCTAGTAACCGAAGTCTTGTTCTCTCTTCTGTGCGTGGTTCTCCGCCTCCTCCTTGAACTATGCGATTATCTGTTGTTTCTCCTCCGTTTCTATGTTCTCCTCCGTTGTTGTGTGCTCCTTCATTGCCGTGGTTTCCTGCATGGTCATATGACAAAATATCATCTGGGTTTATGATAGGATTATCATTTTCATCGTGTGGCATTGAAGTATCTCCATTGATCATGTACACTTGGTGGCGTGTTGCATGTGGTTTGGCGGCCTTGTCTTTTGCTTCTGCGGGTGTGCTTGCGGTACTCCGAGATCGTAGTTCTGGATAAATTTTCGCCATCCTTTCTTCGAAGTCAACGTTTTTGCTGCTTTCGTCGGGTTCTGAGTTTGTTGGGTTTGCTCCTTGTGGTGAGATTGATTGGTGACCTTCTTTTCCTGTTTCGATCTGAGCTGTGATGTTTGTGGATGATACAGCGGGTGATGTCGGTACTGTTATGGGCGTGGCTTTTCCCACTGATGGTTCTGATGCGATCAGGGCCGAAGGGTGTGATTCCTGCATGTTGTCCTCTTGGAAGTGGAGGCTTCCGATGATTAGATCGGATCCGTCGTTGAAATCGGCAGGTACCAATACAAGGGTGGGCAGGTGTGGATTTGCTTTCGTCGAGTTGATGCTTGGTGGAGAGCGTTCTGCCAAATCCGTGGTTCCGGTGTTCAAGTTTCCCACAGACAGCGCCAATTGATGATGGGTAACCTCGGCAATGCCCATGGTGATGGACTTGGGGTTTCGCGGAAAAGAGAACGCTGGGGATTTCGTCGGATGTTAGGAAAACAATGAAGACAAAGTTGCCTAAATATTGGGGAAAACACTCTATTACAAGTTATCCTCTAGATTTCTGTACCCTCGCTTGGGCTTCTCCCACCCTATATATAATAGGACGGGTCTCAAAGCTGTATGCGGATAGGTTTCATACACGTGCTATTACAACACCAACATAATGTTGGTTCATAGTTTCTTTCCTAATACAAAAAGTCTCTGTCGGTTGCTTCCTTGGGCTGTTTATCTGGAATCCTTATGGGCTGCAGGCCTTTTACCCAATGTAGGGTGGTGAATAATGAGTATCCGAGTAATCGTACCCATGTCACCTAGCATCGGCAACAACACTTTATCATCACAACTAGATGTTCCCAATGGCATTTTGGTTGTTCGATACAGAAACAGAGGAAAACCGGGTCTGGTTTATGAGGCAGCCTAGGAGATCAATATGCCACATGGATCCATTGGCTATATCCACATATGCACGCAAAGGGTTGGCGAATGCAGTGAAGGAGGTGTACCCGCGAGCTAAAGGTAGAGAATGCCATGCCCATCTAATGCTCAACTTGTACAGGCACTGCGCAGGTAGCGTATTTGGTTACATGTTTGCTGCCGCTAGAGTTTACAAAGCTAGGAGCAGCGAATATTTCATGAGAAAGATTTATGCAGAAGCCCCTGATCTTCTACAGTACTTAGTCGCACATCATTCGCAGTTATGGAAGAGGAGTCAATTCAACTCTAACATCAAATTTGATTACATAAACAACAACCTTGTCGAATGCCTGAATAACTGGGTGAAGGACATAAAATTCCGTCTTGTTCATATGTTGATGGGCAACATACGAGGTATGATCATGACATAATTGTTAAATATAAGGATAGAGATCAGTTGGAGACTTAGAGGCCATATGCTACCGCCTGTTGTGCAACAACTGCATAGGAGAAGCCAGGATTTGGTCATCTTAGGGTTCTCCTGTCAAACATCAGCAACTGTGAGGTGGTGGATATGTTGAAAATGGCCACAGGGATGTTGTGAACATTGAGTAGAGAGAATGCACCTGCTTGGAGTGGAAGCATATCGGGAAACCATGCGACCATGCCTTAGTCTTCTTAGTGAAGAAAAGAACTCTACCACATTTTGATCAATATTTTTCTGACTACTTATCTGAAAAAGTTTAGAGTTATGTATGTTGGTTCCGTCAAGCCTTGTACAAACCCATCTCAGTGGCCTCAAATCCAACCGAGTTTCTAGCTGTGTCAGCTAGTAACAAAAAAGGGGCAGAGGAAGACCTTGATGATTGCAAGTGCACAAATCAATTGTAGCTAGTTTCGAAATAAGAGTATCGAACCCACAAAGAGCTATTTGGTTAAGGTCATTATGCCCCTTGTCAGTATCTACCAAACGATACTTGTAAGTTGCCTTTGATCTCAAGTAAAGGGTGGTTTTTAAAGAGAGTTGTGTTTGTATGCAAGAAAGTAAACAAAGCAAGTAAATAAAGTAACAAGTATGTTGGGATTGGTGCTGGAACTCAATAAGGCTAAAATGTTCTCGGGGATGTAGGATACACCACTAGCATATGATAATTACTTAGAATTAGGATAACCTATATCTTTCATCATGATTTGTGTGGAGAGAGTTCTATAATAAGATGTTCACCAACAAGTCTCGCGAGCAATCCACTTCTACGAGTCATGTGGTGAGGTCACCTCTAAATAACCACTACAATGCCTGCGAGCAAGTCACTTCCACAATTAAGGGTTCCCCATGGATATCGTTATAATCTTAGTGAATCTCTCTGTTATCCCCCTTTGACCATGCAGGTTATAAGCCAATGCTTGTAGTCACAAAGTAGCATGGACATACTCCCACACATGTCCAAATTAAAGGGTATTTCCCTCTCTTTAGTCTCGAAGGAAAATGTTATGTGGTCGACTTCACATACCATCTAAATAGAGAGATCTAACACAATATCATATATGAAGTAAAGATCAAAGACCAAAGTTATAGACCATATTTATTTCATTTCATAATAATGCTAAGGTTTCTCCATCTCCCCAAGAACAAAGGGAACTACTCACTGATGGCTCAAAATATATTCGAGCTCGTTGGGGAACCCCAAGAGGAAGGTATGATGAGCACAACAACAAGTTTTCCCTCGGTTATGAAACCAAGGTTATCAAACCAGTAGGAGCAAGGAAACACCTCCAAGGTGTTGTTTCCAACTTGGAATCCTGCATAACACAACCACAAAACTTTGCCCCCAACTTACAGTGAGGTTGTCAATCTCACCGGTTTTGCTGAAAACAAAGGATTAAACGCATTGTGTGGAAGATAGTAATAGCTTACAGAAAGTAAACAAAAAACAGTAAATAGATGTAAATTGATGGTAAAAGAATGGACCGGGGTCCATAGTTCACTAGAGGTGATTCTCCTTAAGATAGATGACATGTTGGGTGAACAAATTACAGTGGGGCAATTGACAAACATCAAGAAAGCATACATGCATATACTAATTATCTTGACTCCTATGAGATTTGATTAGGCATTACAACATTATACATAGACTGTAATCCAACTACATCTATGACTAATAATCCACCTTCAAGATATCATCCGAACCCCCTCCAGTATTAAGTTGCAAGCAACAGATAATTGCATTAAGCAAAGTGTGTAAAGTAAACAATACGATTGTTCTATGAACAAAGGATTGCTGTTTTCTCCCTAGTAGCAACAACACATCTAGTACCTTAGAGATTTCTGTCACTTCCCCAGATTCCTAGAGGCATGAACCCACTATCGAGCATAAATACTCCCTCTTGGAGTTGCTAGCATCTACTCGGCCAAGATAGCTACTAACAACGGAGAACATGCAAGATCACAAATAACAAAGACATGATAGAATCAATAATCAATTTGAAATAACATCTCAATATCCATTGGATCCCCGCAAACACAACATGTAGGATTACAAATAGATGATCTTGATCATGAATGGAGCTCACAAGATCTAAACATGGTGGCACAAAGGAGAAGAACCAACCATCTAGCTACTACATGGACCCGTAGTCCAGGGGTGAACTACTCACGCATCACACTGGAGGCAGGCATGGTGATGAAGAAGACCTCCAGGGTGATCTCTCCCCTCTGGCCGGGTGCCAAGAAGAGCTTCAGATCCCTCTTGATCTAGGGATGGAGATGACGGTGGCTACAGACTCTTTCATAGAATTTTGATCCAGGTACTTAGTGTTTCTGTATCGGAGGCTTATTCTAGGCGAAAGGGGAGGCCGAGGGGGTGCCCGAGGCGGCTGCACCCCCCAAGCATGAGCCAGACCTGGCCGCGCGGCCAGGGGGTGTGGCCCCCTCGAGGACCTTCTCCGTCTTGTCTTCTGGCTCCGTGTTCCCCTCCGTGAGATATTGACTTTGGCTTTTGCCCCGTCCAATTCCGAGAATATTCATTTGCTGGCTTTTCTGAAACCAAAAATAGTAGAAAACAGGCAACTGGCACTATGGCATCTTTTTAATAGGTTAGTTCCAAAAAATGTGTAAAAATACTCCAAAGTGTGGACAAAACATAAGAAAGTAGATATAAAACAAGCATGGAACATCAAAAATTATAGATACGTTTGCAACATATCAACATCCCCAAGCTTAACTCCTGCTCGTCCTCGAGTAGGTAAGTGATAAAAAGAAAAGAATAATTTTTGAGATGACATGCACCATCACAATCTTGATCAAGGCATTTATAAAACATTTATAGATGGGATCATAGTACTCTAACATAGCATGAAAGATATAGTTCTAACAATAAGACATAGCAACTATGTTGTAACATGAAAAGGTACAAACAAAAGATTCATGAATAACAATGCTTTGAAAGACGTTTGTTTGTTTCACATAAAGAAAACATAATGAGAATGGCATTCAGCTTGTCCCTCATAGTGTAGCAAAACATAAATGCATAGGACACCTTCAAAGTTCATAAGGGTGACTAGACACAAATAGTTTAAGAACAAGCAATAGAAAAGTTATGAATCAATCAACAATTCTTGGGACAATAGAAATTAAACAAAGAATGACCAGTATGCTATCTCAATAGGTGCATAAAGATAGAACATGGAGACTCAACATAAACGTAAAAGAAAGGCCTTCATAGAAGGAAGCAGGGATTCAAGTCTCATAAAGAGCTTCCAAAAATTATGGTACTTATTAGCTTTCAGCTCTCATTGCCCCTATCATAAGCATATTGAAGTGATTAAGGTTAAAGTGAACAAACTATGGAGTATATGCTTGACAAAGTATAAGTTGGCAATCTCATGTCCCTTGAATACGAGGGTCGCTCCTCATGCTACTCAAGTTTAGTTACCGGTAAGTTCTTGTCATAGTAAGGACATGTGTATCATAGAGAACCGCCAACGGGGTACCCCTTGCCCGATGATATGGAAGAGTCCCCATATCAAAATGACAAGGCAAGCAGACAATAAGAATCTCAACATCTTATTATTTACCATGGGAAAATGGTGCTTTTTTCTCTCTTTCCTCTTTTCTCATCTTTTTTTCTTTTTCTCTTTTTCTCAATCTCTATCTCTTTTTTTATAAGAAGAATGCTTCATAGATTGCTCATTATGGTTACGCTGCAGGTTTCCACCATGATTAGGCATGGATTAGACCGGCGGCCCAGGCATTTTTCTAACACACATACATAACTCCATGGACTTACAAGCTCCCCTTTCATTCCACACCGACAACATCCATAGACAAAAGAGCATGATATCAACTAGGTACAAAGTACAAGTGCAATGTTGAAAGCGTTCCCCATGAAAGCATGGTTCTGCTAATCCCCAACGTATAAGTGCAAGCATATACAACATAGATGACACAATGGTTCAAGTTTATTAGGGGCAAGAAAACTAAAGTGTGCCATCAAGTTCGTGAGAGCTTTAATTACTAATTTTCACATAACAAGTTTAATTCGGAAGGTAGATAGAAGCATGAATATACTTGGAATAGCAAATGCTAATAGGCAGGTATGGTGGACTCTTTGGAATAACTTGGTTTTATTTGGAGTTGGATGCATGAGTGGAACTCATACTTGGTATGGAGGCTAGCAAAAGATTGGGAGCGACCAACTAAGAGAGAAATAATGCCATAATCATGCAAAGTGACAAAACATCATTAATTAAAGCATAAAGTGATATTACAAGTCGAAAACTAAATGATCATAGAGGCTATGGTGACTTGGGATAGTCTTAAAATGGTGTGAGCATGTGCCAAGTCAACCCAAATAAAGCATCAAAGGAGAATACCACAATATTATGCTTTAATATGCTAAAACAACGCATGATTCTTTCAAGGCACATTAAGCAATCTCAATTGTTTATAACATGTCATGCTACAACAAAAATCACTAAGCATAAAGCCAAAAAAATATCAAGCATGACATGACAAAGCATAGGACACAGTCAAAAACAAGCTCCCTTTACCACTTAAGCATAAACTTTTCCTACTCTTTTCCAATCCAAACCAACTTATTTGAAAACTAATGCATGAATGAGGGGGTCCAACCAATTTATTCAAGCAAACTAAGAAAATGAAAACTAATAACAAAACAAAGACGCTCCAAGAACAACACAACTATGCATGAAACAATAAAAATGAAGTGTTTAGAAGAAACCTGAAATTTTTATTGATGAAGAAGGGGATGCCTTGGGCATCCCCAAGATTTGACGCTTGTACTTCTTGGATATTTCTTGGGGTGAAACGGGTGGCATCCCCAAGCTTGAGATTTTGTCCATACTTCATCTTATCACATTACTCTTCCCTACACTTTTAAAATTTCCTCCATACAAAACTTCACACAATCTTCATTAGCAACATTAGTGTACTCAAGATAATAAGTCTTTTGGTTCAGTTTCAACACAAGTAAAACTTCCATTAAAACACAAGCTACTGTAGCACTTCCTTTAAAAAGTTCAAATGATCAAGGAGAACTCAAAGAGAAAGAGATTAAGAGGCAAATGAAAATAATGGCAGAAATCTGTCAAAATAGACCAGCAGGTAAAAACCAATTTTTTCGAAGACCTTCTGTTGCTCAAATAGAAATGTATTGAAATAACGAAAGTTGGATAACAACCTAGGGAAGAAGCACAAAACATTAGGAACGAAAATAACAACTATAGTAGGAACTAATTTTTTTGTATTTTTGATAAAAGGAAACAAGCAAACAAAGCAGAAATAAACTAAGCAAAAAAAATAAAACAAAGTAAAGAGATTGGTTATGAGGGACTCCCCTTGTGAAGATGTCCTTGAATCCCCGGCAACAGCGCCATAAAAAGAGCTTGATGGCTCAAAATATATTCGAGCTCGTTGGGGAACCCCAAGAGGAAGGTATGATGAGCACATCATCAAGTTTTCCCTCAGTTATGAAACAAGGGTTATTGAACCAGTAGGAGCAAGGAAACACCTCCAAGGTGTTGTTTCCAACTTGGAATCCTACACAACATAACCACAGAACTTTGCCCCCAACTTACAGTGAGGTTGTTAATCTCACCGGTTTTGCTGAAAACAAAGGATTAAACGTATTGTGTGGAAGATATTAATAGCTTACAGAAAGTAAACAGAAAACAGTAAATAGATGTAAATTGATGGTAAAAGAATGGACCGGGGTCCATAGTTCACTAGAGGTGATTCTCCTTTAGATAGATGACATGTTGGGTGAACAAATTATAGCGGGGCAATTGACAAACATTGAGAAAGCATACATGCATATACTAATCATCTTGACTCCTATGAGATTTGATTGGGCATTACAACATTATACATAGACCGTAATCAAACTGCATCTATGACTAATAATCCACCTTCAGGTTATCATCCGAACCCCCTCTAGTATTAAGTTGCAAGCAACAGGTAATTGCATTAAGCAAAGGGTGTAAAGTAAACAATACGATTGTTCTATGAACAAAGGATTGTTGTTTTCTCCCTAGTAGCAACAACACATCTAGTACCTTAGATATTTTTATCACTTCCCAAGATTCCTAGAGGCATGAACCCACTATCGAGCATAAATACTCCCTGTTGGAGTTGCTAGCATCTACTCGGCCAAGATAGCTACTAACAACGGAGAGCATGCAAGATCACAAATAACAAAGACATGATAGAATCAATAATCAATCTGAAATAGCATGTCAATATCCATCGGATCCCCGCAAACACAACATGTAGGATTACAAATAGATGATCTTGATCATGAACAGAGCTCACAAGATCTAAACATGGTAGCACAAAGGAGAAGAACCAACCATCTAGCTACTACATGGACCCGTAGTCCAAGGGTGAACTACTCACGCATCACACCGGAGGCAGGCATGGTGATGAAGAAGACCTCCAGGGTGATCTCTCCCCTCCGGCAGGGTGCTGAGAAGAGCTTCAGATCCCTCCCGATCTAGGGATGGAGATGACGGCGGCTACAAACTCTTTCGTGGAATTTTGATCCGGGTACTTAGGGTTTCTGTATTAGAGGCTTCTTATAGGCGAAAGGGGAGGCCGAGGGGGTGCCCGAGGCGGCTCCACCCCCCCAGGCATGGGCCTGGCCTAGCCGCACAGCCAGGAGGTGTGGCCCCCTCAAGGACCTTCCCCGTCTCGTCTTATGGCTCCGTGTTCCCCTCGGTGAAATATTGACTTTGGCTTTTGTCCCGTCCAATTCCGAGAATATTCATTTTCTAGCTTTTCTGGAACCAAAAACAGCAGAAAACAGGCAACTGGCACTGTGGCATCTTGTTAATAGGTTAGTTCCAGAAAATGTGTAAAAATACTCCAAAGTGTGGAAAAAACATAAGAAAGTAGATATAAAACAATCATGGAACATCAAAAATTATAGATACTTTTGCAACGTATCACTTACACATAGAAGTAATTAGCAACATCATCATATTCATATGGATGGATTCAAAGTGGAAAGGTAAAATCAAGTGCAAAATCACAATTTTATTTGGAATTACAATAAGACCTAAATGGATGAGAGAAGGGATAATGGTGATGATGGATATGTAGCGGTTGATGATGAGGGGGATGATGCGCTGTATTTCGATGGTTCGTGTAGCAACAAGGATTTTCCCTTCCCCAAGTTCCGCCTCTAGAGCCCTTCCTGGTGTGGTGTTTAGTGGCTAGAGGTGTCTGAATGTCGGATCTCAGATCCATCTTCACAAGGTGAGAGTATCTAACAAGGCAGACATCATAGCAGGCAGTACGGGTCGTACTGTAGGTTGTTAAACCTTCTGGAACCTCGTGAAGGGTTTGCATTAGTTTCTTGATCAACTTCCTCGATTAATGTGAAGAGTTATATCCAGTGCATTTTGAGACATTATGATATTTGAAGTGATTTCGGTTTATGATTATTGTATATGTATGAAGTAGGATAAGTTTTATGATACTTGTACCACCGTTATAATTTTAGGATCTTCCACACCAATAAAGTATTAATAAGTTATGATAAGAAATTTTGATAGCATGTTATAATCATTGGTTTAAATCAATAAGAGCCATAAAGGGTATTAACATGATACAATTTTTTTGATGAAACAAAAGGAAAATAATGCTAACAAAGAATCAAAAGAAAAGGTGCAAGTTGAAAAAGGTGCTCAAACGATGTCATAGATTATTCCCTACTCAATCAACTGCTCATCTAAATAGACTTAGTGATTTTATAATATGCTGAATCTTTCAACTTCTTATAAATTAATAGACTTCTCTTTGCGCCCCCGGGACCGCCCCCGGTAGGCAGAACGCCCGATGATATGATCACGGTACTTATACGTGCAAGAGGAAAGATGGAACCAAACCCGCCCTAATCAAGGTTATTCCGTAGTCCAGACCAAGTCAGTCAGTATAGACCATGATGGCTCAATACGAAAAACACTCGGAGACGCACGTTTAGTCATACACTGGATATACATACAAACAACAATTGCGTGTGCCGAAAACTCATTTGTGCGCGACGTGGGTTATCATGATCGGATTCTCTACGTTAGTTCTTCCAAGTTTTCCTCATCAGTTGTTCGACACGTCTACCCATAAGACAACTTTGTTTGCAAGCGTATCTATATAAACGCATATTTGGATGCACAACAGTTCACACGAAGAGATCAACGATGAGCTCGACAACTAGCTATATGTCTGATGCGTACTCTATAGACTGCAACATAAAAGATCTGACATAGTAGAGATCACACGTATTTAACTCGGTGTTCCTCTAGGTAAACTTTTTTCTGGCGCAATAGAAGCTATGGAAAGACCAATCACATGCTCGTATGAGAAGATGTTTACTACTAAAACATCACAGAGATCTTACATCGCAAAGAATAATCGACTTCCACTCACGCGAACAGTAAAGATCAGAAAAGTTTCTTATTTATTATAAACATTAGTACATAGTATATTACAAAGTCTATAGTAGTTTAAAAGGTAAATCCGCTATGTCAAATAGTCTAACAGGATAAAAGATAAACCTTAATTAGCTATGTCTAACACGCTAACTATTAGACTGTAAACTACTGCTTGTCGTTCCCATACAAATGATGCTTACAAAGAAGAAGAACTTCTTTCGTATAGAAGTCTTCATCATCGATGCGGGTCCTGTTGCCTTCCATCTTCAATCCAACAACACAGTTGACGATCATGCTAACTTCCACGGTCACTTCACCGATGTAGTCAGCACAATCTCCTCGCTCCTGACTTCTGCATGCTGGTAAGACACTATTGTAGGGGCCCTTACACGAGAAGCAGCGTTATAGCCTCTCCACAATCGAGTTGGCGCTTTCTTCGTCTAAGCTAAAAAAGCTTCACACGAGTGAGCATCGAAAAGCTAAAAACTCGAAGAGGATGGAGTCGGTAGAAGAGGAAGATGAGGGCATCGTGAGCAATGGCGAAAGTGGGAAAAAGGAAGAGAAATATTAGAGATGACTAGAGCACAGGGAGAGACACCAAGAGTAGAAGGTTTGGAGAACATCGGAGGGTGAGGAAAAACTGTTGGGTTCGCAGCATTGAAAACAAAAAAATTCCTACGATGGAACTATACGCCAAGATCTATCTATTATCTACAAGCAACGGGTAGATATACATCCATAGAGAACTTACCCTCAAAGCCAACAAAGATTTGTTAACGAGTTGGAACTCGTGGATGATGTAGTCGTACGCTTGCCGATCTCAAGATCACGTGGAAGTCCTAGCGCCGCAAATCAGCAGCGCATCCGTCCTCGCACACACGTTCAGGCCACCGAACAACCTCCACCTCATCGCTCCAGCGAATCAGCAGAAGAAGCAACTCCTTTCAGACGAAATGCCACCGGGAACATGTATCTCGCTAATCCGAGACCATGGGGGAATATATCTAGAGGGGGAGAGAGATCCTTCACGAGGAGGTGTGCTTTGTGAGGAAGGAGAGGGGGGATCCTCCCCTCCCATGGTCGGCGCCCATGGGGGTGCCCCCACATCTTCCTCATTCATGTGGTGGAAGCTCCACTCACATCAATGTTGCCTCCACTCAAAGTTCCACTCACATGCATTAAATTTCCACCAAATTTAATGCAACTCTCATTTAATAAAACTCTTTTATTTATTTTATTTAGAATTTTGTTAATTAATTTAATTAACAAACATTCACATATAACCCCTGCAACATTTCAATATCACATGCAGAACCAGTTTCTGCAATTTCACCCGAAACAATTCCGGTTTCCATCGAAATGATTCCAGCGCTTTGCAATTCTTTCGTCTAAAACATATATGCTCCAAATGGTGTTTGGCAACCCTTAAGTGTGTCACCCTATGGTTCGCGAATAATGCAGACATGATCGAGACTCCTCTCAGATCAATAATCAGAAGCGGGACCTAGAGATCCATTCTGACTATTGCACATTCAACGATGACTTTTGTGATCGTGAGAACCTTTAACGCTAGTAACTTAATACATTTGTCTCACGATATATTACATGTCCGAGATTCAATCATCGGCATCCAAATACCTAGTTTGATCTCGTTACCGACATGCACTCTTTTCTCGTTCCCGTGATATAACATTCTAGTGATCACATCACTTGCTTGCAAGCTATTCTCAATGTGATATCATCGAGAGGGACTAGAGTATATCTATCCATCATCGGGATGGACAAATCCCACTCTTGATCCATGATCCTCTACATAACACCTTTGTAGCATTGAACCCACCTTTATAGTCACCCTTTTAGGGTGTGATGTTTGATGTTATCAAGATACTCTTCTGGTGTTAGTGATTAACATGATCTCATGTTTTAAGGACTAGGATTGCTTCGTATGATGTTATAGCAATATAAACTCAGTGACTTTGATCGTAATGCTATACTTCGTATGAATGTTCATTACATCATTTCACCAATGTTGTGACCTTGTTATTAACGACATCCAAGGTCCATGATCAGGAAACTTTGATCATCTTGTTAATCAACGAGCTAGGTTAAAGAGAGGCATAACTAGGAACTTTCCATTTGTTTATTAAACACACATGTATTAATGTTTCTGTATTAATACAATTATAGCATGCAAAATAAACATCTATCATATACTTGGAATATACATAATAACAACTTTATTATTGCCTCTCAGGGCATATTCCCTTCAGTCTCCCACTTGCACTAGAGACAATAATCTAGTTACATAGTGATAAATCTAACACCCATGGAGTTCTGGTGTTGATCATGGTTTTCCCTAGGGAGAACTTTAGCCAATGGATCTGCAACATTGAGATCCGTGTGTACTTTACAAATCTTTATATCTCCATCCTTGACATGCTCTCGGATGGAGTGAAATTGATGCTTAATATGCTTGGAATTCTTGTGAGACCTTGGTTCCTTGGCATTGGCTATGGCTCCATTGTTGTCACAATAGATAACCATTGGGTCCAACACTCTAGGAACCACACCTAGTTCGGTTATGAACTCCTTCATCCAAACCGCTTCCTATGCCGCTTCTGAAGCAGCAACATATTCCACCTCCGTCATTGATCCAGCCACCACAGGTTGTTTGCAACTCCTCCAACTAACTGCTGCTCCGTTCAAGAGAAATACGTATCCGGATTGAGATTTAGAGTCATCCAGATCGGTGTCAAAGCTAGCATAGACGTAACACTTAGCGACCAGCTCTTCTTCACCTCCGTATACAAGAAACATATCCTTAGTTCTTCTTAAGTACTTAAGGATATTCTTGACCGCTGTCCAGTGTTCCGTACCTGGATCATATTGGTACCTACTAGTTAAACTAATAGCATGTGCCACATCCGGTGTTGTACATAGCATGGCGTACATTATAGAGCCTATAGCCGAAGCATAGAGGATTTTATCCATTATCTCTCTTTCTTCCGCCGTAGCCAGACTTTGAGTCTTACTCAATGTCTTGCCTTGCGACATTGGTAAGAACCCCTTCTTACTTCCATCCATTTTAAACTTCTTTAAAATCTTATCAAGGTATGTACTTTGTGATAGCCCTATGAGGCGCCTTGATCTATCTCTATAGATCTCTATGCCTAATATGTATAACGATTCACCTAGGTCCTTCATCGAAAATCTGCTGTTTAGATAACTTTTAACACTGTTTAAAAGATCTATATCATTGATGTCTACGCACTTCTATTCTTGTAGACAGTTGTTGGGCCTCCAAGTGCAGAGGTTTGTAGAACAGCAGCAAGTTTTCCCTTAAGTGGATCCCCAAGGTTTATCGAACTCAGGGAGGAAGTGGTCAAAGGTATCCCCTCTCAAGCAATCCTGCAATCAAGATACAAGAAGTCTCTTGTGTCCCCAACACACCCAATACACTTGTCAGGTGTATAGGTGCACTAGTTCAGCGAAGAGATAGTGAAATACAAGTGGTATGGATATAAGACAATGGTGCCAGCAAATAGCTTGATGGCATGGAAGAGACTAAAGGCAAACTAAAATAAATATGGAAACAAGCAAACATGTAACAGATCTAGTAGCAAACCATGTTTCAATGCTTAGAAACAAGGACTAGGGATCATACTTTCGCTAGTGAACACTCTCATATAAATATCTTATCTTCATAATACCACTCTTAACTACTCTCCGGTTGGACACTCTAATCAACGGTAGGGCTATAACAACACACCTCAAAGTAAGCCTTTCCCATCTAGAAAACCCCACACTGTCACCTTGAGTACTAGATGAGTCCAATAAACACCACAATTTCATAAACACATCCAACTCCAAATATAACTCATAACAAGTATCTGTAATCTCTAGCCTAAGTGCCACCATGGTGTGCACGCTGTCACTTTCACACACATGGGGAGAGCAGAGATCTATTAAAGCACTTGAGTATCAAGGTAGACCTATAGATTACAAGCTCATGATCACAATATGATCATGCATAGAGAGAGAGATGAACACATAGCTACCGGTAGAACCCTTAGCCTCGAGAGAGAACTACTCCCTCCTCATCATGGGAATCAGCAATGGTGATGGAGATGGCGGTGGAGATCGATGGAGATGGCTCCGGGGGCACTTCCCCGTCTCGGCAGGGTGCCGGAACAGAGACTTTCTGTCCCCCGAATCTCCTTTTTGGTGGCGGCGCGCTGCGGAACTTTTCGTGGCTGGAGGCTTGATGTTTTAGGGTTTTGGTATCGGGAGGCTCTTATAGGCGAGAGGGGAGACCGAGGGGGTGCCAGGGGGTCCACACCACCTAGTGGCGCGGGTAAGGCTAGCCCGCGCCTGGGGGGTGTGGCCAGGCCCTAGCCCTCCTCCGTCTCGTATTCTAGCTCCGTGAGTCTTCCGGTAAAATAGGAACTTTGGCTTTTGTCCCGTCCAATTCCGAGAATATTCATTTTCTGACTTCCTGGAACCAAAAACAGCAGAAAACAGGCAACTGGCACTGTGGCATCTTGTTAATAGGTTAGTCCAAGAAATTATATGAAAAGTACTCCAAAGTTGGAACAAAACACAAGAAAGTAGATAAAACCAAGCATGGAACATCAAAAATTATAGATACATTTGCAATGTATCAACATCCCCAAGCTTAACTCCTGCTCGTCCTCGAGTAGGTAAGTGATAAAAAGAAAGAATAATTTTTGAGGTGACATGCACCATCAAAACTTGATCAAAGTATTTGCAAAACTCAAAGCTGGGATCATAGTACTTCAATCATAACATGAAAGACAAAGTTCTAGCAATAAGCAAAGAAACGATGATACAACATGAAAGGGCACAAACAAAAGATTCATGAATAACAATGCTTTGCAAGACGTTTGTTTGTTTCACATAAAGAAAACATAGCATAATGGCATTCAGCTTGTCCCTCAATAGAGTAGCAAATATAAATGCATAGGACACCTTCAAAGTTCATAAGAGTGACTAGATACAATAGTTTCAAACAAGCAATAATAAATTATGCATCAATCAACTAGTCTTGGGACAATGCACATAGAACTAAGAATGGCCGCTATGCTCTCAAAGTAGGTGCATAAAGATAGAAGGTGGAGACTCAATATAATGGTGGAAGAAAGGCCTTTTGTAAAAGGAAGTAGGGAGTCAAGTCTCATAAAGAGCTTTCCAAAAATTATGGTACTTATAGCTTTCAGCTCTTATTGCCCCTATCATAAGCATCTTGAAGTGATTAAGGTTAAAGTGAACAAACTATGGTGTGCATGCTTGACGAAGTATAAGTCAGAAATCTCATGTCCCTTGTATACGAGGGCCGCTCCGCATGCTACTCAAGTCTAGTCACCGGTAAGTTCTTGTCATTGTAAGTACATGTGTATCATAGAGAACCGCCAACGGGGTACCCCTTGCCCGATGATACGGAAGAATCCCCATATCAAAATGACAAGGCAAGCAGACAACGAGCATCTCAGCAATCTTCTTATTTACCATGGGAATATGGTGCTTTTTTCTCTTTTTCCTCTTTTCATAATCTCTTTTTTTTCTCAATATAGGACTCTTTTTTTATAAGAAGAATGCTTCATAGACAGCTCATTATGGTTACGCTGCAGGTTTCCACCATGTCAGCATGGATTAGACCAGCGGCTCAGGTGTTTCTCTAACACATATACATAACTACATGGACTTACAAGCTCCCCTTTCATTTCACACCGACGACATCCATATAGAAAAGAGCATGATATCAACTAGGTACAAGTACCAAGTGCAATGTTGAAAGCGTTCCCCATGAAAGCATGGTTGTGCTAATTCCCAACAAATAAGTGCAAGCATATACAACATAGACGACACAATGGTTCAAGTTTATTAAGGGCAAGAAAACTAAAGTGTGCCATCAAGTTCGTGCGAGCTTTAATCACTAGTTTTCTCATAACAAGTTTAATTTGGAAGGTAAATAAAAGCATGAGTATACTTGGAATAGCATAAGCTAGTAGGTAGGTATGGTGGACTCTTTGGAATAACTTGGTTTAGGGAGTTGGATGCATGAGTGGAACTCATACTTGGTTGTGGAGGCTAGCAAAAGACTGGGAGCGACAAACTAAGAGAGCAATAATGTCCATAATCATGCAGAGCGACAAAACATCATTGATCAAAGCATAAAGTGATACTACAAGTTGAAAACTAAAGGATCATAAAGGCTATGGTGACTTGAGATAGTCATAACATGGTGTGAGCATGCGCCAAGTCAACCCAAATAAAGCATCAAAGGAGAATACCACTATACTATGCTTTAATATGCTAAAACAATGCATGATTCATCCAAGGCACATTAAGCAATATCAATTGTTTATAACAAGTCATGCTACAGCAAAGAATACTAAGTATAAAGCCAAAACAATACCAAGCATGGCATGACAAAGCATAGCCCACAGTCAAAAACAATCTCTCTTTAGCACTTAAGCATGAACTTTCCTACTCTTTTCCAAACCAAACCAAATTATTTGCAAACCAACGTATGAAAGAGGGGGTCCAACCAATTTATTCAGAAAACCAAGAAAACTAAAAACCAAAACAAAAACGAAAAAGAAGACGCTCCAAGAACAACACAACTGTGCATGAAACAATAAAAATGAAGCGTTTGGAAGAAACCTAGGATTTTTATTGATGAAGAAGAGGATGCCTTGGGCATCCCCAAGCTTTGACACTTGTACTTTTTGGATATTTCTTGGGGTGACACGCGTGGCATCCCCAAGCTTGAGCTTTAGTCCATCCTTCATCTCATTACTCATTCCTTCCATACACCTGAAATTTTTCCTTCATACAAAACTTCACACAATCTCATTAGCAACATTAGTGCACTTAAGATAAATAAGTCTTAAGGTTCAGTTCTAACACCAAATAAACTTCCATTAGAACACTAGCTACTGTAGCACTTCCCTCAAAAAGCTCAATTCCCCAAAAGAACTCAAAAAGGAACCAACAAGAAGCAAATGCAGAAAATGGCAGAAATTTGTCAAAACAGACCAGCAGGTAAAGACGAATTTTTTCGAAGACCTTCTGTTGCTGAAATCAAAAAGCGTTGAACTAACGAAAGTTAGATAACAACCTGGGGCAGAAGCACAAAACTTCGCGCCTCAAAAAGACGCTCAGAGATTTTACAAGAATTTTTACGGTGAAGCACAGAAATCTGTTTCGGGACAACAACTTTCCCAGTCATTACTTCTCTCTCATTAGAGGGTACTCTTGGCACAAAAAGCAAATAAATAGGATAAGGAGCGGTTATTACAGAGGTAATAACTTCCAATACTCAACTAAAACTTTTGGGTTATCTCCTAATTAGTACTTTTCTTTAACGCCTTTAAGTTAGGCATGATGTTTTGAGAAAATGCTCACATAAGAAATATGAATTGAAGTAAAAGAGAGCATCAAGAAGCAAATTTAAAACACATTTAAGTCTAACCCATTTTCTATGCATAGGAATCTTGTAAAGAAACAAGTCATGAAAGCACAAAGCAACAAACATAGGAAAGCAAAACAAGTGCAACTTCAAAAAATTTAACATAAAGAGGGGAAACTTAATATTGTTGAGACACATAAAACCATGTTTCCCTCTCTCATAATAACTTCTATTCTTGTAGACAGTTGTTGGGCCTCCAAGTGCAGAGGTTTGTAGAACAGCAGCAAGTTTTCCCTTAAGTGGATCACCCAAGGTTTATCGAACTCAGGGAGGAAGTGGTCAAAGGTATCCCCTCTCAAGCAATCCTGCAATCAAGATACAAGAAATCTCTTGTGTCCCCAACACACCCAATACACTTGTCAGGTGTATAGGTGCACTAGTTTGGCAAAGAGATAGTGAAATACAAGTGGTATGGATATAAGACAATGGTGCCAGCAAATAGCTTGATGGCGTGGAAGAGACTAAAGGCAAACTGAAATAAAGATGGAAACAAGCAAACATGTAACAGATCTAGTAGCAAACGGTGTTTCAATGCTTAGAAACAAGGCCTAGGGATCATACTTTTGCTAGTGAACACTCTCATATAAATATCTTATCTTCATAATACTACTCTTAACTACTCTCCGGTTGGACACTCTAATCAACGGTAGGGCTATAACAGCACACCTCAAAGTAAGCCTTTCCCATCTAGAAAACCCCACACTGTCACCTTGAGTACTAGATGAGTCCAACAAACACCACAATTTCATAAACACATCCAACTCCAAATATAACTCATAACAAGTATTTGTAATCTCTAGCCTAAGTGCCACCATGGTGTGCACGCTGTCACTTTCACACACATGGGGAGAGCAGAGATCTATTAAAGAACTTGAGTATCGAGGTAGATCTATAGACTACAAGCTCATAATCACAATATGATCATGCATAGAGAGATAGATGAACACATAGCTACCGGTAGAACCCTTAGCCTCGAGAGAGAACTACTCCCTCCATCTCCATCGATCTCCACCACCATCTCCATCACCGTTGCTGATTCCCATGATGAGGAGGGAGTAGTTCTCTCTCGAGGCTAAGGGTTCTACCGGTACCTATGTGTTCATCTCTCTCTCTCTATGCATGATCATATTATGATCATGAGCTTTGTAATCAAGTAGATCTACCTTGCTACTCAAGTGCTTTAATAGATCTCTGCTCTCCCCATGTGTGTGAAGTTGACAGTGTGCACACCATGGTGGCACTTAGGCTATAGATTACAAATACTTGTTATGAGTTATATTTGGAGTTCGATGTCTCTATGAAATTGTGGTGTTTGTTGGAACCATCTAGTGCTCAAGGTGACAATGTGGGGTTATCTAGATGCGGAAAGCGAACTTTGAGGTGTGCTGTTATAGCCCTGCCATGGATTAGAGTGTCCAACCGGAGAGTAGTTTAGAGTAGTTTCATAAAGAGAAGATATTTATATGAGAGAGTGTTCACTAGTGAAAGTATGATCCCTAGGCCTTGTTTCTAAACATTGAAACACCGTTTGCAACTAGATTTGTTACATGTTTGCTTACTTCCATCTTTATTTTAGTTTGCTTTTAGTCTCTTCCACACCATCAAGCTATTTTCTAGCACCGTTACCACCTATAATTATCCATACCACTTGTATTTCACTATCTCTTCGCCGAAATAGTGCACCTATACACCTGACAAGTGCATTGGGTGTGTTGGGGACACAAGAGACTTCTTGTATCTTGATTTCATGATTGCTTGAGAGGGAATACCTTTGACCACTACCTCCCTAAGTTCGATAAACCTTGGGTGATCCACTTAAGGGAAAACTTGCTGTTGTTCTACAAACCTCTGCACTTGGAGGCCCAACAACTGTCTACAAGAATAGAAGTGCGTAGACATCAATCATCCGTGAAAGTAACAAAATAACAATAACCACCACGCGCCGACACACTCATTGGACCGCATACATCAGTATGTATGATTTCCAATAAATCTGTCGCATGTTCCATTGAACCGGAAAACGGCATTTTAGTCATCTTTCCCATAAGGCATGGCTCACATGTATCAAATGATTCAAAGTCAAGTGATTCAAAAAGTCCATCAGAATGGAGTTTCTGCATGCGTTTAACACCAATATGACCTAGACGATAGTGCCACATATATGCAGATATATCGTCATCAAATTTAATCCTTTTAGCAGCAACATTATGAATATGTGTAACACTATTATCGAGATCCAACAGAAATAAACCATTCATCACAGGTGCATGACCATAAAATATATCATTCATATAAATCGAACAAACCATTGTTTTCGGATTTAAATGAATAACCACATCGCATTAAACAAGATCTGGATATAATGTTCATCCTTAGTGCAGGCACCAAATAACAATTATTTAAGTTCATAACTAATCCCGACAGTAGGTGGAGAGGCAGCGTTCCGACGGCGATCACATCAACCCTTGATCCATTGCCGACACACATCTTGACCTCACCCCTTGATAGTGGTCGCTTGTTCTGTAGCCCCTGATTCGAGTTACATATATTAGCAACTGATCCAGTATCAAATACCCAGGTGTTACTACGAGTACTAGTCAAGTACACATAAATAACATGTATATCATATGTACCTTTGTTTGCCTTGCCGGCCTTCTTGTCTACGAAGTACTTGGGGCAGTTGCGCTTCCAATGGTCGGTCCCCTTGCAATAGTAGCACTCGGTATCAGACTTAGGGACAGCTCAGGATTTCTTTTCAGGTGCGGCAACAGATTTACCGCCCTTCTTTCCCTTTTGCTTACCCTTCTTGTCTTTCTTTAAACTAGTGGTCTTATTGATCATCAACACTTGATGTTCTTTCTTGATCTCCACCTCTGCAGTCTTAAGCATTGACAGAAGCTCAGGGAGAGACTTCTTCATGCCCTACATATTATAGTTCATCACGAAGCTCTTGTAGCTAGGTGGGAGAGATTGGAGAACACAATGTATGCCAAAGTCAATGGGAATCGTTATTCCCAAGGACACAAGCCTATCAGCGTACCCGTACATTTTGAGTACGTGCTCGCTAATGGAGTTGGTCTCTTCCATCATGCAGCTAAAGAACTTTTTAGAAGCATTATAACTCTCTATGGCAGCATGGTATCGAAAATCATTTTCAATTCGCCCATGGTATCAAAGGCATTGCTGTTTTCAAAACGCTTTCGCAGTTCTGGCTCTATCCCATATAGTATGCCGTAATGAACTAATTTGTGGTCCTCTTCACGAGTCAGATAGACATTCTTTTCCTCATCAGGGGCATCAGGAGCTGGTGGGGGGCCTAGCGGCGCTTCTAGCACATACAACTTGTGTGCAGCACTGAGGAGAATCCTCAAATTCATGGCCCAGTCGGTAAAGTTCCTACCATTTGTTGCAAGTTTCTCTTTCTCCATGAACGCATTGAAATTAAAAGCGGGTGGTGCCATCTACAACAGAATTTGTAAAGTTTAGACTAAGTTTATGATAGATCGAGTTCAACTAATCCAAATTACAAATGTACTCCCACTCAAAAACAACATCCCTCATGTATTTTTGGTGATTACATGAACCAAATCCACTACACCAAGTCCGATCATCACATGAGTCGGTGCAGTTTCAAAGGCAAGCATCAATATGAGCATCATATCGACTCTATGACTCATGCTTAACATTTCAGTCCGTTTCCGAGGCCATGTCTGTACATGCTAGGCTCTCCAAGTAAGAACCTTAGTACTCGCGTGTGTAAAACTGTCTTACACCCAAAATATGATCGTGGATTCAAGTACACCTGATCATCATGTGATGTCTTGAAGCGGCAAAACATAAACGGTGTGTACTTAAGGGAGAACACATTTTTATCTTGATATCTAAATGAGGGATCATCTTATAATGCTACTAAAATGCCAAACTAGCAATATAAGATGCAAACATCATATGTGTAAAGTGAAATGATATGGTCCATGCATTTGATCACCATCATGTGCATCATGGTATTATATCTATCAATCATTTGTGTGTAAGGCGAAGGTCTATGGAACTTACACGTTAGGTGTGTTGTAAGGGTATCTACCATACATCAACTTACAACATTACCATATCATGACACGAGCCCAGCAATAATCTAAACAAGACGCCTCTAATTTATCCATTACAAGTTTTATGTGGCTTAGGGATTTCAGAGATAGAACCGGTCTTACCTATGAACATGGAACCACAACGATGATAACTATGAAGGGAATATGCCCGAGAGGCAATAATAAAGTGGTTATTATCTTATTCCATGTTTATGATAAATGTTTATTTTGCATGCTATAATTGTATTGATCGGAAACGTCAATACATGTGTGTTTAATAAACAAAAAGGGTTCCAAGTTATGCCTCTCTTATATACTAGCTTGTTGATTAACAAGATGATCAAGGTTTCCTGATCATGGACATTGGATGTTGTTAATAACAAGGTCACAACATTTGTGAAATGATGTGATGAACATTCATCCGAAGTATAGCATTACGATCAATTCATTATGTTTATATTGCTATAACATCATACGAAGTAATCTTTATCCTTAGACCATGAGATCATGTTAATTGCTAACACCGGAAGAGTATCTTGATAACATCAAATGTCACACCGTAATAGGGTGACTATAAAGATGGGTTCAGTGCTACGAAGGTGTTATGTTGAGGCTCATAGATCAAGAGTGGAATTTGTCAATCCCGATGACGGATAGATATACTCTGGGCCCTCTCGGTGATATCACATTAAGATAGCTTGCAAGCAAGTGATGTGATCACTAGAATGTTATATCACGGGAATGAGAAAAGAGTGCATGTCGGTAATGAGATCAAACTAGGTATTTGGATACCGATGATCAAATCTCGGACATGTATTATATCATGAGAGAAAGGGATTAAATTACTAGCGTTAAAGGTTCTCACGATCACATAAGTCATCGTTGAATATGCAGGAGTCAGTATGGATCTCCAGGTCCCGTTTCTGATTATTGATCTGAGAGGAGTCTCAATCTTGTCTGCATTATTCGCGAACCATAGGGTGACACACTTAAGAGTTACCGGACACCATTATGGAGCACATATGTTTCACACAAAAGAATTGCAAAGCGCAGGAATTGTTTCGATAGAAACCGGAATTGTTTCGGGTGAAATTGCAGAAAGTGGTTCTGCATGTGATATTGAAATATTGCAAGGGGTTATATGTGAATGTTTGTTAATTAAATTAATTAACAAAATTCTGAATAAATTTAATAAAAGAGTTTTATTAAATGAGAGAGCATTAAACTTAGAGAATTTTAATGCATTTAAAGTGGGGACTTTAAAAGGGAATGTGAAGAGACATTTTAATGTGGAGGGGTTACCACCACATGAATTGAGGAGGTGAAGGGGCACCACCTTGAGGCGCCGTCCATGGGGAGGGGCACCCCCTCCTATAAAAGGCCACCCTCTTCCTCCTTCTTCCTCACACCTCCTTGTGAAGGATCTCTCTCCCCCTCTAGAATTATTCCCCCATGGTCTCAGATTAGCGAGATACATGTTCCCGGTGGCATTTCGTTTGGAAGGAGTTGCTACTTTCGCTGGATCGCTGGAGCGAGGAGGTGGAGGTTGTCCGGTGGCTTGAACGTGTGTGCGAGTACGAATGCGCTGCTGAGTTGCGGCGCTCGGACTTCCACACGATCTTGAGATTGGCAAGTGTACGACTACATCAACCACGAGTTCCTACTCGTTAACACAACTTGTTGTCTTCGAGGGTAAGTTCTTGATGGATGTATGTCCACCCGTTGCTCTGTACCTAGTAGATAGATCTTGGCGTATAGTTCTCATCGTAGGAAAATTTTTGTTTTTTATGTTGCGGACCCAACAGTGGTATTAGAGCCTGATCTATGCGTAGGTGCTTTGCACGGGTAGTACACATATGTTTATATGTGGGCGATGATGATCATGTTATTGCATCTTCTATGTATTTTGGATATTGGTGGCATAGTGCGATGAAGCGGCCTGGACCAACCTTACATGTCATCGTACATGAGACCGGTTCCACAACTGACATGCAACTTGTTTTGCATAAGTGGTTGGCGGGTGTTTGTCTCTCCTACTATAGTCAATATCTGATTTACAATGAGTTGCTAATAAATTGGTTATCCTCATTGTGGTTCATGTTCGTAGGTAAGACCGGTTCTATCTCTGAAATCCCTAAGCCACGTAAAACTTGCAATTGATAAATTAGAGGCGTTTAGTTTAGATCGTTGCTAGGCTAGTGTCTTGATATGGTATTGTTGTAAGTAGATATATGATAGATACTCTTACAACACACTCAACGTGTAAGTTCCATAGACCTTGGCCTTACACACAAAGGAATGATAGAGATCATACCACGATGCAAATGATAGAGATCAAATGCATGGACCATATCATCTCACTTTACACATTAGATGTTAGCATCTTATACTGCTAGTTTGGCGCTTTCTGTAGCATTGTAAGATGATCCCTCATTTAGATATCAAGATAAAAATGTGTTCTTCCTTAAGTATGCACCGTTTTGTGGATCATGTTTCGAGACATCACGTGATGATCGGGTGTACTCGAATCTACAATTTCATAGGAACGGGTGTAAGACAGTTTTACACACGCGAATACTAAGGTTCTTACTTGGCGAGCCTAGCATGTACAGACATGGCCTCGGAACACGGACCAAAAGGTTAAGCATGAGTCATATAGTTGATGTGATGCCCATATTGATGCTCGCCTTTGAAGCTACACCAACTCACGAGATGATCGGACTTGGTGTAGTGGATTTGGTTCATGTAATCACCAAAAAGGCACGAGAGATGTCGTTTTTCAGTGGGAGTTCATTTATAATTTGGATTAGTCGAACTCAATTTGTCATAAACTAAATCAAAGTGAATTTGCATAATTTGTTGTAGTCATTGGCGTCTGTTCACTACCTTATGCTTAGTTTTAATTGAGATAATAGAACTATAGAATTTTGGATATTTACTTTACAAACTGGTATCATATTGTTTTGAATGTCAATTTAAGGTTAAGAAGTCCTATTGCAAACTTTCAGCAAACTCTATTTACTCCATGAAGTTTAATAAGTAGTATTAAATCAAGAGTAAGAATTCCAATGTTAGTATCTAAAGTATCATGTTTGCCTCCATGATTATTGATATGCAAAAGTTGTTTTAATATCAAGATTATCTTGGAGCTGAAAAATTGTTTCAGAAACCATCATGTGTGGAAGATATTGTGATATCCGAAACAATGTTTTTGTTTGCATTATGATAGAGTATAATTTAGCAAAATACACGTTCTCATATTGTATGAGAATTTGTGAAGGATGGAGATGCTAGGCATCTGAATCTCCCAAAAGGTTTCGGACACTAAAATTATACTCGCCATTCTTCCTTATAGGCTATAGTAGCTTGATCATGAAAGTTTTCACGATAAGGATGAATATAAGATGTAAGTAAAATGTTTACTACACTAATAGATTACTAAAGATTGGATTTTTGAAAGAATACCAAACATTTGATGATGGTGATCCACTTCAAAGTGCAAGTCCAAAGGTATTAGTATTTGACTATATACTCTTTGTACTATGTGTCATGTGAATGACACCACTATTGATGTTAATAGATTATTTTAAAAGTAAAGGAATTGCTGAAAGAGAATCTATAAAATATTTGGCAGAAAAGAAAAGGTTCGAGATGTCCAACTTAGGTATATAGAAGATATACATGTTATGGCAGTATTCTTTGCTTGTTAAACAATGTGGTTCTTAGGTATTGGATACCGAATTGGTTGGTGTGAAGTGTCATACAGAACAACACAATTCATGAACTGCAACAACCAAAGTAACTAGCAAAAGAATATGTGATGATGTTCATCGAAAACAAATAAAGTGTTATTGTGTTTTTCGTTGTCGTCAAACCTAGCCTTCAAGATTTGTTTTAATAATTGTTATTTTGTTCCGGTATTACGAGAACAATGGTTGTTCAAATAATTACCGTATTCCATAAAGGATGGATGAACTTTTACAGTCTAGTGGGAGAAATCACATCCATAAACATTATTGCTAAAATGTCACAAGACAAATGATTAAAAGATCACTTATGAAGTGACATCGTTGTTTTAAATTATATTGGAAAGAAAACATGAAGAAACTCCATGTTGATGGAATTTTGGAGTCTTTGATTTTGATCAATTGACGCTTGTGAAAGTTTCCTCGAGATAATTGAAACTCCGTTCATAGTCCAAAGAGGAACGGATGGCTAGCTTATTGGAAATTGTGCATGTTGATGTGCATAGTCCATTATGTGTAGCCATATGCGATGGATCTTTTTTGCTTCATATGCTTTCTCCAGAAATTTAAGTGAATATATCTATATATTTACTTAATAAGGAAGAAGTATGCAACATTTGAAAATTGTTCAAAGACTTTCAAGATGAAGTGGAAAATCATTGTAACAAGAAAATAAAGAGTTTATGACTCGATCATAAAGGAAGATATTTGAGTTACGTGTTTAGCAAAAAAACCTAAGATTTGAGGAATTGTTCCATGATTTGTGTTTCCCGATAAACCATAGGAGTATGGCATATTCGAGAGATGAAATCAAACCATGTTTGACAAGGTAAGATCAAGGGTGTCATTTATAAAACTGCCATTATGTTTTAAGGATTGAAGCTTTAGAGACTACCGTTTTACACTGAAAAGAGCACCATCGTGATCCGTTGAAATGACACAATATAAGTTATGGTTTGGGATAAAACCCGAATTGTATTTTCTTAAAATTTTGTATGCTATGCATAAGTAAAATGTTTACAACCAAAGTCGGATAAGCACGTCTTTGTAGGTTATCCCAAAGAATTTGTTGGGAATTTCTCCATAACACCGAGGACAAAAGAGTTTGTTACTTGGAACGTCAAGTTTCTTGAGAAGGAATTTTTCGTGAAAAGTTAAGTGGGAGGACAATAGAACTTTGATAAGGTTGTTGAACCTTAGCTATATGTGCTAAGTAGCGCAGCGCCGGAAAGTGTCCTGGTGGCGGCCACAATGCTCATGGCTCCTGTGATTACAAAGGGTGTGATCTCGGAGATTAGAGTTCCTATTGAACCGTGTGGGCCGGTAAGAATCAAATAGTGTGATTTGATAAGCAAGTCGTTATTGTTTTGACAATGATGAACCGACTACATGCAAAGAAGCGATGATGGGCCCTGACTCCATAAAATGACTAGAAGTCATAGAATTCGTGATAGTATCCATACACGAGAAATCAAGTTTCTGAACTTGGAAGACCCTCCAGAAAGGCGTGAAGCCTATTGGTCGTGTTTGGATCTGTAAAGAAATAAGACATGGATGTTTAACATCTATGAAATAGTCGACATGTCGGAAAGAAGTTTACGACAATGTTCAAGGAGTTGACTATGACAAGATTTGATCTTTCATAGCGATATTTAGTCTTGACGGATTAATGTAGCAACCACTACATATAATTTGATGTATGGTAGTTGAATAAACAAAACAATGTTCTTCTAATAGAATGGTTACCTAGGACATGTACATGACATGGTCCGAAGGGTTTTGTTAATTCAAAGAGTGCTAAAAGGGCATGCAAACTTCAATAGTTGAAGTGAGCATAGCGGAGTTGGAATCTTCACCATGATGAAACTGTTAAAAGAGTTTAAATTCATCGGAGATGATGAAGATGCGTGCATTTGCAAGAAATTAAGTGGGAGCGGTGAGACATATTTCTAATACATTATGTAGAGGACATATTGTTGATTGGAAATGATGTATCTTGTATTAACACAAGTTAAGAATTTCATTAAAATAAGATTTCGATGAAAGACTTGGGCAAAACCGGAATATTTGGCATCAATATCTATATGGATAGATTGAGGCACTAATATGGTTGTGCCAGACATACATATATGAGATATTGAAAGGGTTCAATATGGAAACAACAAGAAATGTTCTTGCTGCATGGAAAGGATTGTATCAAGATTCAACACTTGGTGAGTAAAATCACATGAAGATTTTATCGATTATACCATGATATGTATATATCCAAAATTTCCTATGCTCTAAATGTTATGAGCACATACCAGAATGATTCATAAGAAGATCATTAGACGATAGTAAAGATATTCTTATGAGCTTTGGAAGAACCAAGAATATATCATGTATAAGTGACAAATAGTTAAAGGTAGTTCATTGTAAAGTGTTACATTGATACTATTTTTTTCACAAGATACAAATTAAATTTATCTCAATTTAGACTATGGGTGGCACAATGTAATGGAAAGGATGTTCCATGATGGATTTGGATGAGTTCCAAAGTTGAGACATTGTGACGGATACTACAACAAAAGGCTAAGTATATAACTACTATAGTAGCAGCAAAGGAGGGCATTTGTGTTAAGTAGTTTGTTATCAAACTAGGTGTGGTTCAAAGTGGGTTAATACTATGAAGATATATTGTATGGCAATAATATCAACATATTTTAACCCGAACGAACTAAAGGTCTCACCAAAGGACCAAATTTATACAATGCCATCTCATTTGAGAATGAGTGATGCGTAGACACGCAAAGACATGTAAATACACACGGACCTGAAACTGTCAGATCCGGAGATTATGTTAACCGCTAGCAATCGCGTATATGCAACACCAAAAAGCCATAGGTGTTCAATACGCAAAGTTTTTCAAACTAGATTATTGACTCTAGTGCAAGTGGGAGACTGAAGGGAATATGCCCGAGAGGCAATAATAAAGTGGTTATTATCTTATTCCATGTTTATGATAAATGTTTATTTTGCATGCTATAATTGTATTGATCGGAAACGTCAATACATGTGTGTTTAATAAACAAAAAGGGTTCCTAGTTATGCCTCTCTTATAGACTAGCTTGATGATTAACAAGATGATCAATGTTTCCTGATCATGGACATTGGATGTTGTTAATAACAAGGTCACAACATTTGTGAAATGATGTGATGAACATTCATCCAAAGTATAGCATTACGATCAAGTCATTATGTTTATGTTGCTATAACATCATATGAAGTAATCTTTATCCTTAGACCATGAGATCATGTTAATTGCTAACACCAGAAGAGTATCTTGATAACATCAAACGTCACACCGTAACAGGGTGACTATAAAGATGGGTTCAGTGCTACGAAGGTGTTATGTTGAGGCTCATGGATCAAGAGTGGAATTTTTCAATCCCGATGATGGATAGATATACTCTGGGCCCTCTTGGTGATATCACATTAAGATAGCTTGCAAGCAAGTGATGTGATCACTAGAATGTTATATCACGGGAACGAGAAAAGAGTGCATGTCGGTAACGAGATCAAACTAGGTATTTGGATACCGATGATCGAATATCGGACATGTATTATATCATGAGACAAAGGGATTAAATTACTAGCGTTAAAGGTTCTCACGATCACAGAAGTCATCGTTGAATATGTAGGAGTCAGTATGGATCTCCAGGTCCCACTTCTGATTATTGATCTGAGAGGAATCTCAATCATGTCTGCATTATTCACGAACCGTAGGGTGACACACTTAAGAGTTACCATACACCATTTTGGAGCACATATGTTTCAGACAAAAGAATTGCAAAGCGCAGGAATTGTTTCGATAGAAACCGGAATTGTTTCGGGTGAAATTGCAGAAAGTGGTTATGCATGTGATATTGAAATATTGCAAGGGGTTATATGTGAATGTTTGTTAATTAAAGTAATTAAAAAAATTCTGAATAAATTTAATAAAAGAGTTTTATTAAATGACAGAGCATTAAACTTAGAGAATTTTAATGCATTTAAAGTGGGGACTTTAAAAGGGAATGTGAAGAGGCATTTTAATGTGGAGGGGTTACCACCACATGAATGGAGGAGGTGAAGGGGCGCCCCCCTTGAGGCGCCAGCCATGGGGAGGGGCACCCCCTCCTCCTATAAAAGGCCACCCTCTTTCTCCTTCTTCCTCACACCTCCTTGTGAAGGATCCCTCTCCCCCTCTAGAATTATTCCCCCATGGTCTCGGATTAGCGAGATACATGTTCCCGGTGGCATTTCGTCTGGAAGGAGTTGCTGCTTCCGCTGGATCGCTGGAGCGAGGAGGTGGAGGTTGTCCGGTGGCTTGAATGTGTGTGCGAGTACGGATGCGCTGCTGAATTGCGGTGCTCGGATTTCCACACGATCTTGAGATCGGCAAGTGTACGACTACATCAACCACGAGTTCCTACTCGTTAACAAAACTCATTGTCTTCGAGGGTAAGTTCTCGATGGATGTATGTCCACCCGTTTCTCCGTACCTAGTAGATAGATCTTGGCGTATAGTTCTCATCGTAGGAATTTTTTTGTTTTCTATGCTGTAGACCCAACAAACTAAGTTATTAGCAACTCGTTGTAAATCAGATATTGACTATAGTAGGAGAGACAAACACCCGCTAGCTACTTATGCAAAACTAGTTGCATGTCAGTCGTGGAACCGGTCTCATGTGCGACGACATGTAAAGTTGGTCCGGGACACTTCATCCCACTATGTCTCCAATATCCACAATACATGAAAGAAGCAATAACATGATCATCATCTCCCACATATAAACATATGTGTACTACCCGTGCAAAGCACCTACGCATAAATCAGGCTCTGATACCACTATTGGGTTCACAGCATAGAAAACAAAAAAAAAATCCTACGATGGGAACTATACGCCAAGATCTATCTAGTAGATACAAGCAACGGGTGGATATACATCCATAGAGAACTAACCCTCGAAGACAACAAAGCTTTGTTAACGAGTTGGAACTCGTGCATGATGTAGTCGTACGCTTGCCGATCTCAAGATCATGTGGAAGTCCTAGCGCCACAAATCAATAGCGCATCCATCCTCGCACACACGTTTAGGCCACTAAAAAACCTCCACCTCCTCGCTCCAGCGAATCAGTGGAAGAAGCAACTCCTTCCAGATGAAATGCCACCGGGAACATGTATCTCGCTAATCCGAGACCATGGGGGAATATATCTAGAGGGGGAGAGAGATCCTTCACGAGGAGGTGTGCTTTGTGAGGGAGGAGAGGGGGGCTTTTTATAGGAGAGGGGGAATCCTCCCCTCCCATGGCCGGCACCCATGGGGGGTGCCCCCACCTCTTCCTCATTCATGTGTTCGAAGCTCCACTCACATCAATTTTGCCTCCACTCAAAGTTCCACTCACATGCATTAAATTTCCACCAAATTTAATGCAACTCTCATTTAATAAAACTCTTTTATTTATTTTATTCAGAATTTTGTTAATTAATTTAGTTAACAAACATTCACATAAAACCCCCAACAACATTTCAATATCACATGTAGAACCAGTTTCTGTAATTTCACCCGAAACAATTCCGGTTTCCATCGAAATGATTCCAGCGCTTTACAATTCTTTCGTCTGAAACATATATGCTCCAAATGGTGTTTGACAACCCTTAAGTGTGTCACCCTATGGTTCGCGAATAATGTATACATGATCGAGACTCCTCTTAGATCAATAATCAGAAGCGGGGCCTGGAGATCCATTCTGAATCCCGCACATTCAATGATGACTTCTGTGATCGTGAGAACCTTTAACGCTAGTAACTTAATACCTTTGTCTCACGATATATTACATGTCTGAGATTCAATCATCGTCATCCAAATACCTAGTTTGATCTCGTTACCGACATGCACTCTTTTCTCGTTCCCGTGATATAACATTCTAGTGATCACATCACTTTCTTGCAAGCTATTCTCAATGTGATATCACCGAGAGGCCCCAGAGTATATATATCCGCCATAGGGATGGACAAATCCCACTCTTGATCCATGAGCCTCTACATAACACCTTTGTAGCACTGAACCCACCTTTATAGTCACCCTTATACGGTGTGACGTTTGATGTTATCAAGATACTCTTCTGGTGTTAGTGATCAACATGATCTCATTGACATGGGTATACCCTACAGGTACTCGAGTTTGGTATATATGGCCCAGATACGGCAGAAGTCCATGGCGTTGCCAAGGCCCAATGCATAACTCGGGTGACCCACGGACTCTTCGATTGCTTGCGAGACAAGAAGAAGCTTAAGATAGAAAGTTCAAAGGGTGAACCATAATCTGTAACCGACTCGACCTGCTACCCGAGACCTAGCCTATCTATATAAAGGCTAGGAGGGAGCGACAAGGAGGACGATCACAACCCTAGTTTCCACAACTCTCGCCAGATTGCATCTGCGCGCCCATGTAATCTTCGATTCCTTCGTTAATTCCAAGAGCATAAAATAAGGAGTAGGGACCTCTACGAGGCCTGGACCGGGGTAAACCTTGCGTCCCTGTGTGCTTGTTTGCTAGCCGACCGATGCCTCCGGCGCTCCCTCCTTCTCCAAAACCCAAGTCCATAACAATGGGCATTCACGAGTTAAACCCTCGTCAATTGGCGCCCTCTATGGGAATTGGGAGTGCTGATGTTACGGCTTCTTCGTCCCCATCAACCGCGATCTATAACTCCACAACAACGGAGATTCGCCAGCTCTTTGGTGCATTTGACTTCACCGTCCACACGCCGGCCACTCACCCGGCTTTCGAGTCCATGGGTGATGGGATCAGCTTGGTGATTGGAAGCCTCTGCTTCCAGGTTGGTCAACTGGGCATGCTTCGCATGCCTGACCAGCCAACGACACCCGCAATTGCTCCAGCATCGTGGTTCCCTCCACCAATCGGCACCCTCACCGAGCTCAACGCCCTAGAAACAGCTGGGAGCACGGACAACGACAATAGTCGTGGATCTGATCTGGGTGGTCTAGCCACAGAAGATGGAGCCTATGGCTCTGGATCTGAAAGTTGTGGGAGCAACAGCTTCCCCAACCACTTCATGTGCGCCGTCATCAATGCGGGTGATACCACTGCCAATCGCGAAAACACTGTCACCGAATCTGGCACCGGGCCACCCAACGACGGCATACCCAACGGTGGCAATGGCGCGCCCGTCAACAATGGGACAGGAGGAGAACCGTCGCTCACGGCGAATGAGAACACCAGCGAGCGCATGCTGATCAGGCTCAACGACAATGAGTGGGCCTGCTATCGAGAAGCTTTACGGGGCAATCCTTTGCCCCCCAACACCTCGTAGGACATGCTAATGGGCTACCATTGGCTGCTGAAAGAGGAGTTCAAGCGCCATCAGCAAGTGATTGCGCAACTCGAGGCGCGCAGAAAGGCGGCGGACGAGTCGAGTCTTCGACGAGCCGGGCTCTCCTCCAACGGAGGATCCTCCTCCAAAGGCAAAGAGTACGTGGCCAACAAGAGGCGATCTCGACTGGCCCACCTCACCGAGCAAGAACGTGTAGAAGCCATGAAAGTCCTCGACTTCAGCTCCATGACGGTGGATACGCGGGGCAACATGCTCCAAAAAACGCTGCAAGCCGCGGTAACGGCGGCTACCATGTACCTCCTCAACAACCAGCCACCGGCTAGAGATCCACGAGCTGCCATGTACCAATCTACGATCGCGGGCCTGGGGTTAATCGAGGCCGTCCTCGACAAAGAACCAACACCAGTGCCGAAGAAAAGCAAGGCTCTGGACAAGTACTACCATACTCCTCCAGTGACGACAATCACGATCTGTCGCGGTGACGTCGCTCACGATGGCACGACCGCGACTAGTCATGCAGCGCAAAGTCGACAAGATGCGGGCAAGGCATGCTCGTTCGACTAACTCAGAAGAAGATGAGACTGAGCTCTGTGGCGCCAGATGCTTCAGCAGGGCCATTAGGCAGAAGCGAATGCCTAAGGGGTTCAAGCTCCTGTCGGAGAACCCAAAATTTGACGGCCTGCATGACCCAAAAATCTAGTTGGAGGACCACATCTCCTCCGTCAGGCTACATGGTAGGAGTCGAAGCACGACCATGCAATGCCTACAGCTACAGGGCACCACTCGTGCATGGCTCAATAACCTCCCGCGTGGATCCATTCGCAGCTGGGAAGAGCTGGTCTACAGCTTTGTGCGCAACTTCAAGGGCACTTAGAAAAGGCCCACATCAATCAAAGAACTAAGAAGCTGCCAGCAAAGGTCCGGCGAGTCGCTGCGCTCGTACATCCAGAGGTGGTCCATCATCAAGAACTCCGCATAAAACATCTTAGAGGACCGCGCAATCGATTCATTCAACGGTGGCTTCTGCCGTATAGAGATTAGGGAGGAGTTGGGCCGCTCTAAGCCCAAAACAATCGACCACCTGATGGAAATCGCGAATCGGTGGGCAGGCGGAGAAGACTCGGTGAAAAACCGCACCTACTCCGACGACGACGACCTCGGGCGCAGATGCGACCACCGAGGCAAACGTCGAATGTGCGTCTACGATGACCGCGACGAGGTCAACATGGTCGCAGCTGGCTATGCTGACAAACGCGACGACAACCGCAATAGCGGATATCATAGTGGTGGATACCGCGGCAGCGGAAAAACCACGCAGGTGTGGCAGCGCCGCACTCGTGAAGAGGCACCCGCAACATCTATCGAGGACAAACTGTCAGGGCCATGCAACGTGCACTTCTACATCGACAAGCACGATGACAAGAAGAAATCCAGCAACCTTCTCAAGGACTGCCGCGAGTTTCTCAAACTCCATGAGGGCCTAGCTCGGATGAATCACGACGCGGTCAACAGGGGCTATGGAGCCGCCCCAGGAGTTGTGGCACATGGAGCTCCCCCACCACTGCCTGGACCACCTCCACCCGTGGCCACACCAGTCCAGCATCACGGAGGCGAACCATATCCATGAGCTGTGGGCAACATGGGAATGATCCAAAAGGGGCATCCCTCAAATCGAGTGTAGAAGGCCATCACTCGCCAAGTTAATCTGGCGATAAATTCTCCACCCTCCACCACTGAGTACTTCAGCGGAAGCGACTCCTGCATCACCTTCGACAGACGCGACCATCCGTGCCAAGTTCCTCGTCCAGGCCATTGTCCCCTCGTACTCGAGGCGTAGATCGAGGGCTTCGATATGAGTCATGTCTTCATGGACGGCGGTAGTAGCATTAACCTCATGTTCGCAAGCACCTTGCGAGCGATGAGGATCCCTCTGACTTGTCTGGAAGTTTCAGACACGATGTTCCATGGCATCGTCCCAAGAAAGGGCATATATCCCCTAGGCAAAATCAAGCTTGACGTCATCTTCGGCACGCCGCACAACTTTCGGCGAGAGCGCATCGATTTCGAAGTCGTCGACTGGCCCTCACAATACCACTACATCCTCGGACGCGTCACGTTTGTTAGGTTCATGGCAGTGCCGCACTATGCCTACCTGCAGATGAAAATGCTAGGTCCAAACGGCGTAATCACAATCAATGGCAACTTCGAGATGTCCGACGGCTGCGACAGGGAATTCAACAAAATCTCCTAGTCCTTTGGCATGCAAGAGGAACTCGCAAGATTGAAGGAGTCGACAGACAACAGTCTGCCTCCCCTGAGCAGGCCAAGTTCACCCGACCTGTCCTTCGACTCGTCGGTGCACACGAAGAAAGTCCAGGTCCACCCAACGGACCCGACCAAGACGGCCCTCATCGCCAACAACTTGAGTTCCACATAGGAACTTGCGCTCGTCGAATTCCTCCATGAGCACTGGGAAATCTTCGTCTGGTGTCCAGCGGACATGCCAGGAGTTCCCAGGGAATTCGCCGAGCATTCACTCCATGTAAATCCAGACGCAAGGCCAGTCAAGCAGACAATATGGCGACTGTCTGAACCAAGGGCAAGGGCAGTCGGAATGGAGATCAACAGACTCCTCGACGCAAACTTCATACGCGAGATCAAGGAAAGCACCTGGCTCGCTAACACAGTGCTGGTGCCCAAAAAAGACACGGATATCCTACGGATGTGCGTGGACTTCACCTCCCTGAATAAGCACTGCCCAAAGGACCACTTCTTGCTGCCACGAATCGACCAAATCATCGACTCCACCATGGGATGTGAGCGCCTCTTCTTCCTCGACGCCTACTTAGGCTACAATCATATTCGAATGAAGGAGGAAGACCAAGAGAAGACGGCGTTTACAACGCACTTTCGTGTGTTCTGCTACAACACCATGCCCTTCGGGCTAAAAAACGCAGGAGCCACCTATCAGTGGTGCATGCAGGTCTGCCTCAAGAATCAACTTGGTCGCAATATCCAAGTCTATGTTGATGACATCATCATCAAAACCAAGGAGGAAGCTTCGTTAATCGACGATCTCCGCGAGACCTTCGCCAACCTCGACTGCTACCAGATCAAACTCAATCCGAACAAATGCGCCTTTGGCGTACCATCTGGGAAGTTACTCGGGTATCTCATATCCGCGAGAGGGATCGAAGCAAACCCAAAGAAAATAAAGGCCATACTAGCCATGGAGAAGCTGAAGAACGTAAAAGGCGTCCAATAGCTGGCTGGGCGAATCGCGATGCTCAGTCGATTCATCAGTCGAATGGGCGAAAAGGCAATGCCCTTCTAGCAACTTCTCCGCAAAGCTGACAAGTTCGAGTGGACAGACGAAGCACAAGAAGCATTCGAGGACCTCAAGCGCCTACTATCCACCTCGCCAATACTGGTGACGCCTCGCGAAAAGGAGCCACTACTGCTCTACATCTCCGCCACCAACCAGGTGGTCAACACTGTGCTCGTGGTAGAGCGAGCCAAAGAAAATAAAGTCCATGGGGTCCAGTGCCCAGTATACTACCTCAGCAAGGTGCTCACGCCAACAAAACAGCGGTACCCGCATTACCAGAAGCTGGCCTACGGCGTCTTCATGATAGCTAGGCGACTGCGCCACTACTTTTAGGAGCACCCAATCGTGGTGGTAAACGATGCCCCGCTCGGGCATATACTCAATAATCCTGATGCCACCGGACGAGTCACGCTCCGAGGAATTGAATTGTCTCAGCGAGACATCACATACGAGAAACGCGACGCAATCAAGTCGCAAGTTCTCCCAGATTTTCTCGTGCACTGGATGGAGAACTAGCTCCCCGAGAAGCCAGATATGTCCTACCTTTGGACAATGCACTTCGACGAGTCCAAGCGAAAGGACGGAGTTGGCGCAGGTGTCATACTGACATCACCTCAGGGAGACAAGATGAAATACATTCTGCGAATGCAGTTCACCGCCTCCAATAATGAATCTGAGTACGAAGACCTACTCCATGGGATGCGGATGGCGAAAGCTTGCGGTGCCAAAAGGCTCATCATCTACGGCGACTCCAAACTGGTGGTCAATCAAATGATGCACGAGTGCGACACACTGAGCGACAACATGATCACCTATAGCGACCTCTACGATACACTCGAAGGAGACTTCGACGGCTGTGAGCTGCGACATGTGGGTCGCGAAAGCAATGAAGAGGCATACTTACTCGCCAATATTGGCTCCACATGCGCTCCCATACCACCTGGGGTATTTCTCGAGCGCATCTGTGAACGCTCCATCAAGCCCAAGGATCCAGAGAAGAAAGCAAGCATGTCAACGGACTCGGGGGTTACGCCACCCAACGAGCTAGTGGCACTCGACGACCTGGAGCTTGATATAGGACTCGAAGGATGAATGGACGTCATGATGATCGAGCCATCTTGGACACAACCCTACATCACATATCTACAAAGCAAGAGGCTGCCAGATGATCTGACTGACGTGCGACACATCGCGCGACGATCCAAGGCATTCGCCCTCATCAATGGGGAACTGTACAAGCACAACATCACGGGAGTACTTCAATGGTGCGTATCCAACGGGGACGGAAGGGCCGTCCTCCTCGACATCCACGAAGGCCCTTGCGGGCACCATGCTGGCAGTCACGCCCTCGTTGCCAAAGCTCTACGAGCTGGATTCTACTGGCCCACGGCCATGCGCGACGCCAAGGATATTGTTCAGCGCTGCTACGCTTGCCAGCGATTCACAGACAAACCTCACGCACCTGGCGTGGAACTCCGGCCAATACCATTGGCTTAGCCCTTCGTGCAATGGGGACTCGACATGGTCGGCAAGCTCCCAAAATCCTCGCGAGGAGGTTACGTCTACCTCTTGGTTGCAGTCGACAAATTCACCAAGTGGATCGAAGCCATGATGGTGACAAATCAATCAGGCGCCAGTGCCATCAAATTCTTCGAGTCCATCATCTACCGCTTTGGAGTGCCACATAGCATCATCACGGACAACGGGACGAGCTTCACCTCCAAGGGGTTCCAGGAATTCTGCGAGAACCTGGGAATCAACATAAGCTATGCCTCGGTAGCTCACCCGCAGACCAATGGTCAAGTCGAAAAGGACAACGGTCTCATCTGTGGTGGAATCAAGAAATGACTCCCCCGACCACTCGAACAAGCCGTTGGATGCTGGCCAGACGAAATACAATCAGTTCTTTGGAGCTTGCGCACAACTCCAAAGAGCGCCATAGGGTACACTCTGTTTTTATGGTACATAGTGTTGAAGCGGTACTACCCGCATAAGTACGCTACAAAGCCCCACGGGTGGTCGCATACAGTGAAAAGGAGTCAACACTCGCACTCGAAGATTCCGTCGACCTCCTTGACGAAGCACGCGAGATAGCAGCAGAGAGATCAACGATCTACCAGCAGAGCCTCCACAATTACCACAGTAGAAGGCTCCGCCCCAGGTCCTTCGTAGAAGGAGACCTGGTCCTGCGACTGAAGCAACAAGGGAATCTCAAGATCCAGTCCCCTTGGGAGGGACCATACATGATTATAGAAGTAATCCTAGGTGGCGCTTATTGCCTTAAAGATTTCGAGACAGGAGTCGCATACTCCAACCCCTGGAACGTCGCGCAGTTGCGTCATTTCTACCCTTAGTCGTTTTTACATTACAAATAAGGCTATTCAGCTAGGATACTTAGCCACACATTGTACGTCTTACTATTCTGCGAATAAATAAAGCTAAGTGCCCCGAAACTCTGTGTATTTTTCTACTTTCCTGCAACTTCATCACTCGGGGGCTGCGCCACCCTTTACACTTCTGTTCTACGAACTAATCGCGGTATCCTGAGTAGCTGACGCACTAATCGAACCCTTGATAAACACCAACCTAGCTGTAGCGCACCTGACAGGTTGGCAAGGTGCTGAGATAAACACACGTCAAGCTAAAGAAAAGGAACTGCAAAGTACATTACACTCAAAAAATATATAAGCTAACAAGCTCTTCACATATCAACAGGTGCTCAATACACCCAATACAATCATATGAACTTTACAACACTTATACAATTATGTGCAGGATACAAGTCATGCTACTGTTGCAAAAGAAGAATGTTCGTTTGTTCCTCGAAGAAATCAACAATGTCCTTTGCTAGCCGATCAACCGCTTGATAGTGCGGAACCATGTCTCAGGTCATACCTTCTGGCGGAGGCGGCGACCCAGGGGAAACAGACGCAATATCTACATACGGCCTATGCAGTCGCACCGGCGACAATGCAGCTTTAGCACCAGCTACTAACTGTTGTCGCACGCACTCGTGGACCGCCCTCATATCCTGGAACTTCGCCAGAAGAGCTATCAAGCTTGAAGGCACCATGTCGAGAGGAAACATTGCTTCGTAAATGTGCCTAAGGCACGACTGCGCCTTCTTCAAGCATTGGAGCACTCGAGAAGAATGATCCTGTAGGGTCGCCAAGGCAACTGCACGGTCGTGGTCCACCCAAAAATACCCACTCGCCTGTAGCTTCTCCTAGGTCAGGTTGTTCATTTGAACGGCCACCCAGTCCTTCTCATCCTGCGGATGACAAGCGCTAAGAACTACACCAAGCAAGCAGCAAAGTGTGAAGAAAAGTCATCTCCGCGATTGACTAAAAGAAAATATGAGAAGGCAGAAAGCTAACATTTAAATGCTCATTTAATTGAGCCACTTCCTCCAAGAGATACTCCTCATGGGCAGTGGCCTTCTCCGCCTTCGACTTCCACACATCCGCGCCACCGCGGATGATGGACAACTCGTGCTCCAACTGCTTAACACAGTCGCGCAATCGCGAAAGCAACGGTAGTTCCTCCACCTTTGAACGCGGCTACGCCGTGGTTTCATCGGTAGGAGGAGAGTCACGCGGACCACTCGAAGGACCACTCGACGTACACTTTCACAATCAAGCAAGAAGCAAATAAGGGACCAGGAATACATTGATAAAGGCATGAATGCATTCAAGCACATCAAAGTCTTGACAGGGATACTCCCACAAAAGCATAGTTTCAACAAAAGACAACTACAACTATTACAGATTGGCAACTAAGGAGCAATCTGCTTCTTCGACTTGGACTTTGACTTCGGAGGCCTCATCGAATCTGTGGCAGCCTCTGACGCCACAGACTTTCCGGTGGTAGCCCCTGATGTCGCAGTCTTCGTCGCCTTCTCCCCTCGTTGTAGCTCCGTAGAATATTTTGCGACTATGTCGATGAGCTACGGCCCATACTTACCACAGCTAGTGGCGAAGGGAGCAAACACTACCTGTTGGCCATCTGTGCTGATGAGCATCGCCTTGGAGATCGTGGAAGGATCCAACTCCACGCCATGGGCCTGCGCCATCGCAGTGCCATGGTAGCACCGACAGACCACTAGGAGTTCTTGAAGTCCATGGGAATACCCCCAGCAAGGGATTCCACCAGGTCCTCAAGGTTGTCAATCGGCTCAGCCTTGGGAGCCAGATCCTCAGGGATGCGACTGAGCACACCCTTGGCCTTCGTCAATGTCCCCTGAAGGGAAGCGTTGCGGTCCTCGACTACCGCAACGGCACCAGCCAATGCATCCACGCGGCGAAGAGACTGGGCGTAAAAACTCAGGTCGTCGGCATCTGCATACACAAGGTGTTAGCACAGCAATATGACATCAAACAAGGAGCAACGCAAATCAAAACTGACAATTACTTGAGAGGGCCTTGGCAATCGAGAAAAGTTGTTCTTCGAACAACTTCTCCCTTTCAGCGGTGGAAGAGCGCAAATCCTCTTCACACTTTCACGACTCTTCCAAGGTTGTGATTGCCTCGTCACGCTTTTGCTCTGCCATGGCAAGCCTCTTCTCGAGGGACGTCATGCGACGGAGAAGTTCATTGTGCTCAACTACAAAGCACAGGGTGTATCATCAATCGAATTTACAAATTTCACGAAGATAAAGATGAAGCCAAAACTAACCTTCGATAACACGATGGCGATTGTCCAGCAGAGCGTGCTGTCGACCCATGACAAGGACTTGCTCCGCCAGGCGAGCAACTTCCTTCACAATAAGCTGCATCAAGAGAAAAACAAAGGTTCAGTGGCATCGCAAAGTATAAATTCGACTGCCAAAGCAGCAAAAAGGATGCTTATGTGATCCTCCAGGGACTCCGAAGATGACTGTCGTGCAGTCATCCGGGCAACCATCTATTGTTCCCCAACATGTGGGGAACTCGAAGAATTGAGCCCGGAGTGGGCCACCACTAGAGAAGGAGACCGCTCGGCCACATCCTTGGCCTTGGAGTCTGTGACTCCGGACTTTTTCACAAATTGGATGTCATCAAAAGACGGTGACGCCGCTTGACTACAAAATACATCCAGCAAAAACTTCAGAAAAAGCAACTCCAAAAAAAAGCAAGACGCATTCGCGAAGGCAATACTCACCAGTTAAATTTATCTAGGTCGAAGGATTCCTCCGATGAATCTTTCGGAAGTCGCAGCTTCTTCCAAGCGGGAGGAGCCACCGCGTGGAAAGGAACGACAGGAATGGGATCCTCTGCAATCGCAGCAGGAGAATCCTCCAGCATCGACGGAGAGGACGCATCCGAGTCCTCACTACGGGAACGCTTGTGGGCCCCACGATCAGTGGACTCGGGGGCTTCCTCTTCTTCCTCCATGGGGACTGTAGACCCCTGACTCGACCTCCTCCTCTGCTTCGCGAGGAATAACCCCTTCAGGCTGAGGAGGTAAACTGGCAGCCACGCTCTAGTCCTGCAATCAAAAGATGCATCATTATATATCAAGCTCTTGGTGGCAATCGACAAAGAAACTACTTCATAGTACAATTCTACCTCAGGAGGAGGGTTAGAGGCGTCGAAAGGAGGCACGACTGGTTCGCTCGGGAGATCCTCCTTAGCGGTATACTTGGTCACCAATCGCAACCTCCTGTCTACCTCACTCGCAGAAATGCCATTGGTAGATACGCGAGTGACATCGCTCGCACCAGCCCAACAGTACCTTGGGTGGACTCTGGCCTGCAGAGGCTAGACGTGGCGGTGCAACCACGTGCGAATGAGAGCGGCACCTCCCTCTTCTTTTCCTATGCGGCTTTCGAGGTCGCAGACGCGCTTATACAGCACCTCCATTTCCTCGGACTCGCCAGGCATCACGACATTCTTCTAGGAGCGCATCCTCTTGCAAGTCACCATGGGATCAAAGGGCGCGAGTCTGTAGTGCTTTCCGTCGGCCTTCTGGTCGCGGATGTAGAACCACTTGTATCTTCACCCTTGGACGGACGCTGTGAGCTTGATGTCAAAGTAGGTGACAGAAAAGTCGACGTGGATCCCGCAGCCTCCTATGTCGTAGACTACCGAACCGGACGTCGACTGACGTTTCAACTTAAAAAGCCTCTTGAAGAGGCCAAAGTGTGGCTCAATCCCGAGCCAGTACTCGCAAAGCATGATGAAGCAAGAGATGTGGAGAATGGAATTTGGGGACAGCTGGTGCAGCTATACCCTATAGAAACAAAGGAGACCCCTAAAGAAAGAATGCAGGGGGAGAGAGAGACCTTGGATGATGAACGCAAGGAACATCACCCGGAAACCCGGAGGAGGACAAGGGATTACCTCGTCACCGGGCACTCGCGAGTCGTCTTCTGCGGGTGGAAGAACTCCATCTTGGCAATGAAGATGATGTTGGAAATATGCCCTAGAGACAAATAGTAGTAAGGACTATTATCATATTTCATATAGTTTATGATTAAGTTTTATATCATGCTATAACTGTATTGAGTGGAAACATCAATACACGTGTGATATATAAACAAACCAGGGGTTCCCAGTGAATCTCTATTCACTTGTTCATTGGTCAACAGATGATCATGTTTCCTGATCATGTGGCATTTATGCCAGTTGGAAATGAGGTCATCTCATTCTGAGAATGAGATGATGAACCAATACCCAACCTAAACATCTTGATTCGATCATGTCACGAAGTTCAAGTTATGATGATTAGAAAAGGATCCTCGTAGACTATTCCTTAGACCGTGAGACTATATCAATCACTGTCTCCCGAGAGTGCTTAGATAGCATCAAACGCCATCTGGTAAAACGGTGGTTATAAAGGTGTGTTCAGGTATTCGGAGGAAACCGTAGAGGCAATATATGTCAAGAGCGGGATTTGTTCGTCCATGTGACGGGAAGATACTCAAGGGCCCACTCGGAGAAGTTATATCCAATAGCTGCGCAGCGTGTGATTGGATCACAGGGATATCACTTGTCAGAACGAGTCAAATAGCATTGTTCAGTAACGAGATTGAACTCGACATGAAGATGTCATTGATCAGGTCTCGGGTAATGCAAGTATCGAATGACAAAGGGAATAAGACACGACTGTCATCGGTTCAAACGACGAAAGATCTTTGTGGAACGCACAGGGGTCACATGGCCATCCAGGTCCCTCTGTTGATCATTGGTGCGGGAGTGTCCCGACCATGTCTGGTGTGTTCCCAAACCGTAGGGTATCATGCTTAAGGGCTTGATGATTCTTAGAGAGTGTTTATAGGATCGGTAGAATCACCGAAGAAAAGAAGGGAGAAAACCGGAAGGGTTTCGGTAAGTCCGGAGGATGTCCGGAGTGGAGGTGGAAGGTGTTCCATGGCCACGGAGATTGAATAATATGTGAATGAATGTTAAATATTGATTTAATCATTTATTCATATTTATTTAATAAATAGAAAATCAATTAAAAGGTCAAAAAGCTTAATGGGCCAATTTCCGGAGGAAAAGGGCCCATGAGGGAAAAGGAGAAAGGGGAGAAGGGCAAGGGGAGGCCGGCTGGGCCAAGCACCCCCGTACGGGGCCCACTAGTGGCCGGCGGCCACCTCCTCCCCCTCCTCCCCTTTAGTCCCACCCCGGGACTTGAGGGGAGGTAGTACCTCCCCTCCCCCCTATATATAGTGGGGTATATTAGCCTAGAAAATACAACCAATAATCAATAAAAGGTCTCCCCACTTTTGGGAGGACCTCTAATTGATATTTTCTCTATCCCCTCTCTCTCTCGTGACCGTGGTCCCAAGTCCGGACTGCGCGAGCGAGAGACATCTTCACCGCGGAGCGCCGTCGTGCTGCGGGATTCGGATCCGGGAGCTCTACTTCCGCAACTACTGCTGGATCGGGGAAGCGGGCGTCATCGTCAGGCACCGGACGTGTGTAACTCCCACGAGGTGTCACACTTGAGGCACTCAAGTCGTTGGAGCCAGAAGGAGCACAAGGACTTCATCACGACCTTGAGGTCGGCTTCGGCTCGTCTACATCAACCACGCTCTCCTGAGTGTTGACAAGGCTTTTCGGTCTTCGAGGGTAAGTTCGCGAAAAGCCCCTCCCGTTACTGTATTACTAATAGATAGGTCCTGGCAGCTTCAGGGGGTTCAGGGGCGTAGAGTAAAATTTATTGTTTTTATGCGCGGAACCCCTGCAGATGCAGCTCGGAAGGCTTGATGATGGACGCTCGCCAGGCGCCGTTGGTGACGCGGGTGCCCGCACCCTTATTCTTCCCAGCACCAGCGGTGCTGGTACCCATGGTGGTGGTACCGCCCTTCTTCTTGGTGGCGGCAATGGTGGCCGCAGATCTAGCGGCGGCGCCTCCCTTCTTATTACCCATATTTTGATGGTGGTGAGAACGGAGAAAGTAACTAGGGAAGACACGGATATGGTCCAGTGCCGTGAAGAGGAAGTGCGCAAGGAAGCAGATAGAGCAGAAATGGCGAAGGAGGCACGAGCAAGAAGAGATGGAGAAATTTACCGCAGCTGCGCTGCTACTTAACCACTTCACGGATACCATCCAACGGCCAGCAGAAACCCTACTAGATGTGTGGCGCACATCGCCATCGACACGTGGCGAAGCTAAACCATGAACCGTCCTCCACTATTCCCATTATGCGTTGAAATCGAGGAGACACAGTTAAAACAGAAGATTACGCACGTCCAGTCAGATTGAAGTCAGAAAGTGGGACCCACCACTCGTCATGTCCCGTCAAAACCGCTCATGCGGGCAACTGAGGTCATCACATCGTCAGCACTGACGTCATCAATTCTAACAGAAGAAATTTTTGACTACTTTAGTCCTTGCTTGAGTCTTCAACTCAACCAAACACTTGGGGGTTACTCCCATAGGGAGCGCTGGTCGCGCACCCTACGATTATTTGTATGCAGGTATATGAACATTCAAGACAAACCAATCGCTCGACTCTACGATTCGACTGTGAATTATGGATTACTCACATAGGGAGCGTTGGAAGAAAATTCGAATGAAACAAGCAACAAAAGACGGCAACAGTCGCAAAAGGTTTTTAGTCTTCGACTCAACCAGGCACTCGAGGGCTACTCCCATAGGGAGCACTGGTCGCGCACCCTATGATTATTCGTACATCGTACTGTCTGTTGATAATATCCACACTCGAATGCTATGGCGACTCTGCCTCATACTTTCCCTACAAAGAGACTACGTCTCCTGGGCCACCCGAATCATCTCTGCCATGACCAAAATTTCAGATGCCGCGCTTGCAGCGTGAAGATAAGACCTAAATAAGGCCTAGCAACGCATCTGCTGCGCACTACCAGAAATATATCTGTGCCAGCAGGTACGATGAACATGCCTTGACGAACACGTCGAGTGCTCACACTTATACACTGGAATTCGACTCCTGTAAGACCTCCGTGGCCTGAGTCGAATTATGCCAGCACTTTTCCAAATTCGAGTCCGGGGACTTGAGTTTGAGTAGATTGCGTTGTTTTTCCCTAAAGCAGTTAACTGATACCGATACATCGGATAAATCAGGCACGTATATCAACAATCCCTATGACACAAACCAAACACTCGAAAAAATGCTCAGTCATGCACTCGAAAGACTTCATAAAGTCCCTAGTCGAATCTGCGATTCCACTGGACACTCGGGGGCTACTGACATGGGTATACCCTACAGGTACTTGAGTTTGGTATATACGACCCAGATACGGTAGAATCCCATGGCATTGCCAAGGCCCAATGCAGAATTCGGGTGACCCACGGACTCTTCGATTGCTTGCGAGGCAAGAAGAAGCTTAAGATAGAAAGTTCAAAGGGCGAACCCTAATCTGTAACCGACTCGACCTGCTACTCGATACCTAGCCTATCTATATAAAGGCTAGGAGGGAGTGGCAAGGAGGACGATCACAACCCTAATTTCCACAACTCTTGCCAGCTTGCATCTGCGCGCCCCTGAAATCTTCGATTCCTTCGTTAATTCCAAGAGCATACAAGTAGGAGTAGGGACCTCTATGAGGCATGAACCTGGGTAAACCTTGCGTCCTTGTGTGCTTATTTGCTAGCCGACTGATGCCTCCAACGCTCCCTCATTCTCCAAAACCCAAGTCCATAACAATGGGCATTGACGAGTTAAACCCTCGTCAGTCATATTCTCATGGTTTAAGGACTAGGATTACTTCGTATGATGTTATATCAATATAAACTCAATGACTTTGATCGTAATGCTATACTTCCGATGAATGTTCATCACATCATTTCACCAATGTTGCGACCTCGTTATTAACAACATCCAATGTCCATGATCAGGAAACTTTGATCATCTTGTTAATCAACGAGCTAGTTCAAAGAGAGGCATAACTAGGAACTTTCCATTTGTTTATTAAACACACATGTATTAACATTTCTATATTAATAGAATTACAGCATGCAAAATAAACATCTATCATATACTTGGAATATACATAATAACAACTTTATTATTGCCTCTCAGTGCATATTCCCTTCAAAAACCTTGTAAAAGAATACAGGGTTACCTTCAAAGACATGCCATTCGCAGCCAGACATGCTGAGTGCAGGCATAGCAGCGAGTGATGTAGACACGAACACACCCTCGTGGTTTACCCAAGGGTAAGAAGCGCACGCTGCCATCATCTTGACATGGAGTAGACACGTTGACACATCACATGGCTCATCGGGCCTCGTGTACGCACGTATAGACGTCGCACAAAGACTGGCCTCACCAGCATCGTTCGTGCAAGTAGTCTCGAAGTTAGGTCGACTGTAGTCAAAGAAATCCATCCCAAGGCAAAGCGAATGCACCAGGAGCGAGCCATCATTGTTCACACGAGAGTAGTAAAGATTTGGTGTCGCTTTCTCGGCGTCCCCTGGGACGGAGACATCGTGGTGCGTGATGAGCGGGTGCGCTAGCAGATGGCGTGATTCATATGGCATGGTGTGTGTTTCTACAGGCATCGCAGCAGGGCTTCACTTGCCACATGCGATAGGGAGAGGAGTCCCATAGTTTACTTTAGCGTAGCCGAAGAAATCCATAGCAACATGAAGCGAAAGCAGCAGGAATACCTAAAAACACGCAAACAAATGGTAGTAAAAATAGGAAAAAAGAAAGCAAGAAAAGAAGAGTGGAATGCTTACCTTAAAAGGACGAAGAAGCAAACTGTAAACGTGGACGACCGACACACGTCAAGATCTCGTAGGAAGATGTGTTCCACTATTTCCAGCTCGACTAATATAGAGAAAAAGGAAATAAGCATTACATAGGAACATAAAATAAGATAAGAAGAATACATAAAGAACCGATAAACCCGTACCTTAAAACATCGAAGAAGGGAAGAGGATGCACCGATGATGAAAACTCCTACAAACCCATAGCAAGACGCCTGCGATAGTTTCCAAAGGTGGCCAATGCACAAAAAAGGAGAAAAAGAGTTAGATAAGAGCCGTAAAATGAGATAGGCAGAAGGCCTCGGAAAACCTACCATACACCGCGTGAGCTGGACATGGAGAACGGTTCCTTTACCGGCGGTTCCACGCGCCGACACGAGTCCGTGAAAGCACCGGCTATTCTCTCCCCATGGTGGATGTCGGTACGATGTTGATGACGGGCAAGTGACCTAGCAGAGACGACGCCGAGAGAGAAGAGGATACTAAATAGAAGGATACGTATATAAGAGAGAGAAAGATGAAAAGTACACGTTCGTGCCCTAAGCATAGACCTGCGGCACTAGACGTCTTTTAGGAAACTTTAGTAAGTGTCGCATAATGTAAACATGAACTGTATCTAGCTATGCGTGTATGAACTGGGAAACACCTTACGACCTTGCCGCGAGAAACCACACACGTGCACGACGCAGAAGCTCCAATGCGAGAGGTCGTACGCAGATAGATAACAATGGCCACGAGAAACCACGGACGTCTAGAGGCTAAATTGCCAGCTACGCTCAAGACGTGCATGAGGAACAGCGGCCGTCTATAGCCAGCGATGACGCCCTCTCTAGACTACCACCAGGTCATCTATCCACCGCGAGAACCCGCATCCGCCCATACATTCCGACGATGCATGCCCTTGGAGGACACAGGCTACATAGCCACGTGAATGGGACCCACGTACGTGAAAATACGCGTCCACATAGGTTCTAAGACACCATGTGGGCTCTCTACGGACTCCGCTTCTGCGACAATCCGCGTCGAGCATGGGCTCATTCGACATGTCGTCTCTGATCGGGCCCCACTTCCGCAAGGAACTACGACGTTCTAGTGTCTACCACGTCGCGTCGGGTCGTAGTGGGCCCCATGACCGTGATAAACCGCACATGACACAGGCTCAAGGCGCCACATAGGATTCTGGCGGGCCCCGCAACCCGGCGGGTGTGGAGCGTTGTCACGCAGGGAACACCTCTCACCTCGACCGATCTAGCCCACGCACGCTGACAGCGAGGCCATGTCGTGCGCGTGGCCCACCGTTCAGCGACGGGAGGTATGACGACGCGCGGTACACCTATCCACTGCATGGAATCTTTCGTCCTAGCCTGTAGCAGGGCCCGCCTCATGGGATAGCAGGGCTCTGTTGCGACGTCGCCGTGTGTCCTGTTCGACGTCCATCCCACGACCGAAAAGAATCCGAACGACGTGGATAGCAGTTTGAGCCAAAACAAGTTATCATTATTATTTACTCCTGATTAATACAAAAGGTGTGGAAGCCTCTAAGTCATGTGATGTGTGAGAGTGTGATACGACTCACGATGCACTTCTATATCTGATATTGTAATTATCCTTCAATTGCCTCATTTAATATAACGACTTGTGCCTCATGAATATGATGACCTTGTCCACAAGTCACTACCTTGCTCGGGGACAAGCAAGATTCTAGCTTAGGGATGTTGACGAGTCCATTTTCGAAGCATTCTTATGTTTTTGCATAAGTAGAGTTTGGATTTTGGTATTTTACGACACTCGCGTGCACCTTTTACCCTTGTTTCAACAGGATCCCAAATTATTAAGTCTTTTTTGAATATATCAATTGGGACTGCCATGTTATGCAATCATATGATATTTTTAAGTGATAAATGTCATTTAAATCATTTTCCATGCATATAGGAGAACAAAGGATGCGAGGAGAGGTTCCAAAAGGTTTAACAACCTGCCATACGGGTAGAGCTTTTCTGTACCATTCGCGTGTACTACCTTCCAGGACATGTATGGGAGTATGTTCGGTGCTACCTTGTGACAACAAGCATCATCTTATAACCTACACAGTCAAAGGGGATAAAAGATAGATTCACTAAGCTTATAATGATATCCAACTGTGCATTTCATACTTGCAATTGCACCATGCATCATGAAGAACTTGTAAAATCAGAATTGTTTATGCAAGGAAAACATCACGAATAAAATTGGAAAATAATTATTTCTTATTGATAATGCCTCACTAATCATCATTATACTATGCTAATGACATTTTTTCAACATGATTTGCATCATTAAATTGCCATGTCATGAATCATATCATGATCATGTCGGTTCTTCCGCATTAGTTTTAATGTTGCATCGATTGTTCCTTTTAGTGCTTTTCTTCTTTCCGGATAGGACAGTGAGATGTTGTGAGTTTCGACAAGTTCTTTGGATATGTATCTTCGGCAATGGTTCCTAGATGAGCATCCTCCTCCTTCTACCTATTTTAGCTTTACGGCTTTACTTCTCTCTATTGCTATCCGTGTTGCGATGCTTTAGTATCTGTACCACCTATATTCCTTGCAGCCTATATCGCCTTGGTCACTTCCTATTAGTGTTGTTTTGGAAGATAGTTGTCCTTGCGAGTCTTAGTTGCTTGCTCAGGTGTCGGTTCGAGTCATCAAGTTCCACAGTTGCTAGGAGGTTGTCACATGCTTCATGGTGGAGATAATTGTGGTTTACTTACAACTTGATAATTAATATGTTGGAGATAAATATAACTAATAAAGTGGCACCGGTGGGAAATATTTTAAGATTTTGCTTTTAACCCTTCCACTTGTGTCCACCTAGGACTCGAGTACTTGATGCATGTTCCTTGACTATTGCACTATCCGTATGTGGGAGACTTTATGAATCCCCCTTCGCTTGAGCATGATTCATGAGCTTTATTCACATCTTATTTCTTGGGGCCACAAATTAGTTTGGGGCTTTACTACTATTCTATATTTATGCCATGTTTTACTACTTTATTTACTACTATTGCTCGAAGAGCGGTTTACTACTGTACTATTTTGGAACCTCGCGACACATTTACGCTACTTGGACAAGCCTAGTCACACTTTCGGGTTCCCAATATTTCTCAGCCATCATTGCAAACCCCTTGGTCCGTCTCGGAGACCGGCTGACTTCATAGCGGGTAGCTTAGTGGGGTATCCCCCTGAAATCATTTTTGAATATTGAGTGCTTTGTGGTGATTCCTCTTTGCTTTCATTTGGTTTTTTCCCTAGGTTGATCGTGCGTGTATTTCTATTTGTGCACCCCTGCAAGGTAAATCTTTTCGAAAATGTGTGTTCGCGGTTATGGACTACCTGGAGCACAGTGTATAGACCATAGACAACTCAACCTAAACTAGTGCTATAAATTTGACTCTAGCATGGAGAGTAATCATTTCTACTACAATGGAATGGTTAACTAAAAGTGCCAACAACTGATGGTATTGAGATGTTCTATCCTATCTATACCTGACTAGTAAGTATTGCCACTATAATAGAATGATAATAAAAAAACTGCCAATTGTGCGAGTTTCCCGGAAGGACTTCCTTGTTTGGTCTCGAGGGGGAAACTTCAGGATGGATTATGTTTTGTGTTAGTATCAGGTTGGATCCGAATAGGTCTCTCTTACCCCTCTCTGATAGCCGATAGTTGTACTGAGTCTCTATAGGTTGTTTAGTGCATGTTTTGCTCCCGCTTCAGTCCACCATACCCATGTAGGACAAAGCCGCTGAATTGTAAGACTCGTCGTGTACTGGCCTCAGTACTGACCGCTCCCTTTTTCCCGCGCCCTTTGTCGGCACCCCTTTGCTTTGACAGTTATGGGTTCGATGAAGTTAGCAAGGTTACCCTTCCGGCTTGGCCTGTGTATGGTTATGGACGCTATTGGTTATTCTTCAAGACTCTTAGTCCAATTTGCATCTTATCCGTACTCGGATGTTGTATCATTTTCAATGTGATTTGGATCTTTATAATGTATATTTGTATTCTTGACTCGCTGAGTCGCTATTATATATATATATATATGTATATATATATGTGTATATATATATATATCGACGCGGATTTGCTACACACAGGCATAGCTGTGCATAGGCTTAGGACCGTTGGATATAGAGATCAAATGCATATGCTCTTTTAGATGCTAGTGGCTGGCTATTTCATTGCATAAACGGCGTCTAACGGTGCATGCATGCAATGCTAGGGTTTTGGACAAACCCTAAAACTTTTAGAGAGTTGTTTGCCCTAGAAAATTTTAGAAGCTAAAAGGGGAATGTAGTGAGAACAAGGCTTATAATAGGTTTGCATGCAAATGCTTCATGGCAAAGTGGTTGTGCTAGTATGAAAATCCTAATTATCCGGCTATAGAATGTACCGCCTTATTTGGCAAACGCTAAAATTTTAGAGTGCTGTTTGGCTGAGAAAAATTTAGCACCTAATATGGGGATGTATTGAGAACAAGGCTTGAAAGAGATAGACTGGAGAGTGCAGTGTCTTTTTTTTGCGGGAGAGATTTAATTCTCGCGCGGGACTGTTTGATCTTTTTGTGTTTTGGCGTGCACTACATGCTAATCTCCCACTCTATAAGAGATAGACGGCACAACATCTAACCCAGTACTTCTAGCTACCCTTCCATTGGACGCCTCCAGCACAAAGTTCTCCTCCACAAATGGCGATGAAGAATGACTAAGTGTTGTTATGGCAAAGATGGTTGTGGCTAAATGAGTAGCTAGTATCCTCGTTTTGGGTTGTTGCTACTATAACTAAAAGCAAGAACGGTCAGGGTTTTGTGCATGTAACTTTTCTGTATGTGGCTAATTTGATGAAAGAATAAATAAGGCTTATTTGGCTTAGGGTTTTGTGCATGTAGATTTTTGTGTAGCTGGTTAATTTGATGAAACATTGAATAAGGCTTAGTTCGGTTTGTGCTAGTGCGCATGTTACTTGATTGTAGCTGGCTAATTTGATGAAAGAATGAATAAGGCTTATTTGGGTTTGGGTTTGTGCATGGAACAACATAGGGTTTACATGGTAGTAATGGCGTTAGAAATGTCATATGGGGATGAGGTCTTTTGGGTATGGTAACATGTGCTCCCTATATCAAAAGTGGAGAGAATCAATGGTGGATACCCTATGCGCAGCTATGCCCGTGTTTAGCTGGCTATTTCCCATATATAAATATATATATATTCGTGTTCCATCGTGAACTATTGTGTAACGGTATTAATTCGTTTTCCACCCGCACGCAAGTGTTTGGTGGGCATCTATGCGGAATTGGCGGAAATCGCTGAAATCTGCATAGGGCCAATTTGAGAGTGTTATAATACATAATTCTTAAAGATCTGTAAGACAAGTTGACAACATGTCTTAATGTGTTTCTGTTGGCTATAACTAACAAATATATTGTCCTACGTGACATTCTTGAAAGAATACACATATATGTGAGTTTGACTGTAGACGTCACAGTCTATGGAATTGGGTGATCTCTATTAAACTCATGAAGAGATTAGAGAGTATGATGTATATATGCTCCAACCCGCGGGGTAGACTACTAGTAGCTAGGTACTGACTTTGAGTCAACCTATTTGCACCAAACTTGCAATTTAAGGTTTGTCCATTGTTCAAGTTGTTTATGTACGTAGCTCAAGACTCTAGACAGAAGTTTAAATTAACAGTCTCTACTAAAACACTGGTATATAAATAAGTAGTAAGGATTATCGAATCTTCTAATGGAAATTTAAGATTTGGTGACGGATTGTTAGAAATAATAGACTAAATCATTTGGTCCATGTGTGATTTTAGATTTCCCCTAAATCTCAAATTCCACGTGTATGGAAACCCATATGTGAAGCAACCAAATTGGTGGCAGCTCGCATGTGTGTGGCAAGAGAAGTGAGAGCTGAAATTTAGTCCCACATGGAAAATTGGAGGAGATTTGCATCACCTTATAAGGTGGAGTGTCTCACCCTTTGGTAAGTGAGTGAGAAGAGAAAGGCTACACGAGTGCTCCGACGACGACGACGCCGCTCGCTTGCCCTCTCATCACGAAGCACACGTCGCAGTTGCGGAATGAGACTCAAACCGATCTTATCTTTTTGTTACTCAGAAAAACTGTTGTCGTTTTGACAGACTTGTCAACAGTTCAGTTTGGATCGCTCCCAGGTCATGGGGTACTGTAACTGACCTGAACTTACGCAACATGGACTCGGCCTACGTTGGGGATTTTTCGAGATGCTCTACATAAGCGTACGTGTGTCTCCACCACATGACACGCTAGCAGGTCTCAGAATCACTCGTTTTTGCAATCATGTAAGGGAGATATTGAATAAGGTTTTTGAGAAGCGCTCTATGTGACTGCTCAAATTTGTCATCATGGAGCGTCTTCCCGGTCGTCAAGAAGGACCGTGTGTGCATCGTCTTCTACGCCGTCGTCTTCGACCGGTCTCTGCAAACTTTGCACCCACGAAATTTCCATCTACAAACGTTGTGTGTTGATCTGTTTTTTACTATGGCTGTTGTGGAGTCTGCATTGCTACTATTCGTGTTGATTAGTACATCTAATATGTTAAAGTTTCACATGATCGTAATTGCTATAGTCATGATTTATATTGGGAAATTAATTGTGAAAATCCTGTTGAATAATTCACCAAGAATGCGCAGCGACTCCTTTTTTTACTCGCGGGTGACCGTCCACACAGACGCTTGCTAACTCTAGCATGTTTTGAATCGCTTCAACACATACTGTACGCACTAGGTAAGAAACCGAGTGCTGCTACGCGCTCGTGCATTGTTGGCAACCCGACGTCCATGAAAACTGAAATCCCAGATGTTTAGAAGAAGAAGTAGTGTGTGCTCGGACTAGGGTCCCGGCCCGATGGATTCGCACCACAAAAATTAACTTAACTAGACTGGGTCTCGAGTCTCGACGTTTGCCTCTCTAACCTCATACCGGCTGGTCTTATACAAGACGCGTTATACCACACGAGACTAGGCAGGCTGAAAGGGAGAGAAATGGAAAAGGATGTTTAGTCATGGAAAAAAAAAGTATACTTCTAAGGTCAAATAGAGATATTGACAGTGATTTGCAAAGCAAACATCAATGTACTGTATATATCATCAGATAATAAAAGAGCTCAACTTGCAGAAGCAGGCAGCGGTGCAGGCACTCATCTGTGACATGGTTGTTAATAATACTCAGGATAGATGCACCGGACAAACACTTCTGTCTTGCAAGCGGCAAAACATGAAAAACGGATGATGGTGCGGGCATAGCTAAATCAATGGGTTCTGATGACAATTCGAGCAAATGACACAGGTTCATGATTGCATATTCAAATGATTTTTAACAGTACACGAAGTCTACACTTACAGGTGACCCTCGTAAGACAAAACCGCTCGAGCTCCCCCATAACTACCCCCTCCCCGCGCGAGGCGACCGGGGCGGCCCCTGCCCTCTCCTTCCAGCGGCGTCGCCAGGCGTTGCCCGTGCGGAGCCCGTGGCCGGCGATGGCAGCTTCTCTTCTCCCCGCTCGGCTCGCAGGAGGCGCAGCTCAGGGGCGTGCTGCCTGGCAGCGGCGGTTCTGGCGCATCTCCGGGTGGCAACGAGGCGACGATGCGGCCGCTGGGCGACGTGATGGCAGGCGGCGGTCCACTCCCGGCCCAGATCTGGGCCTTTTGGGCTCGATCTGGATAGGACGGGCCTGGCCAGGCTTGGGCTCATCGTTTTCGGGTGGCCTGCTGAGCAGCTCGTGGTGAGGGTGGTTGTGACGATGCCGAGCTTTGTTGCAGCATGGTGGTGGGAGATTCACGGACCCGTCTGGGTCTGGCCAGGCCTTTGGCGCCGAGCAAAAGGGTTGCAGTGGCGTGGCCTATGTGCTGCAGCATGGCGGCGGGGACTTTATGTGCCCTAGCATGACGGGGTCTGCTCGGTCTGGTGTGTTCCTGCTGCCTCGTTCGATCGGCACCCGCCAATGGCGGTGGAGGACGAACTCTGGGTGGCTGTGTCGTTGCCGCCCACCCGGCTCCAATTGGTTTGGTGTGCTCTTGTCATTGTGTCTGGCCCCCCCCTCGGCTAACGAACTATCTTCCTGTATTCACGACTGTTTCACGATTTGGCCGATCTCGCAACGTTTGCCATGGTGAGACGATGATGGTGCACTCAAGACCGTGGTGGCGCATGTTTGGTGGAGTGCTCGGGTTGGCCGGGGTTGTGGGTCTTTGGGGGTCGGGAGAAATCCTTGCTGGCTAGGCTGGTTCCAACACAGTGACACATGCGGGTGATGTCTTCCTTCTTGAAGGGCGCCAGGTGCACCCTCTCCCCGCTCGCCTATGTGTACCGGGAGAAATCCTAAGAGTAGTCCAGGCAACAGTGTCATCATCATCGCACTCTGGATGATTCGAAGGCATAGAAGCGTGGTGGGACTACTCTGGAGGGCATAGCAGTTGCGAGTCATCGTCGTTTGTCGATCCGGTGCTGTTCTGCATTTGTTTCTCTCGTTCTTTTGTATTTTCTTTCGGGCTTCTTTTGTGCTATCGGCCCAGCATTGAACTCGTATCTTGTATCGTGTGGTTGCTATATTAATATAGAGGGGCACAAGCCTATTTTGAAAGTCTAGACTGACAATCACAATGAAGGAAAATCTTCAGTTTCTTCACCTGGCAAGAAAAACTTCAGACCGTGTGGTGAGCCCGCCAAATAGAGTAATCAAATCTAAGGCCACTTTACTACATCGATATGTCTCGACTTCTGGAGACTTTTAGCACATACGGCACTTACATAGCATAGGTTAACCAATTTTGGCTGGCGACAAAAATAGGCAAACAGAAACATACAGCATGCTCGGCAATACGACATAACAGTGCACTCGAATAACAACAAGCTGGTCAAGCAGTCTTATAAAAGATAATCAGAATTCACTCCTACAAGCAACTGACTGTGTCTCAGAACACTAGGTAGAAGAAGAAGAAGACTTCACGGTGGCAGACCTGATGATCTCCACAAACTCAGGCTGCAGAAACAGAAAATAAAGGTCACGACTCACGAGTAAATTGTAAAGCCTAGCCAATTGAGCATAATATAATGTCTGTATTGACTTTATTTGTATAACATGTCAGGTCTAGTTACTTATAGGGATGGGATCAGGTTGAGCCGAACGTCTGTATTGCTTGCTTTGTATTATTTCCATAAAGATCTTCAAGGAATACGAATTTTATAATACCTTCAGTGAAGCTCCACCAACAAGGAATCCATCAAGATCAGGTTGAGCTGCAAGTTCCTTGCAGTTTGCCCCGTTTACAGAGCCTGGAAAGGTATTCAGGTAGAACGTAAAGGGCTACATCTAGTTTACAGCATTCCAATTCCAATGCAATCCAGGTTATGATTAACTGTCAGTTTGGCAATAAAATGTAAAGCTATTGCAGGCAGTACCTCCATAGATAATCCTGGTAGATTCAGCCACTGCAGGACTAACATTGGCGTGGAGCCACTTTCTCAGACCATCATGGACCTATGAAATTTTAAGATATCAGAATTATAAGAATAAGAAATTATTGAGAGTGATTTGTCAATGCAAGAGGAAGTATCAGATATAGGAAGGCTCAAAAATCTTACTGAAACACGTAAACACCACCATGTGAACAAAATGTCTTACAGAATCAGCAACACGTGAAAAAAAGTGCTTATTACTGTTCTTTAAGAAGGTCTACCTCCTGTGCTTGAGCGGGGGATGCAACCTTGCCAGTTCCAATGGCCCAAACAGGTTCATATGCCAGCACAACATTTGTTCAATCTGATATTTTTTCTGAAAAAAATAACACAAAAAACAAAAGTGAAACAGGCGAAAAGAGAAGGGTTCCATTTCAATCCATGTAATAAGATGCAAAGGCACAAAGGTACAAAGGATTCAGCTAATTTCTATGGTAGAAAAACAAATTCAGAGGTAGTTCGGTATGCGGTTGCTTGTATGACCCAGCTCCTAGTTCAAGTATAATAAATCTAGTGCTAATTTACAGCGCCATTAGCATTTATGGATACTGCACACAAACTATAAGTAGTTTTCAGATTTTCGTGAGGACATTTTGTTCCCTTAAATGCTACACTAATCTGCAAGGGAAAGGTCAAAAGGATATAAGAATTTTGGCTATTTTACTCTGAAGAAAAAAAAAGAATAAACCGGTATTCTCACAAAGTCACAATGACGCCTATATGTCATTAGCACGAATTGACTATCAATAATTTGTTTCTTTAAAATATTATAGGGCAGCCTTTATTAAATTAAACCAATTTTACATCATCCACTAACAAATAAATGATGAAATTAAGAGAATTTCAAAACAAATCTTTATTATTAAAAGGGAGTTGGTGATCGTAGGTCGTCCTCAAACATCAAACGTTGGATGTATCTGGACCGTCCGATATTTATTAGACAGATGTTGATCACGAGTTCCAGCGTTCGCTCTAAAATTACCGACGGGTGCCACCGCTGAAATACCGCTTCCAGCGAACGACCCTACACAGGCGAAATCCCTATCCACGTCCACATCCAATCTCAAAATTCCCCAAAATGCTTCGGCATCGGCGCGGGGTGGGGGCGCCCGACGCGGTGGCGGACCAAGCAGACGCCGTGTCCCGCGTGGTGGTGTGGCTGCTGCTCGCCGCGTACCTGCAGCTCGAGTAGCGCAGCATCGGGGAGATGTGCGGTGGCGTGGGTATCGCAGTGGGGGCGCTGCCATGGGGGGCGGACGCCGTCTTGGTCCTTGCCAGCGCAGTGTTATCTCGGTCCTTTCCGGCACAGTGCTGTCCCGGTCCTTGCCGGCCGGGTGCTTCTCGTCGCCAGGTCCTCGGAGGATATTTCTCTGTTCCTCTGTTTCAGATTCGGTTGATATTTCTTCTGGTCATTTTGCTTTGTATTTGTCCGGTGAGATCTCTCTCTTCCCCCTTTCAGTTTTCGTTCAGATTTAAGATGGAAGTGAGGATCCTTTCCCCAACTTATCGACTATGATTATACTGTGCGCAAATGTAGTCCTTATCAGAGGATTCCAAGCCAGAAATCTGATCCATCTCTAAGAACCCTTTCTACATCTTTTCTTTGTATCTTTTGTTTTAGCCCTTTTTTTATTTCTGTCCCGATATGTTTGTTTTCCCTTTTTTTTTTGGATATGACGATATGTCCCTTTCTACAACTTATCGGCTGTGATTATACTGTGCGCAAATGAAATCCATCGGGATTCCAAGCCAGAAATCTGATCCATTATTTTCGTCTCTATTTTCTGAAAACACTTTTTTCTTGATTTTTATTATTTTGGTACTTGTAAAATTCGATGGATGCGAGGATCCTTTCCCCAAATGATCGACTATGATTATAACGTGCGCACATGTAATCCTTTTCAGAGGATTCCAAACCAGAAATCTAATCCGTCATAGAAACAAACCCCCTTTTTCCCCGATGTTTTTTGGCCCTTTCGTTTTCGTTTTGTGGTGGTAATATTGGTCCAAGTAAATTGCATGGAAGTGAGGATCCTTTCCCCAAATGATCGACTATGATTATAATGTGCGCACGTGAAATCCTTTTCTGAGGATTCCAAGCCAGAAATCTGATCCATTTATTGTTGACATTTCCCCCAACCGGGTTTCATTGTTTGACTGTTAATTTTCTTCTGGTCCAGAAATATCAACTGAAACGACTAGAAGAGGATATGTCTCAGTCCTCTGTTTCGGAGGAGCCTCTGCTCAATGTTGCGAGCGAGACAGCTGCCGAGAACGCCACCGTCGATTCTTCCATGTTCACGAGCGTCGGCTTCATCATCTTCCTCACATTTTCCTAGATGTGGCCCTCTACGCTCTAATCTAAAGCCTGGCTAAACTCGGGCATTGGTCTAGACCGGACTCGATGGAATCGGTGTTGTCGCGCCTAGCCTTCTTTCAATGGAATTGGGTGCTGCAATTGCGCCTGGCCTCCTTTCAATGGAATTGGTGCTGCCTTTGCGCGTGGACACCTTGGATTTTCGTCCATCTCAAACCAGGAAGCATACAAGAGGAAATGTCTCCTATACGAACTCTATTCGAACACAAACTTTGTTCTAAAATGCCAATAAAAAGAGCTTGAATCCCTTGATCGAAATCCTAGATCGATTCCACTCCAGGTCCGTTGATCGAAATCCCAGATTGATTGCGCTCAAGGTCGACATTGCCGCCGTTTCACCATTCTGCTGACCGGATCTTCGCACTGCTTGCGTACGTGCTCTACAACCTTAATCTTTCTCATATGTGTCATCTATCGATATCTCTGTTATGTTTCTTGCATAGATTTTGCACACAGCGAGGATAGATATGCATACCCTGGTTGGATAGTTGATTTGCAGGTTAACAAAATTCTAAAATTCTAATGATCGTACTATTTAATATTGATTGAGTGAGGAGTAAAAAAAAATTAGTACTGCATATTAGATCTCTGTAAAAAATAGATTTCTTACTGAAACTGAAACTGCTTTATCATTGCTTTGTTAGGAGTGTTTTGCTAGCAGGCTTATATTTATCTAGATCTTACCATCAGTATACATACCTGAGAGCTAAAACCGAGCTTGCTAGGGTTAACAAGCCTATATATCTCTGTTGTTATCTCTATCTCTACTACCTAAAAAGAACATAGCATTCCGTTTCCTGGCACAAGGCGTTTCGCTCCTCCGTCGTCGCCCGTCTCCTCTATCTTGCATTTTCACCCCTCAAATCAACCCGCAGACCAGAGGAGAAAAGAGGCCCCGTACCAGCCGCAGTCAACGCCGCGACGCCTCCCTCCAACATCGCCTCCTCCCCATCCCCCAGAGCCTGCGACCTCACGGCTCGCGCCGCTGCCATCGGGCTCACGTCGAGATAACTCAGGCCTTCATCGCCGCCAGTTCCACCTCCGACTCACCCCACCATAAAGATCCGCCCTCTATGACCTCTCCCCTCCCGGCGAGCCGCCGCCGCCAAACTCCAGCACCACCGTGGCTAGGGGTATCAGCTACGGAGCCCTGATCCCAGCTTTGGCCGCATGTACCGCCCCACCGTCGATCTCCTCCTCTGCCTCTGCATCTCCTCGTCGGCGCGAGCAACTTCACCGGCGGCCATGCTTCTCCCCAATGTCCACATCGGACACATCAAGGTATAGGCGGTTCTGATTTTTTTCTCCGATTATTTTTTAGATTGGTGAATGCTTGTACTTAATGCTCGTATGGATAGTTGTGTGCCCAGCAACTTCCTGGAGGTGCTAAATGCAGGCGCAGTTTGGGTACAGAAGCATATATATTCCATTAGTTTGATTTAATCTTAAGCCTCTACTACTAGAAATTGACGCTGGGGAGTAGTCAGTAGTGGGTTGCATATTCTTGTGGATTTATGTCATTTATCTCATACAATAGAACCTGCTAATTGCAGTCCATCTACAGGCTTTGAAAATTTACATGGTTCTGGTTACTCAACTTAGAATGAAGTATTTACATGGTTCTGATTACAGTCCATATATTGGACGCGCACTCATCTTTTTTATGGTCACTTGATCAATTCCTAAGAGTAACGTTTATTGCTTTTTGGTTCCTAGACATACCTAATATATGCTACTGACCTCAGTCCATGTTGATGAGGTGTCCAAATCATCTGTTTCAGATGCTTACGGCGACCAAACACATGTGAAACGCATACTGTCCATAATTTCATGGTGGCAGTTTTGAGAACTATTCTTGCACTCTTTGCTTAAGAAAAATAAATAAATTCTTCAACATTGCAGTTGTAAGCATTTTTCAACAGTCTATTGCTCTGGAATGTTCTGGCTAATTTTGCTTAAAGTTTTCTCAAATAATTATGTCAGACTCACTGCCAGATGACCAATGGAGAAGGCGGAGCATGCGCAACAACAACAGAAGTTGGACCACATGCTTGGTGGCATGGAAGTACAGAAGAAGTGGGTTTTCTGCTCTATATCTTCAAGGTAGAAATATTTATTATGTGTTCCTCACTATAGTAAACAAGTTGGAATTATTGGATCCTAATGATGTTTGCACTTAATCAAAATACTTGATTGAAGTGTGCTATATTATGTTAATAATTATAGAAATAGAACCGAATAAGATGTTGAGTTGCTTTAATCTGCGGTTAACATGCTTGTACGAACAATCCTATTTCTTTCATTGTTCTTACTACCTAGATCTAACCATGTTAGCCTGCAGAATGTGCGACAGTTTAAGGTGCATTACTTTCACTTTTGTGTATCTATAAGAAGATAATATGCCCTGGGTAGCTGATAGTAATACAAAGTCCACCTTAATCTATTTTGGTATTGCCATGCAAAGTGCATCTCGTTTCTGAAGCTAACATAACTTATGCATTCTTAGATATCAAGTTCATATACCCTGCTCCAGTGTGACTATCTCAACTACGGTGCCAATGGAATATTGGTATTCGTTACTAAAACCTTGGAGCATGGCTTTGACTATTCCTCGACGATGGTCGGGTAAGTTTTTTTGGTTCTCCTCCCCAGCTTTCCTTCTCTGTGTAGTCCAGCCAACTAGCAGTGGGTTTTATGTATCTGCGCATGTTCAAGAAGAATCGTACCATTGCAAATATAATTTGCTTTAGTATTGATGATATGGAAATATAGAGAAAGATGATTGTTCTTGTATTATTCAGAAATCCTGTTTTGACTGATGGCTGCATACATAGTTTTTGGAATCAGACAGACGAGCAAGCAAGAGCCATGGACTTGACTCGCCCATATTAAGAACACATTCACTCAACTGGACTAAAGTTATCGTCTGTCTGTTAGTCTGGTAACACCACGTAGTCTTAAGTATGTCCAATATGGAGTAAGGTACTTATGTTCAGTTTCTTGATCTGGTGTCGTGATAGGATGTAAGCTTGCATGGTCTTATTTTTATCAGGAGGCAGGGTCTTCCCAACTTTAATCTAGAACAGACCACTGGGATATCATTCTTTTTGTCATCAATTTTAAACTATTATAGTCCAAATATATAAGCATTGTGTGAAGCACAGGATAAAGAGAAGAGCTCCTTTAAGGATAGTGACCTTTTGGTTATACACATGGCATTCTGGATTTGCGGGACTAATCTAATAAAGATTTATAGGGATCTATAATTGGTAGTTGGTGCTTAAAGTTGATGGCATTTATCAAATTATTTGGTAGGGATCTATATTTGTCTTCATGTTGTGTTCCTGTTTCAAGGAGGATATATATTCTGTAGTTGCTGCTTAGAATTGATGGAATTTATTGAATAATTTGTCTTCATGTTGTGGTGTCCTGTGTAAAGGGGTATGCAATTGTAGCAAGAGTTGTGTTCATGACTATTTTGTGGACACCGATGTAAATTGTTGATGAGCTTTATGAATTGTCATAAGGTTTCATCTAATTGGTTGTTGCAGTGTACTATTAATTTTTTTAATCTTATTTTTTGACGAGCAGATGGGCGGTGGGCAGGGGAGTGAAGAGCGAGAAAGAGAGAAGATTATTTTCTTCCGATGGTTGGGTGGGAAGAAAAAGATCATCACTAAAATAAGCATACTGGCCGTGATGAACAAGAAATGATTGGAAAATGCGATGTCCCGATTTCGCTTTTCGTCTCTCGTGCGCTAGGGCTCTGGCCGCCTCAAGGTCTCCACTAACGCACACCCACCCATGTCTACCACCTTGAGGTCACCATCCTGACCACCCGCCACCCTGGCGGCCATGTCCGGCGTGGTGGCGATAACAACCATGGGCACGTCGTCGCGGTGCGGTGTATGTGCTTGTATCAGTATCAATGCTGGTCAACATCATCGGCGTCGGTACGGATCTGGTACATCAATTTCTACAACATGTAGTGGAGCTGATCCGAGGGGGAACATCCTGTGACGACCTCGATGCCTGCTACTGCTCCATCGACAAGAAAGGTACCCATCTTTTCCCCTTTAGGATGACATATGGATCGAAAAATTCATGGTTGGAATGAAAATATGAAAAACTATATAGTACACTGCAGTGTTTTTGTTGTCTAGGCATGTGAATTCAGTTATTTAAATGGTAAACCAACTATATCAGTAATTGGTGCAATGGTGACAGAGTTTTAGACTTTGAATTGTTGTTTCTGCTCTGCTTTGTAAATTTGATAATCTAACAATTATTGTAGTGCAATATGTTCACTGGAAGTACTGATGAGATTTTTGCCAAGAGCACTCACTAATTTTTGGAGGAATAATTTCTCTGTCTTTTTTCCTTAAAGAGGAAGGGGAGAGGTAGCCTGATATACACACATACCCCAATCTCTCGATGCTTCTCCCCGGCTCTACATTGTTCAGCTATTTTTCTAGTTTAGTCCCTATAGCTTTAAGTATTACAACTAACACCAACACTCCCCCTCAAGATGGGGCAAACACGTCAAATAGACCCATCTTGCTACAAAATCCAGAAAACATCCTCTCAGGCAAACCTTTAGTAAGTATATCAGCTACCTGACTTGCTGAAGTGACATATGGTAAGCACACTATTCCTTTATCGAGCTTTTCTTTGATAAAGTGACGATCAATTTCGATGTGCTTAGTCCTATCATGTTGGACAGGGTTATTTGCGATATCAATGGCAGCCTTATTATCACAATAAAGCATCAGCGGCCCATGTAAATGTAGTTTCAGTTCTACTAAGAGAACCTGCAGCCACAATAGTTCACATATACCATGAGCCATAGATCTGAACTCAGCCTCCGCAGTTGATCTGGCCACCACAGATTGTTTTTTACTCCTCCATGATACAAGATTACCCCCAACAAAAGCACAATAACCGGAAGTGGACCGTCGATCATCTAAAGACCCTGCCCAATCAGCGTCAGTGTAGCATTCAACTTGTAGACCCCCTTGTTTTGTGTATAAGAGACCTTTCCCTGGACACCCTTTAAGGTACTTTAAAATTCTATTCAAAGCATCCAAGTGTGCTGTCTTAGGGTCATGCATGTATTGACTAACAACACTCACAGCAAACGCAATGTCAGGACGGGTATGGGAGAGATATATCAGTTTTCCAACAAGTCGCTTATAACGCTCCCGATCAATAGAAGTTCCCATATCACTATGGAGGCGATGATTTTGTTCTATGGGAGTTGCAACTGGGCGACAACCATGCATACCCGTTTCCTTAAGAAGGTCTAGAGTGTACTTCCTCTGTGATAGAAATATACCTTTTGATCCACGTGAGACCTCTATGCCAAGAAAATATCTTAGGTGCCCAAGGTATTCAATTTCCTGGTGGTAGGTGACACTTCAGGTCTTCAATTTCCCGGTGGTTATCACCTGTTATCACAATGTCATCGACATACACTATTAAAATTGCAACTTTATCATCAGCATGCTTGTAAAATAGTGTATGGTCTGCATTGCTTTGGTGGAAGCCTCTTTTGAGCACCGCTTGTCTGAACCGATCAAACCATGCTCGTGGTGATTGTTTCAAGCCATACAACGAGCGACGGAGGCGCAACACCTTTCCTGTATTCTCACTTAAATTCGAAACCAGGTGGAGTGTCCATATAGACTTCCTCTTGAAGATCCCCATGGAGAAAAGCATTTTTTAATACTCCAATCTAGATTTACAGCACAAGAAATTAATGTCCTCACTGAATTCATCTTTGCAACAGGAGCAAATGTTTCCTCATAATCAATACCATAAGTTTGTGTATAACCCTTAGCTACCAGGCGGGCTTTATATCTGTCTATTTTTCCCTCAGGAGTGTGTTTGACAGAGAAAACCCACTTACATCCTACAGGCTGCTTACCTTGTGGTAGATCCACGAGCTCCCATGTTTCATTTTTTTCCAAAGCTCTCATCTCATCAAGCATTGCCTCCCTCCATTTAGGGTCCTCTAAAGCTATTCTCCAGTGAGATGGTATGGAGACAGAGTCTAAAGAGGCAATAAAACTTTGGAAAGTAGGGCTACAATGTTTGTAGGAAATTAAATTTGCTATGTTATGCCTATACCCAACAAAATCTCTAAGATGTCCTGGAGTGGTGCCGAGTCCTAGTTGGTTTTCTCAAGGCAATAGGTAAATTAGCTTGCGGATTAATAGTAGACAATTGGTTGTCACTCTGACTTGCGGTGGTAATAGGAGCTACAGAGTTAGGGTAACTATTGTCGGTACCTGGGTCCTCATGCATAGTAGACTCTTCACCTTGAGATGGAAGTGATGGAACTACTGTTGCATCCATAGTGTCTCCAGGACAAGAATCACTGTCGGGATCATCATGGTGTGTCTCCTCCCCCTGACTTAAGTCATTACTACTAGACAAATTATTATCAAGGGACGACATATTATCATGAGTTAAAGATCCACATGTACCACTTGAAGGGGGAGCAAGAATAGGAATCACGGAATTACTTCCATCCTCCCCCTCTTGTTGCCCATCAGGTGGTAGCGAGATAATGCCAGTGTCACACGATGATCCATAATAAGACTCATATTCACGGAAGGTTACATCCAGGCTTTCAAAAAACCGACGCTCGGAAGGATACCAACACCTATAACCTTTCTTAGACGTAGAGTAGCCCATGAAAACACATTTCAAGGCACGTGGGTCTAGTTTACCTACAGAATTTCTATAATCATGCACAAAGCAAACACACCCAAAGACTTTTGGGGAAACAATAAAGTTATTAGAACCCAACAAACACTCAGCAGGAGTCTATAACCAAGAACACGAAGAGGCATACGGTTTATGAGATAAGTTGCAGTTTTAATTGCTTCACTCCAAAGAAATTTAGGAACATGCATAGTAAACATGAGTGAGCGAGCAACTTCAAGTAAATGCCTATTTTTACGTTCAGCCACCCCGTTTTGCTCTGGAGTATTAACACATGTAGTTTGGTGTTCTATGCCATTTATTGCAAGAAATTGGTCAAAATCCTGGTTAATATATTCTGTGCCATTGTCTGAACGAAAAAACTTAACTGTTGTTGCATGTTGGTTTTTAATAAGAGCACACAAATCTTTAAACACAGATAATACATCACTCTTATGCTTTAGGAGATAAAGCCATGTATAACGGCTAAAACTGTCAATAAAGGTTACAAACCAACGGTGACCAGAAATGGAATGAACCTCACAGGGTCCCCATACATCAGAGTGGATTACTTCAAAAGGTTTACTACTTCTTAAACCAATACTAGGATAGGTGCCCCTAGTATGTTTTGCTAGTTCACACGCATCACATACCAACAACTCGCTAGTACATAACTTAAACAAGGCAGGGTAGATACGAGATAAAGCAGCAAAAGAGAGGTGTCCAAGCCTGCGATGATGCAACAGAAGTTCTTGGCTTGGAGACAAACTGGATGCAAGGGCAACTTCTTCACTTCCTTCATCAAGATAATAGAGCCCATCATGCTCGGTCCCAGTCCCAAAAAGTCTCCCTGTCTTTAGCTCCTAAAAACCACAACAAGTAGGATCAACCAACTTCTACAATTAAGGGATTTAGTAATTGAGCTAACCGACAATAGATTGACTGGAAATTTAGGAACATGTAAGACCGGCGATAAGGACAATGTCTTGGTGCACCTGATGGATCCACGTCCTACAATGGGTGCCATGGATCCATCAGCTACACGTACCTTGTCCTTACTAGAGCATGGACTATAACTGGTAAAAAGGTTTGCTGCTCCTGTCATATGGTTAGTGGCTCCAGTGTCAATGATCCAGGGATTCGAATGTGTTATGGAAGAGTGGGCCTGATGAAGTTCCATACCTCGTTGGGAAGTGGCAATGAGACTGGAGTCGGCTTTGGAGGTTTCTTGGGAGGAAGAGGAGCATTCTGAGAGTTTGAGTTTGGAAGTGAATTCATGTAGAGCTCGAACATCTACCACAGGTTGCTCTCGGACGGATGCAACATGGGTTGACTGTCTCTTTCCTGCTCCCTGAACTTGTTGGAGATATGCCCAAGAGGCAATAATAAAAGTAGTTATTATTATATCTTTGTGTTTATGATGAATGTTTGCATCCCATGCTATAATTGTATTATTAGGAAACACTAATACATGTGTGTTTTGTAAACATAAAAGAGCCCTAGTAAGCCTCTTGTTGAACTAGCTTGTTGATTAATTGATGATCATGGTTTCCTGATCATGGACATTGGATGTGATTAATAACAAGGTTATGTCATTAGGAGAATGATGTGATGGACACACACCCGTAGTAAGCGTAGCATAAGATCAAGTCATTAAGTTCGTATTGCTATAAGCTTTTAAAAGCATAGTAACCTAATCCTTCGACCATGAGGTTGTGTTAATCACCATCACTGGATGGGTACTTTGATGACATCAAACACCGCTTCGTAACTGGGTGGTTATAAAGGTGTCATTGGGTATTCTAAAAGTATGTGTTGAAGCGCATGGACCAAGATTGGGATTTGTCCATCCATATGACGGATAGATATGCTCTGGGCCCTCTCGGTGGAATGTCGTCTAGTTAGCTTGCAAGCATGTGACTAGGTCACAAGGGATGACATATCACGGAACGAGTAAAGAGTACTTACCAGTAACGAGGTAGAACTAGGTATGGAGATGCCGACGATCAAACCTCGGATAAGTATAGTATCGCGTGACAAAGGGAATTGGTTTCGTATGTAAATGGTTCAATCGATCACGAAGTCATCGTTGAGTATGTGGGAGCCATTATGGATCTCCAGGTCCCGCTGATGGTTATTGATAGGAGATGTGTCTCTGTCATGTCTACATATTCACGAACCGTAGGGTGACACACTTAAGGTTCGAAGTTGTTTTAAGTAGATATGGAATGTGCGTTGGAGACCGAATGATGTTCGGAGTCTCGGATTGGATCTAGGATATCACGAGGAGATCCAGAATTGTCCGGAGAATAAGATTCATATATTGGGGATCATTTTCTGAGTTAGGAAATGTTCCAGAGTATTTGTATGAGGATTCTAGAAGGTTTCGGAATGTTCCGGAAGGTTCTGAAAGATTTCTTGGAGTTTGCTTGAAAACCAAGAAAGGGATCAAGGAGTCCTGGTGGGGCAAGACAAGGAGTCGTGGGGGAGGAGGACTCCTCCCCCCCTCCCCAATCCGCCGGCCATAGGAGGAAGGGGAGTCCTAGGACTAGGACTCCCCCTCCCATGGCGCCTCCCCCCTTTAAATAGAGGGGTGGGGGCGCCACCTCCAAGCCCTCCTCCACAACTCCAAATCTCCGCCGCCTCTCTCCTCCTTTCTTCTGCACAGGCATAGGCGAAGCCCTGCAGAATTCTCTACTCCACCACCACCACCACGCCGTCGTGTTACTAGGATTTCGTGGAGAAGATCTACTACCTCCGCTGCTCGCTGGAACGAGGAGAGGAAGGTCTGCTTCGACTCCGCACGTGTGACCGACTGCGGAAGCGCTGCCGGAACGCGGCGCCGGAAGGATCGTCCACACGATTTTGAGATCGGCAAGTGATCGACTACATCAACCACGAGATCTAATCTCGTAACGCTTTCGGATCTACGAGGGTTAGTACATATCTATCTCGTTGCACATATCTAATAGATTAGATCTTGGCTTTTATCTAGATTAGATCTGGGTTTTGTTCGTTCTTACGGTAGAAATTTTTTGTTTTCCATGCTACGAACCCATCAGAACTCCCCCTTGCTTTGATCTCCCTCTTTCCCACCAAGATGGAAAGCCATGCAACTCAAAGCATGTATCTTTATTGTGTCCATTCTTTCTGCAGTGCTCACAAAATAATTTTCTCTTATCTGTCTTGATGAAGGACCCAGCAGTATGTCAGAGACTGCATTGACAAGGCTGCACGATCATCGATGCATCTTGGACCATCCTCCTTCGGTTGACATAGACGTGTCTCTTCCTCAATTACACTTGAAATGATATCATCTAGGCTTGGCCACTCCGGTTGCGAAAATATTAGTTGTCTCCGAAGGTTGAACTCCTGATTTAAACCATCAAGAAAGAGTTTCGATACAATGGATTCAAACCATGTGTGATGAATAGCCAAATCATTCTTGTCAATTGGCTGAAATGGGTGGTAATAGTGCAGGTCTCTATAAAGCCTTTTTACTTCACCCGCATATTCAGTCACATTTTTTGTCCCTTGCTTCAAATTTGTCAGCTCATCCATGATACGGGTAGCTTGCATCTTATTTGATTTGCCAGCAAACTGTCTCTCTAGAGCTGACCACACTTCATAGACAGTCTGCATTATCTCCACTTGTTGCCGAACAATGGGTTCCATACTTGCCAGCAGCCACACTAACACTCTGTCGTTGATTTGTTTCATACAAATGTCACCACCCTTCTGCTTCTCATCATCACCAACCAGCAAATTCTCATAGCCATGTGAACTCAGAATTAACTGAGCATGACGTGCCCAACTAACATAGTTGGTAGGACCTGATAGTTTAACCGGATTGGGCTCAAGTGCGTACTTAGTTGCTTCAGGAAATACCTTGATTTGTTGTTGCTGCTCCAATAATTTACTGAAGATTTCATACAGTTTATCAACGCCTGTGTCACCTGATTTCTGTACCTCTGATTCTGCCATTTCTTTACTCCACTAAGCAGAACAATAATAAACAGTCTCGCTGGAAGTAAACAGGAGCACTAGCAAGTTATACCTTTGATTGTTCACGGCAGAAGCTAGCCAAGCTTGATTTGTTCAAATCGAGTCTCACAGGAGTACAGGACCCACTCCACGGTAGCTGGCAACTGCGGGTAGGGACTTTGCTTCAGTCCAGTCTAACAGCCAACTGCACAAGTGGAAATCCCAGCGCCGCCGGCGGCAGGGACAATAGCTGGAACGAAAGCCAGAAAGACGAGGCCGGCAGAGGAAGATTAACTTGGAGCAGCTCCGCAGCGAATCAACGGCGGCCGATCTGTGCAGGCGTCACAGCACCCTCGCGACAGCCCGATCCTCCTCGATCCAATTCCTCACGGGAGGCCGCAAATCCGCTCAAAATCGCAGGGGAACCACGCTGGATTCGTCCTGCTCTGATACCATGATGAGATTTTTGCCAAGAGCACTCACTAATTTTTGGAGGAATAATTTCTCTGTCTTTTTTCCTTAAAGAGGAAGGGGAGAGGTAGCCTGATATACACACATACCCCAATCTCTCGATGCTTCTCCCCGGCTCTACATTGTTCAGCTATTTTTCTAGTTTAGTCCCTATAGCTTTAAGTATTACAACTAACACCAACAAGTACCTATATAAAGTGAGGTTTCTTTTCCATCAGTTGCTCAGTGGTATATGGTAAAAGATGTTAACTTACATGTCAGGCTATGTATCTGCCTCCCATCTAACTTGTGAGCTCCCTGACCAAAAACGATGAGGCAATTTTTCAAGAAATCTCTACTGAAAAGGTGCAAGTTCAAATTAATCCAGATGTGTCATAAGAACCTATATTGAGCACTTTATACAAATATTATCTTTTGCATAACTGTTGTTATGTGCTAAAACCTCGCTCAGACAGGAACAAAACTGTTGTGACTTGCTATGGATCAGCAGCACAATGAACTTGGTGACAAGCCCCTGTGTCTTCTGCACCACAATAGGAGCCCTGGTCGCCCTTTTCTCCCTCGTCGGCTGCGCCACACAACAGCACCACCACCCAAAAGATAGCTAAATAGCTAAAACTGTAAGTTTAGGTTTAGCAAGACGTTAATTAAGAAGCGGCATGTCTACCATGTTCCATTGATATGAGTGATGCTCCATACTTTCGTTAACATTCTCCCTAGGGAAAAGTTATATCGTTAACATTCTCCTTAGATAAAAGTTATATGGTATTAACTGTTGTGACTCCCTAGATATCGTTAACATTCTCCCTAGATAAAAGTTATATGGTATTAAGTGTTGTGACTCCCTAGATATCGTTAACATTCTCCCTATACAAATATCTAGTTGGCTGCCGCGCCATTTCATTCTCCCTATAGAAAAACTGAAGCTTTTGTCCATGAGTAGCACAAGCTTGTGCTTGACCATCATGTCATCTAGCGGTATGAAAGGGAAGTCATTATAATGCTACTAGGAGTAAATTATGTCATCTATTTATTTTTGGCAAACTAAGTGTTTATGTATAACCAAAATATCTTTCAGGAGATTTATTGTACTGTCAGGTTGTTGCGTAGAGAGGAAGACAAGTTATTCTTATTAATGAAAAGGAAGAGTTGCTGCATGTTATCACTATTTTATTTTCTTGGAGTCAGCATTGCACTCTATACTGCTAGGATGCACTCAGTATACTGAATAGCATCAGCTTACTGTCGAAGAGTTCAGATTTCTTAACAGAGGTGATGATCTGCTGTTGTGCCATCGCAAAGTTTAGCTATATGTTTCGTATTTTCTTTTTGGATTTTTTTTATAATTATAAGTTATTTGTATTGTAGTTTGCTTGAGTTCACACTACAAGTACAGGTGTTAATTTATAGTGTTTGTCTCGTACTATAATCATATTATTTACAAAGCTTTTGTATTACTTCACAGATTAATCTTGCCAAATAATAGGGGTGTCCGCTAGGTGATGAGAGAAATATGAAGTGGATCCTAGAGATGAGATGATGTCCACCGGTGATCGACAACACTTGATCTGTTACTATGTTTACCCTTCAACTACCGATGGGACGTGTAAAAGTAAGGTTAAAATTGTGGTAACGTGTGTAAGGTTGGCAGTGGAATAGATAGGCCATGGAAATATGGGGCGGGGGCTGGTGCTTCTTCCGTACTATTTTCTTGGAATAGCCTAGGCAAAACTGAGTGGGTTTTCCATGTTGGTGAATGCTTTATCAGATTTTACTTCCATGTGTTGCTTAATTGTCGAGATGTAAATGTGTGGTTCTTATATCATTGTCCCATTTCTTTTATTTTTGTGGGACATGATCAATGCTTAGCTGACCATGTTTTGGTTCAGATTCAGAAAACACATAAGATGCTTTTGTGTTTTGGCTAAAACTTTGTCCAGATTCGGAAGATACATACCTTAATTTTTTCCTTTCCTTTGGTATGGGTTTAGAATATGTCAACAAACTTCGCTATCTATTGTTCGGGAGATCACTGTAGAAATTTCGTTTTTATGTGATGCCATTTGTCTTGGATTCTAACTATGGCATAGTATATTATGTCCGATTACATGTTCTGCAGAGAGGTTATATGCTACTTTAATCTTGCGAGGATCTCAAGTATGTCGGGAAATATAATACATTTGCATACACGAGTTGCTGATTTGAATCACTTTTTAATGACTAAAAATACAAGAGTGAATTAAACTTGTCTTTCTTACAAAATTCACCAAAAGTTTCATGCTGCTATTTATGGATGATAAGATTACTTCGTGCTTCTATTTCTAACATAAGAAACTTAGCCTTAGTTTGGTAAAACAAGATATTAATCAACTAACTATGGAGTGCAATGTGTGAGAAACTTAATAAAGCACCACCATCTCCGCAAATGATGGGAGCTCTGATAATACTCACTTGAACTATGCAAGGCTAGATCATGTTGAGATCAAAGCATGAGGTGAGATGGATTTTACTGTCCGTAGCAACGCACGGGCACTTAACTAGTCTTAATTAAGGAGAGTCCAAATTATTATCACAGCAAGTAAAACTTACCTGCAATAGCTTTAGTCTGAGAAGCAACAACATCCATTGTTGTTCCTGCCTCCCTCTGTTCAAGGGTCTCACCAATGCAAGCAATTACCTTGAGTCCTTGGGCGAGTGCGTAAGCAACTTTGTCAGCAACAAACTGTCATGAAATAAAAAAAAACTACCATGAGGTTTAGCCATCTTGATGAAAAAACTGAACTGCAGTAAGGTTCAGAAACTTGAGGTTTTGACAAACTTGGTGGTTTCATATTGCAAGTCTACAATGCGTTTGAAAGTACAGTAAGTTATGGACAATTCAATCCTGAACAAAAGTATGCAACCTCACAATATTACACACAAGATGAAATAAAATTTAAGTCCAACTGGCCTGGCCTAGTTTTGCCATGAGGGTTTCAACCTGGCAAGTTATGGTCCAGTCCTACTAGACACTAGTAGTACTGGCTAATAGTTCTCCAAACATATACCCAGATTTTTTTAAAGTAAATTTATTTCAAAGGTTCGGGGGCTGAGCTGACAGCAAAGGTTCCTGTCTTTTCTACACACCTGTACTAGCTACTATGCAGAATTCCCTGATACCTACTGGTAAGCAAAGGAAGCGGAGAGTGAAGACAACTCATCAGCTGAGCCAGGTAATATTAGTTTGAACAAACGACGCACAGTTCAAAAAGCACTCACATCATTTGATTCACTCAGCAGCGCTCTCCGCTCAGAATGCCCCAGAATGACCCAAGGCACCTGCAAGTTCACCAGCATCTCAGCACTGCAATGAGAAGATGGCATGCGTCAGAGAATTAGCACCCAGAGATGGGGAAACTCTTAGTATTCAGGAATTTGGGCCAAATTTGGTCGCGCAGATTTGGCCGCGGGTACCCACATTGCCCAAATTTGCCGCTAAGCACCGGAACAAAGGGAAAGCAAAGCGAGTTTAGAGGGCCGCGTCACCTGATCTCGCCGGTGAATGCGCCGCCCTTGCGCACCCAGCAGTTCTGCGCGGCGACGGCGAAGTCGAGGCGCAGCAGCCCCTTCGCCTGCTGCAGGAACACGAAGGGCGGGCTCACCACCACCTCTGCACCCAAAACCCGACCCCATCAGCGCTGACAAATCAATGGACTCGATCCCAGACGGAAAACAACGGTCGGAGAGGGTTCGCTTACCGACGGCGTCCTCGGAGGGCACCTCGGCCTCGTTGAGCACGGTGACGATCTTCTTCACGTCGTCGCTGGTCCCGTTCTGCGCGTAGCGCGGCCATTACAGTCAGATCAAAGCCAAGCTACACAGCTTCCAACTTCGGAATCGAATCGACAACTGGAACAACGGGCGGTGAGAGCTTACGCATTTCCAGTTGCCGCCGACGAAGAACTTCCTGGGCGCCATTGGTCGTTCCGTGCGGCGAATCGGAGGCTGTCTTCGCGAGATGGAGGCTGTGTTTTTTTTTTGGTGGGGTGTGCGCGGTGGGCACCTCAGGCTGGAGCCGGGCGGTTATATCGAGAAGGCGGGGAGCAAAACCGGCGGAGGAAACAGGTGGCTCAGCTTCTTGGGGCGGAAGAAAGAATGGGATCCAATGGTCCCTTCGACTTGGTGGAGAAGCCCGGGGCTCCTATCACTAGCAGCAAAGCCAATTGGTTGAGCTCAAACCACTAACCATCTAGGGACGCGTTTGGTAGCCTGCCGCACCTAAGTCCGTTTCCGATGAAATCAGCTTGTTTAGTTGCGCCAGTGCCGCTTCTTAAAGCAGCAGAGATAGGTCCAGGGTCAATGTCCGAATCGGCCGTTTTCGTGGAGCATGTCCCGACTAAGCGCAAAATGGGTTATCACCACCTAACTATTGCATGCATCGAGAAGTGCGGGAGACGTCTCTCATAACTCTCTCTTCCCACTCTCCCCCCCCACTCTCGAAACAGGCAATACGCCCCGCTATATTAATATAGCAACCACAAGTGAGACCGCTGGTGCTGTCACCATCCAATGCTCTCTCTCTCTCTCTCTCTCTCTCTCTCTCTCTCTCTCTCTCTCTCTCTCTCTCTCTCTACGTCATATCGAAGAACCCGATGGCCTCCTCGCCTCCTTTCCCGCCCCCTCCTGTAGTTCCTGGCCGCAAGCTTTAGCCTCGTCGTGCCCGATCTAACATTCGTCATGTCATCGACTATGAGGCGAGAGGATTGAGGAGCATGGCCGCAGCAGTCGACCCTGACTTCATGCCCTTCTTGAGTCGCCCGTCGCCGATTTCCCATCGGCTAGCGAGCCTTCGACAAGGGCAGCATTGGTTGCTGCAATGGAGTCGATGGGAAACGCGGATGTAATCAGGGTGGCAGCCATCGCCAAGGAGGCTTTGAGGTTGAGCTGAGAGATGGATCCACCGCCAAGATTCAGCCCCCCGCCACGAGCAAAGATGCCTTACCTGTTAGGCTTCAACCTCGTGCAGGTAGGGTTTCTTGGCTTACCGTCTTCTTTCCCGGTGGGATTTGCTGCTCCTAGAGTGGTCGCCATGCCGTCTCGACCGGTCGCCGTGACCATGCCTGCTCTGGCCGCCACCGCCACCGGCTCTGGTGGATCCTTGTGCCATTGTCTACATCAACCACTTACCAACCGATGAAGCAATCTACATCGCCATCACAGGTAAGGGATTTTTCCCTCCTGTCTAGATTTGTAGATCTGTACTTGGTAGCATATACAACGTATGATTTATTGTCGTGCTTGCTTTCTTGATTGGAATGCATCTTGATTCCTTGCTTTCTAGATGTGCATTTGGCCACAAATATGTACATAGATCAATACTATCTTTATATGCTTGCTTCACATGCATGTTGCCATTGTTGTCCCTGATAGTCATTGATCTACTTGCTTCACATGCATCTTGTATGTCGATTGTACAATTGCCATTAAATCAACATTCTATGACTTGCATCCATATGATGCTCTGATTGCTATGTAAGTGTACAATGTTGCCATTCTATGATCATTAGTATTTTTGCTATATAAGTGTACATTGTCCAGTACTTGCTATCCCTGCCATTCTTTGCCTTGTTTATCAGTCTGCAATAGAGTTTAGCACATATACCCTGTTGCGGATCATTTGTATATTACAATGTAAATGCACATTGTTCAGTACTTACTAATCTTTCCAGTGTTTGTCTTGTTTGCTAGTGAGAAACATAGGCTAGTACTGCAACTCTGTTGTAGATCATCTGTGTGTTGCTATGTATGTGTGCATTGTAAAGTACTTGTTATTCTTGTCATTGCTTACCTTGGTTGTCAGTGATCACCATTGGTCTTATTGCTATGATCTAACCATTTGTTCATGCCAAGGTACCCAAACAGGACTGGGAAACCCTCTGCAGGAATACAGTCACTCCTATGCATGGATACGAGGACTTCATATGAGAGATGCTTGTCCAATAAGCGAGGCCCAGCCTCCCTTAGTTGATGGATATTGTGTCCGAGAAGGAAAAGGAGGCAGCGCAGGGTCGTCGTCCTAGGATTGGGCACCACCCCGTCAATGACCTCCCTCATTGCTTCTTTGTTTAGATCAAAGCATTATACATGTCTGCTCTTATGCTCCCTGCCGCCATGAAGCGGATGGTGGTGAAGATGGTGTAGATCAGGCAGCAAGTTCACACAATACCGCTAAAGATTGACACCTTCTACGAGTACGATGTCTAGCTAGAGATGTACTCGGGTGAGGTCTTCTTCATGAAAGGCTGGAGGGAGTTCGTACGGAAGATCAAGCTTTGGGTAGGCGACGTCATCGTGTTCAAGTTTATCAAGAAGCGGAAGGGCTTCAAGGTCACTCTCTTCATGACTTTAAACAGCACACAAGAACTGATCGCTTGCGAAAGCCTGGTCTAGTGATCTTCCGGCAAACAGGTGAGGAGGACATCGATGAACTTTGATGTACATATGTTGGTAATTAGTACTGGCTATTGTAGTGAGCCAGTTCTTTTGGTGATTAACTATATGTCAGGTGGCATGTGATGCACCTGATTAAAACCTATCCACTAGTAGCTATGAACTTGTTGTGTTGTTGTGTTAAGCATCTAGATTTATACATTCCGTTGTGTGTTCATGTGTTGTGTTGTAACCTGACCAAATTTGAAAGAGGTGAGTATATCCTGTTTGTATGTGTAATGAGAGAGAAGCAGGAGATAATCAAATAGTCGTTGGTTGTATCAGCTGAAAAAAGCTAGACAACCAAACATGCTGCACATTTGGTCCAACTTATGCGACCAAATGTTGGCACAAGTCACGTTCGCTGTCTTCTGGCCATATCCACCTTGGCACTGCTAGGCCGGGCGGATATCAGGTGCAGGCTACCAAAGGCATCCCCAGTATTTGCTATGGCCTGCCATGCCGGGCCAATCTGACAGATGATTTCTTGACAAACAAGGAGACACCGCAAACAACAAATCAAGCCAGATGAATACATTCTTGACAAACAAAACTATTGCCAGACTTTGTCCAGTAATAAAACAAGTATTGTTACATATTATTACAAAGTTGAAGAATAAACTCGACACCCTTTTCCATCCCAATGAGACTCCTTATTCAGCTATGAGTTTCTTCTTCTAACGCTATGGTGTTTATCTTTCTACACAGTTTGGGCTTCTACAATCTGAATACCCTATCTCTTCTGTCAAGTATACAAACCGCAACAAGCAAAGTAAAATATTCTATATAGCGCCACCAAATTTAGAGACCGTGTTTCTACACCCTTTGTTAGGAGACGCGCCGGTCCTTCTCTATTCAATACTTTGATCAAGTTGTGGGAGTCATTTTCTTCCAGAATTGTGTTTCGATATGCATTTTTGGTTTGATCCTACATATCAGAGCCCATCTCAAGCGGCGAGCTTACAAGGCCTTCCTGCTCAACTGTCATACTTCATCAGCATTGACATCAGCTCCTACAGGACAGAGGAGAAAATCAATTATCCACATGTGATAAAAAAAAACATATCTAACGGATTTGGAAGAAGAGAACTGAACTCTAGCGTTAAAAGAGGAGTGCAGTGTTAAAGATATTTGTGGCAGCATACCTGCAAGTTGCAGGATTAGGTTACATCCAAACTGGCTGGGTACGCGACATTCTTAGTTACAGTTTCCAGCTGCATGGCATGCCCCTTATGTTCCTTTTCCTTCATTATCGGGGTTTCGCTGAAAGGATTTGTGCCTTGAGAATTCTGGCAAGGTGAGTTCAGAACCTCAGAACCACAAGTGCCCAGTCCATCTGATGAAAAATCTAGTTGTTTCTCAACTGTTTTCATGACAGCCATCCTTTTTGACCTTATCCGGTATGGAGGTGAAACATCAAAGCCCCTTACAGAACTTGCTAGCCCATCAAGAGAACCCAGTGACAGAAACGATGCAGTTTTGAACGACTCTGGGGTACGATCTGTAGTAGGTTGCTTTCCAGCAGGGGTGTAAAAGCTACCAGTGTTTAGTTCACCAAGCTTGAAGTCAGTAGCAGGTGTTGATCTCTCCCGTTTTCTTCTTCTTAATATTGAAGGAGTGCCTGGAAAGCTGTCAGCAGCGCTCTTCAATATTGAATCAACACTAAACTGGCTTGACATTGTTCCCTTAGTTGGAGTAGTACAACCAATGGGGGACAGTACCCCGTCCCTGCAATGTTCAGATGTCTGATGCACAGTATGATGTTCAGATAAGAGTGAGGAGCTCGCAGGGGCTACATCTTCCATGTTAGGAATCTGGTAACAAAGAGGACCAAGGCTAGACTGCGCCTCATTCTTCAAAGATGATTCTTCACCTTTAGCTGGTACAGCTTCTAGCTGAGTGGTACCGGACTCCCCAAGGGTATCACGGGCGGAATTAACCGCAAGTCCCTTCTCGTGAACAGAAACAATCTCCAAGCCCTTGTCACGAACAGAATCACTTTCCAGACCTTGTACCGCTAAAGTAACAGCAGAACCATCAACAACTGATGACACTTCATACGAAGTAAGTGGCTGTGGAGTTGGTAAGATAGAAAGCGAAAGGAACCCTGAGCAGTCCGTGCCATGTTCCAGTCTGTATGCCTGTACAGGTGGGCTAAAATGAGAACGGTGAGCTACTTCAGGGAGGTCTTTTGAAATGACGCTGGGCACTTTGTTCAGATCAAGGTGCCCCTCAGAAGCCACCAGCTTCTGTTTATCCTTGAAGTCATCATGACTAAGTAGTCTCGGAATTGCCAGAATATTTCTCGGGCTATAGACATCTAATTTCTTCCTCAAAGAACTATTCCAATGATTCTTTATAGAATTATCAGTCCTGAGAACAGCAACATACTATCAGCAAGAATACAGAATCTAGTGTAGTGAACAGGGAAAACTAAGGTGCACATATGTGAACAGAAAACAGAACTCATACTTATGAGGAAATAATCAAGATTTGATGACCATGACAAGAATATGAACAGTTACAAACATAAATGCAAAATCAAACAAACTAAATCACAGTGTGCATTATGATTGATACATGTGAGTATGTGACTATAGATTTAGCGTTATCCAGCTACAGATGCCTTAGGAGTTTTTATAGTAATTCAATTGTCTATTTAGATCTGGTAGATCCACCGTAATCCATTATTGATAATCATGTAACTGCAATTCTTTTTATCAGGACCAACAGTAGAAGGTCCTCGTCGCAGATAATCAACAGTAAAGGTGTGTGGTCATTGGAGGTCCCTTTAAATTGCTTATCTTTGTTAAAGAGAAAATATAATGGTGTTACAACTAAACCAGTTAACGTAAAATACTACTCCCTCCATCCTAAAATAAGTGACATGGTTTTCTCTAGATATGAATGTATCTACACATTAAACATGTCTAGATACATGAATATTTAGACAAAACCACGTCACTTATTTTGAGACGGAGGGAGTAGTACCCACATCATAGCAGGTCAAGTACTAAAATGGGGAATTGAACATTTGAATTAGTGAAATAGCATTGTTTGTTAATAGCAACTCAATGCCATTTGAACATCATGCTGCTGGGCTTACATAGAAATGTTCCAACAGGATGTAAGCTGTTTAGCAGTACCTTCCAGGAAGAACTTTTGCTATCTCTGCCCATTTATTACCATATACCCGGTGGGCATTAACCAGTGCCTGCTCTTCCTCAGCAGTCCAAGCATCTTTCCGTATGTCTGGATTCAGATGATTATGCCACCTAAGATTGTATGAATTCAAAATCAGCTCCATGTTTTGTACTCTACTATAATAAGCTTGCACAATCAAACTCACTAGGAAAACAATTCTACATAATTACAGTTTGAAAGCCAGAAGACTGAAGCGGGATATCTATGCTATATAACAAAATGTTAAGCTAGTCAGGTTTTGCAGTTATTTATAAGCAGTGCATTTCTGTATTAGCAAACCTTCCTCATCTGTCTTGCCTGAAGGGGGAAAATGCATTTCAGAAAAAAACAGAAGAATAAAACATTCAAAAGAATACCTCTCTCGACATTGCTTGCCTATTCGTCCAGGTAGTGACCTTGCTATAACAGACCATTTTGTTGGTCCATACGTGTTCACAAGATCAATAATTTTGTCATCTTCCTGTAGAAAAAGGCCATAAATATAACATTTATAAGATCAAACGTGCAAAAGTTTTTTCCTTGTCGAGCAAAGTCAGGAGAGCAGTGTCAAACCTCTTGAGTCCAAGGACCTTTGATAAGTTCAGGGTTAAGAACCTTCTGCCATCGATGTAAACATTGCACCTCTGTCCTATCCGGAAAGAATTCAGCTGCATAGGTAGATAAGGGTACCTTCTATGAGTTCACCATACATGTACTGAAGAACGTCAAAAGAAGTATGGCATCTCAATAACTAGCTAAAGTGTGGGATATGCATTTATAAGGTCATACAAACTAGGCAACTACCACCGAGAGACAAGAGCCATGGTTCAGCATTAAACAACTGTCAACTAATGCATTTATAGATATGGTTTTCAACAAACTCAGCTTCTTAATATCATGGATGGTAGGTAACAGACTAACAGTATAGCTCCATTTGAGTTATTCTACAGGAATAACAATGTAATAATGTATTCCAGATTCTCTCAAGGTCTGCAGTTTTGCAGTCACGGTTAAGATTCGTGTGCTTCCTAAATCTTAGATTTAATTCCGTGTTCAATAGTGGCATTCAAGACTTCAAAATAGTACAACATCATACTGGATATGGCAGCAAAGATAAATAGCAGTTTACCAATGCAAGGACAGCTTGAATATGAGTTGGTATAGAGCAAGAAGAGGAAAACCTATTTTTTTCCAGCTTCTACCCTTGAAAGCTTGAACTGCCTTCCGCAATGTTTCATCCTGTTGTGATATGTTGATGCGAATTAGCAGCAATACGCATGTGTAGTGTAGCCAGCGTAATTACTTTTCAAATAGGACGAAAGGAGAAATCTCTTGTGATACAAATCTAGCTTGCAATGGCCAGACGATGAACAAGAATGACAGACATGGAAAATTGAGAGAAAAAAATACATAGAGGATGATATTACAGCTGAACTCTTCATATTAGATAGACAAATTAGATTACAGACCAAACAAGATGTTTCCATTGCACATTGACATATGTACACCATGAATATAGGTTTGTATTGCATGTAAAGACTAGTATGGATAACAGAGGAAGTGAGATAATTACCTCTTGTGGTGTCCAGCCACCCTTGGCGCGCCTTATAGGCCCACTTGTTCGCCTAATATAAGAAAAAAAATTGTCAGCAAAATTAAGGTGAAATGTTGTCAGCTCAAGGCATTAAGGAACACCATACTAGTCCTAGAAGGTGCATATCAAGCACAATCTGTAGAAATACACCAGCATACAAATGACAAAAGGCTGAACTTGGTGCAGAAGGGGACTACACATGAAAGTAGTATTACTGTATTAGTGTCACTTGAAAGAGACACTAACTAATCTAATAGTCCTACCATGTGAATCGCCCCTGTGGAGCCTTCTATCTTCATAAATTTGTAGGTGTTCTAAATAGCTTTTAGTTTTCATATACAATATGCTTAATTGGATTTCCCCTTAGATGAACACTCACGTCCTACCCAGAACCTTAAGATTCCAGAATCTGCATATTCCGACTGAGGACTGCCAATAAAGTCTGGCATATACTGCATCTACTAAAGAACATATGGCATCATAAAGACACATTTCACTCAGGAAAAGATTGTTGACAACCATTTGTTGATGCCTGAGTGATCCAGGGCAGCATATTTTGTAAGTATGAGGCAATAAGTCACCACAAACAGCACAAATGAATCCCATCAGCTACAAACAAGAGTCACTAAATTAATACCAAAAGCTAGGAAGATGTATAGCGGTTCCCATAAAAGAAGATGCATACTGATGCTCAATCATGGAAACTGTTTCCAGGGGACATTTCAATCAATAAATATTTCCAATGAAGGAGATTGTCTAACAATATTAGCACACCATAGATGAAGCATTTCAAAATGGGACAGAAACATGACACCAGAAAAGCACAAAATAAAACTCCATGCGTGTATCGTGTTGAAACAACTGCTGCCAAAGCACAAGTAAATGGTATCTCTAGTTATATACATCAGCAACCATGACATATTGCACTGCACTGGGACCATGGTTTAACCAAGTTCAGTACTCAAATCGGACATCTTTTACAATTTACATCGATTACACAAAGTCCGAAGCCAACCAAAACACAGTAACTGAACCCTTAATAACAAGAGCACCGAACAAAAGTACTCCATGTTTTGCACCGAATTCAACACCATAAGACGCTCAAACCATGCTTGAAATTCTTGATGAAGACAGCTTAATGACATGGTAGTTCATGGAATCTATAAGAACACAGAAACCCTAATGGTTGCCCCCAAAGAACCTACTTTTTCACCCCAAACAACCACCATACCACTCAGATGTGCCATCATGTTTAACAACTAAGCAATCCTCGTGGATATTTTCTCAAAATTACAACCAAAGCGCTCATCAATTGCGCTGATAAATCCACAAACCACCACCAAATCCACACAAAGGCCCATTCTTCTCAATCCCTAACGCGCATCACAGCAAGGGGACCACAACCCGAGCATGCATCATCCAACCCAGGTAAAATTAAGCAAAGGTACTACCCAACCGGCAACCGACTGGTCCAGATCCCTCTCATAGGACCAATTGAGTGAGAAAAGGTTTCTTACTTGAGAGCGGAGATGGAATTGACCGAGCTAGACACCGGCGGCGACATCCGCGCGAGCGCACCGCCATAGCTGCTCCCTTCCGAGACCGACGAGCTCGACGCCGCCCGGTTCTCCACGCAGCCCTCGTGCTCCACCTCCGTCATGGCTCCCATCTACCGGCACAGGCACGTTCCCCTCATCACCACGGCAACGGCAACCTAGCAGGGCAAAATCGTCGAACTTCAGATCAAGAAGGCCCCACGGGAACCGCAGGGAACAGATCGAGCCAGAAGCCGCCTTACGAATCTAACGCATCCCAGATCGAGTGATTTGGGGGGATCGAATCAGGGGTGCGGTAGGGCGAATCGGCCGGGGGCGGGAGATGGCGCGAAGCGAGCGAGGGAGCGGTGGCTCGAAACCCTAGAAGGGCGTTAAAGAGCGAAGCTTTTTATCCCCCCTTCCTCTCTCTACGGCTGCCGTTGGGTGTCGGGGCAGTTGTTGTTGATGGAGATGAGAGAGAGGATGCTTTCAAAAAACCTCGCCCGTTGAAGGGATGGGGGAAGGGGAGGAGGCGATGGCGGAATAAATTACTGCCCCGCCCTTTTCCGAATTGGACCCTGGGTTTATTCTGTATCAGATAAGGAGAAGGGGTACGAGTTTTCCGTTACAACCTTCTTATGGAGAACAGAAATAATATTTATTCGGGAAAAAACTAAATTCAGAAGGGACAACTTTTAATTACAAACGGATGAACTTTTGTGCAAAGGAATTATCTTACAATTAGAGACGGATCTAGGAAATTCTCAAAAGATTGGGCGAGACACAAGTAAATGCCATGTTTTTTGAACAAATTACATGTCACATGATGTAAGTTGATGCGTCACCGGCAAGCCCGGGCGCTGGAGGGATGGTAGAACCGCCTGCTTACAATCACTAGAAAACGAGCCATCAAACTAGATGCTTGGTAGAAGGAAGACAGAGTCAAGGGGATTATTGGAAACAAGGGAAAGGGGTAGGACTAGAGTTCATCAATAACATGCCATGTAAGTAACCCGCAAAGGGTGAGTGCTCCAGTAGTCTTGGAGGAGGCATGATGATGGTATGATGACGTCCCAAATTAACACATGTGGCAGTCGAAAGATATCGACAATGTGTTTTTAGTGGAGTTGGACAACCTACAGGTAAAGTAGGAATAAAATAGGGAAGAGAAGACAAGGAAAAAAGAAGAAAGGTTTACTACCAAAATAAGGGAGATGACAAGTGAGGATAAAGTAAGTATGGGGAAAACAGAAGCTCGGGAAAGTAAGGAGCTCAAGGTCTAGCAAAGCTGAGAGAATTCATTATGTTCAAATAGCATGCAGGTGCATTACGGTTGGATCTCTTTTTTAAACTACTGAAAGGAGTCTTGCATAGAAACAATAACAATTTGACATGTTAATAAGAAAATCTAACGGACAATCAATACATAAGCACTGTGTGGCCTTGAGGCCGCACTCAATCCAACATACTCTCTTCATCCCAAATTAACTAACTTCAATTGTCTAGATACACATGTATGTAAGTATTAAAATACGTCTAGATACATCTATATCTAAACAAAATAAAATCAGTTATTTTAATACAGAGGGGTATATGACACCCAAGGGACAGAGTCCCATACACCCTGCAAACGACGTTGATTCTCTGAACAACCGCTCCAGCTTTCACACAGGTCTCTAAGCAGCGCAATAGTCAGGCCGCACTGTGACGATATCATACAACCGTAGTATATTTTGTTTTTAGAATTTAGGTACTGTATATTTGAGTCAACATACACGTAACATCTATTTAGCTATTAGAAGCATAAATTCACAGAAGCTAGGGACGAAAATACAAAAAAGGCAACACGGGTCGGAGACTCAAAGGAAACTTGCAGGGGACGGAGCATTGCCATGACGGCAGGTTGACGGTGCCGTCGATCCTGAGCCGGTTCGGTTCCAGAGAGAGGGAGGGAGCGGCTGGCTGGCCGCCAACGTCGCCAGTTACCGTTGCGGGTTTAAGCCCCTGACCACGTGACGGCTAACGACTCCTCTGATTGTTCGATGCGGTGCGACCGTGCTGGGCTTTTTTCTCTTTCAAGAAAACAGGTTAAAGAACTCGCGTTAAATTAATAACGTTCTCAACGGTGAAAAGATACGTGATGATGAACCCAGCATACAATGAAACACTGAATACATACACGAGACCAGCATATCTAGAAAGCTACAAACCGGCGAGTGAAATAGACACGACCTTTACGAAGACTACTCGAAGAAGAGCAAGAGCTGGACACGCTAAGTTGTCGGGCCAGAGCTCACCCAAGCACAGGCGAAACCGACAAACTACACCCCGTCAAGACAACACCACCGTCGTAGAGAGCACCACCAGAGGCTGACCACCGCCAGAGACCGGCCAACAACGCCCACACACCGGAGCTACAACACCACGGTAGGACCCAACAATGAAACTGAGGGTACTAGGCACGAAGCAAGTTTTGTCGAGGTAGAAAACACAGAACCACCGCCGAAGCACCACCACTCTTCCGCACCACCATCGGAGAGCCACGCGTCGTGAGATCCAAGGCGGCAACTTCAAGAAGATCACGACGCAAGAGCGCCGTACCGCCCGATCTAGAGATCTTGGGTTTTCATCCAGAGCATGTAGAAAGATCGAGCGTAGTCACAACGACGCCTTCAACAAAGGGACGATGTCCATGGACGTCGCTGTCGTGGCCCCAGAGGGCAAGGGTTTCCCCTGGCAAATGCACTCTGCTATTCACACATGAATCGATTGTCGTCGTAGCAACGAACCGTTAATTGCCGGGACCTCGCTGTCCCCACGACCAAGAAACCCGGCTAGCACCATAGCCTCTAGCTTGCTCGCCAACCAGCAAGGCTCCCACCGTCCAGGACCGCCGCCCTGAGAACCAAACTAAGCGCACCACCGAGATGGAGAAACGCCAGGAAACACTACCGGGAGTTCAAACCGGCAAGACTACGTGAGAGGTTTCCCCTTCCATATCGACGACATGCAGCCCCCATGGCTGTTGATGCCATTGGATCTGGGGCGGAGGTAGTTGGGCTCAAAAAGGGGCCCATGGCCCCTAACCTGGCCCGAGCTCAAGGCGGCCGTAGTCGCACTGCCCTCCCCCTCTAGGCTCCCTCCAGGAAGACGCCACACCACCACCAGCAACACTGTGACAGCGTAGGCCCCCGTGTCAGGCCTAAACCCGACCCTCCTAATTCATATAGAGCGCCAGCTCGTGCCTCTCACCGTTGTCGCTGCGCCCAAGAGCACTGTCGCTGTCGCGAGCTCATCAAGGCCCGCAGCCACCACGCCACCGGAGATCGACCACGCCTTCGCGCCCCATGTCAGCGTAGCTCCCCACCGATCGCGTTGCCACAATGCACAAGAGGGATAAGAGGCATCGCCCGCGTCGGCGCCCTTGTGCTTTGCCCGACGACACCCTCAGACGGCGGTAGGGAGGGAGGGGAGGAGGGGCTGGCGGTGCCGGGTGAGTTAGGGTTTTGCCTCATCGCTCGCGGGAGCGGGCAGGACGAAGCGGTCTCTTCCGCGACCATGCGGGTGGATCCAAGTACTAGGTTTAAGCTGCATCCGACCTTCAGGGCTCCTGCATATGATATGCGCCGTCCGTTCTCCATGTTGGCAGTGGCATGTCGATCGAGCATGAAATAAATCAGAGCACCACAACGAGACAGCCATCACCTTGGATCTTGATCTAAGGTGTCCTAAACTTTCTCTCTTCCCAATTTTTTTTTTAGAATCCCAACTAAATTATAACCAACATTTTATTGTTGCTACCGGTGGCGAAGCCAGACTACTAAACCATGTGGGGTCAGACACATAATTATGTACTACTCCTTGCGTTCAGAAATTTTAGTTTGTGAAATGAATGTATCTAGAAACTTTTTAGTGTATAGATTTACTTCGAATCTCTACGAACTTATATATTAAAAGACATCTAGATACATTTGATTCATAAATCTAAAACGTCTCATATTTCTGAACTAAGAGAATATATTCTTTACCTTTTTTCATTGTTTACAGAAATGTACACATAATTAAGAGTTCGGATAAAATGTTACAAGGTCAGTTAACCCACCGCCTTGTACGTGGATCGAGTGAATCCAAAAATTATTCAAAGTCTAGCCAAACAGTATATTTCAAAACTAATGGTACTTCCTCTGTCCGAAAATAAGTGACTTGCATTTGTCTAGATTTGTATGTATCTAGCCATATTTTAGTGCATAGATACATTCCAATCTAGACAAATTCACATCACTTATTTCTAGACAGAGTGAGTACTATTTTTTATAAAATTGCTATCAAAGTAGCTTTACCGGACGGTTGGAAGCCGGTGCAAGTGCCCGGAGTTAGGGATGGTTGGGTCCACGCGTGGATCCGACATTGGTTGCTACCTGCTTAATGCTCACCATTCTTGTGCCCTTTCGCTCCAACGGGATTGCCACACCTCCATTTAAGATAAACCTTATCCTTTCGCTCCCTCTTGTCTTCTTCCCTTTGAGAGTCCACCGCCACCATCCGGGTCCTTCCTCCCTCCTCTCCGCCGGAATAGCCGGCCGGAGTTGGACGGGATGGGATGCCGGAGTAGTTAGGAATAGGATCATCGGCTGGTTGCCGGCTGTGGGCTTCATGCCCGGTAGTTGGAGATGTGCGGTAGGTTTGTGCAGCCAGATCCGCTCCAGTATAGGGATGCTTAATGACCCACAAGTATAGGGGGTGTATCGCAGTATTTTCGATAAGTAAGAGTGTCGAACCCAACGAGGAATGGAAGGTGTTGACGAGTGGCTTGGAGCAGGAATTCTCTGTAAATACTTAGCAAACGGATTTTTAGGAGGTTTTGATAATGCAGATAAATAAAGTGCGAGTAAATAAAAGACAATATAATAGATGCAGCAAGTGGCCCAATCCTTTCTTTAGCAAAGGACAAACCGGTTGTATTACTTAAAATGACAAAACATTCTCCAGGACACACGGGAATATCGTCAAGTGCTTTCGCTTCATATAGTTGATTAATCTTCTTTAGTTTTATAAGTGTTGTGTGGGTGGACCTGTGCTAATGTACCGGCCTTCCTAGGACTAATACATACTTGTGATTAAACCCCTTACAAGCATCCGCAAGTACAAGAAAGTAATTAAGATAAAAACCTAACCACAACTTTAAACTCTAAGATCTAGACATCCCTTGTGCAAAGGTTTCCTAACGGGGGTTCAGGTTTCTGTCACTCCGGCAACCCTACGATTAGTAGCCAAATAAACAATACATTCCCCTAGGCCCATAAAGGTGAAGTGTCATGTAGTCGACATTCACATGACACCACTAGAAGAATAACACCACAACTAAAATAAAAAACTATTGAATCTTTCTCAACACAATTCCACTACTAACAACATGACTTCTCCCATGTCCTCAAGAACTAAATGAACTACTCACAAGACATCATATGGATCAAGATCAGAGATGATATAATGACAAGTAACAATCTGAACATAACAATAATTCAATGGTTCCACTCAATAGCATCAACTACAACAAGTAATCAACACCGGAAAAGTTTCCCCTAAGAACTATGCAAAATTCAACCCAATTGCTACAGCGGTATGGAGTGGTGATGATGGTGCTTGTGGAGATGATGGTGATGATGATCCCGATGAAGTCCAGCTTGATGGTGGTGTTGATGGCGACGATCTCCCCTCTCCGAGAAGGAATTCCCTTGGCAGAATTATGTCTGCCGGAGAGATCTTTCTTTCTCTGTAGTTTTTCTCCTTGCAGAGGTGGCGGAATCTTTTTGTGATCCCTCCCCCAGGCTTAGGGTTTTGTGGGGATAATATACGCCAAAGGGGAGAGCCAGGAGTAGGCGAGGGTGGCCACACCACCTGGTGGCGCGGTCAGGGGTGGCCCGCGCCAGGGGGTGGTGTGGGCCCCCTGTGGCCCAGCTCCGCTCCTCCTTCTAGCATCCTTCGTCTTCTGGAAAAATAGAATTTTCCATGTATTTTCTAGAATTTTCTGATCTTCGCAAATGTCGCCTCCAAACAGCGCCTTTTCCATCAGAATCCAGACTTCAGCGGTCTATGATCCAAAAGTCATCAACCATGCAAAAACAGATGAAATAATATACGTATCATCTCTTAATATGAAATATATCAATGAATAACAGTAAATTATGATATAGAATAGTGATGCAAAATGGACGTATCAACTCCCCGCAAGCTTAGACTTCGCTTGTCCCCAAGCAAAAACCGAGCTCAATAAACATTATCTCGGGTTTATGGAGTGAAGAGTCGATAAAAGAATACGGACAAGAAGCATCACATTCATCAATACACAAATCATAATAGAAGACAACTCACTATTATATAACTTAACTTGCAATAAGTAAAGGAAACACAATAAATATACATAAAGTAAATCATAATTGGTAATGACAAACTTTGCTCTTGGTCAAAGAATAGTTAACAATTTTGTAGGAGTTCAATCATAAAGGGGTTTTCAATGATAGCTTTCAAAGTAATGTTCACTAAGATAAGAGCAATGTGTAAAACAAGAAACATAAGAAACATGATTGAATAAATCATCGTATGGATGAATGAAACACAACAACTCAAAATACTTGCTGAGATAGAAATGAATAGGTTTACTAACTCAACTAAAAAGTAAAAGATAGGCCCTTCATAGGGGAAGTAGGGATTTCAAGTTTCATAAAGAGCTTCCAAAAATTATGGTACTTATTAGCTTTCAGATCTCATTGCCCTATCATAAGCATCTTTAGGTGATTAAGGTTAAAGTGAACAAACTATGGAGTATATGCTTGAAAAAGTATAAGTTAGCAATCTCATGTCTCTAGAATACAAGGGCCGCTCCTCATGCTACTCAAGTTTAGTTACCAGTAAGTTCTTGTCATAGTAAGTACATGTGTATCATAGAGAACTGCCAACGGGGTACCCCTTGCACGATGGTACGGAAGAATCCCCGTATCAAAATGATAAGGAAAGCAAACAATAAGCATCTCAACATCTTATTATTTACCATGGGAAAACGGTGCTTTTTTCTCTCTTTCCTCTTTTCTCTTCTTTTTTTCTTTTTTCACAATCTCTCTCTCTCTTTTATAAGAAGAATGCCTCATAGATTGCTCATTATGGTTACGCTGCAGGTTTCTACCATGATTAGGCATGGATTAGACCAGCCGCCCAGGGGTTTCTCTAACACACATACATAACTCCATGGACTTACAAGCTCCCCTTTCATTTCACACCGACGACATCCATAAACAAAAGAGCATGATATTAACTGGGTATAATGTACAAGTGCAATGTTGAAAGCGTTCCCCATGACAACATGGTTCTGCTAATTCCCAACGTATACGTGCAATCATATATAACTTAGATGACACAATGGTTCAAGTTTATTAGGTGCAAGAAAAGTAAAGTGTGCCTTCAAGTTTGTGAGAGCTTTAATCACTAATTTTCACATAACAAGTTTAATTCGAAAGGTAGATAAAAACATGAATTTACTTGGAATAGCAATAGTGCTAATAGGTAGGTATGGTGGACACAAATGGCATAGGTTTTGGTTAAAGGATTGGATGCACAAGAAGCATTCCCTCTCAGTACAGGTTTTAGGCTAGCAAGGCTGGATAGCAAGCATGAGAGTTGAAGGAAACAAACATACAAGTGATAAAAACAAACATGCAATCTTCCTTGAAAGAACAAAATATCTTAACTAGAGAATACTAAGCTTATGAGCAAATCAAGGAAGAAGGATGATGAAATTATATTATTTAAGAGTACTTTTATCTTTTTCATTCAATTCTCATAATGTGTTGCTACTGACCGAGCCAGGTTTGCCAAAACCAACTAAATTAACTCAATGATCCCAAAGTGATACCAATACTAATAACAAGATCAATCATATAACAGGAATTGAAAACTAAAATAAGATATGCAAAAGAGTAAATGATAGAACTTCTCATTAATATTCCATAATGGCAACTCACACCAAGGGATACATAGATATCTAACGAGAGGGGGGGCACTTCCATAATGCAAACCATCCTACATGATAACTCCTCTATTCATGATATGACTCTACTAAAAAGGTAAAAAGATAGAAGATAGTGATATGATACCGTGACACTCCCCCAAGCTTGGAACAAACAAAGGGGATGCCAAAACCTGATGACGAATTACTCCTTCGGTGGTGGTGGTGTTCTCTCGATGAGCTTTTCAATCAATTTCCTCAAGTTCTCAATCTCGAAGGTGAGCGTACGAATCAACTCCGAATTGTGCTCGATGCGGTTCATGATCATGTCGGGTTGTGAATCCTAGATCGTATGATTATTTCCCCACTCTTCCTCCTTGAAAGTCTTCTTTTCCTGCATGGTTAGTGTCGTGGTGGTGTCACGGGAGATGCCATGGATAGGATAAAGGTGGGGACAAGATGCACTAGAGGAATCCAGGGAGGGATAGTGTAGTGATTCTACACACAGAAGCTTTGTATTGTTCAACGAGATTCCAAGGTTACAAGTGCTCCTTAAGCTGTATTGGGGAGAGGAGGAACAAGGAACTCTCTTACTCTCACTACTAGCTAGCTCTCAGGAAACTAGCACCGAACAAGTAAAGACCAACCCACTAGAGCTCAACCCTTTCTATAGAGGCCCTAACCCTCCTTATAGGGGTGGCTAGGTCCCCAATTAGGGCATACGTGGAGGCATATTCCAGGGAATATGCCTCTTCCCAAAATAGCAAACCGGCCGGGTCACTTTTCCCCAGCGTAAGCCATGTAGAGGCTACGTGAGCCACTGCGGTGCCTGCGTCATCCGACACAGGCATCATCACCCTTGTCGGCCATGCCTCGGTGGTCTTGGCCTCTGTCCGCTTCGCTCATGCTCTGCGTACAGTGGTCACCTTTTGACCAGCGAGATACCTTCCTTCTCTTGCAAGCCAGATATAACCCGGATCATGCCTGGTTAATCCGGCCACACCTGTACCTGCATACAAGTTAGATATATCCTGCCGACATATGACATAAGTCGGCTGAGACCCAGTTAGGTGGACATCCCATGGTCCGGGTTACTCCGTGATTCAGCCTTCCTTGAGGTGAGTCGGCCAGCACTTGCTTTGACCTTGCCGTACCTCGGCTAACTCGGCCTTTATACCCCGGCGTGACCCTACCCGGGGGTATCCCCCCAACATTAGTCCCCGAAGCTGGTGCGGTCTTAGCTGCCTTAGCCGCTAAGGCCACATCAGGTTCAATTTTACTGAGCCTTCTGCTCCTTTTTCCGAGTTACCTCCTATCTCGGATTGCATAGGTTTACTTTCCCTTGGCACATTCCGAGTTTTTACTCGCTGGCCGGGTTACCCCATACTCATCCGAGTCATTCTTCCTTCTCGTGTACGCTTCCCCACGTGGAGGGTAATCATTAATTTGCCTCATTTTAAGGGCCTGCGACGGTAACTGCTGATGTTATTGTCAGATATTACTGTAGCACACGTCACATCGTGCATGCCTCCTCGTTAACTGTATCACCACGTCACGTCGTGGGATCTCCTGCGCCCTGTGGCCCTTCCTGTGGCTCGCTTCTGATTGGTTGATCCGGGTCATACACGGCCACACGGTGTGGCCCATCTGCACAGCGTGATCCCACTACCCCTCTATGGCGTGGTTAAATAGGGAAGGGGCGCACCCCTTGGGTCTTTTCCCCACTCTCTTGCCCCTCTGCCTCTTCTTCTTCTTCCTCTCCAACGATAGCGCTGCCGCCACCGCACCTGCTTAGCCGCGCCGTCGCCGCACTGTTTCCTCACGCACCAGCGTCGCCGCCACTCCCGTGCATCTCCTCCGCCACGGGTCCGCGCCAGTCCAGGCCACTGCCCCCCACTGCCGCTAAGGCCAGCGAGGACAGTGACTTGGAGATGACAGAGGAGGAGCTCGCCGTCGCGGAGCAGGAAATGGAGGAGGAAGCGGGGAACGCTGACCGTGGCGCTTGGGCTGGGTCCTGGGTGTGCCAGGACGACCTCGATTGGTTTTACCGCACCCGGCGTATCCCGGAGGGCGTCATCGCCGGCCTTGCCGCCGAGGAACTTGCTCCCGCACCCAATCCGGGTGAGTTTCTTGTATTCCTCTCCCACTTCCAACGTGGGTTCAGTCTCCCTATCAGCGACTTTTTCCACGACTGGCTCAACACCTACGAGCTTCAGCCGCACCATCTTCCGGCTAACGCCATCACTTCACTCTCCGCCTTTGCTTCCACCATCGAGGGCTACACCGGACTGTGGCTGACCAAGGAGCTCTGGATCCGGTTTTTCGGTCTCCGCCGGAACGTGATTCCGAATACAGAGCTTAACTCGGAGGACAAGCAGCTCACACAGTTCGGCGTAGCTTCTATCTCGCCTTGGAAACAGTCCATATTTCCGCGAGTCACGGGGCTTGACTCCTGCAAGGGCTGGGCCCGAACCTTCTTCTATGTTAGAAACGGCACGGATGAAGATCTGATCCGGTTGCGCCCCTACGCTCCGGGTCCTCCTAATCTGGATCTGTGGGACAAGGTCCCCAAGAAGCCCATTGTCCTGGCGAACCAAGTCAATAAAAGGTTCCAGGAGTTGAAGGATCAGGGATTGCGCAACGAGGATGCAATGATTTCCTTCGTCCGCAACCGGATCTCCCCCCTCCAGAAGCGCACGCATAAACTTTGCCACATGAGCTGGCGTTGTGACCCCAACCGAACCTCCTCATTCGAGTTGAGCAACACCGAGATTTACCGCCGGGTCAAGGCCCTCTTCACCACCAACAAGAACTTCTCCGCTGAGTGGGTGTGGGGGATTGAACACTTCTGCCGAGATAGGCTTCCTCCCGCGGTAAGTCTCGTGCCCCAATCTATTTCTGAGTTAAATCATATGTCGGATTTGGTTGTAGGTTTGATCCCTTTGCTTTTTCTTTCTCTTAGATGTTTCTTCAGCAAACCCTTGAGGATGGCACCGACCCTTCTCTCAAGTGGGCGCCTAATCGAGATACCTCGGACGAGGAGGAGCCGGATCAGGAGATGTTCCTTCCGTTCCCTGATGCGACCAAGCGACACACTGGTAAATTCTCTTCCATTAGAGATTGGCCTGACGATGAAGATGATTCGGACGTTGCGGTGATGGAGGCATTTGACGCTGTCCCCCTTTCTTACGCTTTTCCGGCATCAGCTAACCCCGGTGGGCAGATCCATGAAGATCGTCCCCTTGCCACGGGTGAGCCTGTCCCGGTCGCATCGAAGAAGAGGGGGCCGCATCTGCTTCTACCTCCGGACCTTCTAAGCCCACCAAAAGGCGAAAGAAGTCCATAGACAAAGCTGCCACCAAGACCACGACTAAGGCCGTAGCCCGGAGAGCTCGCAAGCCAAAGGAGCTTTGACCTCAGATGAGTAAGTCACTTCTCCCTTTGCTATTCATTTGTTCTTCCTTTGTTATAGTTTCTCATCATTCATGATCTGATTCTGCAGGGCCACGGTGGAAGTTCCTCAAAGTGGATCCGGCATTGCCTCGCCGCTCCGACATAGCCCTTCTCCCCCTCGTGGCGACGATTCACGCCCGTTGAGCCCCATTCAGGAGGGTTCAACGGCTGCTCCAGGTTCTAGCCCACCTCGTTAAGAGGAGGGTAACCTCGGAATAGGAGGACGCAGCTCTGCCAAGGTAGCGGTTGCTCCAGCTACCGCCGAGGTATCTACCGCGCCTCCGCCATAACCAACACCAGCACCAGCATCGTCTCCAGCACCAGCAGCAACAACACAAGCAGCAGCAACAGCACCAAGTCCCTCTGCCTCGTCCGAGTCCTCCAAGACTCGGCGAGAAGGCACCATCAGCACCAATGCAAGCAATAAGGCAGCTCCTAATACATTGCAAATGTATCTATAATTTTTGATGTTCCATGCTTGGTTTTATCCACTTTCTTGTGTTTTGTTCCAACTTTGGAGTACTTTTCTTGTGATTTCTTGGACTAACCTATTAACAAGAGCCACAGTGCCAGTTGCCTGTTTTCTGCTGTTTTTGGTTCTAGGAAAGTCAGAAAATCAATATTCTCAGAATTGGACGGGACAAAAGCCAAAGTTCCTATTTTACCGAAAGACTCACAGAGCCAGAATATGAGACGGAGGAGGGCCAGGGCCTGGCCACACCCCCCCAGGCGCGGGCAAGCCCTACCCGCGCCACCAGGTGGTGTGGGCCCCCGGAACTCCACCGACCTTGCCTCCTTCGCCTATAAGAGCCTCCCGATACCAAAACCCTAAATCGTCAACCAGAAATCCACGAAAAGTTCCGCTGCGCCGCCGCCACCGAAGGGGAGATTCGGGGGACAGAAAGTCTCTGTTCCGGCACCCTGCCGGGACGAGGAAGTGCCCCCGGAGCCATCTCCATCGATCTCCACCACCATCTCCATCACCGTTGCTGATTCCCATGATGAGGAGGGAGTAGTTCTCTCTCGAGGCTAAGGGTTCTACTGGTAGCTATGTGTTCATATCTCTATCTATGCATGATCTTGTTGTGGTCATGAGCTTGTAATCTATATATCTACCTTGCTACTCAAGTGCTTTAATGAATCTCTGCTCTCCCCATGTGTGTGAAAGTGACAACGTGCTCACCATGGTGGCACTTAGGCTAGAGATTACAAATACTTGTTATGCGTTATATTTGGAGTTGGATGTCTTTATGAAATTGTGGTGTTTGTTGGACTAATCTAGTACTCAAGGTGATAGTGTGGGGTTTTCTAGATGGGAAAGACTTACTTTGAGGAGTGCCGTTATAGCCCTACCGTTGATTAGAGTGTCCAACCAGAGAGTAGTTAAGAGTAGTATCATGAAGAAGAATATATTTATATGAGAGTGTTCACTAGTGAAAGTATGATCCCTAGGCCTTGTTTCTAAGCATTGATACTTTGTTTGCTACTAGATCTGTTACATGTTTGCTTGCTTCCATCTTTATTACAGTTTGCCTTTAGTCTCTTCCACGCCATCAATCTATTTTCTCACACCGTTGTCTTATATCCATACCACTTGTATTTCACTATCTCTTCGCCGAACTAGTGCACCTATACACCTGACAAGTGTATTGGGTGTGTTGGGGACACAAGAGACTTCTTGTATCTTGATTGCAGGGTTGCTTCAGAGGGGATACCTTTGACCACTTCCTCCCCGAGTTCGATAAACCTTGGGTGCTACTGTTCTACAAACCTCTACACTTGGAGGCCCAACAACTGTCTACAAGAATAGAAGTGCGTAGACATCAAGCTATTTTCTGGCGCCGTTGCCGGGGAGGTAAGGTAAAAGGTATTCATACCGGAGGATTAAAGAAGAAGAACCTCCCACGGCAAACGCCTATTTTCTGGTGTGAGTACTCAAAGTTATTTCCTTTAGATTCTGCAATTTTGTCTTTTTGTTTCTTGTTTTCACTAGTTAGGCTTAATGGAAAACAACAACAAAATTAGAGAGCTTTATAGTATTTATCTTGATTTAGGACATGAAGTGTTCGAAGAGAAAATTAAAAAACCTTTGGAACTTTATTTGCATGCTAATAGCAATGTTGTTAGTATGAATTCTTTGGACACCATTATTGCTAATGCTATGGAAAAGCTAAGCTTGGGGAAGCTAGTTTTTATGAAAATGATCTTTTTAGTTCCCCAGCTTTGGAAGATAGCTATTCTATTGCTTATGATGATACCATACCTCTAATATATGATGATTACAATGATGATTATGATATTTTCAGTCCACCTACTATTGAGGAGGAAATTAATTATGATTACAATATGCCTCCTATATTTGATGATTATGGTGATGAAAATAATAATGATAGCTATTTTGTTGAATTTGCTCCCACTACAATCAATAAGAATGACTATGTTTATGTGGGGAGTATTAATTCTTTTATGCATGTGGCTCATGATAAGAATGTTTCTTGTGATAGTTATATTGTTACTTTTATTCATGATTCTACTGAAATTTATTATGAGAGAGGAAAACATGGTTTTATGCATCTCCATAATATTAAGTTTCCCCTCTTTATGTTGAAAGTCTTGAAGTTGCACTTGTGTTTGCATTCCTATGCTTGTTGTTTTGTGCTTTCATGACTTGTTTCTTTATAAGATTCCTATGCATAGGAAGTGGGTTAGACTTAAATGTGCTTTGAATTTGTTTCTTGATGCTCTCTTTTACTTAAATTCATATGTCTTATGTGAGCATCTTCTCAAACTATCATGCCTAACTTAAAGGCGTTAAAGAAAAGTACTTATTGGAAGATAACCCAAAAGTTTTAGATGAGTCTTGGAAGTTATTACCTCAGTAATAACCGCTCCTTATCCTTTTTATTTGCTTTTTATGCCAAGAGTAACCACTAATGAGAGTGAAGTAATGATTGGGAAAGTTGCTGTCCCGAAATAGATTTCTGTGCTTCACCGTAAAAAAACGTGAGAGAGATCTATATGTCGAATTGAGCTGTAATTTTTTGTGCTTCTGACCCAGGTTGTTATATAACTTTAGTTAGTTCAACGCTTTTTGATTTGAGCAACAGAAGGTCTTCGAAAAAATTCGTCTTTACCTGCTGGTCTGTTTTGACAGATTTCTGCCATTTTCTGCATTTGCTTCTTGTTAGTTCCTTCTTGAGCTTTTTGAGGAAAGTGCTACAGTAGCTAGTGTTCTAATGGAAGTTTATTTGGTGTTAGAACTGAACCTTAAGACTTATTTATCTTAAGTGCACTAATGTTGCTAATGAGATTGTGTGAAGTTTTGTATGAAGGAAAACTTTCAGGTGTATGGAAGGAATGAGTAATGAGATGAAGGATGGACTAAAGCTCAAGCTTGGGGATGTCACGCGTGTCACCCCAATAAATATCCAAGAAGTACAAGCGTCAAAGCTTGGGGATGCCCAAGGCATCCCCTTCTTCATTAATAAAAATTCCAGGTTTCTTCCAAACGCTTCATTTTTATTGTTTCGTGCACAGTTGTGTTTCTCTTGGAGCATCTTCTTTTTCGTTTTTGTTTTGGTTTTTAGTTTGCTTAGTTTGTTTAGTTTTCTGAATAAGTTGCTTGGACCCCTCTTTCACACTTTGGTTTGCAAATAGTTTGGTTTGGTTTGGAAAAGAGTAGGAAAGTTTATGCTTATGTGGTAAAGAGAGCTTGTTTTTGACTGTGGCTATGCTTTGTCATGCCATGCTTGATATTGTTTTGGCTTTATGCTTAGTATTCTTTGCTGTAGCATGACTTGTTATAAACACTTGAGATTGCTTAATGTGCCTTGGATGAATCATGCGTTGTTTTAGCATATTAAAGCATAGTATAGTGGTATTCTCCTTTGATGCTTTATTTGGGTTGACCTGGCGCATGCTCACACCATGTTATGACTATCTCAAGTCACCATAGCCTTTATGATCCTTTAGTTTTCAACTTGTAGTATCACTTTATGCTTTGATCAATGATGTTTTGTCGCTCTGCATGATTATGGCCATTATTGCTCTCTTAGTTTGTCGCTCCTAGTCTTTTGCTAGCCTCCACAACAAAGTATGAGTTCCACTCATGCATCCAACTCCCTAAACCAAGTTTTTCCAAAGAGTACACCATACCTACCTACTAGCTTATGCTATTCCAAGTATATTCGTGCTTTTGTTTACCTTCCACTTGTTATGAGAAAACTGGTGATTAAAGCTCTCACGAACTTGATGGCACACTTTACTTTATTGCCTCTAATAAACCAGAACCATTGGGTCCTTCTTTGTTGCGTATATGCTTGCGCTTTATAAGTTGAAATTAGCAGAACCATGTTTCATGGGGAACGCTTTCAATATTGCACTTGTACTTTGTACCCCGTTGATATTATGTTCTTTTGCTTACGGATCCCGGCGGTGTGAAATAAATGTGGAACTTGTAAGATCATGGAGTTTGTATGTGTGTTAGAGAAACGCCTGGGCCGCTAGCCTAAGCCATGCCTAATCATGGTGGAAACTTGCAGCATCACCATAATGAGCACTCTATGAAGCATCTTCAATAAAAACCTATGCAAATAGCAAATAAAAAGATCGCTAAGATGCTCATTGTCTGCTTGCCTTGTCATTTTGATTATGGGAAAGCTCCTGTATCATGTGCAAGGGGTACCCCGTTGGCGGTTCTTAATGATACACATATACTTACAATGACAAGAGCTTACTCATGAATGAAGTTGAGTAGCATGAGGATCGGTCTTCGTAAGTAAGGGACATGAGATTTCGGTTTATAACTTGTCAAGCATATCCTCTTAGTTGTGTCACTTTAACCTTAATCACCTTCAAGATGCTTATGATAGGGGCAATGAGAGCTGAAAGCTATAAGTACCATAATTTTTGGAAGCTCTTTACGAGACTTGAATCCCTACTTCATTTTACAAAAGGCCTTTCTTCCACCATTATATTGAGTCTCCACCTTCTATCTTTATGCACCTACTATGAGAGCATAGTGGCCATTCTTAGTTCTATGTGCATTGTCCCAAGACTAGTTGATTGATGCATAACTTGTTATTGCTTGTTTGAAACTATTGTATCTAGTCACTCTTATGAACTTTGAAGGTGTCCTTTGCATTTATATTTGCTACTCTATTGAGGGACAAGCTGAATACTTTTATACTATGTTTTCTTTATGTGAAACAAACAAACGTCTTGCAAAGCATTGTTATTCATGAATCTTTTGTTTGTGCCTTTTCATGTTGCATCATAGTTTCTTTGCTTATTGCTAGAACTTTGTCTTTCATGTTATGATTGAAGTATTATGATCCCAGCTCTGAATGTTTTGCAAATACTTTGATCAAATATTTGATGGTGCATGTCACCTCAAAAATTATTCTTTCTTTTTATCACTTACCTACTTGAGGATGAGCAGGAGTTAAGCTTGGGGATGTTGATACATTGCAAATGTATCTATAATTTTTGATGTTCCATGCTTGGTTTTATCCACTTTCTTGTGTTTTGTTCCAACTTTGGAGTACTTTTCTTGTGATTTCTTGGACTAACCTATTAACGAGAGCCACAGTGCCAGTTGCCTGTTTTCTGCTATTTTTGGTTCCAGGAAAGTCAAAAAATCAATATTCTCGGAATTGGACGGGACAAAAGCCAAAGTTCCTATTTTACCGGAAGACTCACGGAGCCAGAATACGAGACGGAGGAGGGCCAGGGCCTGGCCACACCCCCAGGCGCGGGCAAGCCCTACCCGCGCCACCAGGTGGTGTGGGCCCCCTGGAACTCCACCGACCTTGCCTCCTTCGCCTATAAGAGCCTCCCGATACCAAAACCCTAAATCGTCAACCCGAAATCCACGAAAAGTTCCGCTGCGCCGCCGCCATCGAAGGGGAGATTCAGGGGACAGAAAGTCTCTGTTCCGGCACCCTGCCGGGACGGGGAAGTGCCCCCGGAGCCATCTCCATCGATCTCCACCACCATCTCCATCACCGTTGATGATTCCCATGATGATGAGGGAGTAGTTCTCTCTCGAGGCTAAGGGTTCTACTGGTAGCTATGTGTTCATCTCTCTATCTATGCATGATCTTGTTGTGGTCATGAGCTTGTAATCTATAGATATACCTTGCTACTAAAGTGCTTTAATGAATCTCTGCTCTCCCCATGTGTGTGAAAGTGACAGCGTGCTCACCATGGTGGCACTTAGGCTAGAGATTACAAATAGTTGTTATGAGTTATATTTGGAGTTGGATGTCTTTATGAAATTGTGGTGTTTGTTGGACTCATCTAGTACTCAAGGTGACTGTGTGGGGTTTTCTAGATGGGAAAGACTTACTTTGAGGAGTGCTGTTATAGCCCTACCATTGATTAGGGTGTCCAACCGGAGAGTAGTTAAGAGTAGTATCATGAAGAAGAATATATTTATATGAGAGTGTTCACTAGTGAAAGTATGATCCCTAGGCCTTGTTTCTAAGCATTGATACTTTGTTTGCTACTAGATCTGTTACATGTTTGCTTGCTTCCATCTTTATTACAGTTTGCCTTTAGTCTCTTCCACGCCATCAATCTATTTTCTCACACCGTTGTCTTATATCCATACCACTCGTATTTCACTATCTCTTCGCCGAACTAGTGCACCTATACACCTGACAAGTGTATTGGGTGTGTTGGGGACACAAGAGACTTCTTGTATCTTGATTGCAGGGTTGCTTCAGAGGGGATACCTTTGACCACTTCCTCCCTGAGTTCGATAAACCTTGGGTGATCCACTTAAGGGAAAACTTGCTGCTGTTCTACAAACCTCTGCACTTGGAGGCCCAACAACTGTCTACAAGAATAGAAGTGCGTAGACATCAGCTCCCAAGGGCAAATCCGCCGCAGCAACTTCAACCTCACAGCAGCAGTCCAAGGGCAAGAAAGCTCCTGATGCCACCCGGGCAGCATCAATCGAAGCTGGACAGCATACACTTGCGTCCATGCTTCCGAAAAAGACTCCACCGATGAAGGACACCTCTGCCGAGGCAGCTGATGCACAACTCGTTTTGCATACCAGCCCCGCTGTTGCCCAGGTTGAAAGGAGGGAAGCCCATGCTAAGGGTCTAGTTGCACCCCACATGCTCAGCGGCGAACGTTATCCTCCGACCTTGATCGATTTTGTTAACAACTGGAACAAGGCGGAGTTCGTCCACAATGACGATCTCCCGGAGAAGTTCGGGCCTACCGAGTTTGCTGCACAAATGAACACCGCTGCTAAGGCAATCAACCTTGCAGGTCGGATGATGGAGGTACGTTGCTTCGCTTTTTCCTTAACATGTACTAGATATTAGTGATATAGCCATTAGTCCCCGAGCCTCCGGGGGAGTAACTTGTTACTCGGCCGGATGCTCCTTAGAGAACTAGCGTAGCTCCTTAATAACTTCGAATATGCACACACCTAGAGCCAGGTTAAGTTCCACTTGGCCCGGATCTTATATACTTCGAATATGCACACACTTAGAGCCGGGTTAAGTTCCACTTGGCCCGGATTTTGTACACTTTGAATATGCACACACCTAGAGCCGGGTTAAGTTCCACTTGGCCTGGATTTTGTACACTTCGAATATGCACACACCTAGAGCCGGGTTAAGTTCCACTTGGCCCGGATTTTTTACACTTCAAATATGCACACACCTAGAGCCGGGATGAGTTCCACTTGGCCCGGATTTTGTACACTTTGAATATGCACACACCTAGAGTCGGGTTAAGTTCCACTTGGCCTGGATTTTGTACACTTCGAATATGCACAAGACTAAGCTATCCCTTTTTACTTTTTTTAGGTGACCACCAATCGTCGGAGCGCTGAGTTTCAGCGCCTCTTGGATACTCACAAGATCCTGCGTGCGAAACATACCACGCTTCTCGCCGAATACGAGAAAAGGGGTAAGTTTTCTTCTTGGCATTTTCCATTTTTCTTCGTCTTTTTCCGTCGAACTAATCCATCATTCGGATTGCGCAGCTGGAGTGGAGGCCGAAAACACCATCATGAGGAAGAACTTGGAGCAGATAAAAGGTAAGTCAGTTTTGCTTAATCTTCCTCTGCGCTCTATCTCCTTTTCTCCTTGGCTCGGCAAATATTCATACCTTGGCTTTGCCGGGTCAACAAACTGTTTCAGCATCTCTTGAAGATAGTGTGCATGTGCCTGATATGATGCTGCATTTTCTCGAACAAGCAGGGCAGCACCAGGCCAACTCAAGAAGAAGGATGATGAGCTCGCCCTCCTCTGGACCAAAGATGAAGAAATTGCCAAGCTCAAGGCAGACATGAAAAAACTCAAGGCGCTGCACAAATCCGAACTTGATAAGGCTGGCCAGAATTTTACTGAAGAACGAGAGTGCCTCAACCTCCAAATTGCCAAGGACCAAGAACTGCTCAAGGAGGCCGACATTAAGCTTGATTCGGCAAATGCTGAGCTTGTGCAACTCCGGGAGAGGCGTGACAAGTGCACCAAGGAGCTGATCCGGATCCACAGCCATATCTCTCGTAAGTTCTTTTTCTTCAGCTGGCATGAATCTTTCTGGGTCAACCTCCTTCACTTATTTCCCTTGTCTTGTTTTTCCAGACAAATTTCCGGAGGGCAATGCCATTGCAACTACTGATGTTGCCAAGTTCCGCCAGAAGAGGGGTACTCCAATTGTTCCTGGCGCTGCAGAGATTTCCTATGACATGGAGGACTTGCTGGTCAGCTTGTCTTCACGTGTCGAAATTGTGAGGAACTACGACAAGGATATCCTGGATGTGGCAACCCGGATCTTCAATGCCTTTTGGCCTGATGAAGATACTCCGGAGGGTGCCACTGCTCTTATTGTCAAGTTAATGGAGTGCGAAACCCAACTTGATCTTTGGAGGGATACCGCTGGACGCGCCAGAGCAGAAATCATTCTCCACTACGTGCTTACGTGGTACGAGAAAATCAACCTCAATCTTCTTGAGCGGATGCGCACCGGATCACGATGGTCCAATGATCTGGATTGGATAGCTCGGCGCAAGGCTTGCGCCCATAACCTCATTCAATATGCCCCATCCATCAATGGAATGAGGGACCAAGCTTCATTGGCGCCACCGACGACGAAAATGTTGAGGATGATCCGGGTGATGATGAAGAGGACGAAGCCTCGGATGTCGAGGAAGGCAAAGATAATGCTGAAGCTGAGGCTGGAGCTACACCTGCTAGCGCCGAATTACCTCTCCCTGCTGCTCCTTGAGCAAAAACACTTTGAAGTTTATCAGATCCCCGCTATGCCGGGTGCAATTGTATTAAGCACACAAGTTATATATTTCTACTAAGTTTTTGTGCCGGATTAACTTGGGCGTAGTCCCCGAGTTTCATTTTCTTGTTTCTCCAATTTCTTGGCCCGGCTCGTGTCTACCTTGGTTCGGTTTTATGACTTCGAGTCCGAGTTTCAAAAATTGACTTAACAATACTTTGAAACTTTAGGATTAGCTCAAAATAACCGAGCATAGTAAATATAAAGTAAGCATAAGGTTAGTCCGAATAACAAACGTCGGCTTGATTAAGTTCCTTTCCTTAGTCATTTTTCATGTGCTACGCAATTCCAAACTTGTTCTCTTGCTTTCCATGAAGCCAAATCTTGTTGGAAAACAACAAGTCGAAGAGTTAGGTTTTTGGTGCTCACACACTACTAATCCGCCTTAGGTAGAAGCAACTTACACCAGCTAACATATAAATAATAAGTACAGAAGGCAACAAATATTATTAAGGCAGTCCCCGAGTTACTGCTCGAGGTGCCAACATTTCATTGATAAGCTCATTACCAGCATACATACCGACATATGAGAGACTCGGATACATACACTTCTTTGCTAAGTGTAGAATGGACAGAGTAGAGCTACATTCCATGGACGCTTAGATTCCTCGCCGGACCTGTCCGCCTTGTTCTTCTCCTATGGTTTTGCATCGATAAGATAATAAGAGTCATTGTGCAATGCTTTGCTCATAATGAAAGGCCCTTCCCATGGGGGGGATAACTTGTGCATGCCAGCAGTACGTTGTACCAACCGGAGTACCAGATCACCTTCTTGGAAGATTCGGGGGTTTACTTTCCGGCCATGATAGCGTCGGAGATTTTGCTGATATATGGTGGATCTGGACAATGCCAATTCTCTCGCTTCTTCCAGCAGATCAACATCATTTTGCCGGGCTTCTTGCACTTCGGCTTCTGTGTATTGGGTGACCCTAGGCGAGTCATGCTCTATGTCGGCTGGTAATACAGCTTCTGCCCCATATACCAGAAAAAATGGCGTATAGCCTGTTGATCGATTCGGAGTTGTTCTTAAACTCCACAGTACTGCTGGTAGTTCTTCTATCCAGCACCCTGCTGATCTTTGTAGCGGCTCAATGAGCCAGGGTTTATCCCGGATAATACCAATCTGTTGGATCTTTCCACTTGTTTGTTCGATGCAGGGTGAGCTACCGAGGCTACGTCTAGCCAGATCTTCTTATCTCGGCAGAATCGCGTGAATGCTCCTTCAGCAAAATTTGTGCCATTATCTGTTATGATACTGTGAAGATAACCGTATCTCAAGATGATATCTTTGAGGAATGTCACGGCGGTAGCTCCATCACATTTTCTTATTGGCTTCACCTCAATCCACTTTGTGAACTTGTCAACCATGACCAAGATGTGGGTCATATTCCCTCTTGCTGGTTTGAAGGGGCCAACCATATCCAAACACCATACGGCAAATGGCCAGGTTATTGGTATGGTCTTAAGCTCCGACATTGGCATATGTGTCTTGGTGGCATATCTTTGACAGCCATTGCACTTTCTTACCAGATCTTCTGCTTGTTCCAAGGCACTTGGCCAGTAGAACCCATGACGGAAAGCTTTTGCTACCAAGGCTCTGGACAAGGCATGATGCCCACATTCCCCTTGATGTATATCTCGAAGGATGTCGAGCCCTTCTTCTGGGTCAACACATCGCTGGAGAACGTTTGTCACACTCCTTTTGTATAGCTCGGAGTTGATGATCGTGTATGCTTTTGCTCTCCTCTGAGTTTTCCTGGAAAGCACCTCCTCAGCAGGTAGAGTTCCATCTTTCAGGAATTAAAATATGGGCTCAGTGCCCAAGCTGGTATAGCTCGCACTGGGAACACATCCTCATCAATTTCCATCTGATCCACTGGCATAACCTCAGCCGGATCACGCTGCGCAGTCCCCGAGTTTGCCGAGGCAGTCCCCGGGTTTTGCGAACCACTTCCCACGACAATGTCCATGGGCACAGCCTTTGATTCCGGATTCGCCGGGATATAAATTGACTCGGATTCTGGGGATGGCCGGATAGAGGGTTTTCTGAGGTGCTCTAGCGCTACACCTGGCGGGATTGCTTGCCGGGTTGATCCGAGCTTCAACAATACGTCGGTAGCTTCATTTTCCACCCGAGGTATATGATGAAATTCGCATCCCTCAAAATACCCTGATATCTTGTGCACATGAAATCTGTACAATGCCATATTTGCATCCAAAGCATCCCATTGTCCGGAGACTTGCTGGACTACGAGATCCGAGTCACCGAAGCATTGGATCCGACGTATTCCAATTTCCTTTGCCACTTTGAGCCCATGCACAAGTGCCTCATATTCTACAACATTGTTTGATGCTGTGAAGTGGATTTGCAGCACATATTTCAGCTGGTCCTTCCTGGGCGAGGTAAGCACAACTCCGGCGCCTAATCCGGTTTTTGTTTTTGACCCGTCAAAGTGCATTCTCCAGTAGTTTGGATCTGGCAATGGTGGCTCATATTGCACCTCGGCCCAATCCACAAAAAAGTTAGCCACAGCCTGTGACTTGATTGCTTCTCTTCTGTCATATTGTGGCGCATAAGGTGCTAGCTCAATTGCCCATTTTGCAATCCTGCCACTTGCATCCTTGTTGCTCATTATCTCGGATATGGGAGCTTCACATATTACTTTGATGGGGTGCTCTTCAAAATAGTGCTTCAGCTTCTTAGCCGCCATATACACACCATATGCCATCTTCTGATAACGAGGATAGTTTTGTTTCGAGGCTAATAATACCTTGCTCAGATAATATACTGGCCTTTGCACTGACTTACCCTCTTCATCGCGCTCTACCACAATTACTACACTTACAACTCGGTTGGTTGCGGCTATATAGAGCAACATTGGCTCCTTTATAGTGGAGAGGCTAACACTGGTGCAGTGGCTAACATCTTCTTTAGTTGGATAAAGGCTTCATTGGCCTGCGGCATCCAAATGAACTTGTCTGACTTTTTCATGAGTTGATAGAGAGGCAGTGCCTTTTCTCCCAACTGACATACAAACCGACTTAAGGATGCCAGACAACCAGTGAACTTCTAGACATTGTTAAGGCACTTCGGCAGTTCCATTCTCTCTATAGCCTGGATTTTAGTTGGATTAACTTCGATACCTCGGCTGGAGACAAGAAATCCGAGTAATTTCCTAGCCGGGACACCGAAGGTACATTTCTCCGGATTAAGCTTCATTCGGAACCTCCTTAGGTTCACGAATGTCTGCCTGATATCGTCAAGGAGCGTTTTGCTTTCCTTGGTCTTGATAACAACATCATCCACATATACCTGCACATTTTGACCAATTTGGTTGTGTAAACATTTCTGCATACATCTTTGGTATGTTGCCCCTGCATTACGTAAACCAAAAGGCATGGTGCGATAGCAATAAGCCCCATACGGGGTGATAAACACAGTCTTTATTTGATCACTTGGGTTCAGAGGTATCTGATGGAAACCAGAATATGCATCAATGAATGACAACAGTTCACACCCAGCAGTGGAATCTATGACCTGGTCTATCCTCGGCAGTGGGAATGGATCTTTCGGACACGCCTTATTTAGGTTCGTGTAATCGATACACATACGCCAAACCACTGCCACATTCGGATCGTCCTTCTTCTTCTCCACTAGCACCGGATTAGACAGCCAATCCAGATAAAGCACTTCCATGATAAATCCTGCTGCTAGCAGCCGAGCTATCTCATCTCCTATGACCTTTCTCCTGTCTTCGGCGAAGCGACGGAGAGGTTGCTTCACCGGCTTTGCTCCGGGTCTCACATTCAAAGAGTGCTTGGCCAACTCCCTCGGAACACCTTGCAAGTCCTATGTGGACCAAGCAAAAATATCCCGATTCTCACAGAGGAAGTTGACGAGCTTGCTTTCCTATTTGTCATTTAACCCGGCACCAATTGTTACGGTGCGCTCTGGGAACATATTGTCAACAGGTACTTTCTTGGTATCCTTTGTCGCTTAAAATGATACACTTCCATGCGGGTTACTCAGTGCCGGCATATATTGCTGCGCGGACTGAGCCAATGCTGCCACCTCTTGGATCTTTCTCTTCTCTTGCGCAATCACGAGTGACTCGGCCAGGTTAGACCCGGCTGACGTGCACTCAATGGAACGTCGGAAATCACCAGTTATGGTAATCACGCCATTTGGCCTGGGAAGCTTCATCTTTAAGTAACTGATATGTGTACTTGCCATGAACTTGTTCAGAGCTGGCCTGCCGAGTAACGCGTGATATGCGCTCTCCAAATTTACAACCTCGAATTCCAAATTCTCAGTCCGACAGTTATCTCTCGTGCCGAACAACACGTCAACTCGGACCTTGCCAATGGGATCACAAGAAATGCCTGACACAATGCCATGGAAAGTTGTCCTCGTAGCTTGGAGCATGTTCTCCGAGATACCCAACTTGCGCATCGTGTCCAAGTACATGATATTTATGCTGCTGCCATTGTCAATCAGCACCTTTGAGAACCTCACATTGATGTTTGGCCCAATGAATGTTGGGTCCAACACTAGCACATACAAACCAGGACTTGGCATAAGCTTGGGATGATCTTTGATGCTCCAGGTAATTTCCTGGTCCGACCAAGGCATATACCTCGTCACTGCTGGCATTACCGCATTAACTTCCATGTGTCGGCACTGCAAGCTCTTTCTGTCTGTCTCCTCTGTGGTGAACACACAGTAACTCTGATGATGCTCTCTGTACTCATTTCTCCCCTCATTTCCGAGGTACCTTTGATCTGGTTGATGCTGGTCTTCCACTTGATGCACTGCATCCCTTCTCTCATGGTTTTCATACCTCGGCGGAGGGGGAGGCAACATTAACTGTTGCGTGTTCGCTCAGGAGAGCAATTGTTGCCAGGGTAACTCCTGCCGAGGTTGATCATTCTGAGGTGCCTGAGCATTCCCTGAACCACCTTGTTCTATCTTTCGCATCCACTCACACTGGCTGGTTGTGTGACCCGCCGGGTTACTCGGATTTGGCGTGTGAAATTTACACGGCTGATCCAGCATGGCCTCATAAGTATACCTCGGACGGTCCTTCTTTTCTTGCCATTGTTTCTTCTGTTTAGGCGTCCAAGTTTTCTTGCCGTCATTTCTTGGAGTCCATTGCTGCCCTCGAGTTTTCTGAAGTTGGCTACTTCCCGCTCTGGGTTGATCTTGATTCACAGCAGCAACTTGTTGCGAACTGTACCGGTAATCCGGTCTATCATCTCTTCTTTTACCCCGGTAATCATTCCTCCGGGATGATCCGGCTCCATCTCGCTGGTAGTACTCCTCGTTTGACTCGTTTGACATGAGTTTAGGCTGAGTCGGATCACCCAAGGCATATGAACCAGCAATCTGGATCGTTTCTGCCAAAGTAGTTAGCATATCTCTTTGCAACCTTTGCCATAGCATGCTGGCATATCTGCACCCCTGAGCAAACCAAGCTATGGCCTGTGACTCAATTACGCCCTCACACGAGTTTCGCACAGTGTGCCAACGGGTTAAGAACTCCCGGTCTGTCTCATTCGGTCTCTGTTTGCACATTGCTAGGGTATGTGGCCTGTTGGGCCTCTGATAAGTGCTTGAGAAATTGCTAACAAACATTTTCTCAAAATCGATCCAATAGTTAATACTTCCGGGCAGCAAATTGTTTACCCATACCCTCGCTGGCCCCTCCAGCATCTGGGGTACATATCTCACAGCCCATCTCAAGTTATCTGTGGAAATTTTACTGATGTTGCATAGTTAATCAACCAATCCTCCAGCTTTGTGCTGCCATCATATGTCTTAGTGCCTCTAGGTAACTGAAAGTTAGGTACCGGAGGTTCCTTCATGATCCGGGGCCCAAAACACGCTGGACCCGGAGGACCTTGACATTCAATTTGCTCCGACCTATATAGCCGATCCAATGTTAGCCTGGCGTCGTCAGGCATCAAGTTCCTGCTTCCCAATCTTGACCCTATCATGTGATAGTCCAGCCTGGGATACCCACCGTTCACCATTTCCGAATCACCATCATTGTATCTATCATGCTCCTGTGGAGCTGCTCTGTGTTGCATACCTTGGCCGGCACTGCGCTCTTGCCGTGGTAGATTCCGCTGCTGCGATTGCCCTGCACCTGCCGAATTGCACTGTCCGGCATTGCCGTTCACAGCGTTCCCTTGACCGGCATTGCCTTGGTCGCGGTTACCTCGGCCAGCTTCACCTCGGCTCACACTTCGTTGATCCTCATTTCTCTGCACTTCTTTTCCTTTCTCTGCCCTTGTCGGGTCATACAGGACTATTTGTTTGTTCCTCCTGGCCGAGGTTACTACCTCTTCTCTCCTAGGACCACCATGAGGAGATGATGCAGCTCTAGCGGATTTCTCCGGGTTACCCACCACCGAATGAACGATCTTGGAGGCCCCAGCTCTCTCTAGATTAGCCCTGAGCAATTCCTCATTTTGCCTGTTCGCGATCCGAACCAACTCATTGACCCTATCTTGTTGTCTCTGACGGGCCGTCAGACCTTCCAACTCGGATGCAGCTGCATCTGCTGCCCTGAGGTTCTTTGTCGGGGTACTATACTTCGGCAGCCCCACGGACAGACAGTTTTCTGATTCCTCAATCCTAGTATCACCCTCTTTGTTCATTTCACTCATGAGGTTTCTCCCCTTCACTTTTACAGCATCTACCTTATTTGCCTTCGCGTACTCACACAGTGTCATGTTCAACGACTGCTGAGCCACGGCTATCTTTTTCACACCCTCTAGTATTTTTGCCTAGTCTCCTCTAGCTCGGCCTATGCCTGAGCCGGATCTACTACTGCTGCTACTAGATTTGCCAAGCTATCCATCGCCTGCTGCAGCACATTCTCTGGCCTCTCTAGAGGAGGACCCCTACTTTTCCTCGGTGCCTTGGGTGTTACCTCCAGATCTGGTGCTGGCTCCTTGCTCGCGCCAGCGCCAGGCGCAGTCATCATCACCTCGGCGTGGTCCGGGGAGCGAGTGATACGCGCCCCGCGAGCCGCGCTAAGGGGTGGCTCGCCTCCTTCGACGATGTGCCACGGGTGAACACACAACACATTGACAGCGACGTAGATCTTGTGCATGCCGAGCTTGACGAAGAGGCCGTTGTGCGGAAGAGGACGCTTGCCGAAGCAGCCAGCGTTGTCGCTGACGAAATCCAGCACTCCAAAACGCTGAACGAGCCCGGAGACGACGTGTTCACTGGTGCTGATGAAGTTTCCCGTCTGGATCTTCACTCCTGCTAGCACTGCTAGCCCCACGGTGGGCGCCAACTGTCGTGGTGGTGTCACGGCAGATGCTATGGATAGGCTAAAGGTAGGGACAAGATGCACTAGAGGAATCCAGGGAGGGATAGTGTAGTGATTCTACACACAGAAGCTTTGTATTGTTCAACGAGATTCCAAGGTTACAAGTGCTCCTTGAGCTGTATTGGGGAGAGGAGGAAGAAGGAACTCTCTTACTCTCACTACTAGCTAGCTCTAAGGAAACTAGCACCGAACAAGTAAAGACCAACCCACTAGAGCTCAACCCTTTCTACAAAGGGCCTAGCCCTCCTTATATAGGGGTGGCTAGGTCCCCAATTAGGGCATACGTGGAGGCATATTCCAGGGAATATGCCTCTTCCCAAAATAGCAAACCAACCGGGTCACTTTTCCCCAGCGTAAGCCATGTAGAGGCTACGTGAGCCTCTGCGGCGCCTGCGTCATCCGACATAGGCATCGTTACCCTTGTCGGCCACGCCTCGGTGGTCCTGGCCTCTGTCCGCTTCGCTCACGCTCTGCATACAGTGGTCACCTTTTGACCAGCGAGATACCTTCCTTCTCTTGCAAGCCAGATATAACCCGGATCATGCCTGGTTAATCCGGCCACACCTGTACCTGCATACAAGTTAGATATATCCTGCCGACATATGACATAAGTTAGCTAGACCTAGTTAGGTGGACATCCCCTGGTCTGGGTTACTCCGTGATTCGGCCTGCCTTGAGGTGACTCAGCCAGCACTTGCTTTGACCTTGCCGTACCTCGGCTAACTCGGCCTTTATACCCCGGTGTGACCCTACCCGGGGGTATCCCCCCAATAGTTAGAATGAGGCATATCCCAATTGGAGGGTAGTTTCTCCTTGGGCATATTCTAGAATTGATGCTCATGGATAAGGGTATGGAAGGGATTCTTGGTGCATGGAGAAGGTGACCGCGAAGCCAAGCGATGACGCAGAGTCTTCCCTCCAGTGGACATCTGTGCAGTCCTTTTAAACCTGGCAGGGTTTGCCACCACTCCAATGCTTGCAATGGTGGTGCTGGTGTGCGGATGTTGGTCTTCCTTTGCCTCCTCTTCAACTTCACTATCGCTCTCCTCCTCCTCCTGCTCAGAGTCTTGGAGATCTTCCTCCATAGGCTCCTTGCCCTTATCATTGGCAGAGACTATTGTGCTTCTAAACTTTAAGAATAGTTCCTGGCAGAAACAGATCGAAACGAAAACACGACGAGAACACGATATAGGATCCTCGGGGGATCCAGGGGATTATATATTACGAATTTTTACAACATAAGGAAGGTACTGGGAGAAAACGGGTCGGAGACGGACTCCGGGGCGGCCACCCCACCTGGTGGCGTGGCCAGGGGGCGCGCTAGGGGGTGGTGTGAGCCACCCTGGCTTCGTTTCCGTCCCTCTTTCGCTTCGTTGCTTTCCTTGTTAGATAAAAACTGCAAAAATATAACTGGACAGATTTTTCATGGACTTTTCCTTACCAGAACTATTACCTATTCGAAAACGGACTCTGTAGGAAGCCCACCGAAGCTTCTTTAGGCTCGTTTGGGATTAAAGCTCCGTCCGAGTCTTCCTCGTAATCCTCGGGAACCACTTCCCCCGTTGGAGGATCTTTTGCCGGGGTCTTATTCTTCTTATTCTTCTTATTCTTCTTCTTTGCCTTCTTGGCAGCGCCGGTAGCAAAGATGGCTTTGGGTCCGTTTTCCGAAGTCAAGCTCTGAGCGGTACTTTCAGACATCTAGACGTTAGGATTATCTCTGAGATCCATGTCATCCTGTGCTTTGGGAGAGTTTTCTCCGGATCCTTCATCCATGGCTTCTCCTTCTTATGCATTTTTTGAGCTTAAACTCCTCTTCATATTCCATGGAGAACTTTCGGAAATCTTCCGACGTCATCAAGTCATCCGAAGATGCGGGTAAGTTGGTGTTTGTTTCGATCGCCTCTAGCACCGAGTCCTCGTTGTCTCCATGATTGACAGAGCCAGATCCAGATCCAACATATCCGACAAAGTGCGACGTGTGGGTCCTGAGGTAGTTGCGGATTTCCTCGTGGGCTTCCTCAAAAATCCTGATGGTCTCGAGAACTTCATCCACGTTTTCTCCTTGTAGCATCATGCGCCTCATCGTATGCCTCATGAAGGGTTGGTCTGTTCTGGTCTTAGCAGAGCTAGAACCAAGGTTGTTGTCCTGCTCCTCCTGGATTTCGACCTCGGCGGGCAGATCGATCTAGGATTCGGCCTTGCTAGGGAGATCCACTCCAGATTCGACTTGAGCCGCAGGATCTGCTTCAGGTTCGGCTTTCTCGACTATCTCCACAACGGGTGCGGGCTGGGTGGGATTAGGGTTCTCCGAGATCCAGAACTCTACCGCCTCCGCGGACAAAGTGGACCTAGAGATTTCTTCTGCCTCTATCGTCACCGCTGGGATGGGTGGGACAGGTTCAGCAAAACCGATGTACACATCGATCTTGCCAAAAGACATGATAGTGTAAGTAGTCACGGCCTCCCTAGCCGGAATCCAAGTCTCGTCAAGAACGATGAGAGGGACGTCACTAGTGTAGAGGACGCGACCGACGGTGATGGTTTCATTGATTCCGATTCTTGCAGATTCCGCTCGGAATGCAGATCCGAAGCTCACTTGCCCCATGGTGGGCGCCAACTTTTGTCGGATTGATGACAAGTATGCCATGAGGGGGGTCCTCGAGGCGTGTGGAAGAGAGGGATGTGAGACGTACGGTGTTCCGGGATGGTGAGCACACAAGTTTTCCCAGGTTCGAATCCACCGGCTTTGGACGGATCCTACACCTGCTAGCAATCCAGTAATATGGCAGAGCCAGAATATGGGTTACAAGGGTTTCACCTGTGCGAGTTGAGATTGAAGGTTGTCAGGTGGTGCCCTAAAGGCTCTCCCTAGGACAGCTTATATAGATATCTGGCCTAGGGTTTACAGGAGAGACCTATCCGGCTATGACTAAGAGTTGGTTATGGAGTACATCTTGAACTACAAGTAACACTATGGGCCTATGTCGGTAAGTCATCTGGGCCTTCCCGTAGCCGGACTGGACTCCATCTCTTCTCCCTGACTGGGCCGCCCGTGAAGCAATGCTCTAACCCAAAGCAGGCCACCTGGTCAGTGAGGCACCGTGAGGATACCCGGAAAGTATATCCCCAATAGTGACATCCTTCGGTTCAAAAACACTCCGGACATGATCGAGATTACTCTCATCAATGATCAACAAAGGGACCTGGATGGCCATGTGACCCCCGTGCATTTCACGAATATAATCGCTCAAACGTGAGATAGTCGTTTCATGTTCCCTTTGTCATTTGATACCTAATTCATTCGAGACTTGATCTTCGGTATCCCCATACCTTAGTTAGGTCTCGTTACCAATGAACTTGTTTACTCGTTCCCATGTCATTGCATTCCGTGACCAAGTCACATGCTTGCAAGCTTCATTAATGCAACGTCACCGAGATGGCCACATGTATCTATCCGTTACATGGATTAGACAAATCATGGTCTTAAGATGTACTCCTCTACCCATCCCTTTGGAAAACCTGAGTGGCACCTTTTTGATCACCCTTTTACGAGGGCATGTTCATCTGCGGTACCAAAGTTCGCAGGCCAGCGCATGGTGGTACCTAAGTTGCCTGAAATTGCCGCGTTTCAAAAAGTTGGGCCGCCAATTACTGAGAGGGGACATTTCGAGGCAAACTCATCTCACCCCTGCCAAATTCAAACATTCCGCTAAACTGCCACGTGAAGTAGATGGTCGGGGCCCCCATGTCGGTCATCTGTCCGTGACGCGAGCACCAACGGAGCAACCTCTTAGGCAAATCAAGTAGCTAAGTGGATTGGATGCGTTGACCAATTTCACAAATCCATTCCCACCTTTCCCCTAGCACCGACGGCGTCGGAATCCACCCTCTAGGCAGGACGATCCCTTCGAACATTTGACTTCCGGCACCAAGTTGCTGCGTCCAGTTGCTGCGCCTAGTCGCTGACCCCGAGCTCCAATGGCGCATGCCGTAGCCGCCGTTGCGAGGCTCTAGCCCGCCTCCGCTGCCGACGAGCTGAGCAGTTTGGAGCATGGCAGATCCTACTATCAAGGAAGAAGAAGTTCTGGCTACAAGCAGGTGAGCTACCCTTCTCTTTGTTATTCGCACTAATTATAACTGCTAGCTGGCTACTGAACCTCAGATTGTTTGTTAGCCCAACGCTGACAAACATATTTTGTCCACAGTTTTCTGTCAAGTGGGATCTGCACGGACCCCCTTACCTGGTTACGGTAGTCCTCTACAAGTACGACTCTAAGGGAAAGTGGTATGGACACCATTGTTTCACAATGGAAGAAGCACCTGCGTAGATCTGCACTATATCTGGTATGGTTGCTGCTCTACGTAATCATGTTGAATTATGGCCGAAGTAGGCTGCAAAGTTCAGCTTCATGGATGAACGTGGCATCATGGTTCCTATAACGTGTGATAGTCAGCTAATTGGGTTGATGAAAAGGTATGCTTCGGCTGCCATGTTTGAGCTGAAATGTGATGTACTAGATATGGAAGCTGCTGCAACTAGGAGTCGCCCTTCTATTCTTGGACAGGGTGGTTGCTCGAACCCAATTAGCTCCTGGTAAGCAAAGGTCTCTTGGGGTTCGCATGTTTGTGCTGAATTGTAACTTTTGTTTTATTTACTCTGTAGATATTGGGCAGTTATGCAACAGTCTTGTTTCTTTGACAGGAAGCGCCGCAAGGTTAGAAACATGACTGCCGGGTTTTTTGCTGCCCGAAGAAATTAAAAACGAGTGGGAAGATGATGCTGGACACGATTCTAGTGCCCATTGTCCCGGCGATGCAGAGTACGTGAAGCTAAGAAAATTGGCACCGAGGAAGATGAAGAAGGCAAGAAATGAAGAAGCCAGTGGACGTGAAGGCTTGGCACCCAGGCTGCAGAAGAAGGTTGCTGGCAATGAAGATGCATAGTAATGTGTTGAACTTGAACCTATATATGTAATTCTGTTAAATTCTGGAGCTCTGTGTGTGGCATGTTGCTGGGCGAAACAATCTACCCATGTTCTCTGAGTAAAATGTACCACGACTTAGGGTTTGGAAACGCCTGAGTCAGTAGTTGAATCCGAAATTTTGATTGTGCCACTAGTATCTGAAAACACGCAGCACCGGTTCCATAATTGCTGAGGGGCAGGAGGTCTCCAAATATGACGGAATGTAAGTGGCACAGAAATAAATTATTTAAGCTGCCACACTCCACGAAGCAGCAACTTATTTCAGATGCTGCACAACGACGTGGCAACAAAAACAACAATGTTCTTACCGATAATGCCCAAATGAGGAGGAAATTGGTACCACTTTCTGGCCTAATCTTGAGCCCGTCTATCTCACCGCCTCTCTGCTCCTGCATCCCCTGCATCTGGCGAAGCTCTCGGATCTCCAGTAACCGGGTGTACATGCTTCCACTTTATAAAATGTGGTTGTGCCATTTTCATGCGACCAAATCCACGTAGATTACATTTAAACAAACCACCAATGTCAGAATACACTAGTAGAAAAGGGGTCTTTGGTCCACGGTCACGTTCCCAATCCGGGACAGAGATCTAAATCGAGACAGAAATTGATCTAAATCACAAATTCTTCCACAAATTAATCGAGACAGAGATCTAAATCGAGGCATTTCATTAATTCAACCACAAATTCTTCTAAACAAAGGTGCGATTTCACATCCTACATTAATTCAACCACTAGTCAACAATTTCACTTCCGCTGCGCCGGCTTCCTCCTCGTCGTCGGACAGAACCTCCACGATTTCCACATTGTTCGCGAGACGGAGCACCTCTTCGCGGTGAGCGGCGGCGATGACGGTGTACTTGGTCTGTCCAGGGACGGACCAGAACCTCTCCCGCCCTTTTCGGTTGCGGAGATCCCGGTGCACCACGCGCCCGTAAACGATGCGGTTGCCAATCTTGGCCTTCCGCTCCTTCTTGAACAGCGCCGGCCAGTACGGGCTGGCCGCCGCATACCGGGGCAGCGCCCTCTTCCACGCGGGTATCTGGCGGTGGCGCGCCGCGATTTCGCTCTCCATCACGGCTACGCCGGGGACGAGGAGCGGAGCCACCGGCACCCCCGCATAGCTGATACGCCATCCGTGGGGCACTGTCACGGCCGGCAGCACGAGGATGTCGAAGTGCGCGAACATCACCGCCTCATAGAAGTTCAGCAAGGGCATCTCCATGGCGGCGCGGTGGAGATTGGAGAGGGAGCGAGGGAATGGACGACGAAGCAACGACGCGGTGGAGATTGGAGAGGGCGAGGGGATGGATGACGAAGCGCCGCGATGTGGCGCCTTCTATTTGTACACGAGGACGACGAAGCAATGGGCGGAATATTCAAGGGGCATTGATCAGACACAAGGAAGTAATGTCGGGTTAAGAAGATTAACGGGCGACCAAATTTTTTCCTCCCAGGACTCCAGGGACAATAGTTCAGACCGCTAGGTGAACAAGTACAACTATTACAACTTAAAAAAGGCACGGAGCTCAAGCTAAATAGAACTAGTTATCACACATCTCCTTGATCTTCCTAGTCTTAGCCCGATGCGCATCTTCCTGCGAGAGCAAGGATCGAATCGTCTGCTCCTTCCTTTTAGCATCTTCCTTGCACAACTTCCATTATTTCTCTACATTTTTCCTCATGCACTTGTCAATACTCGTAGTTGTGAACTGCAGGACTTTGGCCTGGTGAAGATCCTTCCTTGCTTGAGTCAGTTCTTGCTCTGCTTTAGCCTTTAGGGCCAACGCCGCGTCCCTCTCCTTCTCGACTTTGCTAACCTTGTCTTCCACCCACCTGAGATCTCACTTATGCTTGGTCATGTCAACTGGTTCCCATAGCTTCATCTCAACACCGTCAAGAAGTAAGCTGAATGCGGATTCTTTCAACTCAACAGTCATTTCCCATAGTTTGTCTAGCGTTTTCTGCATCGATTTGGGCCACTCTGGATCTACCCATTTGACAACACCGCAACTTCCGCCTCGCATCATTGCACGATGTTCTTGACACCGTAGAAACCTCCTACCTGTGTTTCGGCCTTCGAATGCTACAAATTTAGCGGGCACATATCCATGTTTACATACTAGAGAACTGTCTTCATTCGCTAAACCGTGATAGTCGGCATCATACATCATCTGGTTGGCCTAACACATCATACGCGCATGAGTAAACGGAGTAGATCTGGCTCAAAAAACAGATAACTAGCCACAGATGATAGAGATAGAGATGATACGACTCACATCGAAATCACCGTCCCTGTCGTCATGACACGTTTGCTCGTCGTCTCCCCTTGAACACATGGCGAGAGGGGAGGGGGGTGGCTGCCGGAGAGGGGGTTGGGATGGAGGCGCCGTTGGCTTGCGGCTACGGCGGGATGGGAGTGAAGTGGGGAAAGTGGCTTCGAGGGGAAGGAGGAGAAGTACGGGGAGGAAGAGAAGTAATGGGGACGTGCCACTGGGATATGGCCCACTCAACTCATGAGTCGTGAGACTCGCAACAGGGGAGCCCCCGGTGTTGCCAGTTTGTCTAGAGCAAGTGTGGCCAATCATGCCAAAAAACAGACTACTCGCAGATCGATCTCACAAAAACCATCCTAATCGTCCAAGCGCCCCGATCGAACGGTATGTAACAATCGTCAAGCAGAACAACTGTGTTAGGGCGTGCCTTCTAGAAGACTCGGTCTAACGCTAAGGTTAGGGCTCTCCTAAGGTTAATTAGGATCCATATGTGGTTTATGAAAAGAACACGCATCCAATGACACTGGTGGATCCTTATGTGGTTTGTGAGAAGAACACACATGCAATCACACTGGGTGGATCCGTATGTGGTTTATGAGAGGAACACACATGCAATGACACTGGTGATATGTGGTTTGTGAAAAGAATACACATGCAATGACACTAGGTGTGGTTCATGAGAAGAACACATATGCAATGACACTGGTGTATCCTTATGTGGTTTGTGAGAATAACAGACATGCAATGACTCTAGCTGTGGTTCATGAGAAGAACACACATTCAATGACACTCGTGTATCCACGTGTGGTTTATAAGAGGAACAGACATGCAATGACACTGGGTGTGGTTCATGAAAAGAACAGACATGCAATGACACTGGTGGATCCATGTGTGGTTTGTGAGAAGAACAGACATGCAATCACACTTGGTGGATCCATGTGTGGTTCATGAGAAAAACACACATGCAATGACACTAGTGGATCCATGTGTAGTCTGTGAGAGGATCACACATCCAATGACACTAGGTGTGGTTAATGAGAAGAACACACATGTAATGACACTGGTGATATGTGGTTTGTGAAAAGAACAGACATGCAATGACTCTAACTGTGGTTAATGAAAAGAGCAGACATGCAATGACACTGGTGGATCCATGTGTGGTTAATGAGAAGAACACACATGCAATGACACTGGGTGTGGTTCATGATGGGGTTTGTGAGAAGAACACACATGCAATGACTCTAGCTGTGGTTCATGAGAAGAACACACATGCAATGACACCGGTGGATCCTTATGTGGTCTGTGAGTGGAACACACGTCCAATGACACTGGGTGTGGTTCATGAAAAGAACACACATCCAATGACACTGCTGGATCCTTATGTGGTTCATGAAAAGAACACACATGCAATGACACTGTTGGATCCTTATGTGGTTCATGAGAAGAACACACATCCAATGACACTGGTGGATCCATGTGTGGTTTGTGAGAGGATCACACATGCAATGACTCTAACTGTGGTTCATGAAAAGAGCAGACAAGCAATGACACTGGTGGATCCATATGTGGTCTGTGGGAGGAACACACATCCAATGACACTGGTGGATCCATATGTGGTTTGTGAGAATAACACACATGCAATGACACTGGTGGATCCATGTGTGGTTTATGAGAGGAACACACATGCAATGACACTGGTGATATGTGGATTGTGAAAATAACCGACATGCAATGACACTAGGTGTGGTTCATGAGAAGAACACATATGCAATGACACTGGTGTATCGTTATGTGGTTTGTGAGAATAACAGACATGCAAGGACTCTAGCTGTGGTTCATGAGAAGAACACACATGCAATGACACTGGTGTATCCATGTGTGGTTTATGAGAGGAACATACATGCAATGACTGTGGGTGGTTTTCATGAAAAGAACAGACATGCAATGACACTGGTGGATCCATGTGTGGTTTGTGAGAAGAACAAACATGCAATGACACTGGTGGATCCATGTGTGGTTCATGAGAAGAACAGACATGCAATGACTCTAACTCTGGTTAGTGAAAAGAGCAGACATGCAATGACACTGGTGGATCCATGTGTGGTTAATGAGAAGAACACACATGCAATGACACTGGGTATGGTTCATGATGTGGTTTGTGAGAAGAACACATATGCAATGACTCTAGCTGTGGTTCATGAGAAGAACACACATCCAATGACACCATTGGATCCTTATGTGGTTTGTGAGAAGAACACACATGCAATGACACTGGTGATATGTGGTCTGTGAAAAGAACACACATGCAATGACACGGGTGGATCCATATGTGGTTTGTGAGAAGGACAGACATGCAACGACACTGGGTGGATCCATGTGTGGTCTGTGGGAAGAACACACATGCAATGACACTGGAGATATGTGGTTTGTGAAAAGAATAGACATCCAATGACTCTAACTGTGGTTAATGAAAAGAGCAGACATGCAATGACACTGATGGATCCATGTGTGGTTAATGAGAAGAACACACATGCAATGACACTGGGTGTGGTTAATGAGAAGAACACACATCCAATGACACTGGTGGATCCATGTGTGGTCTATGAGAGGATCACACATGCAATGACTCTAACTGTGGTTCATGAAAAGAGCAGACATGCAATGACACCGGTGGATCCATGTGTGGTCTGTGGGAGGAACACACATCGAATGACAGTGTTTGGTCCATATGTGGTTTGTGAGAAGAACACACATTGTCGTTGTATTGGGAACGGCAGTACCTGAAGAGGTTAGATAAAGGTGTGGGGACTAGCAGGGAAGCTATCGACGGCGTCCGCAGGCGGGATTGGATACGAGCAAGCGTGGCTGGACGCAGGAAGTACCCAGGTTCGGAACCCTCGTGATGAGGTAAAGCTCCTACTCCTGCCGGATCTGACTATGTGGGATATACGAACTACAAGTGCTCCTTGAGCTGTATTCTCTAGCTACTGCCTTAAATGCAATGAGACCAACCTATCTGTGTGTGTATCTACATGAGTGTGTGTCCCTAGGAGTGAGTGAGCTAGCTCCCAGGGAGAGATCGATGGGTGCACGTGAGAGTGAATGGAGTATGTGAGCGTGTGTGTGTTGTGAGAAGGAGGCCCTCCCTTGGTGCCTTATATTGAGGCCCAAGGGACAAAGGTGGGACCCGCTGCCTAACTAGTACTATTCCTGTGTCATGCATGATGTAGTGTATAGTGTCCACTATTTGCTACATCATCTGATAAAGTAGTATGGGTTGTGTCTTCTCAATCTTGTCCATTGTCTTCTCATTGTCCTTCTTCTCTGGTACTTGTGTCTGGGCAGCGGCAGTGAGCTGGGCGAGCTGCAGCGTCGCCATCAGCTAGTGAACTTGGTCTTGATCGATGGAATTGGGCAGCTGGGAGCCGGATGCTGGGGCGATCCGACTAGAGGTGATCGGGCCAGGGGCGACCAGGGCGCCCAAGGCCCCAGCAGGACAAGTGCCAGGCGGCCTAGCTGGGCAGGGGACCACGGAGGCCCAGCCATGGCAGAGCCGGGCGGGGGCGCCAGCCAGGCCGGCTGGGGGAGGTGGCCCATCCGGGCGGAGGCCAGCCAGAAGGCCCAGTCGGGCGGGAACCACACGGGCCCTAGCGGGGGCGGTCCAGTCGGGACAGCGTCGGGCGAGCCGGACGGGCCGGCTAGGGCCAGCCTAGCCGGGAGGAGGGTGCGCGTGGAGCAGGCCGGCTGGGTCGGGGAGGCCCAGCCGGAAGGAGCCATTGGCAGGGAGTGATGGCGGGTCGGCTTTGGAGAGGAGGCCCAGCCGGAAATGGTGCTGTAGGCCGGCTGGGAGCCCCTAGTCGGCCCAGGACGCCCAGGTGCTCCACTTTTCCTTTATCTTTATCTGTTTTACCTTTTTTATCCGTCTTGAGTGCTTCTTTGGGGTACCCGGGGATAATCCCCCCGACACACATGCAATGACACTGGTGGATCCATGTGTGGTCTGTGGGAAGAACACACATGCAATGACTCTAGATGTGGTTCATGAAAAGATCAAACATGCAATGACACCGGTGGATCCATGTGTGGTCTATGAGAGGAACACACATCCAATGACATCGGTCGATCCTTATGTGGTTTGTGAGAAGAACACACATGCAATGACACTAGTGATATGTGGTTTGTGAAAAGAACACACATGCAATGACACTGGTGGATCCATATGTGGTTTGTGAGAAGGACAAACATGCAATGACACTGTGTGGATCCATGTGTGATATGTGGGAAGAACACACATGCAATGACACTGATGATATGTGGTTTGTGAAAATAGCAGACATGCAATGACTCTAACTATGGTTAATGAAAAGAGCAGACATGCAATGACACTGGTGGATCCATGTATGGTTAATGAGAAGAACACACATGCAATGACACTGGGTGTGGTTCATGATATGGTTTGTGAGAAGAACACACATGCTATGACACCGGTGGATCAACATGTGGTTTATGAAAAGAACACACATGCAATGACACCGGTGGATCCATGTGGTTTATGACAATAACACACATGCAATGAACTCTAGTGGGTCCATGTGGTTTATGAGAAGAACACACATCCAATGAACTCTAGTGGATCTATCTTGGCATAATTTGATGTATGCCACGATGTATTTCATTGTACAAGACACTCACTTTCCATTTTTATACTACTCAGTTTTGCCCTTGGTTTTATGTGGTACTACTCAGTTTTGCCCCCCTCTCTCTATCTTTCATAGAAGCCCAAACATGTGCTCACCCTGTCTGCTACTCCCTGATTGGTTGTCACAGTTATCATGTGGATCGTGCGCACCAACTGTTGATTCTGTGAGATCCGACGATGATTGTTACACACGTCGTGCCCTTCATAGTACAGCGTGAGACAACACGGACGTCTCCCTCGGCGAGACTTCTACAAGAAGGAACACGATGCCGTCCATGGAAAAAGTCATCGAGCGGTCATGTCATGTTTAATCAAGTCTGAAAGGCCTACTACTGCTACTACTACGCCACAACGCATGCGTCATCGAATGCACGGTCGTCGATGGACAACTGCAATTTATTGCCACTTGATTTTAATAAGACATATCCCATTTTTTATGTAGCGGCCCTCAATCGCCAATTTTAGGGCCGTGTCAAACTTCATACATAGAAATTGTGTATGCGCCCTTTGCATGCGGCTCAATACGGAACTACCATGCATGGCCCAGGAAAAAACGTGACGTACCGTGCACGTGTCACGGTGCACGGTGCAGTAGACCGCACGGCGCGTTGCACGGTGGTGCAATGAAACGTGCCTTGCTTCCATCCACCTTAACTATAGAGCCCCTCTCCGCACACCCACTCTCACTCTCGCTCACTATCCCCATGCAACCCTCTCCACTGTCCCACCAGCATCTGCAAACTCCCGAGAATACCCCATCCATGCCGGCGATGGCCGAGGAGGATAAGGTGGCCATCGTCGCCTCCGTGGCCGCTGGCGAGGAGGGCCCCATCTCCTCACCGGTCCCCCTCGACGCGTTGAAAGCAGCTGATGTCCCTGTCCAAGCCCAAGTTGAGGCATCGATGGCAGCCGCCGTTCCCGTCCAGGCCCCCGTCCCCGCTACCGACAGAGCCGCCAAAGAGGAGCCCCCGCCGGCGAGGAGGCCCCTGCTGGCCACAAGCAGATCAAGCACTTCTTGGGCACCTATGATCCAGATAAGTACATCGCTCTGCTGAACCTCGACGACACTGGCATCGACGACCCAAGGTCGGAGGTAACTAGGGTTTGCTCACCTTTCCTGGTTCTTCTACCGTTCCCATCGTTTGATGCTAGATGTCTATTAGGATTCGCTTGTTCGCATTTTGATTGCTCGATCTTCTTAGATCATCTACTCCCCCATTTTCCTTTTCTTCCAATAGGTTTCCGGCAGCGACGTCTACAGTGACAACGAGTCCATACACACCAAAACTCATCAGGTGCTGAGGAGGCTGCGGGCCGGCCAGTACGATGCCTTCTTCAGGGGCGGCCCCTGGCGCTGCCCCTTCCACAAGGGGATCAACTTCTGTTGTGTGACTCTCGCCGGTGGCACCGACTTCATCTCCTTAATAAAGCATGCAGAGGCCACGGGATCCGGCATCAACAAAGGCGGCGAGCGCGAGACCGTGAAAATCAACGCCTACATCGCTGAACATCGGGCTCTCGGCATTCACCTCCGAAACCTCCAGCAGTTGGCCATCAAAGAGGGTCGCATTCCTCCAATCGGGCTCAAGCCCCCCAAGATCAAGGGACTAGGCAGCAAGAAGTGGCGGAGGCGCCGGAGGGAGGCGGAGGCGCTAGCGAATGAACGGGTCAGATGTCTCCCTAAATGTACTTGCTGCGGCGGCGGCTGCTGCTGCTAAGTAGCTTCTTTTGATTTTCTATATTTTGCTTGCATCCTATTTCTGGCTGAATGCATCGAACCTCGTTAAGCAACCTACTTTCTATCGCTATATCCTATTTAGCTGCGCACAGCTATATCTACATTTGTTTTGTTTTCTGAATGAATGTATTCTGCCTAGTGTGATTTGTTGCTCTAGATTTGCTACCTGATCGGAGGCAAAAAAAAGAGGTCCAAAAGGGAACGAATTATCGAAGAGAGAATCTTCTCTAGATTTGCTACCAATTTGGGCAAAATGAAACATATCTATTTAGCGAGAGAGGAAAAGGGTACTCTTTCAAACTGTCAGTTAATGAGCTACCATCTTGACGAGGCCCCATCTTGACGTCTCCCTCTACAAGAAGGAATACGATGCCGTCCATGGAAAAAGTCATCGAGCGGTCATGTCACGTTTAATCAAGTCTAAAAAGCCTACTACTGCTACTACAACACATGCACAGAGCAACGGGCTCATTGAGTGCACGGTTGTGGACGGGACGCTGCAATTTATTGCCACTTGATTTTAATAAGACATATCCCATTTTTACGCAATGCTCTCAATCTCACTTCTAACTAGGCCCTACTGCTAGTAACTGAAGGGAATATGCCCGAGAGGCAATAATAAAGTGGTTATTATCTTATTCCATGTTTATGATAAATGTTTATTTTGCATGCTATAATTGTATTGATCGGGAACATCAATACATGTGTGTTTAATAAATAAAAAGGGTTCCTAGTTATGCCTCTCTTATAGACTAGCTTGTTGATTAACAAGATGATCGAGGTTTCTTGATCATGGACATTGGATGTTGTTAATAACAAGGTCACGACATTAGTTGAATGATGTGATGAACATTCATCCGAAGTATAGCATTACGATCAAAGTCATTATGTTTATATTGCTATAACACCATACGAAGTAATCTTTATCCTTAGACCATGAGATCATGTTAATTGCTAACACCGAAAGAGTATCTTGATAACATCAAACGTCACACCGTAACAGGGTGACTATAAAGATGCGCTCAGTGCTACGAAGGTGTTATGTTGAGGCTCATGGATCAAGAGTGTAATTTGTCAATCCCGATGATGGATAGATATACTCTGGGCCCTCTCGGTGATATCACATTAAGATAGCTTACAAGCAAGTGATGTGATCACTAGAATGTTATATCACGGGAACGAGAAAAGAGTGCATGTCGGTAACGAGATCAAACTAGGTATGGAGATACCAATGATCGAATCTCGGACATGTAATATATCGCGAGACAAAGGGATTTAGTTACTAGCATTAAAGGTTCTCATGATCACAGAAGTCATCGTTGAATGTGTAGGAATCAGTATGGATCTCCAGGTCCCGCTTCTAATTATTGATCTGAGAGGAGTCTCAATCATGTCTGCATTATTCGCGAACCGTAGGGTGACACACTTAAGAGTTACCAGACACCATTTTGGAGCACATATGTTTCAGACGAAATAATTGAAAAGCGGTGGAGTTACTTCAATAGACACCGAAACTGTTTCGGGTTAAATTGCTGAAATTGGTTCTGCATGTAATATTGAAATGTGGCGGGAGGTTATATGTGAATGTTGGTAATTAACAAAATTCTGAATAAATTTAATAAAAGATTTTTATTAAATGAGAGAGCATTAAACCTGGAGAATTTTAATGCATTTAAAGTAGGGACTATAAAGGGGAATGTGAAGAGGCATTTTAATGTGGAGGGGTTACCACCACATGAATGGGGGAGGTGAGGAGTCACCCACCATGCACCGACCATGAAGGAGGGGCACCCCCCTCCTCCTATAAAAGGCCACCCTCTTCCTCCTTCTTCCTGACACCTCCTTGTGAAGGATCTCTCTCCCCCTCTAAAATTATTCCCCATGGTCTCGGATTAGCGAGATACATGTTCCCGGTGGCATTTCGTCTAGAAGGAGTTGCTGCTTCCGCTGGATCGCTGGAGCGAGGAGGTGGAGGTTGTCCGGTAGCTTGAACATGTGTGCGAGTACGGATGTGCTGCTGAGTTGCGGCGCTCGGACGTCCTCACGATCTTGAGATCGGCAAGTGTACGACTACATCAACCACGAGTTCCTACTCGTTAACAAAACTCGTTGTCTTCGAGGGTAAGTTCTCGTTGGATGTATGTCCACCCCTTGCTTTGTACCTAGTAGATAGATCTTGGCGTGTAGTTCTCATTGTAGGAATTTTTTTGTTTTCTATGCTGTGGACCCAACAGTAACTTCCATGAGTCAAGGCCCCCCCTCGATTAGATCTAACGTTGCTAGAAATTGGTTCCGCGCAACTTGCATGCAGTGGAATTGAGGTCTGCCATGAGCGTGTTTTCAATGCAGCTCTAAAGTGGAGATCGTGGTTGTTTCAAAAAAAGGGAACCCAAAAAAAGGGTGGAGATCGTGGTAGCCCCCCGCCCACCACACGTGTCCGCTCGAGGACTACGAACTGTCCGGTGTTTATAACCCCCCTCGACCTTCTTCTTCCATGAGCTCGTGTCATTTCCCCCAGTCTATCTAGTCCCAAGACCCCAATCTACACCTACCGCACGCACCGAAGCTCCCTTGCTTGCACTACCTCGTTCCCTTGGTGCGCCATGAAGCGTACGTGTGGAGACGAGCCAGAGGTGAAGCCAGTTGAAGGCACAACAACAGATGGCTCGGTCGTTGCCAAGTAGGCAGAGGCATCTTCTCCGGGCACGAACGCCACTCATCGCCACGCCATCGAGGGTGCGAGCTCATCCGTCCAGCCAGTAGCCGTCGCCGCCGAGCAGCAGGTGGTAGCCGTTGCTGCCGAGCAACAGGTGGTAGCCATCACCACCGAGCAGTAGGTAGTAGCCGTCGCCGCCGAGCAGCAGGGGGCCGACAACGTCGTGGTGCCAACAGCAGATCTGGATGGGGGGCAGGCAGCAGGCGGAGGCAATCCGGTGATCTACAACAACGACCCCATCGCCATACAAGAAATCTTTGACACAATCGCGGAGAATAATTTGTTCGAGGAGGAGGTCCCTGATGAGGAGTCCGAGGTACTACATTTCTAGCTTCTCTAGTCGTAGCCGCAGTTTTCACTATTCATACATAGGATTTGCTCAATCATGTACATATTCTTTTGCTCTTGAAGTAGGGTAGTATATATATGGTTCAATCGGTTGATTGATGCATCTGCCATCTAGTCACAAAACCCCAATCCGTCTAGTCACAAAACCCAAATCTGCTTATCTGCCATCTAGTTGAGTTTCCTAGTTGAGTGTTGATTCCGATACACATCAGACGTATAACATTACATTTCTATTCCTTAATGAGCCCAATGATTCAATTTTGCCCCAAAATAGTGCAAGGGCATCTGATGGTGTCGTTTTCTTAGGGATGGTTAGTGAACATGAGGCAGCAATGCACATAAACAATATAGGTTGTGCTGTTGGTATTTTGGTTCTCTGACTCCATCGCTGAAAAAAAATGAGGCCCTCATTTTTCTCTCATATGGAACTTAAATATATAATCTTTGTATTGTTTCTGATCTATGAATGTGTTGTATGATGCATATGTATATCTCTGAATATTGTTTTGTACGATTACATTTCAATTTCTTATTGTGGCCAATGATTCAAATTTGCCCCAAAGAGAGGCAGACACATTGGTGTCAGAATTTTTTCAGGGATGAGTGAGCGAACCTGGGGCCATGTACAAGATCAATATAAGCTGTGCAATTGTTACTTGGTTCGCTTATGCCATCTCTGTAGAAACTTATGAGACTGCAATCTATATTTTACATTCATAGAACTATGATATTTGAATTATCTATTCCATGCATTCATAGTGTATAAGAATTACATTTTAGTTTGTCACCGAGGCCAATGATTGAAATTTGCCCCAAAATAGTTTAAGGGGAGACACGTATGATGGTGTCGTGTTTTAGGGATAGGTTGGTGAACCTGAGGCAGCAATGCACACAAACAATATAGGTTGTGATGTTGGTACTTTGGTTCTCCAACTCCATCTCTGAAAAAAATTATGAGGCCCTTGATTTATTCTCATATGGAACTACATATATAATCCTTGAATTGTTTCTGATCTTTTAATGATTGGTATGATGCATATGTATATGAATGGTTTCGATCATAAGTATTTTTAACATGTACCTGAAGATTAATTGTTTGGTTTTTTTATTTATAATTACAATATTTAGGCTTGTTTTTGTACCTTACTATGTATATCCCTGAATATTGTTTTGTACGATTACATTTCAATTTCTTATTGTGGCCAATGATTCAAATTTGTCCCAAAGAGAGGCATACACATTGGTGTCTGATTTTTTGAGGGATGAGTTAGCAAACCTGGGGCCATGTACAAGATCAATATAAGTTGTGCAATTGTTACTTCGTTCGCTTACACCATCCCTGTAGAAACTTATGAAGCCGCAATCTTTATTCTACATTCATAGAACTATGTATTTGAATTATCTATTCCATGCATTCATAGTGTATAAGAATAACATTTCAGTTTGTCACCGAGGCCGATGATTGAAATTTGCGCCAAAAGAGTTCAAGGGGAGACACATAGGATGGTGTCGTGTTTTAGGGATGGGTTGGTGAACCTGAGGCAGCAATGCACACAAACAATATAGGTTGTGATGTTGGTACTTTGGTTCGCCAACTCCATCTCTGAAACAAATTATGAGGCCCTAGATTTATTCTCATATGGAACTACATATATAATCCTTGAATTGTTTGTGATCTTTTAATGATTGGTATGATGCATATGTACATGAATGGTTTTGATCATAAGTATTTTTAACATGTACCTGAAGATCAATTGTTTGGTTTTTTATTTATAATTACAATATTTAGGCTTGTTTTTGTACCTGACTATGTATATCCCTGAATATTGTTTTGTACGATTACATTTCAATTTCTTGAGTTGTATTACAATTCAATCATATGTATGAGTTCTAAGTTATGTTCTTTAAAATCAACATGAGGATGATGATGAAGTGGACGATAGCAAGGTATCCAGGGACAACAAGAGCCGCTACATGCTGAGGCGGTTACGGTGTAGGCTAATCCGTTTCCACCGTGGGGGGGAACTGTTTTGCCCATTTTGTGACAGAGCAATCAACATTGACCTCGACAACATGATCTAGCACGCGGACGGCGTTGCCACAGGGGAGGCAGAAGCCATAGGCTGATCACCTTGGCGCGACACGCAACCTTTGGCAAATTCCTCTGGGATTATGTCAGGACTGGCCTGCATCCCATCTACTAGGCTGTCCTTGCCTCCTGCTAATGCCCCTGCCCTGCTAGGCGTCTCCGTGTCATGGCCTCCTACTGCCGCCCCTGCTTTTATTTTGTTCTAGTTAATTATTACCTGTGTGTGGCATGTAAGACAATATATCCGTGGTGTCTCTGGTGAACCTTCTATATTAATGTACTCCTTTATATGGAGTGCCTTAAATTTTCTAGTGTTCAACTATATTTACTGATCATGCTCATGCACACTACAAAATATTTCTAGTGCTTGATTATATTATAATTGTCAAGAAATACATCAACAAGTTAAATTGGTCGAAATTTTGTATTAAAGTAACTAAATGTATCAAACACATAATAAACTAGAAACTAAAATCTAGTTCAAACACATAATGTATCACCACACCTTGTTGTCGTCCTTGACTTGCTTCCCCTTCAACCGCTTGATGTCGCCACCGTCCCAAGATCCCTGCTCGTCCTGAAACCGCTTTCTGTCATCCTCATGCTTCTTCTCCTGGGCTAGCTTGCAACTAGTGCATAGCTCTCTCGTGAAACCCCCCGCCTTAACCATCCCATCTTTCATGGTAATGAGCTTACTATACAACTCGTACGCCATGTAGGCGTCTCTGGCTGCATACTCGAGGCGCACCTGGCTCACCGGCTTCCACTCCAAGTAGTCGTGATCGAGTCGCCTCAATTTCTTCAGTTTTTCATAGGATTTATCGACGATTTCCGCTACCAGATCACCCATGCCATCCTTCCCTGGTTATGGTTTGATCTTGTACAGATTTTGGATGTCGATGTGGTGCCTATCTGGGATTGTTATCAACGCACGAGAAAGCATAATTGTGTCATTTGTGATATCCACGCTAGTGAAAGTTATCCCTTTCTTACACAAGAACTCGACCAGGGCCAGACAATGCATCTCAGTTGGTTTACTCCTGCACTTAGATGGTTCTAGGGATGTAAGGGAACAAGGGATGCAGAAGTGGTGATTTCAAATTTTAATTTCACATACCTGCAGAAGTGGTAAACGAGGATGTCCTCATGCATGGCGATTTGCACGACAGCGATCTCTTGTGGAGGTTTTTTTCGCTTATTTGCACGGGTGTACTCCAAGTCTAGCCCCACAAACTTGTGCTTCTCTTTCTGAAGCAATTGCTCAAACCTGGCGAGAGTTGTCTCCACAGTCGCTTTATCATTTGTGTACACCACTGTCAAAGTCGTGGTGCCATGGGCAGGGACCAAGTGGGTCTCTGTTGTGCGTTTCCCATCATCCATGCCTACAAGGAAATGGGTGAAAGGAAATGCCTCCAAGGAACTGCCTGCGAGAGGAAGAAGAAGATGAACCGACGGTTCTAGAACAGAGGAAGAAGAAGCGCCTAGGAAAAACTACAGAGGAATGACTGCAGAACAAACGTGGTAACTGCAACTTTCTGTTCGAGAACTCACCGTGGTTATGTGGAGATCGTGGCAGTGCTGCCGGTTCAACAAGTGGGGCCAGTTCCTGCAAGAATATGGAATTAGCTGTGCATTTTTCTATGCGAGAAATTGAGAGAAATCATTTATATTTTACTTTCATAATTTTGTCTTTCATGCATACCCAATAGAACCCTTACAGGCCCAACATGGCAGAACTTGAGCTACCACAGAGACCTCGGCAGAGGTGGCATAATTTGTGCGGGTGCAACCATGGTGACGGCGAGCTCAGATTCTGGAGGAGGAAAACAGAGCCGAGCATGGTCGACACAGTGATAGATCTCACCGGGAAACAATTCTCGTCCACGCACCGTGCCATGGGTGCGTCCATGGTGAGGGCGAGCTCCGACTCGAGATGGGAAGGAGAGCGGGGCCGAGCAGCTTCGTCACGTCCCAGCTCTACGCCATGGCCGCGACCACAGGTTGCTGCTCCGGGGAAGAAGACGCGTAATGGATACATGCGCCAATGATGCAATCCTACAGGGAGGAGAGCTGGGCCGAGCAGGTTTGTCCATGTCCTAACTCCGCGCCATGGCTGCGACGCCCCACGGATTGCCGCTCCAGGGAAGAAGAAGACGCGTAATGGATGCAGGCGCCAACGCTGCAAGCCTAATTGACACCTAAGAGACAGGAGCGACATAACGGCGAGAACTGACAGGGGGGCCCAACTTGACGCCGTTAGCCTGATTTTTTGTATTGAAACATAAAGTTGATTTCGTGCCAAAAAAGACCCTCTGAGTATTTGGCACACCAACTATAGTCATCACGACTGATTTCAGGGAACTTGGGTACCGCGTTGCCTGGGCGACCCAACTTTCGGGCCGCAAAATGATATTCTCCTTTTACGAGATGATACTTGATAACCATCTAAGCTTCCTCCATAATGGTGATTTGCATTACCTCATAGTCCAAGGATCAGGTTGCGAGGTTCTCTGTGTTTTATCATCAATGGTGAACTTTGTAACTAGATCTCATTAAGATATAACAGTCAGATGTATTTCTATCATGTCATTCAACTAATGACATGACCTCATTATCAATTGGCATAAATGCCCATGATCTTGAAACCCAGATCATCCTCATGACCAATGAACTAGTTCGCTAGAGGTAACTAGAGACACAATTTGTTCACATACCACACGTGTATTAATGTTTCGTATTAACACAGTTATAACACAGTATGAAATGTATCATGAACATATAGGAGATATATCAATTAGGCTTGCAAGTGGCATAACTCCTAACACCAATTTGGGCTAACTCCTTCAATCTCCCACTTGCACTAGAGTACAAATAAAAATAGTTTACAATAGGCAGGAACCTAACACCAATGGAATCTCAGTGTTGTTCATGCTTGTCTTGTTGGAGAGCTTTGGTCAAAGGATCTGCCATATTAAGTTCCATATCTACTTTCAAATCTTGACTTCACCTTCGTCAACATTCTGTCGGATGACGTGAAATCTAAGCTCAATGTGTTTGGCTCTGGAATGAGTCCTCAGTTCCTTTGCGTTTGCAATAGCTCCCGTGTTGTCACAATAGATCATCACGGGGTCTTGCGCACTTGGAAAGACTCCTAGTTCAATGATGAAATTCCTTAGCCAAACAACTTCATTCGTTGCATCAGCTGCAGCAATGTATTCAGACTCCATTGAAGACTGCGCCACCACCGGCTACTTCTTACTCTTCTAGCTTACCGCCCTACCATTCACTAGGAACACAAATCTTGTTTGAGACTTCAAGTCATCATGATCTAAGTTCCAGCTCGCATCCACGTAACCCATTATGTTTAGAGCTTCATCACTTCCTCCATAGATTAGGAACATATCCTTTATTATTTTTAGATACTTTAGAATATGCTTCATAGTTGTCCAGTAATCAGGTCCTGGATTACTTTGGTATCAGATCGTCAAACTAAGAGCCAATGCCACATCAGGTCGCGTACTTAAAATTGCATACATGATAGATCCTATGGCTGAGGCATAGGGGATGTAAGACATATTTTGTCTATCATTTCCGTCGCAGAATCATGATCGCCATCGGCGGGATCTTGCAGATCCTGCCGCAAACTCCTTGGTGAGTCTCTATCTTTGCTTTACCCTTTTGTCGAGTCCCCGCTTTGGGGGTTTCATTGTTTCACTGACATCTGACTTTGCAGCTGTGGTAGGCCAAAGTGACCCGGTTGTGCAGACTTACAACGCCTCGCAGTGCGTGACTGCCGTGGTGAATGCAGCCACAACTTCGGCGTTGTGCGTCCAGGTGGCTCTCCAGGGCATGTCTCCCACCGAAGTTATCCCTGGGGGGACTGACGGAGGTGTGGCGCTATCTGGGAGAGGCACCCGCTATTGTGGAGTCGATGACGCACTCGGCGTTCAGGCACGGGGCCGCCACGGCGTTGAGCTTGGGTCTCGCACATTTCCCTGACGACTTCGATCTTGATGATGTGACGAGTGGCTATCCTTCGGCGACCGGCACGGTGGAGATGTCGGAGGTGCTGAAGCTGACCGCGAAGGCCACTCCTTATGCCGATCGTGTCTTGGCGATGGGGGATCTGCTGCCGTATCAGGAGACAGTGTTGGCGCCTGGCAACCCTGAGCCGGAGCACCGCAACATGAAGTCGGAGCAGCCCTTCCGGTCGTCGTTGGCGAAGTCGCTGACAACGTACCCGACAAACCCGTGGCAGCCTTTTGTGCGTGTCAAGGGTGGTGGCGCTGCTTCTTCATCAGGGCCCGTGTAGTAAACAAATGTAATTGTTCAAGTTGTAATGTATGCCAAGTGGCGAATGCTGTATGGTATTTTTGCAATGTATGCCATGGGGAGTTGATCGACTCGTGTTATGATTAGCAAAATTTTTTGTTCAAGAATTGTTTTGATTGAGCGAGCCCCCGAGCGCGTCCTCCCTTTAATGGGGTATAACTCGATTGTGTACTTTTGTGTGTTTGATTTATTTAAGCATTGTTTTTATCCCTCGCGTCTTCTGGGTGGCGAGTCCCCGAGCGTGGGTAGGACTGACGTATGAGCGAGTCCCCTAGCGTGATGCCCGACCGTATTGGTCGTGATCCTGTTGCAGGTTGTGAATGCGTTGTTTGTAACGCGTCTCCTCCCCTGGCCCAGAGAGCCAGTCGCTTGGCGAGCCCTAGGCAGCTCTCTTACTTGGTGTGTTCCCGAGCCGTGTGGGGGGTTCCCGTTTTGCGGAGTCCCCGTGCGTGGTACTTAACCGTTCGAGTCGCTATGCAAGGGGGTGGGAGGGATAGAGCGCTGTAGGAAGCGTGTATCGGATGTCTTGGCCCGACGGGCCAGTCGGGCTAGGCGACTCCAATGGCGGCTCCGGGTTGGCGTTTTTCGTGGACGACCCAAGGCCCGAATATTTTCGGTGCCCTTGTGCCGCACTACTTTGCCGTGCCGGTCGCTCGACCAGAGGTTGACTTCCGTAAGTAGCGTATTGCTGGTATGTACAAGTGCGAGTGGCACAAGGATATGGCGAGTGGGCACAATTTGTGCGATCCGAATGAATTTCATTATATATTCCGATGGAGTATAGTGTGAGGTTCTAAGTATAGAACTTTCTGAGGAGGTTTACGTTCCATGGCCTCCCGACCTCCAATTGGCCATCACCCGTATGTCTATGAGGTAGTAGGCGTCGTTGCCAAAGACTCGGCCTATGGCGAATGACCCCTCCCATGGGGGAGAGATTGTGCATGCCCTTCTTGTCTTGGGCCAATCGTAGCACCAGGTCGCCTTCTTGGAAGGTGCGAGTTCGCACTCGGCGGCTGTGATAGCGGCGGAGTCCTTGCTGGTATATGGTGGTGCGGGAGTGCGCCAAGTCGCGTGCCTCGTCGAGTTGATCGATGTTGTCTTGGCGGGCGATCTCGTTGGCCGCCTCGACGTAGTTGGCGACTCGAGGTGAGTCGTGCTCCAGGTCTGTTGGCATTACGGCCTCGGCGCCATACACCATGAAGAAAGGCGTGAACCCGGTTGATCGGTTGACGGAGGTGCGAATCCCCCATATCACAGAGGGGAGCTCGTCGACCCAGCATCCTGGGGTGCGCTCGAGGGGCACCTGCAGTCGCGGCTTGAGCCCGTGGAGGACGCTCTGGTTGGCGCGCTCTGCTTGGCCATTTGATTCCGGGTGGGCGACTGATGCGAGGTCGAGTCGGATGTCGTGTTCTTGATAGAATTCCGGCATGGCCCCCTTGGCGAAGTTGGTGCCGTTGTCTGTTATGATGCTGTGTGGATAGCCGTACCGGTAGATGAGTTCGCGTAGGAACTTGGTGGCCGTCTTGCCGTCGCACTTTTTGATCGGCTTGGCCTCGACCCATTTGGTGAACTTGTCAACTGCCACCAGGAGGTGAGTGAACCCAGACGGGGCCTTCTTGAACGGGCCTACCATGTCCATGCCCCATACGGAAAATGGCCATGTGATGGGGATTGTCTTGAGTGCCGAGCCAGGGAGGTGCGTCTGGTTGGCGTACTTCTGGCACCCGACGCATCGTTGGACAATGTTGGTGGCGTCGGCGTGTGCGGTGAGCCAGTAGAAACTGTGTCACATGGCCTTGGCGACTAGCGACTTGGCGCCAGCGTGATGGCCGCAGCCACCGGCGTGAATGTCCTGGAGGATCTTGCGGCCTTCTTCTGGCTGTACACAGCGCTGGAACACACCGGTCACGCTGCGCTTGTGGAGCCTGCCGTTGATGATGACGAAGGATTTGCAGCAGCGCACGATCATTCTCGCCTCTGTCTCGTTGCTCGGTAGGAGTTTGTGTTCCAGGAAGGCGACGTATGGCGCTGTCCAGTCGCTAGGTTCCACAATCATGGTGACTAAGGCCGGTTCTGGTTGTAGTGGGATCCCGATGTCGATCTCCTTCGGTGGGCTGACTGAGGGTTTGTGGATGATGTCGAGGAAGACGCCTACTGGTGGCGCCTGTCGGGTCGATCCGATGCGGGAAAGGGCGTCTGCCTCCTCGTTTTTACGCCTGTCGATCCACTCGACGGAATAGCCGTCAAAGTGTCCTCCCAACTGGTCGACGGCTTGGCGGTACGCGATCATTGTTGGGGAGACAGCGTCGCACGTCCTGGCGACTTGGCCGGCGACTAGGTCGGAGTCGCCATAACATCGTAGGCGGTTGATGTTCATCTCCTTGGCAGCTCTCATGCTGTGAAGGAGGGCCTCGTATTCTGCCATGTTGTTGGTGCAGGGCTTGAAGTTGAGGTGGAGCACGTAGCGGAGCTTGTCTCCTTTGGGGAAGGTCAGTATGACCCCAGCCTCCGCGCCGTCGGTGTTCTTGGAGCCGTCGAAGTGGAGCGACCAGTAGTGGAGGTATGGGAGCTTCTCTGGCTGCTGTGCTTCTTCCTAGTCTGCAAGGAAATCAGCCAAGGCTTGTGACTTGATCGCTTTTCGGGGCTCGTACTTGATGTTGTGGATGCCGATCTCGACGGCCCACTTGGCGACTCGCCCGGTTGCCTCGCGATTGCGTATGATGTCCTGCAGGGGCGCGGAGGAGACCACCGTGATTGGGTGCTCCTGGAAGTAGTGTGGGAGCCGCCGCTGTGCTCGGAATACCACGTACACCAGTTTTTGGTATTGCGGGTAGCGCTGTCGTGAGTCCGTTAGGACTTCACTGATGTAGTATACGGGGCATTGTATGGGGCGCTCCTTTCCCTCTTCCGGCCGCTCGACGACCATCACGACGCTGACGACTCGATTGGAGGCCGCAACGTAAACGAGCATTGGCTCTTTGTCGAGTGGTGCGACGAGTAGTGGTGCCGCAAGTAGCACTTCTTTGAGTGCTTTGAGTGCGTCGTCAACCTCCGCGTCCCATTGGAACGTTGGGTTCTTGCGCATCCGGCGGTAGAGGGGCATTGCCTTCTCGCCTTGTCGGGGGATGAAGCGACTGAGGGCCGCGACTCACCCTGCCAACTTTTGGACGTCGCGCGATGGTGTCGATCTTGGTAGGGTTGGCTGCAATGCCTCGCTTGGAGACTATGTATCATAGAAGCTTTACGGTGGGTACGCCGAAGGTGCATTTTCCAGGATTCAGCTTGATGTTGTACCTCCGCAAGTTTGTGAAGGTTTCAGCTAGATCGGCGAGCAGATCGTCCTGGCGGGTAGATTTTACCACCACGTCGTCGATGTAGACGTGAATGTTGCAGCCAATTTGGCTCGCTAGACACTCCTGCATGCACCTCTGGTATGTGGCGCCTGCATTCTTGAGACCAAACGTCATGGCCGTGTAGCAGAATGCACCGAATGGCGTGATGAACGCCGTCTTCTCCTCGTCTTCGACCGCCATCTTGATCTGGTTATAACCAGAGTAAGCGTCGAGAAAACACAGCGACTCTGATCCCGCGGTCGAGTCGATGATCTGATCGATGCGCGGTAGGACAAACTCCTCCTTCGGGCAGGCGCTGTTGAGGTTGGTGTAGTCAATGCACATTCTCCATGTGTTATTCTTTTTGAGAACTAGGACTGGGTTTGCTAGCCACTTGGAGTACTTGATTGGCCGGATGAAGCCTGCAGCTAGCAGGTGCTAGACTTCCTCGGCGATTTCTCGGCGGCGCTCTTCATTGAAGGGCCGTAGCGACTGCTTTACTGGTCGCACTTTGGGGTCGGCATTGAGTTTGTGCTCAGCGAGTTCCCTCGGGACACCTGGCATGTCAGATGGCTTCCATGCGAAGATGTTGCGGTTCTCACGGAGGAACCCGATGAGCGCGCTTTCCTATGCGGGGCTCATGTGCGCCCCGATGGTGACTGTCTGGCTGTAGTCGCCTGGGACGAGCTCGACGGTGCGGGTGTGCGTGGTTGCCTCGAACGTGGAGTTCACGGCGATTGGTTTCTTCAGGATGGTGGGGTCGTCCTTGTTGATGTTTCCCGCGTATTTCGCGAGCTCCTCCGCGTGGTTGGTCTCCACGGCGATGACGGCGTCGGCGAGCTCGGTGCCTTTTTCTTCACATTCCACGGCCATGTCGGGGTCGCCGTGGACGGTGATGATGCCGCTTGGCCCGAGGAGCTTCATCATGTTGTAGGCGTAGTGTGGGGTCGCTATGAACTTTGCGAATGCCTGGCGGCCCAGGACGCAGTGGTAGGGGCTGCGGAAGTTCACCAGCTTGAAGATGATCCTTTGCTTGCGGTAGTTTGCTGGAGTGCCGAAGGTGATTGGCAGCGTCACTTTCCCGATCGGGTACACCTTCCGACCGGGGACGATGCCGTGGAAGGTCGTCATTGTTGGCTCGATGGCTATTTCTGGGAGCTAGAGCCTTTTGAACGTGTCGAGGTACAAGATATTGATGGAGCTCCCGCCGTCCATCAGCGTCTTGGGCAGCCAGTAGTCGGCCACCTTGGGCCTGATTACCAGGGCGACTCGCCCTGGGTACTCGATTCTTGGCGCATGGTTCTGGCGACTCTAGGTGATGCTCTGCTCAGACCAGTTTAGGAAGCGAGGGATGTCGACTTGTGTCACTGCATTGACGGCGACCGCGCGGGCGAGCACCTTCTTCTCACGCTTGGTGCTGAGTCCGATGAAGGTATGTAGCGACCCGACGGCGGTTCCGAAGCCGCCATTGTTCCCGTTGTCCTAAGGTGGGTTCTTGTTGGGGTCCTCCCTTGCACGTCTCACCTTCTCAATCTCTTTGAGAGAGTGGCAATCGGCAGTAGTGTGGGTGGAGGGTTTTCCCTCCCTGCTATGGTAGATGCAGGGCTGATTGAGCAGGGCGGCGGGGTCGAATTTCGGCCTCGTCGCGTTGTTGGCGCGGTAGTTCCTGCTATCGCGGTAGTTTCCTCCGTCGCGGCGGTAGTTCTTGGAGTCGTGCTAGCCGTAGCCGGCGTTGGCGATGAAATCGACTCGCCCGTCCGTGCGGCGCTTGCCGGTGATGCGGGTGTTGCTATAGCGCATGTCGCGTAGGCGCCCGCTGTCGTGGATGCTAGTGCGACGTCTTCCTCCCGACTCATCGTCGGAGTCTTGGTTGGGGTCCTCCTCCGTGTAGCGCTTGGCGATCTCGAGGAGGTCGGGGATGTTATCGAGCGTCCGGTAGACCCTCTTGATCTTGGCGACCAGGGGTTCGTACTGGCACGCGTTCTTGAAGCAGTCTATCGCCGTGTCTGGGTGGATGCCGGAGGCGTTTATCCATAGTTCTTGCCACCTTTGGATCCACCGACGGGTCGACTCGCGTTGCCCCTAGATGCATCACTCCAGGTCCTCTATGGTGGTGGCGCGGGTGTAGGAGCCCTCGAAGTGCCTGACGAAGGCGTCCCGCATTTCTTCCCAAGAACCAATGCTGTCGGCGGGGAGCTTGTTGATCCACTGCCGGGTCGCACGCTCCATCATCAGGGGGAGGTAGCGAGCGGCGAGCAGGTCGGTGTGACCTGCGATCCCCATTGCCATGAGGTATGTGTCCAGCCAGACAGCGGGGTCGTACGTTGGGTTGTACTTCTCGATCTCCTTGGGGGCCTTAAAGTTGGTGGGGTATTTTTTCCCCACGAATCATTGGCCCAAAGCATTGCGGCCTGACTCGGCTGAGCGAGCCTCTTGGCTCCGGGTCGCCGCGGTTGGTGAGGGTGTGCCGCAGGTCGTAGGGCTGGCGCGACCGCCATGCCTGATTGTTGATGATGTTCGTTCGGGCATCGAGGGGCTGCCCATTGGCAGCGACCGTGTTGTTCGCCGGTCGCGGCTCGTTGGTTGACAACGCGGGATTGGCAGCCTGTGGTTGGTTCGCCAGGGGCTGGGGTGGTGGGAAAACTAATGCGTTAGCCACAATGGGGTGGCCGCTTGATGTCGCCCTTCTTGCTGACGAGCGGGAGTACATCCGCCCCCACGGGTCGACTCCCGCGGCTTGTTGCTTGACGGCCCTGACGAGTAGGGCTTTGGCGTATTGGATCTATAGTGCGCCGTCGCCTTGGACGTCGAGGTTGGCGATCGCGGCATCGGCCGTGACGACATTGTCCATCGGGGTGGAGTATAGTGGTAGCCCGTTGGCATCACGGGCTTGAGGCGAGATGATGACCACGATTGGTCTGGTGGGGGCGCGCGGCCCATGGGCGGTGGATGGGCCCCAGTCGCCGGCGCTCCAGGTGGTGGTCTTGCGGGGTTGCTCCCGCCTGGCGGCGCGTTCTCACAGTATTCGCGCTCAGCGGCGCCTCGTTGTTGGAATTCAGGACGCGACCCTGAACGTCGGGGTTCAGGCGGGTCCTGATGCGGCGCTGGTGATAGTGACAGCTCCCGTGCCGTTTCTCGTTCGAGGCGGTATTTCTCGCGCTCGGCGAGTTCGTTGCGTTGCGCCTCCGTGAGCCGCAGGCGGGCTTGCTCCACCTCCGTGGCCGTCGCGGTCGGCGGGATCGGCGTGGAGAACGGATCTGGTGGGGCGGCCGTGCTACCCGCCATGTAGATCGCGTTGAAGCGATTGGATCTAGCGCGAAAATCCTTGGGAGATTCCGAGCCGGAATCGGAGTCGAAGATCCCCAGGATGGAGGGGTCCTCGAAGTCCTCGGGGTTGGAGACTCGCGTGATGGAGTCCTCCCGTGACGCGGCGGTGATGGATCCGCCGACCGATGCGGGGGTCGCGGAGTCGGCATCGTCGTTTAGGGCGTCGTCGTTGGTGGCGGCGTTGGTCTCGACCGCATCGCTAGCGGCCGAGTCGTACTCGGTGACGAGGCACCTGATGGAGCGGACCTGCTCCTCCAAAAGAAGATCGCGGTGTGGAGGCGACCCGCCGACGATCACCGTCACGGCTGGATCGACCGCGCCGGTGAAGCCGACGAAGAGGTTGATGGATCCGATCGGCATCACCGCGGCGTGAGTGACCGGACGCGATGCTGGGATGTAGCTGCTGGGCAGGATCTGCAAGATCCCGCCGATGGCGATCATGCGGCCGATGGAGAGTGGCCGGTCGATCGGCGAATAGGGTCTCGCCGCAGAACTCAGGCCAGTCCCGCTATGCCCCACGGTGGGCGCCACTGTCGTGGAAATGGCCACGGCAGTCGCTGCCACTAGCAGTGATTGAGTGTTTCGTGAGGAAGAGTTGGCGGCCATCTGCGGTGCGAGATGGGGGCGGATGCACATGGGTTTACCCAGGTTCGGCCCCCCGGAGGGTAAAGACCTACTCCTGCTAGATTAGATTATGAGAGAGCGAGTTACAGGGGTGGCGAGCTCGGCGGCTAGGCAGCGAGTCGCTTGAGGGGGTGTATGGTGGAACGTAAGGTTCCAGGATACCCTAGGGAGGTTTATATATGAAGCACCTCGCTAGGGTTTACAAGCTGTCCCCGAACAAGATAAGGATCCGGAGACTTTTGACCTAATCCGACTAGGCTTCCACTACGCTTCTGGGCTTCCAGTCGCCAGTCGATGGGCCTTTCCTTTCTTCATAGTCCAGTCATTGTCCTTTAGACGCACTCGCAGGCCTTTTGGCCCACTCGGAACGTTCTGCTGGGCATACCCCCTTTGGCATATCCCCATCATCGCGTACTTAAAATTGCATACATGATAGATCCTATGGCTGAGGCATAGGGGATGTAAGACATATTTTGTCTATCATTATCCGTTACCGGACATTGAGTCACACTCATTTTGCAATTCTTCATCATTAGTACAAAGCCCCTTTTGGTATTGTCCATTTTGAACCTCTTCAAAATCTTTTTGATGTAAGTACTCTAACTTAATGGAATATAGATCTTGATTCCTAATATATATGCAGCTTCACCTAGATCCTTCATGGAAATTGACTACTCAAATATGCTTTCACGCTTCTCATAAGATCCACATCGCTTCCCATGAGCAGTATGTCATCCACATATACTACTATGAAAACAACTGATCTCCCACTCGCTTTCTTGTAAACACAGAACTCTTGTTGATTTTGGAAAAATCCAAAACTCTTGATCACTTGATCAAAACATTGGTTCTAGCTCCGAGATGCCTACTTGAATCCATAAATGGACCGCTGAAGCTTACACACCTTTCTAGCATCCTTAGGATCAACAAAACCTTCCGCTTGCATCATATACAACTCTTCATCAATGTGACCATTGAGGAATGCGGTCTTGACATCCATCTGCCAAATTTCATAGTCGAAATGAGCAGCAATTGCTAGTAAAATCCAGACAGCCTTAAGCATCACTACAGGATAACCCCTTTGCGACAAGTCGAGCTTTGTGAATGGTCACATTACCATTCACAACTGTCTTTTTCTTAAAGATCCATTTATTTTCCACAGCCTTCTGGCCTTCCGGAAGATGTACCAAGGTCCAAACTTGGTTTTTATACATGGATCCTATTTCAGATTTCATGGCTTCTAGCCATTTATCAGAGTCAGCACTATCCATAGCTTCTTTGCAGTTTGTAGGTTCTTCTTGTTCATCTAGGATGACAGACATCACAAGGCTACTGTACCAATCCGGAGTGGCACGGACTCTCGTAGACCTGCGAACCTCAGAAGTCTCGACGTTGTTGTTTTGACCATCATCATTGGGCTCTTCCTCCATGTTGGAGAGAGGTTTCGGAACAACTTCCATTGTGCTACTAAGAATTTTGAGAGAAGGGTCAACAACTTCATCTAACTCAATTTTTCTTCCACTAACTCCTTTAACAAGAAACTCTTTCTCGAGAAAGGTGTCGGCTTTCACGACAAACGTTTTGCCTTCGGCCTGGTTGTAGAAAGTATACCCAACAGTTTCCCTTGGGTATCCCACAAATATACTTTTTTCTGACTTGGGTTCGAGTTTGTCAGGCTACTGTAGTTTCTTGACGTAAGCCTCACAGCCCAAACTTTTAGAAACGACAATTTTCGCTTCTGGCCATACCATATCTCATATGGAGTTGTCTCCACGGATTTGGATGGTGCTCGGTTTAAAATAAAAGCGGCGGTTTCCAACGCGTATCCCCAAAAAGACACAGACAAATCAGTTAAAGACATTATGGACCGCACGCTATCCAATAGAGTTCGGTTACGTTGTTCTGACACACCATTACGCTGTGGTGTTCTGGCTGGCGTAAGCTGTGGGATAATCCCATAGTCCTTCAAGTGCATGTTAAACTCATAACTCAAATACTCGCCTCCCCGATCTGATCAGAGATGCTTGATTCTCTTGTTAAGTTGATTCTCTACCTCTTTCAGAAATTCCTTGAACTTTTCCAGATACATGCTTGATTCTCACGATCATAGAAGTCATCGTTGAATGTGCAAGTGTCAGTATGGATCTCCAGGTCCCGCTTCTGATTATTGATCTGAGAGGAGTCTCAATCATGTATGCATTATTCGCGAAGGGACACACACTTAAGGGTTACCGGACACCATTTAGGAGCACATATGTTTCAGACGAAAGGATTGCAAAGCGCAGGAATTGTTTCGATAGAAACCGGAATTGTTTCGGGTGAAATTGCAGAAAGTGGTTCTGCATGTGATATTGAAATGTTGCAAGGGGTTTTATGTGAATGTTTGTTAATTAAAGTAATTAACAAAATTCTGAATAAAATAAATAAAAATGTTTTATTAATTGAGAGTTCCATTAAATTTGGTGGAAATTTAATGCGTGTGAGTGGAATTTTGGGTGGAGTCAAAATTGATGTGAGTGGAGCTTCCACCACATGAATGAGGAAGAGGTGGGGGCACCCTCCTTGGCCGCCGGCCATGGTAGGGGAGGAGCCTCCCCCTCCTATAAAAGGCCCCCTCTCCTCCCTCACAAAGCACACCTCCTCGTGAAGGATCTCTCTCCCCCTCTAGATATTCCCTCATGGTCTCGGATTAGCGAGATACATGTTCCCCGTGGCCTTGCGTCTGGAATGAGTTGCTGCCTCTGCTGATTCGCTGGAGCGAGGAGGTGGAGGTTGTCCGGTAGCTTGAACGTGTGTGTGAGTACGGATGCACTGCTGAGTTGCGGCGCTCGGACTTCCTCACGATCTTGAGATCGGCAAGTGTACGACTACATCAACCACGAGTTCCTACTCGTTAACAAAACTCGTTGTCTTCGAGATTAAGTTCTCGTTGGATGTATGTCCACATGTTGCTTTGTACCTAGTAGATATATCTTGGCGTGTAGTTCTCATCGTAGGAAGTTTTTTGTTTTCTATGCTGCGGACCCAACAGTGGTATCAGAGCCAGGTCTATGCGTAGGTGCTTTGCACGGGTAGTACACATTTGTTTATATGTGGGCGATGATGATCATGTTATTGCTTCTTTCGTGTATTTTGGATATTGGTGGCATAGTGGGATGAAGCGGCCCAGACCAGCCTTACATGTCATCGTACATGAGACCGGTTCCACGAATGAGATGCAACTAGTTTTGCATAAGTGGCTAGCGGGTGTCTGTCTCTCCTACTATAGTCAATATCTGATTTACAACGAGTTGCTAATAACTTGGTTATCCTCGTTGTGGTTCATGTTCGTAGGTAAGACCGGTTCTATCTCCGAAAGCCCTAAGCCACGTAAAACTTGCAATTGATAAATTAGATGCATCTAGTTTAGATCATTGCTGGGCTAGTGTCTTGACATGGTATTGTTGTAAGTAGATGTATGATAGATACTCTTACAACACACTCAACGTGTAAGTTCCATAGACCTTGTCCTTACACACAAAGGAATTATAGAGATCATACCACGATGCAAATGATAGAGATCAAATGCATGGACCATATCATCTCACTTTACACATTAGATGTTCGCATCTTATACTGCTAGTTTGGCGCTTTTGGTAGCATTGTAAGATGATCCCTCATTTATATATCAAGATAAAATGTGTTCTTCCTTCAGTATGCACCGTTCTATGGATCGTGTTTTGAGACATCACGTGATGATCGGGTGTACTCGACTCCACGCTTTCATACAAAGGGTGTAAGACAGTTTTACACACGCGGGTACTAAGGTTCTTACTTGACGAGCCTAGCATGTACAGACATGGCCTCGGAACACGGACCGAAAGGTTAAGCATGAGTCATATAGTTGATATGATGCCCATATAGATGCTCGCCTTTGAAGCTACACCGACTCACGTGATGATCGGACTTCGTGTAGTGAATTTGGTTCATGTAATCACCAAAAAGACACGAGGGATGTCGTTTTTGAGTGGGAGTTCATTAGTAATTTGGATTAGTTGAACTCAATCTATCATAAACTTAGTCTAAATAAACTTTACAAATTCTGTTGTAGATGGCACCACCTGCTTTTAATTTCAATGTGTTCATGGAGAAAGAGAAACTTGTTGTGAATGGTAGCAACTTCACCAACTGGGCTATGAATTTGAGGATTCTCCTCACTGCTGCACAAAAGCAATATGTGCTAGAGGCACCGCTAGGCCCCCCACCAGCTCCTGATGCCCCTGATGAGGAAAAGAATGTCTATATAACTCGTCAGGAGGACCACAACTTAGTTCATTGTGGCATACTGTATGGACTAGAACCAGAACTTCAAAAGCGTTTCGAAAATGGCGATGCCTTTGATACCATGGGAGAATTGAAAATGATTTTTGATACCCATGCTGTCGTAGAGAGTTATAATGCTTCTGAAAAGTTCTTTGGCTGCATGATGGAGGAGAACAACTCCGTTAGTGAGCACGTACTCAAAATGTCTGGGTACGCCGATAAGCTTGTGTCCTTGGGAATAACGATTCCCATTGACTTAGGCATACATCGTGTTCTCCAATCTCTGCCACCTAGCTACAAGAGCTTCGTGATGAACTATAACATGGAGGGCATGAAGAAGTCTCTTCCCGAGCTTCTGTCAATGCTTAAGACTACAGAAGTGGAGATTAGGAAAGAACATCAAGTGTTGATGATCAATAAGACCACCGGTTTCAAGAAGGACAAGAAAGGCAAGCAGAAGGGAAAGAAGGGCGGCAAATCTGTTGCCGCACCTGAAAAGAAACCCCGAGCTGGGTCTGATACCGAGTGCTACTATTGCAAGGGGACTGGCCATTAGAAGCACAACTGCCCCAAGTATTTGGCGGACAAGAAGGCCGGCAAGGTAAAAAATGGTATATGTGATATACATGTTATTGATGTGTACTTGACTAGTACTCGCAGTAGCACCTGTGTATTTGATATGGGATCGGTTGCTAATATATGTAACTCGATTCAAGGGCTGCGGAACAAGCGACAACTAGCAAGGGATGAGGTCACGATGCGGGTCGACAATGGATCAAAAGTTGATGTGATCGCCGTCGGAACACTCCTCTCCATATGCCATCGGGATTAGTGATAAATCTGAATAATTGTTATTTTGTGCCTGCACTAAGCATGAACACTGTATCTGGATCGTGTTTGATGTGAAGTGGTTATTCCTTTAAATCTGAAAACAATGGTTGTTCGATTTATATGGATAATATCTTTTATGGTCACGCACCTGTGTTGAATGGTTTATTTCTATTGGATCTCGATAGTAGTATTATGCATGTTCATTGTGTTGATGCTAAAAGGGTTAAACTTGATAATGATATATCTACATATATGTGGCACTGCCGTCTGGGTCATATTGGCGTTAAACGCATTAAAAAACTCCATTCTGATGGACTTTTGGAATCACTTGATTTTGAATCATTCGATACATGTGAGCCATGCCTTATGGGCAAGATGACTAGAACGCCGTTTTGCGGTTCAATGGAACGGGCCGATTTATTGGAAATCATACATACTGATATGTGTGGACCAATGAGTGTGTCGGCGCGAGGTGGATATTGTTATTTTGTTACTTTCACGGATGATTTGAGTAGATACGGGTATATCTATTTGATGAAACACAAGTCTGAAACTTTTGAAAAGTTCAAGGAATTTCAGAATGAAGTGGAAAATCATCGTAACAGAAAGATCAAATTTCTGCGGTCCGACCATGGAGGAGAGTATCTTAGTTATGAGTTTAGCATACATATGAAAAATTGTGGAATAGTTTCACAACTCACGCATGCCGGAACACCACAACGTAATGGTGTGTCAAAACGTCGGAATCGTACTTTATTAGACATGGTTCAATCTATGATGTCTCTAACTGACTTGCCACTGTCATTTTGGGGTTATGCACTGGAAACCGCTGCATTCACTTTAAATCGGGCACCATCTAAATCCGTTGAAACGACACCGTATGAATTATGGTTTGGAGACAAACCTAAGCTGTCATTTTTTAAAGTTTGGGGATGTGATGTTTATGTGAAGAAACTTTAGCCAGAAAATCTCGAACCCAAAGCGGAAAAATGCATCTTCATAGGACACCCTAAGGAAACGATTGGGTATACCTTCTATCATAGATACGAGAGCAAGGTTTTTGTTGCCAAGAATGGATCCTTTCTTGAGAAGGAGTTTCTTGCGAAAGGTGTGAGTAGTCGGAAGGTAGAAATTGAAGAGGTTATTGAACCTTCTCTTCATGAAATGGCGAGTAGCGCAGCACCGGAAGTTGTTTCGGAATTGACTTCACCTAATGAAGAGAGAGGTAATGATATTGATCATGAAACTCAAAAACAGGACACTACCGAACCTCGCAGGTTAAGCTGGACACGTGTAGCTCCTAAACTGTACAGCAATCCTGTTATGAATTTCATGATTGATGCAACAGATGACCCTGCGACGTATGAAGAAGCAATGATGAGCCCAGATTCCAACAAATGGCTAGAAGCCATGAAATCCGAGATGGAATCCATGTACGAAAACCAGGTTTGGACGTTGGTGGACTTACCTCATGATCGAAAGGCCGTTGAGAATAAATGGATTTTCAAAATAAAAACTGATGCTGATGGTAATGTGACCATCTATAAAGCTCGACTTGTTGCAAAGGGGTTTCGACAAATTCAAGGAGTTGACTACGATGAGATATTCTCTCCCATAGCGATGCTTAAGTCAGTTAGGATTATGTTAGCAATTGCTGCATATTTCGATTATGAAATATGGCAGATGGATGTCAAAACTGTGTTCCTCAATGGTAATATTGAAGAAGAGTTGTATATGATACAACCTAAGGGTTTTGTCGATCCTAAGGATGCTAATAAGGTATGCAAACTTTAGCGGTCCATCTATGGACTGAAGCAAGCATCCCGGAGTTGGAATCTCCGCTTTGATGAGGTGATCAAAGACTTTGGATTTGTCCAAACTTATGGAGAGGCTTGTATTTACAAGAAAGTGAGTGGGAGCAATGTGGCATTTCTGATATTATATGTGGATGACATATTATTGATTAGAAATGATATAGATGTTTTAAATAGTGTTAAAAGTTATCTAAACAGCAAATTTTCGATGAAAGATCTTGGTGAAGCTTCACATATATTAGGCATTAAAATCTATAGAGATATATCAAGATGCCTATTGGGCTATCGTAGAGTACATATATTGATAAGATATTAAAGAAGTTTAATATGGACGGAAGTAAGAAGGTGTTCTTACCTATGTTGCAAGGCAAGGCATTGAGTAAGACTCAAAGTACGGCTACGGTGGAAGAAAGAGAGATAATGGATAAGATCCCCTATGCCTCAGCCATAGGCTCTATAATGTACGCCATGCTATGTACAAGACCGGATGTGGTACATGCTATTAGTTTGACTAGTAGGTACCAATCTGATCCAGGTTCAGAACACTAGATAGCGGTCAAGAATATCCTTAAGTACTTATGAAGAACTAAGGATATGTTTCTTGTATACGGAGGTGAAGAAGAGCTAGTCGCTAAGTGTTATATCGATGCTAGCTTTGACACCAATCTGGATGACTCTAAGTCTCAATCCGGATACGTATTTCTCTTGAACGGAGCATCAGTTAGTTGGAGGAGTTCCAAACAACCTATGGTGGCTGGATCAACGACGGAGGCGGAATATGTTGCTGCTTTAGAAGCGGCGCAGGAAGCGGTTTGGATGAAGGAGTTCATAACGGAACTAGGTGTGGTTCCTAGTGCATTGGACCCAATGGTGATCTATTGTGACAACAATGGAGCCATAGCCAAAGCCAAGAAACCAAGGTCTCACAACAATTCCAAGCATATTAAGCGCCGGTTTCACTCCATTCGTGAGCATGTCAAGGATGGAGATATAAAGATTTCTAAAGTACACACGAACCTGAATGTAGCAGATCCGTTGACTAAAGATCTCCCTAGGGCAAAACATGATCAACACCAGAACTCCATGGGTGTTAGATTTATCACTATGTAAACTAGATTATTGTCTCTAGTGCAAGTGGGAGACTGAAGGAAATATGCCCTGAGAGGCAATAATAAAGTTGTGATTATGTATTCCTTGTATATGATAGATGTTTATTTTGCATGCTATAATTGTATTGAAAGGAAACTTCAATACATGTGTGTTTAATAAAAAAAGGGTTCCTAGTTATGCCTCTCTTCAAGACTAGCTCGTTGATTAACAAGATGATCAAGGTTTCCTGATCATGGACATTGGATGTTGTTAATAATGAGGTCACATCATTTGTGAAATGATGTGATGAACATTCATCCGAAGTATAGCATTACGATCAAGTCATTATGTTTACATTTCTATAACATCATACGAAGTAATCTTAGTCCTTAGACCATGAGATCATGTTAATTGCTAACATCGGAAGAGTATCTTGATAACATCAAACGTCACACCGTAACAGGGTGACTATAAAGGTGGGTTCAGTGCTACAAAGGTGTTATGTTGAGGCTCATGGATCAAGAGTGGAATTTGTTAATCCCGATGATGGATAGATATACTCTGGGCCCTCTCGGTGATATCACATTAAGATAGCTTGCAAGCAAGTGATGTGATCAATAGAATGTTATATCACGGGAACGAGAAAAGAGTGCATGTTGGTAACGAGATCAAACTAGGTATTTGGATACCGATGATCGAATCTCGGACATGTATTATATCATGAGACAAAGGGATTAAGTTACTAGCGTTAAAGGTTCTCATGATCACAGAAGTCATCGTTGAATGTGCAAGAGTCAGTATGGATCTCCAGGTCCCGCTTCTGATTATTGATCTGAGAGGAGTCTCAATCATGTCTGCATTATTCGCTAATCGTAGGGTGACACACTTAAGGGTTACTGGACACCATTTAGGAGCACATATGTTTCAGACGAAAGGATTGCAAAGCGCAGGAATTGTTTCGATAGAAACCGGAATTGTTTCGGGTGAAATTGCAGAAAGTGGTTTTGCATGTGATATTGAAATGTTGCAAGGGGTTTTATGTGAATGTTTGTTAGTTAAAGTAATTAACAAAATTCTGAATAAAATAAATAAAAGAGTCTTATTAATTGAGAGTTGCATTAAATTTGGTGGAAATTTAATGCATGTGAGTGGAATTTTGGGTGGAGTCAAAATTGATTTGAGTGGAGCTTCCACCACATGAATGAGGAAGAGGTGGGGGCACCCTCCTTGGCCGCCGGCCATGGTAGGTGAGGAGCCCCCCTCTCCTCCCTCACAAAGCACACCTCCTCGTGAAGGATCTCTCTCCCCCTCTAGATATTCCCCCATGGTCTCGGATTAGCGAGATACATGTTCCCGGTGGCCTTGCGTCTAGAAGGAGTTGCTGCTTCCGCTGATTCGTTGGAGCGAGGAGGTGGAGGTTGTACGGTGGCTTGAACATGTGTGCGAGGACGGATGCGCTGCTGATTTGCGGTGCTCGGACTTCCACACGATCTTGAGATCGGCAAGCGTACGACTACATCATCCACGAGTTACAACTCGTTAACAAAACTCTGTTGTCTTCGAGGGTAAGTTCTCCATGGATGTATATCCACCCGTTGCTCTGTATCTAGTAGATAGGTCTTGGCGTATAGTTCTCATTGTAGGAATTTTTTTGTTTTCTAGGCTGTGAACCCAACAACTTCAATCTCCCCCAAGCTTGCGTTGTACTCTCTCCATCAAGAGGCCAAAAGTTGTATATTTGATTTCGATCTTTATGAATCTCACTAGGAGAATAAAACTTTGAATAAAAGAGAGGTACTATTTCCTCCCATTCAAGAACTTGACCATTCTTCAGCAGCTTATACCAGTCCTCAGCTCTTCCTTTCAGTGATAATGAGAATAACTTCTTCTTGACTTGATATGTTGTAATACCTACACACTTGAACAACCCGCATAATTCATGTATAAAAAGCAAATGATCACCGGGATGGACAGTTCCATCTCCAACATAATAGTTATCCATAACACAATCAATAATTCCTGTAGGTATTTTTAAAGTATCAATCTCAGCAGGAAGTGGTTCATCTACTACCTTAGCAGTGGTAGTTGCATTACGAAATAAGAAACTCAGCGAATTATCCATATTGAACTAAAGCAACTAACAGAAGTAAACAATACTCACAGAAGTTTCCTTTACCAGTTCCACTCTCCAATAGCGCTTTACTCCCCGGCAACGGCGCCAGAAAATAGTCTTGATGACCCACAAGTATAGGGGGTTGATGTCTACGCACTTCTATTCTTGTAGACAGTTGTTGGGCCTCCAAGTGCAGAGGTTTGTAGAACAATAGCAAGTTTTCCCTTAAGTGGATCACCCAAGGTTTATCGAACTCAGGGAGGAAGTGGTCAAAGGTATCCCCTCTCAAGCAACCCTGCAATCAAGATACAAGAAGTCTCTTGTGTCCCCAACACACCCAATACACTTGTCAGGTGTATAGGTGCACTAGTTCGGCGAAGAGATAGTGAAATACAAGTGATTGGATATAAGACAACGGTGCTAAAATAGCTCGATGGCGTGGAAGAGACTAAAGGAAAACTGAAATAAAGATGGAAGCAAGCAAACATGTAACAAATCTAATTGCAAATGGTGTATCAATGCTTAGAAACAAGGACTAGGGATCATACTTTCACTAGTGAACACTCTCATATAAATATCTTCTCTTTATGATACTACTCTTAACTACTCTCCGGTTGGACACTCTAATCATTAGTAGGGCTATAACAGCACTCCTCAAAGTTCGCTTTCCGCATCTAGATAACCCCACACTATCACCTTGAGCACTAAATGGTTCCAACAAACACCACAATTTCATAGAGACATCCAACTCCAAATATAACTCATAACAAGTATTTGTAATCTCTAGCCTAAGTGCCACCATGGTGTGCACACTGTCAGCTTCACACACATGGGGAGAGCAGAGATCTATTAAAGCACTTGAGTAGCAAGGTAGATCTACTTGATTACAAAGCTCATGATCACAATATGATCATGCATAGAGAGAGATGAACACATAGCTACCAGTAGAACCCTTAGCCTCGAGAGAGAACTACTCCCTCATCATCATGGGAGTCAGCAAAAACGATGGAGATGGTGGTGGAGATCGATGGAAATGGCTCCAGGGGCACTTCCCTATCCCAGCAGGGTGCCGGAACAGAGACTTTCTGTCCCCGAATCTCCCCTTCGGTGGCGGCGGCGCTGCAGAACTTTTCGTGGATTTCTGATTGATGACTTAGGGTTTTTCAATCGAGAGGATTTTATAGGCGAAGGGGCAAGGTCGGTGGCCGGCCAGGGGGCACACACCATGCCCTGGCACGGCCAGGGGGACCCGCGCCTAGAGGTGGTTTGGCCACCATGTTTCCCCTCTCCGTCTCGTCTTTTGGCTCCGTGAGTCTTCTGGTACAATATCGACTTTGGCTTTTGTCCGCTCCAATTCCGAGAATATTGATTTTCCGACTTTCCTCGAACAAAAAACAGCAGAAAATAGGCAACTAGCATTGTGGCATCTTGTTAATAGGTTAGTCCAAGAAAGTGTATAAAAATACTCCAAAGTATGGAAAAAACATAAGAAAGTAGATATAAAACAAGCATGGAACATCAAAAATTATAGATACGTTTGCAACGTATCAGGTGTGTATCACAGTATTTTCGATAAGAGTGTCGAACCCAACGAGGAGCAGAAGGTGCTTACGAGTGGCTAGGAGCAGAAATTCTCTATAAATACTTAGCAAACAGATTTTTAGGGGTTTTTGATAATGCAGGTAAATAAAGTACGAGTAAATAAAAGACAATAAGAATAAATGCAGCAAGTGGCCCAATCCTTTCTTTAGCAAAGGACAAGCCGGTTGTATTACTTAAGATGACCAGAACGTTCTCGATGACACATGGGAATATCGTCAAGTGCTTTCGCTTCATGTAGTTGACTAATCTTCTTTAGTTTGCTAAGTGTTGTGTGGGTGAACCTGTGCTAATGTCCCGACCTTCCTAGGACTAATACATACTTGTGATTATACCCCTTGCAAGCATCCACAAGTACAAGAAAGTAATTAAGGTAGAAACCTAACCACAGCTTTAAACTCTAAGACCCTGACGTCCCATGTGCAATGTTTCCTAACGGGGGTTCAGGTTTCTGTTACTCTGGCAACCCCTACGATTAGTAGCCAAATACACAATGCATTCCCCTAGGCCCATATAGGTGAAGTGTCATGTAGTAGACATTCACATGACACCACTAGAAGTACACCACAACTTAAATATCAAACTATGGAATCTTTCTCAACGCAAATCCACTACTAACGACATGACTTCTCCCATGTCCTGAAGAACAAAACGAACTACTCACAAGACATCATATGGATCATGATCAGAGATGAAATAATGATGTGTAACAATCTGAACATAAACGATAATTCAATGGTTCACTCAATAGCATCAACTACAAGGAGTAATCAACACCGGGAAAGTTTCCCCTAAGAACTATGCAAGATTCAACCCAATTGTTACAGCGGTATGGAGATGGTGATGATGATGCTGGTCTAGATGATGAGGATGATGATGATGGTCCCGATGAAGTCCAGCTTGATGGTGGTGTTGATGGCGACGATCTACCCTCTCCGAGAAGGAATTCCCCCGGCAGAATTCTGTCTGCCGGAGAGATCTTTCTCTCTCGGTGTTTTCCGCCCTGCAGAGGCGGCAAAATCTTTCTATGGTCACTCCCCGAGTCTTAGGGTTTCGGGAGGATAATATACGCCAGAGGGGAGAGGCTGGAGTGGACCAGAGTGGCCACACCACCTGGTGGCGCGGCCTGGGGTTGCCCGCGCCAGGGGGTGGTGTGAGCCCCCTGTGGCCCATCTCCACTTCCCCTTTTGGCTTTCTTCGTCTTCTGGAAAAATAGGATTTTCCATGTATTTTCCCGGATTTTCTGATCTTTGCGAATTTTGCCTCTAAACAGCACCTTTTCCATCAGAATCCTGACTGCAGCGGTCCATGCTCCAAAATTCATCAACCATGCAAAAACAGATGAAATAACATAAGTATCATCTCTTAATATGAAATATATCAATGAATAATAGTAAATTATGATATAGAATAGTGATGCAAAATGGACGTATCAGATGTGCGTATCACAATCAAGATCAAGTAAGAATAAACCATCACACACAGGGGCATGAACATAGAAAATATCATTCATATAAATTGAACAACCATTTGTTCCTGATTTAAATGAATAATGATCTTGAAATATGCAAGATCCACTCACAATATTCATACTCAATGCGGGTAAATAGTAGCATTTATTCAAAACCAAGAATAATCCTGACGGTAGATGAAGATGTAGGGTGCCGACGGCCATCACTTCGACTCTTGAACCATTGCCGACATGCATCGTCACCTCGTCCTTCCTCAAGCGCCTCCTACTCTGCAGATCCTGCTGAAAGTTACAAATGTGAGCAACAGAACTGGTATCAAATACCCAAGTGTTACTTCTGGCGCTTGTAAGGAACACGTCAATAACATGTATATGTAGGGTTCTGTAGCAGAAAACAAAAAATTCTATCTACTCGAACACTAATACCAGGATCTATACTATGTAGACATAAATAACGGAAGAGAAAGACGGTATTCATAACTTTGAAGACCTAGGCACGCCTTACGTAGGAAGGCGTATATTGATGAAGACGAGCAACACCTCAAGTGTGGTGCCTCCGAAGTTCGTCACACGTCCGGTGTAGGTGACGTTAACCGAACTCCGATCCAGCCGAGCAGTAGAAGAAGTAGACGTCGGATCGCTGATCACACGATGGTGGTGTGAAGGTGGAGAACTCACTCATGAAGTCCTCCCCAATATTCCGAAGAAGACCTCAATGGATGAGAGAGAGAGAGAGAGAATGAGAGGGAATGAGATGATTCCAAAGGGGGAGGGGAGACCCCTATATATAGTGGGAGGGGGGGCACCACTTAGGGGGCACGCGGTGTGGGACTAATCCCCACACCCGCCGGCCACCTAGGGGCAGCTGCCGGCCCTAGGTGGGCCCCACTGGGGTGGCCCACTAAGCCTAGGCCGGCTGGCCCCCTTTCCCTAGGTGCCTTGCTCCTTGGGCCTCCCCTTTGGGTGAGGCCCATTAGCATTGGTCTGCCTTTAATAATATAATAAAATAAATATTTAATATTAATTCTCCAATTAACATTCAAATATACATGCTATCTTATTCCTTCACTCCGAAACACCTTCCGGACCCCTTCCGATCTCCATCGGATGTTACCCGGAACTATTCTGGTTTCTCTTTCTCTATTTCTCCTACGATACCTCATCTACCCTAAGCGTCCCCACCCTTAAGCATGGCATCCTTCGGTTCGTAAACACTCCGGACATGATCGAGATTACTCTCATCAATGATCAATAGAGGGACCTGGATGGCCATGTGAACCCCGTGTGTTTCACGAATATAATCGCTCGAACCGTGAGATAGTCGTTTCCTGTTCCCTTTGTCATTTGATACCTAATTCATTCGATACTTGATCTTCGGTATCCCCATACCTTAGTCCGGTATCGTTACTAATGAACTTGTTTACTCGTTCCCATGTTGCATTCCGTGACCAGGTCACATGCTTGCAAGCTTCATTAATGCAACGTCACCGAGATGGCCACATGTATCTATCTGTTACATGGATTAGACAAATCCTGGTCTTGATATGTACTCCTCTACGCATCCCTTTGGAAAACCTGAGTGGCACCTTTTTGATCACCCTTTTACGAGATGATTTTTGATAACCATCTATGCTTCCTCCAGAATGATGATTTGCATTACCTCACAGTCAAAGGATCAGTTTGCGAGGTTCTCTATGTTTTATCATCAATGATGAACTTTGTAACTAGATCTCATTAAGATATAACAGTCAGATGTATGTCTATCATGTCATTCAACTAATGACATGACCTCATTGTAAATTGGCATAAATTCCCATGATCTTGAAACCCAGGTCATCCTCATGACCAATGAACTAGTTCGCTAGAGGTAACTAGAGACACGGTTTGTTCACATACCACACGTGTATTAATGTTTCGTATTAACACAGTTATAGCACAGTATGAAACGTATTATGAACATATAGGAGATATATCAAATAATACACTTTATTATTTGCCTCTAGGGCATAACTCCTTCAGATACAAGCAACGGGTGGATATACATCCATAGAGAATATACCCTTGAAGACCGACAAAGTGTAATGAGGTTGGACTCGTGGATGATGTAGTCGTTCGCTTGCCGATCTCAAGATCGAGAGGAAGTCCTAGCGCCACAAATCAGCAGCGTATCCGCGCTCGCACACATGTCCGGTCCACTGAACAACCTCTGCCTCCTTGCTCCAGTGATGCAGCGGAAGCAGCAACTCCTTCCAGACGAAAAGCCACCGGAAACATGTATCTCGCTAATCCGAGACCATGGGGGAATAATTCTAGAGGGGAGAGAGATCCTTTACGAGGAGGTGTGCTTTGTGAGGAGGAGAGGGGTGCCTTTTATAGGGGAGAGGGGGCATCCCCTCCCATGGCCGGCGGCCATGGGGGTACCCCCTCACCTCCTCTCATTCATATGGGTGGAGCTCCCACTCACATAAAAAGCCTCCACTCAAAAATCCCACTCACATGCATTAAATTTCCACCAAATTTAATGAAACTCTCATTTAATAAAACTCTTTTATTTATTTTATTCAGTATTTTGTTAATTACTTTAATTAACAAAAATTCACATAAAACCCCCTGCAACATTTCAATATCACATGCAGAACCAATTTCAGCAATTTCACCCGAAACAATTCCGGTGTCCATTGAAATAATTCCAGCGCTTTGTAATTCTTTTCTCTGGAACATATTTGATCCAAATGGTGTCGGTATCCCTTAAGTGTGTTACCCTACGGTTGTTGAATAATGCAGACATGATTGAGACCCTTTTTCGATCAATAATCAGTAGCGAGACCTGGAGATCCATATTGACTCTCACACATTCAACAATGACTTTTATGATCGTGAGAACCTTTAATGCTAGTAACTAAATCCCTTTGCCTTGCGATATATTACATGTCTGAGATTCTACCATCGGTATCTCAATACCTAGTTTGATCTCGTTACCGACATGCACTCTTTTCTCATTCCCATGATATAACATTCTAGTGATGACATCACTTGCTTGCAAGCTATCTCAATGTGATATCACGGAGAGGGCCCAGAGTATATCTATCCATCATCGGGATGGACAAATTTCATTCTTGATCCATGAGCCTCTACATAACACCTTCAGAGTATCTGAACCCACCTTTATAGTCACCTTGTTACGGCGTGACGTTTGATGTTATCAAGTTACTCTTCTAGTGTTAGTGATTGACATGATCTCATGGTCTAAGGACTAGGATTACTTCGTATGATGTTATAGCAATTTAAAAACAATGACTTTGATCGTAATGCTATACTTCGGATGAATGTTCATCACATCATTCCACCAATAATGTGACCTCGTTATTAACAACATCCAATGTCCATGATCAGGAAACCTTGATCATCTTGGTAATCAACAAGTTAGTTTATAAGAGAGGCATAACTAGGAACCCTTTATTTGTTTATTAAACACACATGATTTAACGTTTCCAATCAATACAATTATAGCATGCAAAATAAACATCTATCATATACTTGGAATACGGTAATAACAACTTTATTATTATCTCTCAGGGCATATTCCCTTCAGTCTCCCACTTGCAATAGAGACAATAATCTAGATTACATATTGATAAATCTAACACCCACGGAGTTCTCGTGTTGATCATGTTTTTCTCTAGGGAGAGTTTTAGTCAACAGACCTGCTACATTCAGATCCGTGTATACTTTACAAATCTTTATATCTCCATCCTTGACATGCTCGCGTATGGAACTAGGGTTGCCAAAAATATCGAAGATTCGACATCGTTCTAGAAAAGTGTGTAAGGGTTTGGGGAATCACCCCAAGATCTGCAACTAGCGAAATAGCTCTAGCTTAGTTTGGAGAGTTCAAGGGAGAAGAATGCTAGATCCAAGTGGGATTGTTGTGGGCTTTGTTTGCCACGCTACCTCCTACGGAGATTAGAGTCCCGGCAAGAATTGAACTTCTGGATACATCACTGTATCAATCTTCTTTATCCACGTTGGCTATTTCGTTTCTCTCTCACTTTGTGTTTAGCTTGTTTATCTTGCTTGCTAGTATAACCTTGTCATATAGGACTGTCCACGTGGTTTGCATTTTAGGAGAACCTTATTTATCCACAGTTATCCCTAAAATTAACTAAATTGATTAAAATTTATAGTCACCTATCCACCCCCTCTCAAGTTGACATCTATGATCCTTCAACATTGTTGGTAAAAAACAGCTGCAGCCTACATCGGTTCCACGTTACAATATATTGTCCATTGTAATCCATTGGTTCAGACTTTTGGGTGAAGTGTAAAGATGGCGTGGTGATGGGTTATAGGAACGGTAACCATGAGGGGCGACACAGAGCTGAGCTGCCGCCTACATCAATCTCACGTGGAACTTATCGTCCGCATAAGGATGTCATGTTACGATGATGGGGTAAAGGACCGGCAACCATTAGAGGCGACGCAAGAGAAGTGAAAAGTGAAAAGTTTCTGGAGTCGGTATCATCAGCAAGGAGGTGTTTCTAGTGTTGAAAGAGAAAGGGTAGGTTAAAACCAAAGATTGAGTAAAATACAGAAGTGTAAAATAAGTATGGAAAAAGAAACGGAATCATATGTTACAGAATTCCTAAATCTACATTAAGATATTTGTGGCCTAATTCTTCCGATAGTTAATTCAACATAAGCCAAAGATAATATGCATCTTGTGCTACAAATAAAGCATCATTCCAGGAGTTGAATAGTGTTTTAAAGGCCACTACAATAACGTGGACAACTTTAGAAAACCGCTATGAGCTCTGTGTATGCACTAAGGAAGACATTTCTTACAAACAATTCGTTTTGTGGGAAAAAGAAACGCTACACGACATATTCCCTCGAAAAAAGAAACGCTACACGACATGCAAACTACTCCCAAAACGAGATACAACGGGTGCTGACCACCTTGTTGCACTCACTTGGTCATGTTCCAATCAAAGGACAGTCGGCCATCGTAGAGGCGGGCTTCTTCCCAACGCCCCATTCCTGCAATCCATAGGCAAATCCAACGTAACATCATTTTACGGTTCACGCCGACTGACCGATAACCCTAGAAACCAACTGAGCAGTAACAACAGCCGCAACTTCAACATGTGATCGTCTTCCCCCTGGCACCGCACTTCTTGTTCGTCTTCTCCACACTCTTCACATGGTGGTCTACCTCCATGATGGACCAATGAGACAATAAACTCTTCAACTTGCTGACATAGGCCACGTCGGCCATGCAGTCAAGCTTCACCTTCCTGTACAGAAGGCCACCGATCCACAGAAGCAGTTTTCCTCTGCCAAAATCTCCCCGTAGTCTCTAGCCTCTTCTGCTGGCATGTGCAGGCACCGGCTTAGAAACACACCACTCGTTGGTGGCAACATAGCTTGACTTCCGCAGGTACATGCTGAAAATCTTGGGCAAGTAGTTGAGCTTGCAACCATCAGCATCCCTGGAACGGATGTTAATGTCCTCCGTCGAAGTGATCATACCAATGGAGAAGGAGTGCCCTTTGATGAACTGAGGGCCTAAAGAAAGTCCACGTGTAATAACTGGATACCTGCAGAGCAAATGGTGACTGAGTTGGTATTTAGGTTGTTCAAAGTAATAAGCACTCTCCCGTGTGTTTTCGAGTATTGACTGCAAACTCCTGCTTATTAAAAGCAAAAATGTTTCAGGGTCAGACATCTCCACTAGATACATCCTTCACTAGCATACTCTTCACAGGATGAACGTATCAGCTGTCAAATGAGAACCCAAACACGGAAATAAGGAAAAAAAACAACTCTAATGTAAAGCTAAATTATCTATTGTCTAGAGACCAACTTTAATGTAAAGCTAAATTTGTCTAGAGAAAGAAGTTGGCCAATAACCTGTCTTCAAAAAGAAAGAAGGAAGAAATAAAGAGTTCATTTAGCATGTTTACTGTTGACCTCCGGAAAAATGAGAAATCAAATTATCGAAGTTGCACATGACTTGGTCCCTTATATACAAAAAAAATGTACATGCAAAGCAAAAGTAAGTTAAACAAGTAGGGATGCACTGACCTATATCGTGCAGAACATGCAGAGCACGTGGATCTTCGTTTTGTTGCTGTGGATTTGCTTATCACTACTTCTATGCTCATAGTGGAGTTCCGACAATGTCTAGTAAACCACTGAGCAGTGTTGCAGTTTGTAAAGTATATCAGATTCCATCAGAAGGTGAGCTTCATCTTCCTCTTTCTCAAGACAAATATTATGACAACATATGACTTACACAAGCGGTATGCCTGACTACCTAAGAAAAGAGTCATCAGTCGAACTTCCCCGTCTTGCCTTGGCATTCAATATTGCTTGGCAGATCGACTCACTTGTTTGTAGACCAGCATGGAGCATGTCATCGATCAGAGTTTCAGCTTCCGAACATTTTCCGTCATTGCAAAGACTACGGATCGTCAGGCCATAGCTAGCGGAATTTGGAACCAAACCGTTCTTTCTCATCTCCATGATTAATTTCATAGCCTTGTAAGAGCTCCCTTCTCGTCCATAGCCATAAATCATCATGTCATAGACCACATTGTTCGCCTTAACACCTTTCTCCCCCATTGACTGGAACAGCTTTCTGGCATCCTTCATCTTGCCCTCCATGCAGAGAGCATGCACCAAAACACCGTAAGTGTGCACATCCACCTCTAGACCAGTCTTTTCCATCTCTGCAAACATCTCAATAGCTTTGTCCATATCATTTTCTCGGGCAAATGCATCAATCAGTATGGTGTACGTCACTTTTGTGGGTGCCAACCCTCGCTCCTTCATGTCAGAGAATGCACGGTTTGCATAGGCTATATCTCTAGCACGACAGAACCCCGCAATAAGTGCATTGTACGTCACAACACTAGGTTGGTACCCGGCAGCCCTCATTTGGTTGGAAAAATGCAGAGCATTGGACATCTTCCCAGCTTTTCCATATCCATCAATGAGAAGGTTGAATGTCACAATGGTCGGACGGATACCCTCCATTCGCATCATTTCCAGCAGCTGGGTAGCATCCTTCAGCTTGCCGTGTCTGCATAGCCCCGCAATAAGGGTGTTATAGCTGACCACATTACGCGCGACGCCCTTTACAGGAATTTCATCGAACAGGTGACGGGCAAGCTCGAACTCCCCGGTCCTGCACCACTCCCCGATCAGAATGTTATAGGTGTAGAGATTGGGCTCAACTCCACCTCTCCTCATCTCCTCAAACAAGGCGAATCCCTTCTCTCTGTGTCCGCAAATGAAATAACCGTGGATCAGAGCAGTGAAAGTGACCTCGTTAGGGGTCAGTTCCAAGCGCGGCATTACGTCGAACACCCTCCGTGCTTCCGCCACGTCGCCGCTCCTGCAGTAACCGTGGACGAGCGCCGTGCACGCGGCCACGTCTAGCGCCGCGTCGCCAGCCTTCGAGCCATGGGCGAGCAGCGCGAGGGCCGACCGCACCTCGCCAGCGGAGCAGAGCCGGCGCACGGCTGCGGCCGTGGTCGACGACATCGAGATATTTTCACCAGCAGAAGAACTAGAGTAGTGCCCTTTCCGTAAAGCTTTTTTTTTTCTTGAACTAGATGGTCCGTAAAGCTTTGGGCGTTGCAGGGTCAGCAGATGGCCGAATAGGCCAACTGGAAGCAGAAACGTCTCGGGACTCGAGGCGAAAACCTTTTTTTTTAACTGCTCAACATTTTATTCTTTATCCATATCAAAGTTACATCAGCAAATAACAAAGCTAAGATAAAATCAGGTGGGTCGTCTATCCACACCTGTCCACTAGATCCTCTCGCTATTCTAGCTAATTCATGAGCTATGAAATTAGCCTCCCGATAACAGTGCTAGAAAATTATCTTTGTAAAATCAATGGCGAGGTGGTAGCAGTCATCAAAAATAGCAGCTGCATGACCTGAGGTACCACCCTCCGTCATAGCATGGATAGCGTTTGAACAATCTGAAGACAGAATTAGTCTATTGCAGCCAATGGACTGAGCTAGTTTTAGTCCCTCTTTCACTGCATATTCCTCCGCCGATAGAGCATCCATGACCATATCTAAACGGGGGTTTGCCGCTGCAATGAATTCACCCTTGTTGTCCCCGATTACCACTCCAGTTGATCCTCTCAATGAATCAATGTCGAACAAAGTATCGACATTAACTTTGACATGATCCTGTGAGGGACGCGACCAACCTTCTCTCTTTGTTCTAGCTTTTGGTGCGTTGGCAGCATAGAAGTTTGCATATAGGCCAACTGGAAGCAGAAACGTCTCGGGACTCGAGGCGAAAACTTCTTTGTCCTCGGCAGATTTGCCATTGCCCAACGAAGAAGGGATCAGGGCATCTCCAACGACGATCACGTTTCGAAACGGTGCCGGACACAAGCCCAAGACGCGCACCCACAAACGGACCCGCTGCCTTGGATAGTTCCATTTTGGCATAAACCGGGTCTAAAAATGAGCTAGGTTTGTACACAAAAATATTGATAAAGATTGGTTTTCATTTTAAATAGAAATACTTAAGTGGTACAATCGGGATTATTACTAAACCAAACTACTCCCTAACTAAACACCGTCCTCGTCCTGGTTGGAGGTCGCTCTCGCCCGCCGGGCCGCTGTCGCCTCCTTCACATGGCGATGGCGTTGGGCGGTTGTGTGCCTCCTGCGGTAGCGCCCAAGGGTCATCGCCTACCTCGTCCTTGTCGCCGTTGTAGTTGCGTGGTTGCACGCCGTCGTCGCCTCTAGTTGGGCCCTGCCCCCCCCCTCTCCGCATGAAAGGCCACTGCCTCGACCTGCCTGTCGGCAAAGAAAGTGAGGGTAGCCTCCCCATCCCGGTACCGACTGGACAGGAGGCGGTCCAAGACAGTGGCCTCCACCTCCTCATTTGCATCCTTCCGCTGCCGCCCCTCCTCCACGGCGGTGTGAGCGGCGACCCAGGTGGCCTACTCGGCTTCCATCGTCGCCTACGTGTCCGCTCGGTGTGCTCCTCGAGTGCCTCTTCCACCTCTCTGGCCACGTCCATGGCCTCCTGGATCAACCGCTCACCGACTGTCGGCCTCCATCGTCGTCGATGCCTGGGAAAGCTCGAGGACGTGGGTCTCGACGACGCAGTTGGTGTGGATGGCACCTCGGGCCGCATCCTAGGGGGCAGGTCCGTCGTTGCCTTTGAAGTGGATGATGTCCTCTCACTCCCACATGTCCTCCTCCTCGTTGGCCTCCCACTCCTCTACCACGTCCTCCCCTCCTCTTTCACCATGTCGTCCTCCCCCAAAAGGGGCCTTTCTCACCAGCGCACCGAGGGGAAGAGAGTAGGCAGCGACGTCGTACTTGCTGAGGTCACCCCTGGTCACACGGAGGCAGCTTCTCAGCATGGCGAAGGGGTTGGTGCCCTCCCCATCCCGGCGATTAACCCTTTTATAAGCTTGGCGGGTCCTCGGCGGGAACAGAGGGCGGGAAGGGAGGGATGGGAAGGAAAGGTTGTGGCCAGCAGGCGGGAACAAAAGGGTCTAGCGGGAGAATCCTGTGAGGTCGGTGGCCGCCATTAGCGCTGATTGGGATCAGCTCCAGCTCTCCTAATAGCTGCTAGCGGACAAGGGGCCCACAAATGGGGTGGCCCGTTGGGTGCAAAGCCCACCGCAAACCGACTCTGCCTGGACGACCTGTCCTCCATGTTGGGTTTGCAGCATAGAAAACAAAAAAATTGTACGATATGAACAACTAAGCACCGAGATCTATCTACCTAGATACAATCAATGGGTGGATATACATCCATAGAGAACTTACCCTCGAAGATCGACAAATGGCTACAAGATTTAATATCGTGGATGATGTAGTTGTTCACTTGCCAATCTCAAGATCGTGATGAAGTCCAGCACCGCTAAGCAGCAGTATATCCGTGATCGCACACACGTTCGGTACCCCAACAACCTCCGAGTCCTCACTCTAGCAAAGCAGTGGAAGCAAGAAATACTTCCATAAAAACCACATAGAACATGTACTCCGCTAGTCTGAAGCTATGGGTAATTATCTAGAGGGGGAGCGAGATCCTTCACGAGGAGGTGTGAGAATGGACGAGGAGGAGGTGCCCTTTTATAGGGGGAGGGGGCATCCCCTCCCACGACCGGCGATCAAAAGGTGGTTCCCCCACCTCTCCCTCATTCATGTGGGTGGAGGCTCCACTCACATAAACACACCTCAACTCAAAATTCCACTCACAAGCATTAATTTCCACCAAAATTAATGCATCTCTCATTTAATGAAACTATTTTATTTATTTTATTCAGAATTTTTGAATTACTTTAATTAATAAACATTTGCATAAACCCCCTTGCAATACTTCAATATTATATCTGAAACCATTTTCAACAATTTGACCCAAAACAATTCCTGTGTCCATCGAAATAATTTCAGCGCTTTCAAATTCTTCTAGTGGAATTATATTTGCTCCAATTGGTGTCGGTATCCCTTAAATGTGTCACCCTACGGTTCACAAATAATACAGACATGATCAAGACCCCTCTCCGATCAATAATCAATAGCGGGGCCTAGAGATCCGTACTGACTCCCACACATTCAACGATGACTCTAGTGATCGTGAGAACCTTTGCTATCGTAACTAAATCCCTTTGTCTCACGATATATCCTGTGTCCGAGATTCGATCATCGGTATCCACTTACCTAGTTCGATCTCGTTACTGACAAATACTCTTTTCTCGTGATATAAAATTCTTAGTGATCTTACCACTTACTTGCAAGCTATGTCAATGTGATATCACCGAGAGGGCGCGGCCCTGAGTATATCTCTCCATCATCGGGATGGACAAATCCTACTCTTGATCCATGAGCCTCTACATAACACTTTTGGAGTATCTGAACCCACATTTATTGTCACCCTATTACGATGTGACGTTTGATGTTATCAAGTTACTCTTCCGGTGTTAGTGATTGACATATCTCATGGTTTAAGGACTAAAGTTATTTCACATGATGTTATAGCAATGTAAACATAATTACTTTGATCGTATTACTGTACTTTGGATGAATGTTCATCACATCATTCCACCAATGTTGTGACCTCGTTATTAACAACATCCAATATCCATGATCAGGAAACCTTGATCATCTTGTTAATCAACGAGCTAGTTTATATGAGAGGCATAACTAGGAACTCTATATATTTGTTTATTAAACACACATGTATTAAAGTTTTCAATTAGCACAATTGTAGCATACAAAATAAACATCTATCATATATTTCGAACAAGATAATAGCAACTTTATCATTGCCTCTCGGGAATATTCCCTTCATTCTCCCACTTACACTGGAGACAATAATTTGGATTACATATTGATAAATCTAACACCCATGGAGTTCTAACACCCATATTTGGATTACATTTAGTCAACGGATCTGCTACATTTAGATCTGTATGTACTTTACAAATCTTTATATATCCATCCTTAACATGCTCACAGATGGAGTGAAACGGACGCTTGATATGCTTGGAATTCTTGTGAGACCTCGATTGTTTGGCATTGGATATGGCTCAATTTTTGTCACAATAGATCACCACTGGGTCCAACACACTAGGAAACACACCTAGTTTAGTTATGAATTCCTTCATCCAAACCGCTTCCTACGCCGCTTTAGAAGAAGCAACATATTCCACATCCATTGTTGATCCTGCCACCACGTGTTGTTTGGAACTCCTCCAACTAACTACTGCTCCATTCATGAGAAACACGTACCCAGATTGTGACTTAGAGTCATCCGGATAGGTGTCGAAACTAGTGTCGACATAACACTTAGCGAGGAGCTCTTCTTCACCTCCATACACGAGAAACATTTCATTAGTCATTCTCAAGTACTTAAGGATATTCTTGACAGCTATCCAATGTTCTAAACCTGGATTTTATTAGTACTTGCTAGTCAAACTAATAGCATGTGCCACAGCTGGTCTTGTACATAGCATGGCATAAATAATAGAGCCTATGGCTGAGGCATAGGGGATCTTATCCATTCCTCTCTATCTTCTGCCGTAGCCGTACTTTGAGTCTTAGTCAATATCTTGCCTTTCAACATAGGTAAGAATCCTTTCTTACTTCCATCCATTTTAAACTTATTTAAAATATTATTAAGGTATGTACTTTGTGATAGCCTAATTAGGCGTCTTGATCTATCTATATATATATTGATGCCTTGGTGCGGCCCGTCCTACGGACGCTACTACATCTACAATGCCAAGTCCAAGCTCGTCCCCAAGTCACCCAAGAAGACAGACGTGAGCGGTACTACCGCTACCTAGCAGCGGTACTACCGCGCCTCGGTACTACCACTCAGCCTCAGCGGTACTACCGGCCACGAATGAAGCCCGCGCCATCGCCTCTGGATGCCCCGGTACCGGCTTGCTGTAGTACCGGCCCCAAGCGGTACTACCGGGCTGCCCCACCGGTACTACCGGACCTGGAGACCACCTGCCACTGGAGCCGGAGCTACCGCCCCGTCTGAAGCTGCTACCACTCCCATCCGGTACTACCGGACCCGAGGACCAGTACTACCGGTCACCACAGTGCCGGCACGCATTAGATCTGGGCCACAACCCATGTACCCCCCTTTATTATGTTGCAACCCTAGAGTTATTCTCCAAACTACCCCTATGTAAGTGGCTGGCCTATAAATAGAGCCCCCACCCCTCATGTATCCCTTAGGCATAGATGATAGACTAAAGACAACCCCCTTTGTGGAATCTCTAGTTTTGCCTCATCCCCTTCGACCAAAGGGGATCGACTATCGTCACCACCTCGTTGGATTTTGCATCGCGCCTCCCTTGTTGTACAAGGCCTTGGCATCGGTGTCCCTTTGCCAAGACGTCAAGACCCTCTCCAAGGTGTTCTTCCCTCTCCGCGTGGGATCAAGGGAGCACGTTGACCGATCTTTCCTTGCGAGGATTCTATCGGACCGGTGGCCACCGGCGGGAGCAATCGTCCTTGTATCGTGTGAGTTTTACGTGTGTTCATCATGTTCTTCGTGAGATGTGCATCCGTTTCCGCTACCTTCTCCCTTTCCCCTCGCTTTCCCATCGATTTGACCACGATCCATGAAGATCGGGCCACCCACGGGGTTACCCCATAACATCTGGTATCAGCAGCTTTTGGCTGCCACGGATTTCTCATCGATTTGGTCTTTTCCCCATAGATTCGAAAATTCTACCAAAAATAGCCACAATTCGTGTTTTGGACCGATCTGTGATTTGAGTGCGTTTTGGTAGGTTTTGATCCGTTGATTACTTGCTAAACTTGTTGATCTACCTTCCCCTGTGTTCCCATGGCCTAATTCCATCATTTACCCCTTCGATTTGGTGTTTTTCTTGAAGATTTTCCGCCCAAATCGCCCCAAAATCGCGAAAACGCATCAAACTGGGTGTTTCTGCGACATCCGGTACTACCGGGGTCAAAACCCGGTACTACCGCCCATCCCCGGTACCTAAACGGTACTACCGGGCCTCTGGAAGACCGGTACTACCGCTCAGAAACCCGGTACTACCGCCCGGTACAGATAAAAAACAGCAGAATTCCTAGATTTTAGCCTCTCGCCCTTTTGAGCATAACTTTTGCATACGAACTCAGATTTTGGTGTTCTTTAGCTTGTTTTGAAGAGGAGAAAGAGATCTACATCATCATCTAAGTATTTCATGCTATATAATCCATCCAAATTCCGTGAGCAAGGCGGAATCCACCAATAAAGGGTGAAGATCGGTGACGAAAGGTATAAACATTCCGCCACTTCTCCCCACTTGTATCCCTTTGTGAGCTACACTATCTTTGCGTTCAACAAAAACCTATTGAGACTAGTTCCTCCTATGATTGCTTGGGCTATGCACATTTGATACTTGTAGAATTCCGGGCAAAAGTTGTGAGCGCGCTATCTCATATAGTTATCTTGTATAGTTGTTGGCACAAGGAAGAGGCAAGTGAAAAAAGAAAGAAAAAGGAAAAAAATATAAAAAGAAAAAGAAGAAAAATAAAGAAAGAAAGAAATAAGTGCCTCATATAATAGGAAGCGCAAGCTCAATGAACATCAAATAGGTGGTACTTATTGTTCATATCTTGTAGCCCACCAATTTATTGCAATCGAATTAGCGTCTCTCCTTGCACTTGTGCGTCACGAGATTATAGTCTTCGCTAGGTAATCATTTGGTTCTTAGCTCACTTTCTCCGTCGCACAAGTCCCATTTATCCCACCGTGTGTGTTTCCTTGTACATATTTCCTTCTTGTGGATTGACTTGTTTTGCTTCGTGATCATCGTGGTTCTTTACTTGCCATTACAACATCTTGAGTTTGGATTGTTCTTGGACACGCCACCTTCCATACCCATCCACCATAAGCTTTGTGTGTGTGTGTTTTTTAGTGGTTAGTTGGTTTTGGTGTTCTGCGTGAACTGCACTTTGCTTGGTTTTCATTTCTCTCAAGTGTTGCCACTTGCACGATACTATCTTCCAAGGTAAAGTAAGGTTTGACGTGCATCCCTAACCCCCCTACCACTTCCATATACACCACTTGGTCTTGTGAATCATGTCTAGGGACTTCGGAACCAAGGATGATATCTATGAAGAATCCACGATGAGCCACCGTGCATATGCCTCCACAAGCATGGATGACATGATGGAGCACTACACCGACAATGGCTCCACATGCTTGGGTGATATGGAGTTCTACAACAACAATAACTCCCCAAGCATGGAAGACTTCAAGAACGACAACGACAAGCTCCTCAAGTCGCATCGACCAAGAGGGAGCCCCCACCTCGAGAGCGCCAAGGTCCACCATCACATGGACAAGTTCGAAAGCTCCCTCAACAACTTCAAGAGCGACATGGACAACTTCGCCAAAACCATGAGCATGATGGCCAAGACTAATGATGCTTTGCGCTCATTACAACGCCTCACCAAGAAGAGTGCCAAGGAAAAGGAGAATCGTCGTGAGTGTCATGTGGATGACAAAGTGCGCCATCTACATCAACCTTTGGCAAGGCACGCCAATGACCTCCGTCGACACCATCATAAGGCGCCTTCAACTAATCGTGCCACCACCAAAAGGGCACCAAAAGCAAGCTATCCTCCACGCCATCAAGCTTCATGCCAAGAGTCTAAACTTCAAGATGGAGGAAGCCAAGGCCACATATGTAATGAAGCCGATCCGTGCACCGCTCTCGACAACAACATGAGCCTACTTCCACCACTACCACAAGATGGCGACGACAAGGTCTAGAATGGTGAGCATGGGACTTTACCTTCACCAAAGGAGGCACATGGAGTTGAGAGAACCAAGCCTACCCCCAGATGCTTGAGTGATGATGTGGTACCAATCCCATGTGAGTATGAGAGCCACTTAGCCCACTTGAGTGAAAGCAAGAGTGAGATGAGCGACTCCACCATATGTGAGATTGAGTGCTTCCACTTGGAGGGCATGAGTGATACACCTAGTGAGTTGAGAGTGGTAGTTGATAGGTCATGTGAGACCACTTTGATTTCTAACAACTTACCCTCCACCTCTAGTGTGTTTCCTCATGTTGTGCTAAGTTCCATGGATCAAGAAGCGCCAAGCTTGGAGATGATGATGTCTCCGACCAAGAAGATGAACATGGTGGATGAATATGATGCCATCCACATACATGATGAAGAAGTCGCCCACATGGAGGACAACACTACCACAACACCCACATGATATGAGAGGTATGAACAAGGTAAACATACGGGTGTTGATGATGCCATGATCCCACTAGTGGACATGATGACTTGTGATGATTAGCATGCTATGAATGCATACATGTCAACCTATACCACCCAAGAGTTGACAAGACGAACCGTAGAGAGTTACCTATGGATGCCCTTCATCGAGCTATCTCTACACCATAAGGTGACTTCCTTCTACTCGAGGACTCATGCTATAATCTTCATGAATTGGCTACTCTTTGAGTATTGCTTCGCTTTTGTTGCGAGCGTTGCAGGCTACATGGAAAGTGAAGGAACATTCAAGAGCTGCCACATCAAGATCCTCGAGGACGACTACATGGTGAACCCCAGGATCAAGAATGTCTCTCGACCACCTCTACATGACGAGCATATAGAGTCGAGGACGACTCTTTTTGAAGGGGGGAGCTGATGCAACCCGTCCTATGGACGCTACTATATCTACAACGCCAAGTCCAAGCTCGTCCCCAAGTCACCCAAGAAGACAGACGCGAGCGGTACTACCGCTACCCATCAGCGGTACTACCGCGCCCCGGTACTACCGCTCAGCCTTAGCGGTACTACCGGCCATGACTGAAGCCCGCGCCATCACCTCTGGATGCCCTGGTACCGGCTTGCAGTACTACCGGCCCCAAGCGATACTACCGGGCTGCACCACCGGTACTACCGGAACTGGAGACCACCTGCCACTAGAGCCGGAGCTACCACCTCGTCTGGAGCTGCTACCGCTCACATCCGGTACTACCGGACCCGAGGACTGGTACTAACGGTCACCACAGTGCCTGCGCGCACTAGATCTGGGCCACAGCCCATGTACCCCCTTTATTATGTTGCAACCCTAGAGTTATTCCCCAAACTACCCCCATGTAAGTGGCTGGCCTATAAATAGAGCCCCCACCCCTCATGTATCCCTTAGGCATAGATGATAGACTAAAGACAACCCCCTTTGTGGAATCTCTAGTTTTGCCTCATCCCCTTCTACCAAAGGGGATCGACTATCGTCACCACCTCGTTGGAGTTTGCATCGCGCCTCCCTCGTTGTACAAGGCCTTGGCATTAGCGTCCCTTTGCCAAGACGTCAAGACCCTCTCCAAGGTGTTCTTCCCTCTCCGCGTGGGATCGAGGGAGCACATTGACCGATCTTTCCTTGCGTGGATTCTATCGGACCGGTGGCCACCGGTGGGAGCAATCAGCCTTGTATCGTGTGAGTTTTGTGTGTGTTCATCGTGTTCTTTACGAGGTGTGCATCCACTTCTGCTACCTTCTCTCTTTCCCCTCGCTTTCCCATCGATTTGACCATGAGATCCGCGAAGATCGGGCCACCCACGGGGTTACCCCATAACATGCCTAGTATGTATGAAGCTTCACCAAGGTCCTTCACCGAAAAAATTCTATTTAGATAATTTTTAACACTATTTAAAAGATATATATCATTTCCAATCAATAATATGTCATCCACATATAATATTATAAATGCCACAGAGATCCCACTCACTTTCTTGTAAATACAAGCTTCTCTATAAGTTTGGACAAATCCAAACCCTTTGATCACCTCATCAAAGCAGAGATTCCAACTCTGGGATGCTTGCTTTAGTCCATAGATGGATCACTGAAGCTTGCATATACTTTGTCATCATCCTTAGGATCGACAAAACCCTTCGGTTGTACCATATACAACTCTTTCTTAGTATTACCATTGAGGAACGTGGTTTTGATATCCATCTGCCAAATTTCATCATCGAAAAATGCAGCAATTGCTAACGTAATCCTAACTGACTTTAGCATCTCTACGGGAGAGAAAGTATGATCGTAGTCAACTCCTTGAATTTTTTGAAACCCCTTTGCGACAAGTCGAGCTTTATAGATGGTCACATTACCATCAGCGTCAGTTTTCATCTTGAAAATCCATTTATTCTCAACGGACTTTCGGTCATGAGGTAAGTCTACCAAGGTCCAAACCTGGTTTTCATACATGGATCCCATCTCGGATTGCATGGCTTCTAGCCATTTGTTGGAATCTGGGCTCATCATCGCTTCTTCATTCGCAGGGTCATCATTTCCATCTACCATAAAATTAATGACAGGATTTCTGCACAGTTTAGGAACTGCACGTGTCTGGCTTGACCTGTGAGGTTTGGTAGTGTCCTCTTTCGGAGTTTTATGATCTTTATCATTAGTTCCCTCTTCATCGAGTGAATTCAACTCTGCAACAATTTCCGGCGTTGCACCACTCGCCATTTCATGAAGAGAAGGTTCAATAACCTCTTTGATCTACCTTCCAACTACTCACACCTTTCACGAGAAACTCCTTCTCTAGAAAGGATTCATTCTTGACAACGAAAACCTTGCCCTCAGATCTGTGATAGAAGGAATACCCAATTGTTTTTAGGGTATCATATGAAGATGCATTTTTTCGCTTTGGGTTTGAGTTTATCAGGTTGAAGTTTTTTCACATAAACATCACGTCCCCAAACTTTTAAAATGACAGCTTTGGTTTGCTTCCAAACCATAATTCATGCGGTGTCGTTTCAATGGATTTAGATGGTGCCCTATTTAAAATGAATGCAGTTGTTTCTAGTGCATGACCCCAAACCGAAAGTGGCAAGTTAGTTAGAGACATCATAGATCGAACCATATCCAATAAGGTACGATTATGATGCTCCGATATACCATTACATTATGGTGTTCTAGTAGGCGTGAGTTGTGAAACTATTCCACACACTCTCATGTGTGTGCGAAACTCGTAAGTTAGATACTCACCTCCACGATCAGATCACAGAAATTTAAGCTTTTTATTACGATGATTTTCCACTTCACTCTGAAATTCCTTGAACTTTTCAAGGGTTTTAGATTTGTGTTTCATCAAATAGATATACCCATATCTTCTCAAATCATCCGTGAAAGTAACAAAATAACGATATCCACCTCACGCCGACACACTCATTGGACCACATACATCAGTATGTATGATTTCCAATAAATCTGTCGCCCGCTCCATTGTACCAGAAAATGATGCTCTAGTCATCTTGCCCATAAGGCATGGCTCATATGTCTCAAATGATTCAAAATCAAGTGATCCTAAAATGTTGGGAATATGCCCTAGAGGCAATCATGTATGATGTTATTCCTGATGTATTCATAAAGTTATTATATTGTCCTTGTATGAACTTATGATATGTATCATTGAATATGTGATTTGGTTGTGGAACTATGTATTCATGTTGTTCATACTAAATGTCGTTGAGGTTGTGTTGGACACACAACTTAGACTAATGTGAGAGTCGGTTGATGACTCGGTTCCACTTGTCATGGGCATGCTGATGCTATTCCGACTTACACGAATTTAGCTAAAGAATTTAGCAAGTCGGACTTACCCATATTGAGATACAATGAACAAGTCATCATTTGTATGTCTCAATCAACGTAATCCTTAGACCTAAGGTTGTTGCACAACCCAAATTGTGGATCACTAACTTAGGTTCTGTCAAACGTTGTTCCGTCAAAGGGCAGATATAAATGTAGAGTTCAGGTTGACTGAGAATCAAGCTGCATGATGTGGATAACCAAGATGGGATCTCCCCCTCTGGCTGGAGAGATATTCTTTGGTCCCTCTTGGATGATATGATTCAGAAAGCATGGACATGCATGACTCGGTTAAGTGTTAACTGAGGCGTCCGACTAAGAGTTAGTTAGATGAATCACTTATCTCGGATCGGGAAGAGAGTTGAGCTATTTGAAGGATGATTATTATTCGCTTATAGCTTGACATGATGTATCATGAGGCAAAAGGGACTTAGACAGAAGTCGCATTGAAAAGATAAGCCGTCATGACTCTTTGGTACTTGGGAGTCGGCATGTTTTGCTAGGAGCCACTGCCGACTGATTAATCATGAGTAAGATTTGAATCGTGTCCGAGTCGCCATGAGCCTGTCAGGTCACACACTTAAGAGCGGGCGCAAGTTTGGGTTGGACCAGAACCAAAAATTTGTTTGGGTTGGCCCCGAAAAAGACACGGACTGAGTCAATGAGTTGGACGCATAGTGAATAATATAGGCTTTTAGTGAATGGAACACAAGTGCGTGGAGCCTAGTTTCACTCCCTATATATACTGGGGCACATATGCCCAAGGGGCACGGTTAGGTCATTCCATGCGTTGAAAAACCTAGCTCCATTTCAGTCCAGCCACCGTACCGGACCTAGTAGTCCATCACCGACGCTCCTCCTCATACGTGTGGATAGTGGCAGAGGTGTTGTACGATCAGCACTACGATGATCATGGATTTGATTGGATCATGAGGACTACATTTCATCAAGTGATGCACTTCATTAGTTTTGCAACCACGTATCTAGTGGTAATCCTCGTGGCCTTCTACCTCAGCTAGATCTTGGGATCACCGCGTAGGAATTTTTTGTTTTATCTCTACATGGCCCAACATAAAAGTCCATCAGAATGGAGCTCCTTCATGTGCTTTACACCAATATAACCTAGACAGTAGTGCCACATATATGTAGATATATAATTATCAAGTTTAATACTTTTGGCATCTACATTATGAATATATGTATTACTACTATCGAGATTCAAAAGAAATAAACCATTCAACATAGGTGCATGACCATAAAAGATATCATCCATATAAATCAAACAACCATTGTTTTCCGACTTAAACGAATAACCGTCTTGTAGTAAACATGATTTGGGTACAATGTTCATGCTCAACGCAGGCACTAAAATAACAATTATTAAGGTTTAAAACTAATCTAGACAATAAATGGAGAGGCAACGTTCCGACGGCGATCACATCAACTCTTGATCCATTACCGACACGCATTGTGACCTCATCCCTTGATAGTGGTCGCCTCTTCCGTAGCCCCTGATTTGAGTTACATATATTTGCAACCGAGCAAGTATCAAATACCTAGGTGCTACTATGAGTACTAGTAAAGTACATATCAATAACATGTATATCAAATATACCTTTGTTCATCTTGCCATTCTTCTTATCTGCTAGATATTTGGGGAAGTTGTGCTTTTAGTGGCCAGTCCCCTTACAATAGTAGCACTCGGTATCAGGATTAGGGCAAGCCCGGGTCTTCTTCTCAGGCGCAACAACAGCTTTGCCACCCTTCTTGAAGTTACCCTTTTGTTTACCCTTCTTGTCCTTCTTGAAACCGGTGGGATTATTGATCATCAACATTTGACGTTATTTCCTAATCTCCACTTCAACGGTCTTAAGCATTGACAAAAGCTCGGGGAGAGACTTCTTCATGCCCTGCATGTTATAGTTCATCACGGAGCTCTTATAGCTTGGTGGCAGAGATTCAAGAACACGATGTATGCCTAAGTCAATGTGAATCGTTATTCCCAAGACTATAAGATTATCGGTGTACCCAGACATTTTGAGTACGTGCTCACTAACAGAGGTGTTCTCCTCCATCATGCAGCTAAAGAACTTTTCTGAAGCTTCACTACTCTCCACAGCAGCATGGTACCAAAGATCATTTCAATTCACCCATGGTATCAAAGGCATTGCCATTCTCGAGATGCTTTCGGAGTTCCGGTTCTAGCCCATATAGTATGCCGCAATGGACCATGTTGTGGTCCTCCTGATGACTTAACTAAACATTATTTACATCGTCAGAAGCATCATCAGGTGGTGGGGATCCTAGCGGTGCTTCTAGCACATATTGATTTTGTGCAGTAGTGAGGAGAATCCTCAAGTTCAGGGCTCAGTTGGTAAAGTTGCTACCATCCATTGCAAGTTTCTCTTTCTCCATGAACACATTGAAATTAAAAGCAGGTGGTGCCATCTACAACAGAATTTTCAAAATTTATTTAGACTAAGTTAATGATAGATTGAGTTCAGCTAATCCATAATTACAAAAGAACTCCCACTCAAAAACAACACTCCTCGTGTATTTTTGGTGATTGCATGAACCAGATCCACTATATCAAGACCGATCATCACGTGAATTAGTGCAGCTTCAAAGGCGAGCATCTAGATGGTCATGATATCAACCATATGAATCATGCTTTACCTTTTGGTTCAGGTTCCAAGGCAATATATGTACATGCTAGGCTCGCCAAGTAAGAACCTTAGTTCCCATATGTATAAAAATGTTTTACACCTGTTGTATGTGAACGTAGAGTCTATCACACCCGATCGTCACGCCGTGTCTCGAAATGATGAACTTTCTTAACGGTTCATACTAAAGGAAGAACACGTTTTATCTTGATATTTAAATGAGGGATCATCTTATAATGGTACTAAAGCACCATACAAGCAATATAAGATGCAAACAAACATAATATGCAAAAAGTGATATGATATGGCTCTTGCACTTGATCACTATCTTGTGAATCATGGTATATGATCTTCATCATTCCTATATGTGTAAGGCCAAGGGCTATGGTGCTTACACTTTGGTTTGTTATAATTTCCAATAGTATCAAATTATACTTCAACTTATAACATTACCATATCATAACACTTTCCCATCAACAAATAAACTAGATGCTTCTAATTTATCCTTTGCATGTTTTTACATGGCATAGGGCTTTCAGAGATAGAACCGTTCTTACCTATGAACATGGAACAACAACAATAATAATCAAATTATTAGCAACCTATTGTAAATCAGATATTGACTATAGTAGGAGAGATAGGCACCCGCTAGCCACTTATGCAAACAAGTTGCATATCAAGCGTGGAACAAGGCTCATGTACGAGGACATGTAAAGTTAGTCCAGTCCGCTTCATCCCACTATGTCACCAATATACAAAAATACATAAATGATGTAATAACATGATCATCAGTGCCAACATAATCATATATGTTCTACCCGTGCAAAGCATCTACACATAGATCAGGCTCTAATACCGCTGTTGGGTTCGCGACATATAAAACAAAAAATTCCTATGATATGAAAAACTAAGCACCAAGATCTATCTACCTAGATACAATCAATGGGTGGATATACATCCATAGAGAAATTACCCTCGAAGATCAACAAAGTGTTACGAGATTTAATCTTGTGGATGATGTAGTCGTTCACTTGCCGGTCTCAAGATCATGATGAAGTCTAGCACCGCAAAGCAGCAATGCATCTGTGATTGCACACACGTCCAGTACCCCGACAACCTCCGAGTTCTCATTCCAGCAAAGCAACGGAAGTAGCAAATCCTTCCATAGAAACCACCAAGAACATGTACTCCACTAGTCTGAAGCCATGGGGAATTATCTAGAGGGGAGAGAGATCCTTCACGAGGAGGTGTGAAAATGTAGGAGGAGGTGGTGGCCTTTTATAGGATGGATGGGGCAACCCTCCCATGGACGGCGGCCAAAGGTGCTGCCCCAACCTCCCCCTCATTCATGTGGGTGGAGGCTCCACTCACATAAACACACCTCCACCCAAAATTTCACTCACATGCATTAATTTTGCACAAAAAATAATGCATTAAACTATTTTATTTATTTTATTCAGAATTTTGTTATTTACTTTAATTAACAAACATTTGCATAAAACCCCTTGCAATACTTAGATATTACATCTCAAACCATTTCCAACAATTTGACCCGAAACAATTTCGGCGTCCATCGAAATCATTCTAGTCCGTCAAATTCTTTCTCTAGCATTATATTTGCTCCAATTGGTGTTGATATCCCTTAAGTGTGTCACCCTACAGTTCACAAATAATGTAGACATGATCGATACCCCTCTCTGATCAATAATCAACAGTGGGACCTAGAGATCCATACTGACTCCCACACATTCAACGATGACTCTAGTGATCGTGAGAACCTTTGACATCGTAACTAAATCCCTTGGTCTCATGATATATTACATATCCGAGATTAGGTCATTGGTATCCCTGAAGGAGATATGCCCTAGAGGCAAATAATAAAAGGGTATTATTGTCGTATCTCATTAGTTCATAATAGTTTTCTATCATGCTATAACTGTATCAAGTAGAAACATTGATACATGTGTGGGATACAAACACCAAGTCCCTAGTAGCATCTATTCAACTAGTTCATTGGGCTAACGATGATCAAGGTTTCTTGATCATGGGCTAAACAAAAGTCACTGACAATGAAGTCATATCATCTTGAATGATGTGATGGACACTTCCCACTAATGATTGTTGCAACACGATCATGTCACTTAGTTCACGTTGCAATTGTTAGAAACAGATTGTCCTAATCCTTAGACCGTGAGATCATATCAATCACTGTTACTCGAGGATACTTAGATAGCATCAAATGTCACCTGGTGATATGATGATCATAAAGGTGTATTCAAGTATCCAAAGTAGCATGTAGAGGATATTGTTGGAGATATGCCCAAGAGGCAATAATAAAGTGGTTATTATTATATCTTTATGTTTATGATAAATGTTTACATCCCATGCTATAATTGTATTAACCGGAAACATTAATACTTGTGTGTTTTGTAAACATAAAAGAGTCCCTAGTAAGCCTCTTGTTAAACTAGCTTGTTGATTAATGGATGATCATGGTTTCCTGATCATGGACATTGGATGTCGTTAATAACAAGATCATATCATTAGGAGAATGATGTGATGGACAAACACCCGTAGTAAGCATAGCATAAGATCAAGTCATTAAGTGCGTTTGCTATAAGCTTTAAAATACATAGTAACCTAATCCTTCGACCATGAGGTTATGTTAATCACCATCACCGGATAGGTACTTTGATGACATCAAACACCGCTTCGTAACTGGGTGGTCATAAAGGTGTCATTGGGTATTCTGAAAGTATGTGTTGAAGCGCATGGACCAAGATTGGGATTTGTCCATCCATATGACAGATAGATATGCTCTGGGCCCTCTCGGTGGAATGTCATCTAATTAGCTTGCAAGCATGTGACTGGGTCACAAGGGATGACATAACATGGAACGAGTAAAGAGTACTTATCAATAACGAGGTAGAACTAGGTATGGAGATACCGACGATCAAACCTCGGATAAGTAGAGTATCGCGTGACAAAGGGAATATGTTTCGTATGTTAATGGTTCTATCGATCACAAAGTCATCGTTGAGTATGTGGGAGCCGTTATGGATCTCCAGATCCCGCTGATGGTTATTGATCGGAGAGGTGTCTCCATCATGTCTACATATTCACGAACCGTAGGGTGACACACTTAAGGTTCGAAGTTGTTTTAAGTAGATATGGAATGTGCGTTGGAGACCGAATGTTGTTCGGAGTCTCGGATTGGATTCGGGACGTCACGAGGAGCTCCGGAATTGTCCGGGGAATAAGATTCATATATTGGGGATCATTTTCTAAGTTAGGAAATGTTCCAGAGTATTTGTATGGGGATTCTAGAAGGTTTCGGAATGTTCCGGAAGGTTCTGGAAGATTTCTTGGAGTTTACTTGAAAACCAAGAAAGGATCGAGGAATCCTTGTGGGGTAAGACAAGGATTCATGGGGGAGTAGGACTCTCCCCCCACCTCCTTGATCCGCCAGCCAAGGGAGAGGGGAGTCCTACAAGGACTCCACCTCCCCATGGCGCCTCCCTCCTTTAAATAGAGGGGTGGAGGCGCCAACCCCTGGCCCCTCTCCACTACTCCAAACCCTAGCCGCCTCTCTCCTCCTCCTTTCTTCTGCTCAGGCTTAGGCGAAGCCCTGCAGGGCTGCAGAATTCTCTACTCCACCACCACCACGCCGTCGTGCTGCTGGGATTCCGTGGAGAGATCTACTACCTCCGCTGCTCGCTGGAACGGGGAGAGGAAGGTCTGCTTCGACTCCGCACGTGTGACCGACTGCGGAAGCGCTGCCGGAACGCGGCGCCGGAAGGATCGTCCACTCGATCTTGAGATTGGCAAGTGATCGACTACATCAACCACGAGATCCGAATCTCGTAAAACTTTCGGATCTACAAGGGTCAGTACAGATCTATCTCGTTGCACATGTCTAATAGATTAGATCTTGGCTTTTATCTAGATTAGATCTGGGTTTTATTCGTTCTTGCGGTAGAATTTTTTTGTTTTCCATGCTACGAACCCATCAGTGGTATCAGAGCCGTGTCTATGCGTAGATCTGTTGCACGAGTAGAACACAATGGTTTTGTGGGTGTTGGTGCTCGTGCCGTCTTTTGCTTTGTGTACTTTGCATCTTGCGGTATGGTGGGCTGAAGCGGCTCGGGCTAACCTTACATGTCATCGCACATGAGACTTGCTCCACGCTTGACGTGTAACTTGCTTTGCACAAGTGGCTTTGCGGGTGTCTGTCTCTCCCACCATAGTATAGATCCAATCTACACTTTGCACTTGATAGCACTTGTATCAACGTTGTGGTTCATGTTCGTAGGTAAGATCCGTTCTTATTCGAAAGCCCCAAGCCACGTAAAACATGCAAAGAAGATTAGAGGCGTCTAACTCATTTTTGCAGGGGTTTTGTGATGTGATATGGACATTATGTGATCGTGATTATATTTGATGTATGCAATGATCCTTATTGTAATATGGCAACCGGCAGGAGCCTAATGGTTGTCTTTAAATTTTGTTTAAGACCTGCGTGTCTATTCATCATGTAATAGCTTTATTCCAAGTAGTTGTAATAGTTGTTGTTGGTGATGGACAACCATGAAGCGGCGCCACGGACCTTGACGCCACGCTGGTGATGATGGAGATCATGTCCATGTTTTGGAGATGGAGATCAAAGGCACAAGAAGAAAGGCCATATCATATCACATATTATGAATTGCCTGTGATGTTAATCCTTTATGCATCTTGTATTGCTTAGATCGCGACGGTAGCATTATAAGATGATCCCTCTCACTAAATATCAAGTAATAAAATGTTCGTCCTTAGTTGGCACCATTGCTAAGACTCGTCGTTTCGAAGCATCTCGTGATGATCGGATGTGATAGATTCTACGTGTGCATACAACGGGTGCAAGCCAGATTTGCACATGCGGAAACTAAGGTTAACCTTGACGAGCCTAGCATGTACAGACATGGTCTCGGAACACGGAATACCGAAAGGTAAAGCATGAGTCATATGGATGATATGATGAACATGTTGATTGTTTGCCTTTAAAGCTACATCATCTCATGTGATGATCGGACTTGGTGTAGTGGATTTGGTTCATGTAATCACTAAAACAACTCGAGGGATGTTGTTTTGAGTGGGAGTTCATTTGTAATTTGGATCAGTCGAACTCAATTTATCATAAACACAATCAAAGTGAATTTGCGTAGTTTTTTGTAGTCACTGGCATCCGTTCACCACCTTACGCTTAGTTATAGTTGAGATAGTGGAACTATAGAAATTCTGGATATTTACTTTATGAACTGGTATCATATTGTTTTGAATGTCAATTTAAAGTTTATAAGTCCTATTGCAAACTTTCAGCAAAATCTATTTGCTCCATGAAGTTTAATAAGTAGTATTAAATCAAGAGTAACAATTCCAAGTGTTAGTATCTAATGTATCATGTTTGCCTCCATGATTCTTGATACTCAAAAGATTGTTTTTAATATCAAGTTTATCTAAGAGCTGAAAGCAATGTTTCAGAAACCATCATATGTGAAAGGTATTGCGACATCTAAAACAATGTGTTGGTTACAACATGATAGAGTATACGTCCACATATTTGATGAGAATTTGTGAAGGTTGGAGACACTAGTCGTCCTAATCCTCCAAAAGGTTTTGAAAAGGAAACAGTATACTCGCAATTCACCTTTATAAGCTATAGCAGCTTGATCATGAAAGTTGTCATGATAAGGATGAATAGAAGATGTAAGTAAAATGTTTACTACACTAAAAGATTACTAAAGAATGGATTTTTGAAAGAACACCAAACATTTGATGATGGTGATCCACCTCAAAGTGCAAGTCTAAAGGTATTAGTAGTTGACTATATACGCTTTGTACCATGTGTCATGTTGATGACACCACTATTGATTTTGATAGATTCTTTTAAAAGAAAAGGAATTGCTGAAAGAGAATCTATAAAATATTTGGAAGAAAATAAAAGGTTGGAGATGTCCAACTTAGGCATATAGAAGATATACATGTTATGGTTGTATTCCTTGCTTGTTAAACAATGTGGTTCTCCGGTATTGGATACCGAATTGGTTGGTATGAAGTGTCATACAGGACAACACAATTCATGAACTGCAATGGCCTAAGTAACTAGCAAGAGAAAATGTGATGATGTTCATCGAAAACAAACAAAGGGTTGTTGTGTTGCTCGTTAACATCAAAGCTTGCCTTCAAGATTTGTTTCAATAATTGTTATTTTGATCAGGTATTATGACGACAAAAGGTTGTTCAAATAATTACCGTATTCCATAATAGATGGATAATATACAAGTCTGGTAGGAGAAATAACGACCATAAAACTAATGCTAAAATGTCGCAAGACAAATGATTGAAAGATCACTTGCGAAGTGACATCGCCGTTTAAATTATATTGAAAGGGATACATGAAGAAACTCCATGTTGATGGATTTTTGGAGTCTTTGATTTGGATCAAATGACGCTTGTGATACTTTCCTGGAGATAATTAAAACTCCGTTCGTAGGCCAAAAGAGGAACGGACGACTAACTGATTGGAATTTGTACATATTGATGTATATAGTCCATTATGTGTAGTCGTGGGCGATGGATTTCAACTTCATATGCTTTCTGCGAAGATTTGAGTGAGTATATGTATATACTTACTCAATAAGGAAGAAGTATGAAACATTTAAAAAATGTTCAAAGACTTTTAAGATGAAGTGGAAAATCATTGTAACAAGAAAATAAAAGAGTTTATGATTGGATCATAAAGAAAGATGTTTGAGTTACAAGTTTAGCAAAACACCTAAGATTTGAGGAATCGTTCCATGGATTCGCATTTCCCAAAACACCATAGGAGTATGGAGTGTTCAAGATATGTAATGAAACCTTGTTTAACATGGTAAGATCAAAGGTGTCATTTATAAAACTGCCATTATATATTAAAGATTAAAGCTTTATTGACTACCGCTTTTACACTGAAAAGAGCTCCATCGTGATCCGTTGAAATGACACCATATGAGTTATGGTTTGCGATAAAACCCGAATTGTCTTTTCTTAAATTTTGGTATGCTATGCATAAGTAAAATGTTTACAACCAAAGTCGGATAAGCACGTCTTTATAGGTTATTCCAAAGAATTTGTTGGGAATTTCTCCATAACGCCAAGGACAAAAGAGTTTGTCGCTTGGAACGTCAAGTTTCTTGAGAAGGAATTTTTCGAGAAAAGTTAAGTGGGAGGACAATAGAACTTTGATAAGGTTGTTGAACCTTAGCTATATGTGCTAAGTAGCGCAGCGCCGGAAAGTGTCCCGGTGACGGCCACAATGCTCATGGCTCTCGTGATTACAAAAGGTGTGATCTCGAAGATTAGAGTTCCTATAGAACCATGTGGGTCGGTAAGAATCAAATAGTAAGATTTGATAAGCAAGTCGTTATTGTTTTGACAATGATGAACCGACTACATGCAAAGAAGCGATGGTGGGCCCTGACTCCATAAAATGACTTGAAGTCATGGAATCCGTGATAGTATCCATACACGAGAAATCAAGTTTCTGAACTTAGAAGACCCTCTGGAAAGGCGTGAAGCCTATCGGTCGTGTTTGGATCTATAAAGAAATAGACATGGATGTTTCAATCTATGAAATAGTCAACATGTCGGAAAGAGTTTACGACAATGTTCAAGGAATTGACTATGATAAGATTTGATCTTTCATAGCGATATTTAGTCTGGACGGATTAATGTAGCAACCACTACATATATTTTGGTATATGGTAGTTAAACAAACAAAACAAGTTCTTCTAAAAGAATGGTTACCTAGGATGTGTACATGACACGATCCAAAGGGTTTTGTTAATTCAAAGGATGCTAAAAGAGTATGCAAAACTTCAATGGTTGAAGTGAGCATCGCGGAGTTGGAATCTTCACCGTGATGAAACCGTTAAAAGGTTTAATTTCTTCAGAGACGATGAAGATGTTTGCATTTTGCAAGAAATTAAGTGGGAGCGCTAAGACATATTTCTAATACATTATGTGAAAGACATATTGTTGATTAGAAACAATGTATCTTTTATTGACACAGGTTAAGAATTTCATTTCGATGAAAGACTTAGGCATAACTCAAGAATTAGGCATCAATGTCTATATGGATAGATTGAGGCGCTAATATGGTTTTGCCAAATGTACATAGATAAGATGTTGAAAGAGTTCAATATGGAAACAACAAGAAAGGTTCTTGACGCACGGAAATGACTAAATCAAGATTCAAGTGTGTTGACACGAGATTCAAGTGTTTTGACACTTGGTGAAATCACAAGAATATTTTGATCAATCATTCTTTGAGATGTACACATCCAGATATGTCCTATGCTCTAAATGTTATGAGCATATACCAGAATGATTCATAAGATGATCATTGGACAATAGTAAAGATATTCTTATGAGCTTTGGAAGAACTAAGAATATATCATGTACAAGTGACAAATACTTAAAGGTAGTTCATTGTAAAGTGTTACATTGATACTAGTTTTGTCACAAGATACAAATTAAATTTATCTCAATTTAGACTATGGGTGGCACAATATAATGGAAAGGATGTTCCATGATGGATTTGGATGAGTTCCAAAGTTGAGATATTGTGACGGATACTACAACAAAAGGCTAAGTATATAACTTCTATAGTAGCAGCAAAGGAGGGCATTTGTGTTAAGTAGTTTGTTGTCAAACTAGGTGTGGTTCATAGCGGGATAATACTATGAAGATACATTGTATGACAATTGTATCAACATAATTTAATCCCAAGGAACTAAAGGTCTCACCAAAGGACCAAATTTATACAATGCCATCTCATTGGAGAATGAGTAATGCGTAGAGACGCAAGGACATGCAAATACATACGGACCTGGAAGTGTCAGATCCGAAGATTATGTTTACCACTAGCAATAGTGTCTCTACAACACCAGAAAGCCATAGGTGTTGAATGCACAAGTTTTTTTTAACTAGATTATTGACTCTAGTGCAAGTGGGAGACTGTTGGAGATATACCCAAGAGGCAATAATAAAGTGGTTATTATTATATCTTTATGTTTATGATAAATGTTTACATCCCATGCTATAATTGTATTAACCGGAAACATTAATACTTGTGTGTTTTGTAAACATAAAAGAGTCCCTAGTAAGCCTCTTGTTAAACTAGCTTGTTGATTAATGGATGATCATGGTTTCCTGATCATGGACATTGGATGTCGTTAATAACAAGACCATATCATTAGGAGAATGATGTGATGGACACACACCCGTAGTAAGCATAGCATAAGATCAAGTCATTAAGTTCGTTGCTATAAGCTTTAAAATACATAGTAACCTAATCCTTCGACCATGAGGTTATGTTAATCACCATCACCGGATGGGTACTTTGATGACATCAAACACCGCTTCGTAACTAGGTGGTCATAAAGGTGTCATTGGGTATTCTGAAAGTATGTGTTGAAGCGCATGGACCAAGATGGGGATTTGTCCATCCATATGACGGATAGATATGCTCTGGGCCCTCTCGGTGGAATGTCATCTAATTAGCTTGCAAGCATGTGACTAGGTCACAAGGGATGACATAACATGGAACGAGTAAAGAGTACTTATCAGTAACGAGGTAGAACTAGGTATGGAGATACCGACGATCAAACCTCGGATAAGTAGAGTATCGCGTGACAAAGGGAATTGGTTTCGTATGTTAATGGTTCTATCGATCACAAAGTCATCGTTGAGTATGTGGGAGCCGTTATGGATCTCTAGATCCCGCTGATGGTTATTAATCGGAGAGGTGTCTCCATCATGTCTGCATATTCACGAACCGTAGGGTGACACACTTAAGGTTCAAAGTTGTTTTAAGTAGATATGGAATGTGCGTTGGAGACCGAATGTTGTTCGGAGTCTCAGATTGGATTCAGGACGTCACGAGGAGGTCTGGAATTGTCCGGGGAATAAGATTCATATATTGGGGATCATTTTCTAAGTTAGGAAATGTTCTGGAGTATTTGTATGGGGATGCTAGAAGGTTTCGGAATGTTCCGGAAGGTTCTGGAAGATTTCTTGGAGTTTACTTGAAAACCAAGAAAGGATCGAGGAATCCTTGTGGGGTAAGACAAGGATTCGTGGGCGAGTAGGACTCTCCCCCCACCTCCTTGATCCGCCGGCCAAGGGAGAGGGGAGTCCTACAAGGACTCCACCTCCCCATGGCGCCTCCCTCCTTTAAATAGAGGGGTGGAGGCGCCAACCCCTGGCCCCTCTCCACTACTCCAAACCCTAGCCGCCTCTCTCCTCCTCCTTTCTTCTGCTCAGGCTTAGGCGAAGCCCTGCAGGGCTGCAGAATTCTCTACTCCACCACCACCACCACGCCGTCGTGCTGCTGGGATTCCGTGGAGAGATCTACTACCTCCGCTGCTCGCTGGAACGGGGAGAGGAAGGTCTGCTTCGACTCCGCACGTGTGACCGACTGCGGAAGCGCTGCCGGAATGCGGCGCCGGAAGGATCGTCCACTCGATCTTGAGATCGGCAAGTGATCGACTACATCAACCACGAGATCCGAATCTCGTAACGCTTTCGGATCTACAAGGGTTAGTACAGATCTATCTCGTTGCACATGTCTAATAGATTAGATGTTGGCTTTTATCTAGATTAGATATGGGTTTTATTCGTTCTTGTGGTAGAAATTTTTTGTTTTCCATGCTACGAACCCATCAGATATATGATTCAAGACCGGGAATTGATCTCATGTGTGATGGGAAGATACAAGTAGGCCCACTCGGTGAATTACATCCATGTTGCGCAACACATGACTAGGTCATGGGGATGGTATTTCACGGGAACGAGTAAAAAAATACTTGTTGGAAATAGCCTAGAAATAAATCCCGAGGATACTTAGATAACAACTTTTATATTAGGCTAAATCCCCGGAGGGAAATAGCCTAGAAATAAAACTGCAGAAAAAGAAAACAGTCGACCCAAGTGGGCGGCGGATAACAACCGCCGCACTGGGCGGCAAGCAGCCAGGCTGCGCCCGCGAGCGGGCGACAGATACTGCGTGCTGCGCGCGAGAAGCAGAAGCAGCAAGCCGCCGCACCGAGCCTACTCGACCTGGCCCATGCGAGCGCCAGGGAGCTGGGCCGCCGGGCGAGCCGTCCCACCCGGGCCGCGGGAGCCTGGAGGCCGCCGGGGTGGACATCCCACCTAGGCTCGCCTCACTAGGCCGCCACCGCGGGAATAGTTGGGCGCGGGGTGGGCCGCGCCAAGGCCCTCCCGGACAGCCTCTTCCCTGGCTGTGCCTTTTTCTTTTATTAGGTATTTTCTGTTTTTTCTATTGGGCTGAGTTAATTCGGCCCAATCGGCTAGGACGGAAATACCTGATATTTTCCTTTATTAATAGTCTCACATGGCTAACCTAATGGGGAGGGCACACCCCCTCCGCCTATATAAAGGGGTGCCCATGGGTGGGATAAAACAAACAATTGGAGAAGTCCTTTGGTTGACTTTATCCCTCCCTCTCTCTATACCTTGTGACCATGGCCCCAAGTATGGGCTATGCGATCAAGGCACACCTGCAGCACGCCGTTGCACTGCAGGAATTCCTAGCCGGATATCAACTTCCGCACTCCCGGCGGGATCAGGGAGTCGGAGGTCTCATCGTGCACCATATGTGTACGAAGACACGAGGCGCAACACTTGGGGCACTTAAATGTCGTGAGCCGGAGCTATTGTACGATGAAGATGAAGAAGGAGCAAGGGGTGACCTGCGAGGAGCTTGGCGACCTTGAGGTCGGCTACAAGTACGACTACTTCAACCACGTTCCCCGCGGAACGTTAACCGCGTACGGTCTACAAGGGTATGTATTCTATACGCTCCAGCCGTTACCGCATTACTACATAGATAGATCCTAGGCAGTTTAGGGGTTCCATCGTAGGAATTTTTTTGTTTTCTGCTGCGATCCCCAACACTGAGGACCACCCGAGCCACTAGGCGTTGCTACCGCACGTTGGGCCGTGGGGTGCCGCTGGCCGACCCACCCGGGTTCGCCTGGCTGCCACTGGCCACCGCCTTTGCTGTTTAGGCTGAGCTATTTCAGCCCATCCGACGATGTTTTTCCTGACCTTTTTCCATTAAGTTTAGTTCCACATGGGGCACCTAAGATGGAGGGGACTCCTCCCTTCTCCTATATAAAGAGGTGCCTATGGGTGGGATAAAACACACAAAAATTGAGATATTCCCTTTGGTTGGAATACTCCCTCTCTCTCTAAAGTTCCCTCTGCTAGTGTGCGGTCCCAAGTCCGGACTGTACAAGCAAGGCATTCTCTTATGTGATGTGCCATTGTTCTATCGGAATTCTAGACAGGAGGTTGATGGCTCTGATATACAACACTTTTTAGCAATATAAATTGTGTCATTTTCTTATCATATCATGCTCCATCTAACAATTGCTATGCCTGATATACATGATTACTTGTTTTTATTAAATTCAATATGAGCTTTGGACATTTAGTAGTTTAGGTAGAATTTTATCCCTCTTCCTTGTCTTTGACATGTGTGTAGGTGTTGATAATAATTATGGACAAAACAAAGGCAAAAAAAGAGCATAATATGGAGGAGCAGCAGGGACCAGACTTAGCCATTTGAGGTGTTGGAAAAGTGATTTTTCCCAACTTCTCAAAATAAAGATCCAATACCACAATGTTGTACCCTCGACAATACAAACTCAACGAGCCCAAGAACACCCAAAATGGAGTTCATATGAAGAAATAACGACCAAAATACTAAAGGGGATAGACAATTTAACGAGCAACTATACGACCGGAGCCATATTTCTGGCCGTATAGTTGCGCCCGTATAGTTGCGCCCGTATAGTTGCCAAAAAGGTCGGAAGCGATGGGATTTCGCCCTAGAAAAGCTCCATAACCTTCCCTAAGTCATATGACAATATTGGTGGAACCCTACAACACCCCAAGTCCTATATAAAGGAGGAAGGACCCAAGGAAGCCACAATACACCACATACAAGATCTAGATCCCATCTACCGCCTCCACGATAGCGCCATGCCGCCTCCATATCCTCTACAGCTCCACCAAGATCTAGATCTCCATCAACACCATCAAGCCATCCAAGCAAGAAGAGGAGGAGAAGGAGTATGCCGCCATCACCACGCCGTCATCACCATCTCCATCGCTGCTAATCCTTCATCCTTCCCCATCATGATCTCTGTGATGGGTTGTAACATGGCTTGAACCCCCTTTTATTAATGTTATGATGATTTGATTAATTGAAGTATGGTGTGTTCTTGTTAATTAATATGTTTGTGCTTTATCTCTTTACATTATTGTATTCATGATATTATTCTAGTGATTTGAGACGTCCAATCCATTATTGAGGAATTTACTAGGGATTCACGAAGTGTCACAAAACTTATCATTAGTCTCTACTCGTTCCATGGGCCTGACAAGTCCGTGGGTAGAACTAATAGGCTATTTGCTATAAGTGATTTGTGGAGGCAATAGCAGCTTAGGATGCACCACCCATTAAGATTTAATTTCCTCAAGATCACTAATGATATAGATAGGTATAGTGTTGCGAATTGCTTGACCCCAAAAGTGACATATGGGATATCTTATGACTAGCACACTTGCTTAGAAGTACGGTTGTCCGTATAACTTAATGTCTTTGCTCTGGTTTATCTTGATTGGTCTTGTTACTTTAATACACTATTCTCTTACGGATAACCCATGCCCGGAGAGGGTGTGGACAATTGAGTTGTCTAGTTGCCACTTACCAACGGTGGGAGACAACGGTATATGAGGGACTGCCACAATTATAGTTAACAACTATTGCATAAGCACTTATCATGCACACCGGTATACACAACATTAATTTAGGAATCATAGCATTAATATTTCATCTCATTGCATTCACCTGTTTTCAGTTTTACTTTTGTTCTAGTTTTCTTCCAGTTCTAGTAGTAGTTATTACAAAACATCTTAAATTCATTTATCCTAGCAACTTATAGAATGGGCCATTTCCAATCCACGGTCTGGGTGCGTACGTGTTCACATTGACAACGCGGCTGCGAGGGTCGTGTTTGTCGAGCTCCCTGATACATTGCAAATGTATCTATAATTTTTGATGTTCCATGCTTGGTTTTATCCACTTTCTTGTGTTTTGTTCGAACTTTGGAGTACTTTTATTATGATTTCTTGGACTAACCTATTAACAAGAGCCATAGTGCCAGCTGCCTGTTTTCTGCTGTTTTTGGTTCTAGGAAAGTCAGAAAATGAATATTCTCGGAATTGGACGGGCCAAAAACCAAAGTGCCTATTTTTTCGGAAGGGATCAAGTGCCAGAATACGAGACGGAGAAGGGCTGGGGGCCGGCCACACCACCTGGCCGCGCGGCCAGGCCTGGCCCGCGCCAGGGGGTGGTCTGGCCGACCCCAGCACCCCCTCGGCCTCTCCTTCCGCCTATAAGTTGCCCTCGGGACGAAAACCCTAGGTACCCGATCAAAAATCCACGAAAGAGTCTATAGCCGCCGTCATCTCTGTCCCTAGATCAGGGGGGATCTGAAGCTCTTCTCGGCACCCTGCCGGAGAGGGGAATTCACCCTGGAGGCCTTCTTCATCACCATGCAAGCCTCCGGTGTGATGCGTGAGTAGTTCATCCTTGGACTACGGATCCATGTAGTAGCTAGATGGCTGGTTTCTCCTCCTTTGTGCTTTCATGTTTAGATCTTGTGAGCTCTGTTCATGATCAAGATCATCTATTTGTAATCCATACATGTTGTGTTTGCGGGGATCCGATGGATATTGAGATGCTATTTCAGATTGATTATTGATTCTATCATGTCTTTGTTATTTGAGATCTTACATGCTTTCCGTTGTTAGTAGCTATCTTGGCCAAGTAGATGCTAGCAACTCCAAGAGTTAGTATTTATGCTCGATAGTGGGTTCATGCCTCTGGTAATCTAGGGAAGTGACAGAAATCTCTAAGGTACTAGATGTGTTGTTGCTACTAGGGAGAAAACAACGATCCTTTGTTCATAGAACAATTGTATTGTTTACTTTACACGCAGTTTGTAAAGCAATAATCTGTTGCTTGCAACTTAATACTGGAGGGGGTTCGGATGATAACCTGAAGGTGGATTATTAGTCATAGATGCAGTTGGATGGAGGTCTATGTATTATGTTGTAATGCCCAATCAAGTCTCAAAGGATTCAAGATGATTAGTATATGCATGTATTGCTTTCTCGATGTTTGTCAATTGCCCCGCTGTAATTTGTTCACTCAGCATGTTATCTATCTACGGAGAGCCACCTCTAGTGATCTATGGATCCCGGTCCTTTTACTTTACATACAATCTACAACTGTTTACTGCTTTGTGTTTACTTTCTGCAAACTTTTACTTCTTTCCATTCGATACGTTTAATCCTTTGTTTTCCGCAAAACACGGTGAGATTGACAACCTCATCGCAAGTTGGGGACAAAGTTCTGTGGTTGTGTTATGCAGGTCTCCATGTTGCTACTAGCACCGGTAGTGCGCCCATCCAAAGCTTAGCTAGTAACACCTTTGGGGTGTTTCCTTGCTCCTACTGGTTCGATTAAACCTTGGTTTCATAATTGAGGGAAAACTTACTGTTGTGCTCATCGTACCTTCCTCTTGGGGTTCCCAATGAGCTCTACGTCGAAAGTCAAGCGCGTCAAGATATTTTCTGGCGCCGTGGCCCGGAGATCAAAAGAAGAAGAGACTCCCACGTCTACGACGAGCACATCACTCCCATAAGGACAAACTCTCAAATATTTGTTGCTGCAAGTACTGCAATAACCCTGTTTTGGTGTAGGAACTAACCCCATCAAATTGGCGCCGTTGCCAGGGAGCAAAGCATTCGGTTATCGACTTGAACATAGTTTATTTACATTTGTTGCTATTATCTTAGTGCTTTCTTTTATATTGAAAACAATAAAAAAATTACAAAACCAAAAATTTATAAAAACTATTGCTACTAATCATGTCTTCCGAGATAAATTTTGTTCAAGAGATAATACAAGCATTGGAGGAGATAAAGGATTCAAGTTCATCAAGCATGGTTGCTAGACATGAGCTGATAAAGAAATTGGTGGACCAATTGGAAATGCATTCATTATGGTTGCGTGCTAATGATGGATCTTATTGCACACTTTGTATAACAGATGACCACCTTAATTTTCAATGTAAGTGTTCCAACAATCCAACCCAAGCAAATTATAATAGAGATAAATTCTATGCTAGTTTGGAAGTACTAGAATACATTCTTTTAAAAGGTGCATCTGAAATGTTATTTAAACTAGGAAGTATTGATGTTGAAAGTGAAGCACTTGATGGAGTTTTTAATTTCATATACCTCATATTCCTCTTTTGTGAAAATAATTTAAGTGGAGAGGAAAAGGATCACAAGGAAGAGGAGGAAGAACGGATTGATCACCTTCTCACACCTTCAAGTCCTACTTTTGATTCTATCATTGCTATTAAAACACTAGTCGATGAAAAGGAGGAACAAAAAGTTGAGGTTGACAAAGAGAGTCACACTACGACTTTTGTTTGTGATGCCTCTCACTCTAGTAGTGATTTTTATGATGCTAAAATTGTTCATAATTGTTCTGCGGAGGCCTTGTGCCTAGACACTCATATGGAGAGCATTAACAATAATGAACTAGAGATAGAACCTTGTTATACTAACATGCAGGGTCCTGAACTCCCTGCTATGAAATAAGAATACTATGAAGTGTTCCCCTACACAGGTAACTAATGTAAAGATTTAAGAATTTTATATGAATCTCAAATCCTCTCATTGCAGCTATACACGGAGGCATGTTCACCAAGCTTGGTGCATCCACACTCGCTTGAAAGCGGGAACTTGTTCATCTACATGATGTTGATGCACCGTAAGCGGGTACAACTCCGACCGAACTCTACTTTGAGATGCTCCAAGCTGGTATGTACAACCTCACCTCGAGTCGATATCCCTTGGGATCTAGTGGGTAATGTATGGAGCATCCCAGCCTAGGTTTATGGCTTAAAGAGAGCGCTTCCCGGGTGGCATCCCGGAAGTCATTAGGCGTCTTTCTTAGTTTTGTGTCTTGAATCTAGTTGCATTCGTGTTGCATTGGCACCTTTATTATTCGCATGTCTTGCTATTAGAGTAATCATGTGGAAGTTTTTAAAAGGTAGAATTTATTGTCACTATATTATGTGTTGCATAAACTCGGTAAAAAGGAAGAGAAAATCAGTTTTAGGTGAACCCTTCAATTATATGTATTTGCTAGTCGAAAATTAAAGTTGTTATTTTACTGTCAAAACATGGTGTTTCACTAAGTTTCAGAATAAGAAGTAATTCTTGTAGACAGAAATTTGTTGATGGCTATAGAGAGTTTAACGACCAACTATACATTGGGAATAAAAATTTCGGCCATATAGTTCCAGCCGTATAGATATTTTTGCCATCTACAATTTTTCTTTTGTAAGTACTGATGGTTTAATGACCAACTATATGGCGGGCATAAAAATTCCGGCTGTATAGTTCCGGTCGTATATATATCGATGCTTACGTATAATTTGTTTTCCAGGTATAGAGGGTTTGACAACCAACTATACGGCAGGAACACATTGTTCTGGCCATATAGCTACGCCCATATAGTTGGGAAAACCCCTCAAATGCCAACTGGATGGTAACCATTGCTCAAAATTTCATTTTCTTTTTCCTTCTTCTTCTAAAAACCTCGAAACACCACATGGGAGCTTCCCCCATGTTTTAGAGAAGCTGAGCGTATGTAAACAATAAAGTTCTATCTTAGAAATTTCTTAAGTTGTAATTCTCTTTAGTAGTTCATGTTTTCTTTTTGTTTTGTTTCATTAGTTGGGTGAACGAACTTTGTTCGTACACCAAACCGTTGTCTTTTATTTTGTGTGTTATTTTCGCAGGGACTTGAATCTTGTGTAACGACGTGTACGGTAGTGCCAACCGTGCAAACACTCGCATGAGCCACTTGGTTGCTTAAATTCAACGTTTCAAAAATCAGTGTCTGGTAAAACCTTCCAACTCGAACCTCTTTTAAATAAGCACATCGGGATTGCACACTCGTGTCTCGTATTTTGTTTCACTTGCACCTCATCACACTCTAGGAGAGGACACTTCTGGAACTAGTTTGTTGACTTAAGCGTGGTTCTTAGATTGATGAATCGACTCAGTGGGAATTGTATTTTTATCACTTGTGAGCTAAACCTGTGTCTTCAGAAACACAAAAATATTTTGTCTTCTTTCTAGTCTTGTTCCTACCAGGTTCTTAAGGAAGGCATACACCGGATCACAAAACATTCATTAAAGCAAAGGTTCTTTGTCCATCAAAGTAGAGGTTAAAAGCACCTCAACGGTAAAGTGTGTCACCCTTGCTTTAACTTAAGCTTGGGGAGGTAACCACTTCTTATACTCTCTTTTGATAACTATATTTTCTCTTTTGTTTTCATGATCTTCTCAAGTTTAGCTTGGGGAGGTTATTTTGCATGCGTAGAGTCTTATGCAAAGTTATGTATCTTAAAAAGTTTTCATGCTATTGTGTATCCCTCTATTTTTGAATGCTTGCTTAGGTGAGTTTTTGTTCGTATTTATATAAGGGATATACTTGCTCATGTTAGGCCCCATAGGAGACAAGCCATAGTTCTGATGCACCTTGTTCAACTTTTATCTGGCTTGTGAAAAATATTGTGATCCTCTAAATATACATTGCCATGTTCTCTACATTTTGAAAAGAAAAAAAATATAATAAAGAAATTCTTTGAAACTTGCTAGTTGTCACTATTCAGAATTGTCTTAAGTGAATGGTTATGGAGTAGCACGACCCCATAGTGCTGGAAATGATGGTATTAATAGATGCTTACTGAGTGAGTTGTCAAATAAGAAATGATGTTTCAAAATTTAGAGATTACATATGCCAAAATTTTGTCTTGGAAATCAAAGTGAGATATTGATTTATGCGTGTCTTGCACCACTATCAAACAACATGGGATGCTAACAACTCAGCTGGCCTTTAAACAATCCAAAAATAGGAAACTATTTGAGTTTGGCTATGAGTTCCCCAACATACGTAGCAAAAATGCTATATTTGGGTATGCATTGGTATTCTCATGGGCATGCGTTAAAAGCAAAAGTCGGAATACTCCTATGACCGTTATGAGAAATCATTATGCTGAAAAGGGAAACCTTGGTAATGGTCACGAGTGTCCTTCCTAGCCTACGCCGTCTCGATTGAACATATACAACTCTTTTGGCATGGTCTCGTTACTAAGAAATATATTTTCTATGAGCTCAACAATCGAAGTTTGCACTTGAGTGGGAAGCATTGGAGTGGGAAGCATTGGAAAACTCTATTTCTATTTATGATTGACAACTAACCGTGTTCAGCTTTGCCTTATACAAATAAAAATACAAAAATACAATAAAATGCGTATAGAAGGATCACAAGTTTACTTGCAAGCTAGATTTAACTTTGACACGGGGCATAGAAGTTTTTGACTAATCTCTAGTGGTTTAGAATAATATAACTGAGTTTATATTGCCTTGTATGATTATGTGCTCTCTTACTTTGAGCTTGCAGGAAAAACAAGGATATGGTACATTGATTCCCAATGATAAGCAAGATCACATCCATTAAGTTATCGTCCCTTTTGCTCGAGGACGAGCAAGATCTATCTTGGGGAAGTTGATGGGTATGATATACAACACTTTTTGGCAATATAAATTGTGTCATTTTCTTATCATATCATGCTCCATCTAACAATTGTTATGCCTGATATGCATGAGTACTTGTTTTTATTAAATTCAATATGAGCTTTGGACATTTAGTAGTTTAGGTAGAATTTTATCCCTCTTCCTTGTCTTTGACATGTGTGTAGGTGTTGATGATGATTATGGACAAAACAAAGGCAAAAGGAACAAATAGAGCATAGTATGGAGGAGCTGCAGGGACCAGACTTAGCCATTTGAGGTGTTGGAAAAGTGATTTTTTCCAAATTCTCAAAATAAAGATCCAAGACCATAGGGTTGTTTTAGCCCTCGATAATACGAACTCAACGAGCCCAAGAACACCCAAAACGGAGTTCGTATGAAGAAATAGCGACCAAAATACTAAAGGGGATAGACAATTTAACGAGCAACTATACGACCGGAGCCATATTTCCGGTCGTATAGTTGCGCCCGTATAGTTACCAAAAAGGTCAGAAGCGACGGGATTCCGCCCTAAAAAAGCTCCATAACCTTCCCTAAGTCATATGACGGTATTGGGAGAACCCTACGGCACCCCCAAGGCCTATATAAAGGAGGGAGGACCCAAGGAAGCCACAATACACCATATAGAGGAACTAGATCCCATCTTCCGCCTCCACGACAGTGACGTGCCACCTCCATAGCCTCTACAGCTCCACCAAGATCAAGACCTCCATCAACACCATCAAGCCATCCAAGCAAGAAGAGGAGGAGAAGGAGGACACCGCCATCACCACGCCGACGCCATCATCACCACGCCATCATCACCATCTCCATTGCCACTAATCCTTCATCCCTCCCCATCATGATCTCCGTGATGGGTTGTAACATGGCTTGAACCCGTTTTTATTAATGTTATGATGATTCAAGTAATTGAAGTGTGGTGTGTTCTTGTTAATTAATATGTTTGTGCTTTATCTCTTTACATTGTTGTATTCATGATATTATTCTAGTGTTTTGAGACGTCCAATCCATTGTTGAGGAATTTACTAGGGATTCACGGAGTGTCACATAACTTATCATTAGTCTCTACTCATTCCATGGGCCTGACAAGTCCGTGGGTAGAACTAATAGGCTATTTGCTATAAGTGATTTGCGGAGGCAATAGAAGCTTAGGATGCACCGCCCATTAAGATTTAATTTCCTCAAGGTCACTCATGATATAGATAGGTATAGTGTTGCGAATTGCTTGACCCCAAAAGTGACATATGGGATATCTTGTGACTAGCACACTTTCTTAGGAGTATGGTTGTCCATAGAACTTAATTCCTTTGCTCTGGTTTACCTTGATTGGTCTTGTTACCTTAATACATTAATCTCTTATGGGTCACCCATGTCTAGAGAGGATGTGGACAATTGAGTTGTCTAGTTGCCAGTTACCAATGGTGGGAGACAACGGTATATGAGGGACCGCCACAATTATAGTTAACAGCTATTCCATAAGCACTTATCATGCACACCGGTATACACAACATTACTTGAGGAATTGTAGCATTAATATTTCATCTCATTGCATACACCTATTTTCAGTTTTACTTTTGTTCTAGTTTTCTTTCGGTTCTAGTAGTAGTTATTACAAAACATCTTAAATTCATTTATCCTAGCAACTTATAGAATAGGCTATTTCCAAACCATGGTTTGGGTGCGTACGTGGTCGCATTGACAACACGGCTGCGAGGGTCGTGTTCACCGAGCTCCCATCGGGACAAACTCTTAAATATTTGCTACTGCAAGTACTGCAGTAACCCTGTTTTGGTACAGGAACTCAACCCCATCAGAGGTCTACTTCCGCAACCCCAACAGGGATCAAGGAGTTTGGGAGTTGTCACATCGCACCGTATGAGTGTGATAACTCGGGGAGCTGCACTTGTTGCGACCGGGACATCATACAAGGACCTCGACGAGGTCGGACGGGTACGACTAAATCATCCACGCTCCTGCATGAGTGTAACGCTCTCTCGGTCTTCGAGGGTATGTTACCACTGTCTTTCTCCATTACTGCATTACTTCAAGATAGATCCTTGGGCATTTAGGGTGTTCCGGGTAGTTAATTTTTTATTATCTACTATGGAAACTGACATAGGTATGATTACTCGGATGCTTATGATTCGTTACCCTATATTGGGTAAAAGGCTTATGGCCCATGAAGATTCCAGACGACAGCCCAAGGAAGCAACCGACAAAAGATTTTATTGTATTAGGAAAGAGACCATAACCGACATTTAGTTGGTATTGTAATCACACGTGTATGAAACCTATCCGCATACAACTTTGAGACCTGGCCTATTATATATAGGACGGGAGAAGCCTAAGCAAGGGTACCGAAATCTAGAAGACAACTTGTAATAGTGCAATTACTCAATATTCAGGCGACTTTGATTATATTGTTTCCCTGACATCCGACGAAATCCCCAGCGTTCTCTTTTCCACGAAACCCGAAGTCCATCACCATGGGAATTGCAGAGGTTACCCATTATCAATTGGCGCCATCTGTGGGAAACTTGAATGCTGGAAACACGGATTAGGCGGAACGTTCTCCACCAAGCATCAACTCGACGAAAGCAGATCCACACCCGCCCACCCTTAAAGCTACGCCGACAGAAGCACATGAAAAGTGTGGGCATCGATACTTTAGTTGTTACCTTCCCACGTGTATTTTTTATATCGCGGTACTGTAAGATGAAGCAGCCTGGACCAATGATACATTGCAAATGTATCTATAATTTTTTATGCTCCATGCTTGGTTTTATCCACTTTATTGTGTTTTGTCCACACTTTGGAGTACTTTTCATATGATTTCTTGGACTAACCTATTAACAAGAGCCACAGTGTCGGCTGCCTGTTTTCTGCTGTTTTTGGTTCCAGGAAAGTCAGAAAATGAATATTCTCGGAATTGGACGGGACAAAAGCCAAAGTGCCTATTTTTCCAAAAGACTCACGGAGCCAGAATACGAGACGGAGGAGGGCCAGGGCCTGGCCACACCACCCCCAGGCGCGGGCTGGGCCTGGCCGCGCCAGGGCATGGTGTGGTGGCCCCAGGCACCCCCTCGGTCTCCCTCTTCGCCTATAAGAAGCCTTCTGACCTAAAAACTCAGGGGGGTTCGACGTTTTTCCAGAAGGAGTTCCGCTCCGCCACCACCACCAGATTCCACGAAACAGCACCAGAAACTCCGTTTTGGCACCCTGTCGGGACGGGGAATTGGAGGAGATCATCGCCATCATCATCACCATCGCTTCTCCATCGACCATCCATGTGTCCCCATCTATGAGTGAGTAATCCCCCGCTGTAGGCTATGGGGATGGTAGGGATTAGATGAGATCGTTCATGTAATGGCATGAGATTGTTAGGACATGGTGCCTAGTATCTTTTATTAGTGCTTTATGAGTTTGTTGCAACTTGTTGTGCTTAATGCTTGTCACTAGGGCCTGAGTGCCATGATTTCAGATCTGAACATGTTATTGATTCATTATGATAGTATTGTTTTGGGTCTTATCTGCAAGTTGTATACACACGTTGTTGTCCGGAACCTATGACCCCGAAGTGACAGAAATCGGGATAACTAGAAGGGAAAGGCTTTGATGTGAGGATCACATGTGTTCACGGAGTGTTAATGCTTTGCTCTGGTGCTCTATTAAAAGGAGCACCTTAATTGCCAGTAGTTCCCTAGAGGCCCCGCTGCAAACGGGTTGGTAGGACAAAAGATGTTGTGCAAGTTCTCACTGCGAGCACGTATGACTATATATGAAACAGATGCCTAGGATTATCTAGTACTTGGATGCTTTATCTTATTTATCTGCAATTGCCCTATGTTCTGATTGCTATGTGAATTGTCTTGTCCATGCAACGCCCGTCCATCCATCCCTATGCCTACCGCACTCGAATCCCACTGTTTACTGCTTTTGTTACTACTGTCTTTGCTTTACTATTGTTCCTGCTTTACTATTCCTACTACAAAACTGTTGCTACTGATAAACTGTTGTGAGCAAGATTGTTTCTAGGTGTAGCTGAATTGACAACTCAGTTTTTAAGGCTGATAAATATTCTTTGGCTCCCCTTGTGTCGAATCAATAAATTGGGTTTAACTTCCCTCGAAAATACTGCGATACACCCCCTATACTTGTGGGTCATCAAGACTATTTTCTGGCGCCGTTGCCGGGGAGCATAGCTTTATTTATCAAGTCCACTTGGATTCACTATTGTTCAAGCTAAGTTTATCTTTCTCCTTGTTTGCTTGTTTCTTTATCAAAAATACAAAAAAAATTAGTTCCTACTCTAGTTGTTATTCTCGTTGGTCTGTTATTGTCTTGCCTTATCATGCTTGTTGTCAATGGTTGGTTTCTTTGAAATTGAAGCTTATTGGCAAGGTGGGTTCACGGAAGATCAAAAATATTATTATAAGGAACACCGCTTGTCACAAAAAGGGAAACACTTATGGGAACAAATTGATAGATTGTATACCATTGCTAGGAACGTGTGCTCTACTTATAATGTTACTTATTGCTGTGATGAGTCTTGTTGCAGAAAGAGGTATAAACACCTCCCTTTTCAATGTGAGTATAGTGATAATGATACCATATATTCCTATGCTAAAGGAATTTATGACTTTTATGATGCGGAACAAATTGAAGAATTTATTGCTTGGAAGGGTGCTTTTGAACTTGCTAGTTTGCTTGAAAATATTGATGATTCACCTTACAAATATGAGGTTTATGGTATACTTAAATTTTGCTTTGATAATTAAAAGGATGAAAATAGCTATATTCTTGAATATTTTAATAGATGCTTTTCACAAATGGAAGAGAATAATGCCTTGCAGGATCCTATGGAAGAAGAAATTGATGAACCTGAAGTCTCATTAGATGAAAAATAGGAGGAAAGTGATGAACAAAAGGAGGAAGAATGGATTAGCTACCCATGCCTACCTTCTAATGAGAGTAACTCTTTATCCCTTACATTATTTGATTGTCCCCCTTGCTTACTAAAGAAGGATGAATGTTATGTTCCTGAGGATTCTTTTGAAGATGTTTATGATAAAGCTCTAGTGCTTGTAGATCATGAAAAGCATGCTTTATTTGATAGTTATATTGTTGAGTTTATTCATGAGGCTACTGAAAATTATTATGAGAGAGGAAAATTTGGTTGTAGAAGTTTTCATGGTATTGAAACACCTCTCTATGTGCTGAAAGTTTTGAAGTTACTCTTGTTTTATCTTCCTATGCCTGTCACTTTGTTATTTGCTTACATGATTCCTATGCATAGGAAGTGGGTTAGACTTAAATGTGTTTTGGATTTGCTTCTTGATGCTCTCTTTTACTTCAACTCATATTCCTTATGAGAGCATCCTCTCAAACTTTTATGCCTGAAGATGATATTATGTCTATTATTCTTGGGAGACCTTTTATTAAATACTGCAGGAGCTATTATTAATTGTAATCAAGAGAAGGTGACCTTCAATGTCAATGACAAGGAACATACTATCTATTTCCCCAAGAATATTGAAAGGACTTATGGTTTGAATTCAATTGAACATGTTGAGTGCATTCAAGTTGGAGAGATGTATTCTCCCATACCAAGAGAAAAATTTGAAACTATTATGATTGGGACCATTGCTATCAAGGTTGAGGTAACATAATCATTAGTGGAATACAAAGTTTTGTATCATATGAAATTGTTTTGGTAACAATACCTGATCAACCTTGTTAACAAAAGGATTTCATTGAACAAAACAATGTTTTCACCTTGATTATCTCCGCTTACTTCTATTCTATCCATTTTAGTTTTTGCTTATGCCTAACTTAAAGGTGTTAAAGAAAAGTAATTATTGGGAGATAACCCAAAAGTTTTAGTTGAGTCTTGGAAGTTATTACCTCTGTAATAACCTCTCCTTATCCTTTTTATTTGCATTTTGTGCCAAGAGTAACCTCTAATGAGAGAGAAGTAATGATTGGGAAAGTTGCTGTCCCGAAACAGATTTTTGTGCTTCACCGTAAAAATTCGTGAGAGAGCTCTGTATGTCAGATTGAGCTGTAATTTTTTGTGCTTCTGACCCAGGTTGTTATATAACTTTCTTTAGTTCAACACTTTTTGATTTCAGCAACATAAGGTCTTAGAAAAAATTCGTCTTTACCTGCTGGTCTGTTTTGATAGATTTCTGCCATTTTTTGCATTTGCTTCTTGTTGGTTCCTTTTTGAGTTCTTTTGGGGAATTGAGCTTTTTGAGGGAAGTTCTACGGTATCTAGTGTTTTAATGGAAGTTTATTGGTGTTAGAACTGAACCTTAAGACTTATTTATCTTGAGTGCACTAATGTTACTAATAAAGATTGTGTGAAGTTTTGTATGAAAGAAAATTTTCAGGTGTATGGAAGGAATGAGTAATGAGATGAAGGATGGACTAAAGCTCAAGCTTGGGGATGCCACGCGTGTCACCCCAATAAATATCCAAGAAGTACAAGCGTCAAAGCTTAGGGATGCCCAAGGAATCCCCTTCTTCATCAATAAAAATCCCAGGTTTCTTCCAAACACTTCATTTTTGTTGTTTCATGCACAGTTGTGTTGTTCTTGGAGCGTCTTCTTTTTCGTTTTCGTTTTGCTTTTTAGTTTGCGTGGTTTTCTTAGTTTGCTGAATAAATTGGTTGGACCTCCCCTTTTTGGTGTTCAAATGGTTTGGTTTGGTTTGGAAAAGAGTAGGAAAGCTCATGCTTAAGTGGTAAAGTGAGCTTGTTTTTGACTGTGGCCTATGCTCTATCATGCCATGCTTGATATTGTTTTGGCTTTATGCTTAGTATTCTTTGCTATAGCATGACTTGTTATAAACAACTGAGATTTCTTAATGTGCCTTGGATGAATCATGCGTTGTTTTAGCATATTAAAGCATAGTATAGTGGTATTCTCCTTTGATGCTTTATTTGGGTTGACTTGGCACATGCTCACACCATGTTATGACTATCTCAAGTCACCATAAGCCTTTTTGATCCTTTATTTTTCAACTTGTAGTATCACTTTATGTTTTGATTAATGTTGTTTTGTCGCTCTGCATGATTATGGCCATCATTGCTCTCTCGGTTGTCGCTCCCTTACTATTGCTAGCCTTCACCTACACTGAGTATGTTTTACTCAAGTTTCCAACTCCCTAAACCAAATATTTCCAAAGTGTCCACCATACCTACCTATTAGCATCATTTGCTACTCCCATGCATATTCAATATGCCTTGTTTTCTTTCGAATAAAATGTTTTCTTGTTATGAGAAAGTTAGTTAGTAAAGCTTTCACGAACTTGATGGCACACTTTATTTCCTGCACTTAATAAACCTGAACCATTGTGAACTCTCCATGAAAGTTATATGCTTTCTAATTATAGGCCGGGGATTAGCAGAACCGTGCTGTCACGGGGAACACTTTCAACACATGTAAATATATACCCACTTGATACCTTGCTCTTTTGTTTGCGGAGTCGTCGGTGTGAAATAAAAGGGGAGCTTGTAAGTCCATTGAGTTATGTATGTGTGTTAGAGAAACGCCTGGGCCGCTGGTCTAATCCATGCTGACATGGTGGAAACCTACAGCATAACCATAATGATATCTATGAAGCATTCTTCTTATAAAAAAAGAGAAAGATAGCTATTGAGAAAAAGAAAAAAAGAGATTTATGAAAAGAGGAAAGAGAGAAAAAAGCACCATTTTCCCATGGTAAATAAGAATCTTGCTTAGATACTCATTGTCTGCTTGCCTTGTCATTTTGATATGGGGATTCTTCCGTATCATCGGGCAAGGGGTACCCCGTTGGCGGTTCTCAATGATACGCACATACTTACGATGACAAGAACTTACCGGTAACTAAAGTTGAGTAGCATGAGGAGCGGCCCTCGTACTCAAGGGACTTGGGGTTTTTAGTTTATAGTCTGTCAAGCATATAACTCAGATTGGACCTCACTTTCACCTTAACCACATTAAATATGCTTATGATAGGGGCAATGAGAGCTCAAAGCTAACGAGTACCATACTTTCAGCATTTGGAAGCCTTTCAAAATTATTCAAAACATTTTCTTCTACTTGTTGAGTCTCCACATATTCTTTGAGCACTTTCGTGAGAGCATAGTGGCCATTCTTAGTTCTATGTGCATTGTCCCAAGACTTGTTGATTGATGCATACCTTGATATTGCTTGTTTTAAACTATTTGTATCTAGTCACTCTTGCGAACTTTGAAGGTCTTCTATGCATTTATGTTTGCTACTCTTTGAGGGACAAGCTGAATGCCACTATGCTATGTTTTCTTTATGTGAAACAAACAAACGTCTTGCAAAGCATTGTTATTCATGAATCTTTTGTTTGTGCCTTTTCATGTTGCATCTTAGTTGCTATATCTTATTTCTAGAACTTTATCCTTCATGTTATGATTGAAGTACTATGATCCCAGCTTTGAATGTTTTACAAACACTTTGATCAAGTCTTTGATGGTGCATGTCACCTCAAAAATTATTCTTTCTTTTTATCACTTACCTACTCGAGGACGAGGAGTTAAGCTTGGGGATGTTGATACATTGCAAATGTATCTATAGATTTTGATGCTCCATGCTTGGTTTTATCCACTTTCTTGTGTTTTGTCCATACTTTGGAGTACTTTTCATATGATTTCTTGGACTAACCTATTAACAAGGGCCACAGTGACAGCTGCCTGTTTTCTGCTGTTTTTGGTTCCAGGAAAGTCAGAAAATGAATATTCTCGGAATTGGACGGGACAAAAGCCAAAGTGCCTATTTTTCCAGAAGACTCATGGAGCCAGAATACGAGACGGACGAGGGCCAGGGCCTGGCCACACCACCCCTAGGCGCGGGACGGGCCTGGCCGCGCCAGGGCATGGTGTGGTGGCCCCAGGCATCCCCTCGGTCTCCCTCTTCGCCTATAAGAAGCCTTTTGACCTAAAAACTTCGAGGGGTTCGACGTTTTTCCAGAAGGAGTTCCGCTCTGCCGCCACCAGCAGATTCCACGAAACAGCACCAGAAACTCCGTTCTGGCACCCTGCCGGGGCGGGGAATTGGAGGAGATCATCGCCATCATCATCACCATCGCTTCTCCATCGACCATCCATGTTTCCCCCATCTATTAGTGAGTAATCCCCCGCTGTAGTCTATGGGGATGGTAGGGATTGGATGAGATCGTTCATGTAATGGCATCAGATTGTTAGGGCATGGTGCCTAGTGTCTTTTATTAGTGCTTTATGACTTTGTTGCAACTTGTTGTGCTTAATGCTTGTCACTAGGGCCCGAGTGCCATGATTTCAGATCTGAACATGTCATTGATTCATTATGATAGTATTGTTTTGGGTCTTATCTGCAAGTTGTATACACACGTTGTTGTCCGGAACCTATGACCCCGAAGTGATAGAAATCGGGATAACCGGAAGGGAAAGGCTTTGATGTGAGGATCACATGTGTTCACGAAGTGTTAATGCTTTGCTCTGGTGCTCTATTAAAAGGAGCACCTTAATTGCCAGTAGTTCCCTAGAGGCCCCGCTGCAAACGGGCTGGAAGGACAAAAGATGTTGTGCATGTTCTCATTGCGAGCACATATGACTATATATGGAACACATGCCTAGGATTGTCTAGTACTTGGATGCTTTATCTTATTTATCTGCAATTGCCCTATGTTCTGATTGCTATGTGAATTGTCTTTTCAATGCAATGCCCGTCCATCCATCCCTATGCCTACCGCACTCGAATCCTAGTGTTTATTGCTTTTGTTACTACTGTCTTTGCTTTACTACTGCTGCTGCTTTACTATTCCTACTACAAAACTGTTGCTACTGATAAACTGTTGTGAGCAAGATTGTTTCCAGGTGCAGCTGAATTGACAACTCGGTTGTTAAGGCTGATAAATATTCTTTGGCTCCCCTTGTGTCGAATCAATAAATTGGGTTTAACTTTCCTCGAAAATACTGCGATACACCCCCTATACATGTGGGTCATCAACCAACCTTACGCGTAATCCTACGCGAGGCTGGTTCCATGCTCGATATACAGCTTGTACCGTATAAGTGGCTAGCGGGTGTCTATCTCTCTCATAGTAGTTGATATGGCATCTACAACGGAAGGCCCTGAAAGGGGTGTAGTAGCGACAACTATTGTATCCATGTTGTGGTTAGAAGTTCGTAGGTAGAAACGGTTCTATCGTGAAAGCCTTAACAACCACGTAAAATTTGCAATATATAGAGTAGAGTCTTCTAACTTTATGTTGCGGGGAAGTATTTGTGATGTGATATGGTTGCAAGTCGTGAAAAGTTAAGGTAGTTTACTTTTCCTATTGCTAAGTCGTGTAATAGTAATCATCGCGATGATGAACGACAAGACTGATGGCATTATGTACTTAGCGCCAAACCAAAGCACCTGATGAAGATCATGGAGCGGGAAGACAACCATGTCATGTTACATATGATTAGATATGATTTAATCTTTGTTTGCATCTTGTTTGAGTGTTGGTATTAGATACACAATGGTAGCATTCAAATAGGATGATCCCTAAGTAAATACCAATGAAAAGGTGTTCTCCCTTAGTGTGCACCACCATCTGTTATGAGGCATGCCGTGACGATCGGGTGCCAGATATATCTGCGTTCGCATACGGTAGGTGTAAGCCATGTTACACTGCGAATACACTAAGGTTGAGTTGGCGAGCCTAGCATATGTAGATATGGCCTCATAACACAGTGATCGAAAGATCAAGCACGAGTCACATGGATGATGTGATCGACTGATAAAGTCCACCCTAGCACCCACATCAAAGGCCGTGACGATCGGGGATGATGTGGAGAAAAGGGGTCGTGTAATCACTAAAATTGTCTTTAGGGATGATAGTTTAAGTGGAGTTTGTTTGAACTCCATATTATGAACTTAGTCTTAGTCCTTTTGCAAATATCTTGTAGATTATGGTCGTTCCCTAAGTTCAAGACATCTTTAGTCCATTAATGAATGGGAATAAACTTAAGCTAGATGGGTCGAATTTTATCGACTAGTACCAACGCCTAAGTAGGATTCTCATAGAAAACCATCTCCTCTATATCATTTATGAACCCTTGGAAGATTTCCCTGATGAATCTGATGGTAGAAAAGATACGACTCTTCGTGACCGTCGTGGTACCTTCACCAAGGTCGAACGCAAAAAGCTGGGATCGTCATCAATAGAAAGTGTATATGTGATATACAAGGAATGAATGTTTCCATGAAATGCTTATGCAGGTTTCAAGTATTGGATACTTAATCTTGTTTTATTGAAAACATGACCCTCTACGTGAGAGTTACAAAATGGAACGGGGGCACTGATGGCATGATGATGTCAAGAAAGCTAGTTGAGGCCAACGAGACTCCTTCCCTCAAAGTTTATCGTTAGGATTAGAATATTTGAATAAAAACTTTGTAATCAAGTTTGTGAAACATATTAGTGTGTCTTGCTTATTGCGAGATGGTTATTCATATTAATAAGAAATAATTCACTTGTTCTATTTTTATGAATGATCTCTTTTATAATTCACATTGGGATCATGAACATGTTATTCTAGTATTTATCAGTATGATAAAAATGATGTTTATGAGAATCGCTAAAAATATTCAAGTTTAAATATTGAATAACAGTATTGTTTAAGTCATTTTTATTATTGCATGTTTTTCATGTTAATGAAGATCGGGGTCTTAGATATTTGATCTAGAGACTTTGAAAAACCATGCCTCGTTGGGCAGAATGACTAACACTCCGCATTCTAGTAAAACGGTGATATGCGAAGAAGTGTTGAATTGTATACATACGATGTATTGCATTTTCAACAGATAGTGGAAATCATTATTTTTGGTGAGTTTAAGTGAATATGTGTATTTACTTAATAAAGCACAAGTTTGAAACTATTTGAATTGTTCAAATGATTTCAGAATGAAATGGATATTAGATTAACGATAATTCCAAAGTCTCAGCGATTTGATCCAAGTAATTTCGAATTCAGGTTAATAGAAAATTGGCATATAAGGGACTTGTGAAAAACAGTTTCACAAATTATGGTGATTGGACTAATCAAATAGTGTTGATATGTCTAAAACATCATAATAATAGTGTATAAGATACATGTGGTCCAAATGATCTTCGAATGGCTTAACGTTAGGAATTAGCGTTAGAGATCAAATTAGTAAACACTCAAAAGTATTAGGAACATCTAATGATTCGCTGAAACATCACCATATGAGATATAGCAAGCTCGAGTTTCTAGAGATTTCAATAGTTTGAGATTGTTGCAAATAGTAAGTGTTTGTGGTACATTCTATGACTACAATTTCCGAACTAATACCCGAAGAAGACAAAGTTTGTATCGTCTCAGTGTGGTACTTGTTTGAGAAAGTGCCTTCTCATAGAAGTGTTAATGGAAAGGCAAAAGTGTAAGCAAAAGGTTTTTACCTTACCTCCGAATTGTCAATAATGTAAAATGAAATATGTTCCAAAAACAAACTTTACAAATAGAGGGAAACTAGAATGATATGATCATAAGTGTTTTAGGTAATACTTTATGAAAGTAGGATTCAAGAACTTGTTCTTCTAGTTGTAGAATTCCATTCTTGATTCACTTGTCCTATTATTAGAATAAGACATACCTACAAACTACAAAGAAAGATTAATGGACCCAAGTATAAGAAATGACCTAGAGTCATGAAATTAGCAAAGGACTGATCAAAACTACAAAGTCTTCAAAAGGTTGAAGAAAAGGTTGTAACTAGTACATCAAGAAAGTTTTGACCAATCTGGAATTGCTAAACTCTTGTAGTAGAAAATTCTCGATTTGATGTAAGATTAAAGAATTTTGGATTTTCCAGAATTATCAAGAAAAGTCTACAATATGAGTGGGAGCTAAGAAGTTTTAAAAATTGAATATGTGTACAACATATTTGAGTGGGAGATGAGTTACATCCTGTAGTATCAAATATTGATGAAATATTTGAGTGGGAGCATGACAATGTTCTATAATATGTAATCAACATATTAGTGAACAAAGTATTTGGTATTAGGAATGAATAGATCATTAGATGGATGAAATTCAAATTGAATTAAATATAGTGGATCTATTTGATTAGATCAGGATGCTTAATGAACATTAAATGTCAAAATGCTTGCAAAATTCTGAAAGTGTTTAGAAGGTCCTAGTTGAGATTTTAAAAACAGTTCAGGATGGAATTCAAGCAAAGAATTGGTTCTTACTTGAATGATTAGGAGAAGTATTGAGTAATGACTCAGTGTTTACAACAATGGTTAAAACATGGAAAAGGGATGCACTGCATCAACTATGCCTAGGCCATAGTTTTTCCAAGGTAAAACCCATGTTGTTTATACTTGACATAATGTGACCCATGTTCTTAGTAGTAAAGAACAAAGATTCGAGAGTGATTTCTGAATCACTGAATCAAAGTTAAGTTGGAACACACCGAAAGCGTGGCTAGACATCAAAGTGAAGTGTTGCATTTTGATTAAAATTTATAAAGATATAGAAGTATTAGGATACTTCAATGTTAGCAAGTATAATTTTGGTCTAGAGAAAGTTCGAATTTCGACTAAGTGAGTTTTATAGTTATATATGACATCTTGAAAGTTCTATTGACTGATAGATCTTTAGTGTATACACTACAAAACAGAAGTATCACTTTATCACCAAAATGCTAAAACACATTATATGATAATGGTGTGAATGTCAAATAGTTGATATTAATGATTTGCAAAATAGGACCTTATGAATCTGGTGAAACATATTTAGGACAGGAAGTCCTCCATGAGCAAGCATGATCAATACTCATATGAGATATTTGTACTCTAGTGCAAGTGGAGACTGAAGAACATATGCCCTAGAGGCAAATAATAAAAGGGTATTATTGTCATATCTCATTAGTTCATAATAGTTTTATATCATGCTATAACTGTATCATGCGGAAACATTGATACATGTGTGGTATACAAACAGCAGGTCCCTAGTAGCCTCTATTCAACTAGTTCATTGGGCAGACAATGATCAAGGTTTCCTGATCATGGGATAAAAAAAGTCATGGCAATGAAGTCATATCATCTGGAATGATGTGATGGACACTTCCCACTAATGATTGTTGCAACACGATCATGTCACTTAGTCCATGTTGCAATTCTTAGAAACAGATTGTCCTAATCTAGAAACCATGAGATCATATCAATCATTGTTACCCGAGGATACTTAGATAGCATCAAACGTCACCTGGTGATACAGTGACCATAAAGGTGTGTTCAGGTATCTAAAGGAGCATGTAGAGGCAATATTCTTCAAGATCGGGAATTGTTCTCCTATGTGACAGGAAGATACAACTGGGCCCACTCGGTGAATTACATCCATGTTGCGCAACACATGACTAGGTCATGGGGATGGTATTTCACGGGAACAAGTAAAACAGTACTTGCTGGAAACGAGAGTGAACAAGGTATTGTGATACCGATGATCAAATCTTGGACAAGTCTTGTATCGTGAATAATGGAATTGGATATATCATTTCAGGTTCGACACGATGGAGATTCGTGGAGTGCATAGGGGTCACATGGGCATGTCGGTCCCTCTATTGATCATTGATATGTATCATGTCTATAGCATTCCCAGACTGTAGGGAAACACGCTTAAGGGAGATACGACGCTTGGAGATCCTCCTGTAAGAAGGAATCCCGAAAGAGAGAGAAACCAAAATTATTCTAGGGAGATCCGAAGTTGTTCGGAGAAAGAAAGAAGGAAAATGACTGAAAGGAGTTTTAGATAAATGAGAATTTAAATATACATTTATTATATGTTAATTTTGAATTAATATATTCTAAATAATATTTTAGTTTTATAAAGGTTAGTTTTTCATTAGGCCAAAATCCCGGAGGAATTTGACCTTGGAGAAAAGCTACATGAAAAAGCAGAAAAAATACCAGCACTGGGCTATTTTGACCAGCCAAAGGTATGAGCGGAAAATAATAGGCACTGCCTAGGGTGGCAGGATGCGAGGCGTCGCACTGCGCGTGCCTGGGCCGAGGGTCGCTGATCTGGCCCATCTCGCGGGAAGGGTAGGTGGGCTAGCGCGCGGTGGGCCGCGCAAGGGACCACCCGGCCGCAGCTCCCCTCCGCCTGGCGCTAGGCCGCCAGGGCGTTGAGGACCACCCGGGCCACTGGGCACTTCTGCCGCGCGCTGCCGCTGGCTGGCCCACCTGGGTTCGCCTGACTGATGTTAGCTGCCGCCTTTGCTATTTGGGCTGAGCTGTTTCAGCCCATCCAGTCGGGATGTTTTTCTGACCTTTTTCCATTAAGTTTAGTCCCACATGGGGCACCTAAGAGGGAGGGGATGAAGGGGTTCCGCGTATGAAAACAATAAAATTTTACCCTACGCCCCTCAACCCCTAAAGCTGCCAGGACCTATCTATTAGTAATACAGTAACGGGAGGGGATTTTCACGAACTTACCCTTGAAGACCGAAAAGCGTTGTCAACGCTCACGAGAGCATGGTTGATGTAGATGAGCCGAAGCCGACCTCAAGGTCATGATGAAGTCCTCGCGCTCCTTTGGCTCCAACGACTTGAGTGCCTCAAGTGCGACACCTCGCGGGGAGTTACACATGTCCGGTGCCTGACGATGACTCCTGCTTCCCTGATCTAGCAGCTGTTGCGGAAGTAGAGCTCCCAGATTCGAATCCCGCGGTGCGACGGTGCTCCGCGGTGAAGATGTCTCTCGTTCGCGTAGTCCAGACTTGGGACCACGGTCATGAGAGAGAGAGGGGGAGAGAGAAAATATCTATTAGAGGTCCTCCCAAAAGTGAGAAGACCTTTATTGATTATTGGTGTATTTTATTTGGCCAAATACCCCCACTTTATATAGGGGGAGGGGAGGTACTACCTCCCTCAAAGTCCCGGGGTGGGACTAAAGGAGAGGAGGGGGATGGGTGGCACCGCCGGCCACCCCCATGGGCCCCACGCGGTGCTGGCCCACTAGGGCGTCGACCACCCCCTTGGCCCCCTTCTCCCTCTCTCCTTTCCCTAATGGGCCCTCTCCCATTTAAATTGATTTTTCTCTTTATTAAATAATTATGAATAAATGATTAAATCAATATTTAACATTCATTCACATATTATTCAACCTCTGTGGCTATGGAACACTTCCACCTCCACTCTGGACATCCTCCGGACTTACCGAAACCCTTCCGGTTTTCTCACTACTATTCTTCGGTGATTCTACCGATCCTGTAAACACTCTCTAAGCATCATCAAGCCCTTAAGCGTGATACCCCACGGTTCGGGAACACTCCAGACATGATCGGGACACTCCCGCACTAATGATCAACAGAGGGACCTGGATGTCCATGTGACCCCTGTGTGTTCCACGAATATCTTTTGTCATTTGAACCGGGACAGTCGTGTCTTATTCCCTTTGTCTCTCGATACTTGCATTGCCTGAGATCTGATCAATGACATCACCATGTCGTGTTCAATATCGTTACCGAACAACGCTACTTGACTCGTTCTGACAAGTGATATCCCCGTGATCAAATCACACACTGCACATCTATTGGATATAACTTCTCCGAGTGGGCCCTTTGAGTATCTTCCCGTCACATGGACAGACAAATCCCACTCTTTACATATATTTCCTCTACGGTTTCCTCCGAGTACCTGAACACACCTTTATAACCACTGTATTACCAAGTGGCACTTGATGCTATCTAAGTACTCTCGGGAGACAGTGATTGATATAGCCTCATGGTCTAAGGAATAGTCTACGAGGATCCATTTCTAATCATCTTAACTTGAACTTCGTGACATGATCGGGTCACGATGTTTAGGTTGGGTATTGGTTCATCATCTCATTCTCGGAATGAGATGACTCCATTTCCAACTGGCATAAATGCAACATGATCAGGAAACATAATCATCTGTTGACCAATGAACCAGTGACTAGAGTTTCACTGGGAACCCCTGGTTGTTTGTATATCACATGTGTATTGATGTTTCCACTCAATACAGTTATAGCATGATACAAAACTTAATCATAAACTATATGAAATATGATAATAGTCCTTACTACTATTTGTCTCTAGGGCATATTTCCAACAGTCTCCCACTTGCACTAGAGTACAAATACACTAGCTGCATTTGTTCCTTAATCATTGGCACCATATATCCGGTACCCTAAACATGCTTGCTCATGGAAGAGGTTGAGTCTTGGGTCTGTACTTTACAGTCCCAAAGCCTTTGCAACTTACTAATGTCACCTTGATTGACATTAATACTTTATCATCATATGATAACATCTGTGTGTATGCATCGTCGCTATGGCAGCAGAACGAGGCCTGATTCTGGGAGCCTACAGTGACTTTAGATCAACCTCGAGGGTTTTCTCATGGGCACTGTGCCCTGGGACACATCATTCTACGTTAAAAGCGAACTAGCCCCGCCATAACATTATACAACACTTTAGATGGTACTCTTATCTATTATTATAAATTTATTCATCTAAACACTAGTGCACTCTGTGCAACTTTCGATGTTTTTGTTCACCTCGCTTCCTACTTGACTTTAATCGGTATATACGGGAGTTTCCAACATATTCCCTTATAACACAACCCTTTATGTTTTAAGATATGTCATCGTTTATGGATTTGGAAAACATGTCGGTAGTTCTCTACTAGACACTGCGGACAAAATCAGCTCAACATTATGTGATTCGAACTTAATCACTTTTAAACGTTCCTTATTGGATCATATATTATGTTAAGTTATCATCATGGTTTTCTGAGATAGAACCTATGTCTTAACATAGTGGATGATGATCATCCTTTTCTTTCTTTCAACCATTGATGTTATACTTAATAATATTCCTAATTTGAGTTATTAAGGACCAGTTCCTTAATTAACTTCTATTCCGAAACCCTTTTTCAGAATCCCTTAAGGAATACTACATAATATCATAATACACCTATTATCAACTCCTACACCTTATAAATCATTATTTATAAGTATTTGCGGTTTTTATTCTTAACACAATTAAGAATTACTCCTATAAGCTCCCACTTAAAAATATGTCAATCACATATTGTTTTAGGAAGACTTTCATAGCTCCCACTCAATTTCATGCAAATTGCATATCCACTCACTATTTTGAATAACTTCAAAATCCTTTGATCAAATATTAGACTTGGAGTTTTACTATGAGATACTAGTACTATTACTAGTTTTAAATCCTCTAGACATTCAGCACACTTGAATCAAATTCATTTGAATTTGTCCAACACTTGAAAAATTGTGCTTTTGTCATTCACCCCCTTTTCCACTATGGCTTTGCAGTCATTTGGGAAAATTCAAGTAACCCTTTTTACTTGTGAGATTCGGCAACGAATTGCTTTCTAATCTCAAGTGAATTTTGTTTTCTAGGATTTCTCATAATTCAGTTTACCATTATTTCCTTAGTAGTTCGTAGGTATGTCATATTCCAAGAATCATGACAAATGATTCACAAATGTCTCCATACAAGATATGGGTTACATTTTGAATCCTACTTCATGTAGTGAAAACACTAGTGGGGAAAACAAATGATCATTATCATTGATTCTTTCTTTTGTGAAGAGACTCGTTCAGGAACATTGTCTGTTGCGCTTCTCAACACTCTGATGTAGGGTTTTGAATCCTCATCGTGTTTTTCACTATCTTCCATTTGCTCCATAATCGAGAAATATCACTAAAAGTGAGCTTTCTCAAAAAATTACCAAAATCCAAGCAATACAAGTTTTGCTTCTCTTTTGGTTTAGCTATGGATTTCGTATTCAAAGTTTCCAATGAATACTTTACAAGGACTTATTCGCTATTGTTTTGGTTATATCGAATAACCCCAAAACTTTTATGATGATCCATACTAGATATGGAGCTGCTTTCACGAATTCAAATGGTTCACTATATATTCTAATTGAGTGCTAACTATTTCTAACTAATGGTCTCTACATCTACACTACAACGATTTATTTGGTGCCTTCTATTCACCCATTTTGATATCTAATGTCATATTGTCATGCTTTGCATTTTGACGTTTCAAAACACTTTGCATTTCACAATTACTTCTATGCCATTGTTTATAAAGTCGATTTTCATTACTATTGATCAAATCATAGTAATTAGGTTCTCTTTTATATTTATACCCTTTGTTGATGAAACACTTTGATCAAATCAAATAGTTTCATATTCATGTTTACTTTGGTAACTTATTTACACATTTAAACAATCATATAATGATAATTACCATTTTCGTTAAACACAATGCATCGAATATGTATTTACTTTTAACAATTCATTAAACACTTTGCATTCAAGTAATACACGGTGTTCAAGTTATTTTCCCAAACTTAGGCATGATTTATATGTGATAAGAAATCAAATGACTTTCACATATTATCATTATAAATTTGAATTTATACAATGGTTTTCATTCCGCAATGAAATATCATTTAAGTTGGGTATTTTAAGGCATTTTGATATTTTAGAAATGTTCATGCATTATCAATTAGTTTCAAACAACAAGGATAATTCACATATAATCAAACAAGATATGAAAACGAATAGAAATAATTCATAAAAGTAGAACAACTATTTGTTACAAACTCATATGAATAACCGTCTCACAAAGTGTGAGACACACTAAAGAAGTTCACGATCTTTTGATTACAATAATTATCCTAAATATAAACTAAATGATAAATGTTGAGGGAGAGTGTCGCCGGTCATCATCATCACGCTCGTCATCAACACGCAACGTCACCTCCACTCTAGCAAGCACCTCTCATGCAGAAGGACCTGTTTTCAGCAAAACAGAACAAGTATCAAATATACTTAACACTTCAAATGTGTTTGCAAGATTATAACATTTATAAAATTGTATATCAAATATATACCTTTGTCATTGATGACCTGAGCGACATCTGGTTCAACCAACACATTCCTAAGATGTGTCACGAACCGGTGGAACTCCATTGATTCCGCGTCGCCCCTCATAATGCAAGTCCTGACTTGTGCTTGGTAGCTTGGTGGCAGCGACCGCAGCACATCGTCGTTTGCAAAAGAGCCCGTCATCCAACTATCCAGGAAGTATGCAGGCCTCATGTACACATCATGCATGCGCTCCAAGTGGTCGTCCAGTGATGAGTTCTCCTCCATCTTAATGGAGAGGAAGTCTCCCATCAGCTCATGCTCCCATATGCATGCTTGTTCCATGAAATGTGTCCTAAGCTGTAGCATCACTGAACGAGGGTTGACATCACCCACAAAAGGCCACAGATCATCCACCATTATGAAACGCATAGTAACTGAAATGAAGGAGGCCATCTCCCGATGGAGATAGCGGTCTTTCCACTGCTCTAGGGTCTCTAGGTCAATGGGCTGATCCAAATCCATCCCGTCGAGTATATAGTCGACCACGTCATTCTCGCTAAGGAGAACATGGAGACGCGTGATGTCTACGCACTTCTATTCTTGTAGACAGTTGTTGGGCCTCCAAGGGCAGAGGTTTGTAGAACAGCAGCAAGTTTTCCCTTAAGTGGATTACCCAAGGTTTATCGAACTCAAGGAGGAAGTGGTCAAAGGTATTCTCTCTCAAGCAACCCTGCAATAAAGATACAAGAAGTCTCTTGTGTCCCCAACACACCCAATACACTTGTCAGGTGTATAGGTGCACTAGTTCGGCGAAGAGATAGTGAAATACAAGTGGTATAGATAATTATAAGTGGTAACGGTGATAGAAAATAGCTTGATGGTGTGGAAAAGACTAAAGGCAAACTGAAATAAAGATGGAAGCAAGCAAACATGTAATAGATCTAATTGAAAACGGTGTTTCAATGCTTAGAAACAAGGCCTAGGGATCATACTTTCACTAGTGAACACTCTCATAATAATATCTTCTCTTTATGATACTACTCTTGACTACTCTCCGGTTGAACACTCTAATCGATGGTAGGGCTATAACATCACACCTCAAAGTAAGTCTTTCCCATCTAGATAACCCCACACTATCACCTTGAGTACTAGATGGTTCCAACAAACACCACAATTTCATAAAGACACCCAGCTCTAAATATAACTCATAACAAGTATTTGAAATCTCTAGCCTAAGTGCCACCATGGTGTGCATGCTGTCACTTTCATACACATGGGGAGATCAGAGATCTATTAAATCACTTGAGTAGCAAGGTATATCTATATATTACAAGCTCATGATCTCAATAAGATCATGCATAGAGAGAGATGAACACATAGCTACCGGTAGAACCCTTAGCCTCGAGAGAGAACTACTCCCAACTCATCATGGGAATCAGCAATGGTGATAGAGATCGATGGAGTTGGCTCCGGGGACACTTCCCCGTCCCGGCAGGGTGCCGGAACAGAGACTTTCTGTCCCCCGAATCTCCCCTTTGGTGGCGGCGGCGCAGCGGAACTTTTCGTGGATTTCTGATTGACGATCTAGGGTTTTGGTATCGGGAGGCTCTTATAGGTGAAGGAGGCAAGGTCGGTGGCCAGCCAGGGGGCCCACACCATGCCCTGGCGCGGCCTGGGGGGACCTGCGCCATGGGGTGGTGTGGCCACCCTGTGGTCCCTCTCCGACTCTCCTTCTGGCTCTGTGAGTCTTCCGGGAAAATACTGACTTTGGCTTTTGTCCCGTCCAATTCCAAGAATATTCATTTTCTGACTTTCTGGAACCAAAAACAGCAGAAAATAGGCAACTGGCACTGTGGCATCTTGTTAATAGGTTAGTCCAAGAAATCATATGAAAGTACTCCAAAGTGTGGACAAAACACAAGAAAGTAGATAAAACCAAGCATGGAACATCAAAAATTATAGATACATTTGCAATGTATCAACATCCCCAAGCTTAAATCCTGCTCGTCCTCGAGTAGGTAAGTGATAAAAAGAAAGAATAATTTTTGAGGTGACATGCACCATCATAAACTTGATCAAAGTATTTGTAAGACATTCAAAGCTGGGATCATAGGACTTCAATCATAACATGAAAGACAAAGTTCTAGCAATAAGACAAAGAAACTATGTTGCAACATGAAAATGCACAAACAAAAGATTCATGAATAACAATGCTTTGCAAGACGTTTGTTTGTTTCACATAAAGAAAACATAGCATAGTGGCATTCAGCTTGTCCCTCATAGAGTAGCAAACATATATGCATAGGACACCTTCAAAGTTCATAAGAGTGACTAGATACAAATAGTTTAGAACAAGCAATATCAAGGTATGCATCAATCAACAAATCTTGGGACAATGCACATAGAACTAAGAATGGCCACTATGCTCTCAAAGTAGGTGCATAAATATAGAAGGTGGAGACTCAATATATAAGTGGAAGAAAGGCCTTCATAGAAGGAAGTAGGGATTCAAGTCTCATAAAGAGCTTCCAAAAATTATGGTACTTATAGCTTTCAGCTCTCATTGCCCCTATCATAAGCATCTTGAAGGTGATTAAGGTTAAATTGACACAACTAAGAGGATATGCTTGACAAGTTATAAACCGAGATCTCATGCCCCTCACTTACGAAGACCGAACCTCATGCTACTCAACTTTAGTCACGAGTAAGCTCTTGTCATTGTAAGTACATGTGTATCATAAAAAACCGCCAACAGGGTACCCCTTGCACATGATACGGGAGCTTTCCCATAATCAAAATGACAAGGCAAGCAGACAATGAGCATCTCAGCGATCTTTTTATTTGCTATTTGCATAGGTTTTTATTGAGGATGCTTCATAGAGTGCTCATTATGGTGATGCTGCAAGTTTCCACCATGATTAGGCATGGCTTAGACCAGCGGCCCAGGCGTTTATCTAACACATATACAAACTCCATGATCTTACAAGTTCCATTTTTATTTCACACCGCCGGGATCCATAAGCAAAAGAACTTGATATCAACGGGGTACAAAGTACAAGTGCAATGTTGAAAGCGTTCCCCATGATACATGGTTCTGCTAATTTCAACTTATAAAGAGCAAGCATATACGCAACAGAGATGGACACAATGGTTCAAGTTTATTAAGGGCAAGAAAGTAAAGTGTGCCATCAAGTTCGTGAGAGCTTTAATCACTAATTTTCACATAACAAGTTTAATTCAGAAGGTAGATAAAAACATGAATATACTTGGAATAGCATAATCTAGTAGGTAGGTATGGTGGACTCTTTGGAATAACTTGGTTTATGGAGTTGGATGCATGAGTGGAACTCATACTTTGTTGTGGAGGCTAGCAAAAGACTGGGAGCGACAAACTAAGAGAGCAATAATGGCCATAATCATGCAGAGCGACAAAACATCATTGATCAAAGCATGAAGTGATACTACAAGTTGAAAACTAAAGGATCATAAAGGCTATGGTGACTTGAGATAGTCATAACATGGTGTGAGCATGCGCCAAGTCAACCCAAATAAAGCATCAAAGGAGAATACCACTATACTATGCTTTAATATGCTAAAACAACGCATAATTCATCCAAGGCACATTAAGCAATCTCAATTGTTTATAACAAGTCATGCTACAACAAAGAATACTAAGCATAAAACCAAAACAATATCAAGCATGGCATGACAAAGCATAGGCCACAGTCAAAAATAAGCTCTCTTTACCATATAAGCATGAACTTTCCTACTCTTTTCCAAACCAAACCAAACTATTTGCAAACCATTGTATGACAGTGGGGGTCCAACCAATTTATTCAGCAAACTAAGAAAACCAAACAAACGAAAAACCAAAACTAAAATGAAAAAGAAGACGCTCCAAGAATAACACAACTGTGCATGAAACAACAAAAATGAAGCGTTTGGAAGAAACCTGGGATTTTTATTGATGAAGAAGGGGATGCCTTGGGCATCCCCAAGCTTTGACGCTTGTACTTCTTGGATATTTCTTGGGTTGACACGTGTGGCCTCCCCAAGCTTGAGCTTTAGTCCATCCTTCATCTCATTACTCATTCCTTCCATACACCTGAAATTTTTCCTTCATACAAAACTTCACACAATCTTTATTTGCAACATTAGTGCACTCAAGATAAAAGGTCTTAAGGTTCAATTCTGAGACCAAATAAACTTCCATTAGAACACTATTTACTGTAGCACTTCCCTCAAAAAGCTCAATTCCCCAAAAGAACTCAAAAAGGAACCAACAAGAAGCAAATGCAGAAAATGGCAGAAATCTATCAAAACAGACCAGCAGGTAAAGACAAAAAATTTCGAAGACCTTCTATTGCTCAAATAGAAAAGTTTGAACTAACGAAAGTTAGATAACAACTTGGGGCAGAAGCACAAAAATTAACGCCTCGAACGGACGTACAGATATTTTACACGAATTTTTATGGTGAAGCACAGAAATCTGTTTCGGGACAGCAACTTTCCCAATCATTACTTCTCTCTCATTAGAGGTTACTCTTGGCACAAAAAGCAAATAAAAAGGATAAGGAGCGGTTATTACTGAAGTAATAACTTCCAAGACTCATCTAAAACTTTTCGGTTATCTCCCAATAAGTACTTTTCTTTAACGCCTTTAAGTTAGGCATGATAGTTTGAGAAGATGCTCACATAAGAAATATGAATTGAAGTAAAAGAGAGCATCAAGAAGCAAATTCAAAACACATTTAAGTCTAACCCACTTCCTATGCATAGGAATCTTGTAAAGAAACGAGTCATGAAAGTACAAAGCAACAAGCATAGTAAAGCAAAACAAGTGCAACTTCAAGACTTTCAACATAAACAGGGGAAACTTAATATTATTAAGATGCATAAAACCATGTTTCCCACTCTCATAATAATTTTCAGTAGCATCATGAATAAAATTAACAATATAACTATCACATAAAACATTCTTATCATGAGCCACATGCATAAAATAATTAATACTCTCCACATAAACATAGTCATTCTTATTAATTGTAGTGGGAGCAAATTCAACAAAATAGCTATCATTATTATTCTCATTACCATAATCATCAAATATAGGAGGCATATTGTAACCATAATTAATTTTCTCCTCAATAGTAGGTGGACTGAAAATATCATATTCATCATTGTAATCATCATATATTGGAGGCATAGTGTCATCAAAGTAAATTTTCTCCTCCATGCTTGGGGGACTAAAAATATCATGCTCATCACAACCAGCTTCCCCAAGCTTAGACTTTTCCATAGCATTAGCAATAATGGTGTTCAAAGGATTCATACTAATAATATTTATATTAACACGCAAATAAAGTTCAATAGGTTTTTTAATTTTCTCTTCAAACACTTCATGTCCTTATTCAAGATAAATACTATAAAGCTCTCTAATTTTGTTGTTGTTTTCCATTAAGCCTAACTAGTGAAAACAAGAAACAAAAAGACAAAATTGTAGAATCTAAAGGAAATAACTTCGAGCACTCACACTGGAGGATGTGAGTACCTTTTACCTTACCTCCCCGGCAACGGCGCCAGAAAATAGGCGTTTGCCGTGGGAGGTTCTTCTTCTTTAATCCTCCGGTGTGAATATCTTTTAACTTACCTCCCCGGCAACGGCGCCAAAAAATAGCTTGATGTCTATGCACTTCTATTCTTGTAGACAGTTGTTGGGCCTCCAAATGCAGAGGTTTGTAGAATAGCAGCAAGTTTTCCCTTAAGTGGATTACCCAAGGTTTATAGAACTCAGGGAGGAAGTGGTGAAAGGTATTCCCTCTCAAGCAACCATGCAATCAAGATACAAGAAGTCTCTTGTGTCCCCAACACACCCAATACACTTGTCAGGTGTATAGGTGCACTAGTTCGGCGAAGAGATAGTGAAATACAAGTGGTATAGATAATTATAAGTGGTAACGGTGATAGAAAATAGCTTGATGGTGTGGAAAAGACTAAAGGCAAACGGAAATAAAGATGGAAGCAAGCAAACATGTAACAGATCTATTTGCAAACGGTGTTTCAATGCTTAGAAACAAGGCCTAGGGATCATGCTTTCACTAGTGAACACTCTCATAATAATATCTTCTCTTTATGATACTACTCTTGACTACTCTCCGGTTGAACACTCTACTCGATGGTAGGGCTATAACAGCACACCTCAAAGTAAGTCTTTCCAATCTAGATAACCCCACACTGTCACCTTGAGTACTAGATGGTTCCAACAAACACCACAATTTCATAAAGGCATCCAACTCCAAATATAACTCATAACAAGTATTTGAAATATCTAGCCTAAGTGCCACCATGGTGTGCACGCTGTCACTTTCACACACATGGGGAGAGCAGAGATCTATTAAAGCACTTGAGTCGTAAGGTAGATCTATAGATTACAAGCTCATGATCTCAATAAGATCATGCATAGAGAAAGAGATGAACACATAGCTACCGGTAGAACCCTTAGCCTCGACAGAGAACTACTCCCTCCTCATCATTGGAATCAGCAATGGTGATGGAGATGGTGGTGGAGATCGATGGAGATGGCTCCGGGGGCACTTCCCCGTCCTGGCAGGGTGCCGGAACAGAGACTTTCTGTCCCCCTAATCTCCACTTAGGTGGCGGCAGCGTAGCGGAACTTTTCGTGGATTTCTGATTGACGATCTAGGGTTTTGGTATCGGGAGGGTTTTATAGGTGAAGGAGGCAAGATCGATGGCCAGCCAGGGGGCCCACACCATGCCCTGGCGCGGCCTGGGGGACCCGCGCCATGGGGTGGTGTGGCCACCCTGTGGCCCCTTTCTGACTCTCCTTCTGGCTCCGTGAGTCTTCCGGGAAAATATTGACTTTGGCTTTTGTCCCGTCCAATTCCGAGAAAATTCTTTTTCTGACTTTTTGGAACCAAAAACAGCAGAAAACAGGCAACTGGCACTGTGGCATCTTGTTAATAGGGTAGTCCAAGAAATCATATGAAAGTACTCCAAAGTGTGGAAAAAACACAAGAAAGTAGATAAAACCAAGCATGGAACATCAAAAATTATAGATACATTTGCAATGTATCAACACGCAACCCATATGGAGAAGTTTGATCCATCTAATCTGAGCTTCTCTCCTTCGAACCAATCAATCGTCAATAGGGAAGGTGGCATCTACATTTACAATTGCAAGATGAGTTAATAATAACTCCACTCAGAAACACCTATCCCCATAAGGGGTCCTAGTGATAACACGACCCCTATCAGCCACATCTCCCCCGATCATCACGGCCATCGATGTGGGTTCAAGGGTGGACGCTAAACGTCGGTCACATCATTCATGTGACTCATGCTCGATCTTTCGACCATCCGCGTTCCGAGGCCATGTCTGCACATGCTAGGCTCGCCAACTCAAGCTTAGTGTATTCGCTGTGCAACATGGCTTACACCCACTGTATGCGAACGTAGATATGTCTGACACCCATGCCTCTACCATGGATCACCTCATAGCGAAGAACTTTCTTGGTGGTGCACACTAAGGAGGAACACAATCGTTGGTAATTTTAACAGGGATCATCTTATTAGGCTACCGTCGAGTATCTAATACTAGCACACAATAGGATATACAAACAATAACATTGAATGTAAATGCGATGTGATATGTTCTTTCACGTCGTGATCTCCATCCGTCGTCACCGGATTCCAACGCCAGGGTTCCGATGCCATAGACACCAGGGTACCGGTGTCATTCCGGCGTGGTAGTCTGTCACCTCCGTGACTATCTACTACGTGACATAAGGTAATCACTTTATATTTGCCACAACCATATCAGAAAGAAACGCCCCCTACAAAACAAAGTTAGACGCATCTACTTTATCTTTGCATGTTTTACGTGGCTGAATGGGCTTTCGCACAAAAACCGTTCTTACCTACGAACTTTCAGCACAACGCGGATCAAGTAGTTGTCTCTACTACACCCCTTTTGGGGCCCTTCGTTGCAAATGGTATACTAACTAATGCGAGAGAGACAGACACCCCCCTACGCCACTTTATACGGTACAAGCCATATGTCAAGCATGGACCAGTCTCGTGAATGAACGTGTAAAGTCGGTTGGGAGCCGCTTCATCAAGCATTACTGCGGTATACACAACTACACGTGGGAGAGTAACAACTAAAAGATCAACGCTCACATGCTACATCTCGTGTGTTCTACCCGTACTAGCATTACTATGCATAGATCTTGCTCTGATACCACTGGAGGGGTTTTGCGTATGAAAACAATAAAATTTTACCCTACGCCCCTGAACCCCTGAAGCTGCCAGGACCTATCTATTAGTAATACAGTAACAGGAGGGGATTTTTGCGAACTTACCCTTGAAGACCGAAAAGCGTCGTCAACGCTCAGGAGAGCGTGGTTGATGTAGACGAGCTGAAGCCGACCTCAAGGTCGTGATGAAGTCCTCGCACTCCTTTGGCTCCAACAACTTGAGTGCCTCAAGTGCGACACCTCGCAGGGAGTTACACACGTCCGGTGCTTGACGATGATTCCCGCTTCCCCGGTCTAGCAGCAATTGCGGAAGTAGAGCTCCCGGATCCGAATCCTGCAGCACGACGACGCTCCGCGGTGAAGATGTCTCTCGTTCGTGCAGTCCAGACTTGGGACCACGGTCACGAGAGAGATAGGGGAGAGAGAAAATATCCATTAGAGGTCCTCCCAAAAGTGAGAAGACCTTTATTGATTATTGGTGTATTTTATTTGGCCAAATACCCCCACTTTATATAGGGGGAGGGGAGGTACTACCTCCCTCAAAGTCCCGGGGTGGGACTAAAGGAGAGGAGGGGGAGGGGTGGCATTGCCGGCCACCCCCAAGGGCCTCGCGCGGGGGGACTGGCCCACTAGGGCGCCGACCACCCCCTTGGCCCCCTTCTCCCTCTCTCCTTTCCCTAATGGGCCCTCTCCCTCCGGGAATTGGCCCATTAAGCCTTTAACCATTTAAATTGATTTTTCTCTTTATTAAATAATTATGAATAAATGATTAAATCTATATTTAACATTCATTCACATATTATTCAACCTCCATGGCTATGGAACACTTCCACCTCCACTCCGGACATCCTCCGGACTTACCGAAACCCTTCCTGTTTTCTCTCTACTATTCTTTGGTGATTCTACCGATCCTATAAACACTCTCTAAGCATCATCAAGCCCTTAAGCGTGATACCCCACGGTTCGGTAACACTCCAGATATGGTCGGGATACTCCCGCACCAATGATCAACAGAGGGACCTGGATGGCCATGTGACCCCTATGTGTTCCACGAAGATCTTTCATCATTTGAATCAGGACAGTCGTGTCTTATTCCCTTTGTCTCTCGATACTTGCATTACCCGAGATCTGATCAATGACATCACCATGTCGTGTTCAATATCGTTACCAAACAACGCTACTTGACTCGTTTTGACAAGTGATATCCCCGTGATTAAATCACACGCTTCGCAAATATTGGACATAACTTCTCCGAGTGGGCCCTTTGAGTATATTCCCGTCACATGGACGGACAAATCCCGCTCTTGACATATATTGCCTCTACGGTTTCCTCCGAGTACCTGAACACACCTTTATAACCACTGTATTACCAAGTGGCGCTTGATGCTATCTAAGAACTCTTGGGAGACAGTGATTGATATAGCCTCACGGTCTAAGGAATATTCTACGAGGATCCATTTCTAATCATCGTAACTTGAACTTTGTGACATGATCGGGTCACGATGTTTAGGTTGGATATTGGTTCATCATCTCATTCTCGGAATGAGATGACTCCATTTCCAACTGGCATAAATGCCACATGATCAGGAAACATGATCATCTGTTGACCAATGAACCAGTGACTAGAGTTTCACTGGGAACCCCTGGTTGTTTGTATATCACACGTGTATTGATGCTTCTACTCAATACAGTTATAGCATGATACAAAACTTAATCATAAACTATATGAAATATGATAAAAGTCCTTACTACTATTTGTCTCTAGGGCATATTTCCAACAGGGGACTCCTCCCTTCCCCTATATAAAGAGGTGCCTATGGGTGGGATAAAACACACAAAAATTGAGATATTCCCTTTGGTTGGAATACTCCCTCTTTCTCTCTAAAGTTACCTCTGCTAGTGTGTGGTCCCAAGTCTGGACTAAACAGGCAAGGCGTTCTCTTCTGTGGCACACCGTTGTGCTGTCGGGATTCTAGTTAGGAGGTCTACTTCCGCAACCCCAACAGGGATCAAGGAGTTAGGGAGTCATCGCATCACACCGTATTTGTGTGATAACTCGGGGAGCTGCACTTGTAGCGACCGGGCCATCATACAAGTACATGGAAAAGGGGTGACGTGTGAGGAGCTTCGCGGCCTTGAGATCGGACGGGTACGACTACGTCATCCACGCTCCTGCATTAGCGTAACACTCTCTCGGTCTTCAAGGGTACATTCTCGCTGTCTTTATCCATTACTACATTACTTCTATATAGATCCTTGGGCATTTATGGTGTTCCGCATAGTTAAATTTTTGTTATCTGCTACAGAAACCCTACAATCCCCATACCTAGTTTGATCTCGTTACCAACAAGTACTCTTTTCTTGTTCCCGTGATATAACATTCTTAGTGATCATATCACTTGCTTGAAAGCCATGTCAATGTGATATCACTAAGAGATCCCTGAGTATATATCTCCATCATCAGGATGGAAAAATCCCACTCTTGATCCATGTGCCTATACATAACACTTTTGGAGTATCTGAGCCCACCTTTATTGTCACCCTGTTATGGTGTGACATTTGATGTTCTCAAGTTACTCTTCTAGTGTTAGTGATTGACATGATCTCATGGTCTAAGGACTAAAGTTACTTCACATGATGTTATAACAATGTAAACATAATGAGTTTGATCGTATTACTATAATTTGGATGAATGTTCGTCACATCATTCCATCAATGTTGTGACCTCGTTATTAACAACATCCAATGTCCATGATCAGGAAACCTTGATCATCTTCTTAATCAACAAGCTAGTTTATATGAGAGGCATAACTAGGAAATCTATATATTTGTTTATTAAACACACATGTATTAACGTTTCTAATAAACACAATTATAGCATGCAAAATAAACATCTATCATCTACTTGGAATAAGATAATAACAACTTTATTATTACCTCTCGGGCATATCCCCTTCACTCCATCCCCGCAAACGGAGCAAATCGGATCGATTAGGTGTCCAAAATGCAGTGGGCCGTTGGAGACGCCTTGACTTACAACATCTCCACATCTGGCCCATTACCCCTAGCTATTGGAGCCTGATACAAAATAGGCTCACGCCGGATAGACAACTAGTAGTTCAAGAGGCCCAATAGTGTGCTTGTCACTCACACAGGAAGCGGCATGGGATTGTCGGCACGCAACACCATGTAGGATGGCATCGTGTGTTATATTTGCACCGCCCAACCATTCCTCCCATTATAATTGTCCCCCACGTGTGCCTCTCCCACCCCACGAATCACCACCAAATTTTTACTATTGTCGCACCCTTTTCAAACGCGGCATCAGTTCGGCAGCATGTACGGACAACGATACGACGTACTCACGGTTCGGATGTCACTCCCGCAACCATTTAGAGTCGTTCTTGCTTTGGTTACAGACGTCGACAACCCGTAGCACTTCGCCACCCTACTATCTCTGCATCCACCATTAGACAAGCCAAGCTGGAACGACGGAGAGACATGATGTGAGGTATTCTTCCCCATTTCATTGTAGGGTGTAGGTTCGAGAAGGGTTTTTTAGGATATATTTTATTAGATTGTGCCTAGCTTAGATTTCTTCCTATTTTCACCCATTTATAGTACCCGGAGGTGAACTATGCCCCTGAAATGATTATCGACCCAACATGGACCAGGATTGTTGCCTGTGCTGATTCGTTCGAGCTTTGCGCATTTATAGGCATGTGTTGGAGAAAGTTATTGCTTTCTAAGGGATAGACACAAGCTGGTGGTTCTTTGCCTGTATAATGTAAGTAGTGTGCTATATTGATTGAAATATATATTCAATGCATTGGCAGTGTGATGATTTGATTAAACTTATTCCACAATTTGAATTTGTAGGATGTCATAAAGTGTGCTTTTGTGTATTGGACTGATCCTCGGTGGCCTTCACCACTATAACGTGCATTATCTACTTTTGGGGACATGTATAAGAACAATAGCAATGCAAGAATTGAAGAGAAAATTCAGAATGATTAATTGGTCAGAAATATATTTGAAGAGAAGAACTTGATGGATAAGACATACGCAAGTATAATAGCATCTGTGAAGAAGTGGATGGTGTCACTAAGAGCCGTGTCCTAGGGAAAGACATGACAAAATCGAAGGACAATTGTGTGGGGTAAACAGAGATTGAGTTGGGCAAGATGGAGAAGAAGAGGGACCTGTTGATCAAGGGAATAAGAAAATGATATGTGCGCTAGAGGCGAACATATATTAGTGTAAACATAAGTTGTCATGTAATGAAAAATAATAGTCGTCATTGAATACGTGATTCAAAGCTATATGCATCGGTCGATGTAGAGCCCTAGGTATATCCTCATTCGGAAAAAAACTGAATACGTGATTTAGTTGTGTTGCCATCTGTTTGGAGTCATTCTTTACTACTTGTCTTTGCTCATAAGTTAACTTGGACACTTAACCTAGAGTAATGTGGGAGTCATTAGATTACGAGGTTCCACTCATCATGGGCATGAAGATGCTAATCCGCCTATCACGAACTATGTAACATCCCAATTTTTAGAAATCATGGTTTCATATAGTTCATGGCCTTGCATCATATATTCATGAATTTGTTTTGAAATTTGAATAAAAATCAAATCAAGATCAAACTTAAAAATCCTAAAGTCCCTATTAGGCAATAACCATGTGAATTATCCTAATGATTCCCTAATGTCCTATAAACAAACTAAAAATTATCCTAAACTCTGAAACCTATTTGTAATTATCCAAAATAGTCATCTGAGGCAATATATGCAAAATGGCATTTCGCTAATTTCGGTTTTGACCAAAAGCAGTTTCCTAAAGTTTCAAAGGATTAGTTGGGATTTACAATTTTTAGAAATTTGTTTAGAGAATCTACACTAGCATTCCTAGGAGGGCCTCCCGAGGGCTTTTTTATCCGGACGGCGAAAAATCGCCCAGTCGTGTTCCAAAGCGCCCACTTTTCGCCGAATTTGGCCCATTTTACATCCAGGGTTCCCAGGCTGAACCCGGGAGGCTGGGAATAACTTGGGAACGCTAGAAAAAGCGAAAAATGGGTGGGCCAACCCTGTCGGCGACACATGGCCGAGATCCCGCCTTTCTTCTCCCCCTCCCGCATTTCTTCTCCCCCTCCCGCCAGTTCCGTGAGCTCCTGCCCACCGTGTTGCCTAAGGGTTTCATCAAACCCCGCTCCACCGCGGTCGTATCAAAGTATAAGAAGCCAAAAAAGCCAAGAAAGCCAACACCGAAGCCGGACGGCTGGACATACGCAGAGTGGGCGAAGGATTGCCGGCGACGGAAGATCGAAATAGACAGCTGAAATGATAAGATGACAAGATCGGAGGAGGCGCATGCGATCCTAGAGGCGAAGTTGGCATCTGAGCGTGTCATCGTGCGGCCATGTCCCGTCCGCCACCTCTACTCGCGGTGCAGTATGGCTCGCCTTGGGGAAACCAAGAAGGCACTAGAACTTCGGTCGGTCTCTCGATGATATCATCGGCCATGTTCCAGGAGAGCCAGGTGAACCTGCGCCAGAGGTTCTCGTTGTCCCTGAGTTTGACGGCGGTGAAAGAGCATGCGGGGCCCCATGTGTGGTTTTGGTAATTAATGACAATATATATGGACTAATGTTTGCATTAAGTTGCACTTGTAGGAATTATCCATTGGCATCGCTTGGAGCATGTGTTGGCTTCAAGGTAGAAGAAATGAAGAAGAAGAAATATCCAAGGACTGTGGGCCTATTGGAATCATGAAGAAGAAGAAGAATAAAGAAAAGAAGATCAAGAGTGTCTTGAATAAGAAGATGGATTTCCTCATGTGTATCTTCAAGACATCATCTAAATGAAGTTAGAAGAAATGAAGTGAAAGCTCAAGATGCGCCATCTCTAGAAGATCTCATGCTTGAAGCTTGCCATTCTCGGTGATCATGGTTCGATCAAGACAAGCTCAAAGAAGAGTTTTTCCCATGGTTTATGGGGGAGGAAGTTGCAAGTCTTCATCATGCAAGCGCGAGGAAGAGCAATCAATAAAGGTGTTCCATCTTGAGGAGGATAAGATCATCTACATCTAGCTGAAGTGGAATGCTCAAGGCAAAGGTATAATCTTGATAGGTTTTCCCTTTTACCAGTCTCATCTTGGTAGTTGGGAGACCAGGTTTAGGATAGATAACTGAACCATCAAGAGGGGCTCTCGAGTGAGTAACTCGACCGTATCTTTCAAAGAGAGATCAAACCTTTGCGTACTTAGCATCATCTTTCTTAGTTGTTAATTGGATCTTATCCATGTGTGGTTCTAGAGCTTGTGCTAATCTTCATAACAAGCTCTAGTTCTTCAAAAATAGATTTCCCTTGTTTATCTTATTGTGTTTTTTATCTTGGAGGTTTTCCGGCACCTCACCAAGGGAGGGATATCACATTATAATACTTGATATTTTCTCCCTTGGTGGTATCCAATATTTCCACGTCATTATCTTTCCAACAAAATTGGTTTCATTCCATTCGGAGTTTGCTTGCTCAAGTTATTTGCATTTTGCTACTGCCTATGCTATTTGTACCAACCGGTAGTATCGGACATTTCATCCGGTACTACCACTTGGCACTGGTAGAACCGCCCGATGGTACCGAATGGGTCAGAGCCCAACTACGAGTTGAGGCTCCTCCTCTGGCCTGACCAGTACCACCAGCCCGACACTACCGCAGTGTCTAGTATTACTAGCCATTTCCGGTACTACCGCTTCCAGGTCCGGTAGTACCGCTCGTCGCAGCAGGCAACAGTCAGATTTCGGCCCCCTATAAAAGGGGCCCTTTCTTCTCCTTGGACCCATTCCTTTGAGCTCTTTGGCCCCTCCATTGTTGATTCTCTTGAGCTTGCTTCCTCCCTCTCCCTTCTATGATTCTTGCATCTATTTGAGGGAAAAGAGAGAGGAGATCTCGTGCTCTTCCCCTTCCATGCGGCTCGCCCGCCATCCATCAATGTCGACATCAATGTCCCCTACGCTAGCTCTCCCGCGTACGATGGGACTTCGTGGACATGCACCGTGACCCTCTTCCGTTTGTCGGCAGTAGCTCCTCGCCCATCCATTTCGATGACACGAACGCCTGCAACATGTTCGGCCGAATGACGAGCAAATCCTACATGGCGGAGATGATCGCATTCGGCTCTGCGCCGCCTAGAAGCTTGTTCTTCACGCAAGAGCAGTCCCACACTAATGCCGAACATGGCCTGGAATCCCAGGATTTCGCTGATGGCTAGGTCAATGACCAGACGCAAGTCGAGGATGAGGAGGAGGCCGAAGAGGACACCGCGACGATGGCCAAGGGAAAAGGGAAGAATAAGAATAAGGCGAGGACATCGACGCCACCAGATCCTCGCGTCAAGTTGATGATGCTTGAGGACATGTGCCTCGCCGAAGCATGGAAGTCCGTGAGCATGGACCTAATCACCGGCGCAAACCAAAACTCAGAGAATTACTGGAGGCGCGTCAAGATGGCATTTGATGAGGGCAATGATGTCTACGCACTTCTATTCTTGTAGACAATTGTTGGGCCTCCAAGTGACGAGGTTTGTAGAACAGCAGCAAGTTTTCCCTTAAGTGGATCACCCAAGGTTTATCGAACTTAGGGAGGAAGTGGTCAAAGGTATCCCCTCTCAAGCAACCCTACAATCAAGATACAAGAAGTCGCTTGTGTCCCCAACACACCCAATACACTTGTCAGGTGTATAGGTGCACTAGTTCGGCGAAGAGATAGTGAAATACAGGTGGTATAGATAATTATAATTGGTAACGGTGATAGACAATAGCTTGATGGCGTGGAAAATACTAAAGTAAAACTGAAATAAAGATAGAAGCAATCAAACATGTAAAAGATCTAATAGCAAACGGTATTCCAGTTCTTAGAAACAAGGCCTAGGGATCATACTTTCACTAGAGAACACTCTCATATAAATATCTTCTCTTTATGATACTACTCTAAACTACTCTCCGGTTGGACACTCTAATCCATGGTAGGGCTATAACAGCACACCTCAAAGTAAGCCTTTCCCATCTAGAAAACCCCACACTGTCACCTTGAGCACTAGATGGTTCCAACAAACACCACAATTTCATAAAGACATCCAACTCCAAATATAACTCATAACAAGTAATTGTAATCTCTAGCCTAAGTGCCACCATGGTGAGCACGCTGTCACTTTCACACACATAGGGAGAGCAGAGATTCATTAAAGCACTTGAGTAGCAGAATAGATCTATAGATTACAAGCTCATGACCACAACAAGATCATGCATAGATAGAGAGATGAACACAGAGCTACCGGTAGAACCCTTAGCCTCGAGAGAGAACTACTCCCTCCTCATCATGGGAATCAGCAATGGTGATGGGGATGGTGGTGGAGATCAATGGAGATGGCTCGGGAGGCACTTCCTCGTCCCGGCAGGGTGCCGGAACAGAGACTTTCTATCCCCCGAATCTCCCCTTCGGTGGCGGCGGCGCAGCGGAACTTTTCGTGGATTTCTGATTGACGATCTAGGGTTTTGGTATCGGGAGGCTCTTATAGGCGAAGGAGGCAAGGTTGGTGGCCAGCCAGGGGGCCCACACCAAGCCCTGGCACGGCCTAGGCTGGCCCGCGCCAAGGGGGGGTGTGGCCACCCTGTGGACCCTCTCCGGCTCTCCTTCTGGCTTTGTGAATCTTCCCGTAAAATATCAACTTCGACTTTTGTCCCGTCCAATTCCGAGAATATTCATTTTCGGACTTTCTGGAACCAAAAACAGCAGAAAACAGGCAACTGGCACTGTGGCTCTTGTTAATAGGTTAGTCCAAGAAATCATATGAAAAGTACTCCAAAGTGTGGACAAAACACAAGAAAGTAGATAAAACCAAGCATGGAACATCAAAAATTATAGATACATTTGCAATGTATCAACATCCCCAAGCTTAACTCCTGCTCGTCCTCGAGTAGGTAAGTGATAAAAAGAAAGAATAATTTTTGAGGTGACATGCATCATCAAAGACTTGATCAAAGTATTTGTAAAACATTCAAGGCTGGGATCATAGTACTTCAATCATAACATGAAAGACAAAGTTCTAGCAATAAGACAAAGAAACTATGATGCAACATGAAAAGGCACAAACAAAAGATTCATGGATAACAATGCTTTGCAAGACGTTTGTTTGTTTCACATAAAGAAAACATAGCATAATGGCATTTAGCTTGAGTAGCAAACATAAATGCATAGGACACCTTCAAAGTTCATAAGAGTGACTAGATACAATAGTTTAAAACAAGCAATATTAGGTTATGCATCAATCAACTAGGCTTGGGACAATGCGCATAGAACTAAGCATGGCCACTATGCTCTCAAAGTAGGTGCATAAAGGTAGAAGGTGGAGACTCAATATAATGGTGGAAGAAAGGCCTTTATAAAAGGAAGTAGGGATTCAAGTCTCATAAAGAGCTTCCAAAAATTATGGTACTTATAGCTTTCAGCTCTCATTGCCTCTATCATAAGCATCTTTAAGGTGATTAAGGTTAAAGTGACACAACTAAGAGGATATGCTTGACAAGTTATAAACCGAAATCTCATGCCCCTTACTTACGAAGACCGATCCTCATGCTACTCAACTTTAGTCACAAGTAAGCTCTTGTCATTGTAAGTACATATGTATCATAAAGAACCGCCAATGGGGTACCCCTTGCACATGATACAGGAGCTATCCCATATTCAAAATGACAAGGCAAGCAGACAATGAGCATCTCAGTGATCTTTTTATTTGCTATTTGCATAGGTTTTTATTGAGGATGCTTCATAGAGTGCTCATTATGGTGATGTTGCAAGTTTCCACCATGATTAGGCATGGCTTAGGATAGCGGCCTAGGTGTTTCTCTAACACACATACAAACTCCATGATTTTACAAGTTCCACTTTTATTTCACACCGCCGGGATCCATAAGCAAAAGAACATGATATCAACGAGGTACAAAGTACAAGTGCATTGTTGAAAGTGTTCCCCATGATACATGGTGCTGCTAACTTCAACTTATAAAGCGCAAGCATATACGCAACAAAGAAGGACCCAATGGTTCAAGTTTATTAAGGGCAACAAAAGTAAAGTGTTCCATCAAGTTTGTGAGAGCTTTAATCACTAGTTTTCTCATAATAAGTTTAATTCGGAAGGTAAAAAAAAACATGAATATACTTGGAATAGCATAAGCTGGTAGGTAGGTATGGTGGACTCTTTGGAATAACTTGGTTTAGGGAGTTGGATGCATGAGTGGAACTCATACTTGGTTGTGGAGGCCAGCAAACGACTGGGAGCGACAAACTAAGAGAGCAGTAATGGCCATAATCATGCAAAGCGACAAAACATCATTGATAAAAGCATAAACTGATACTACAAGTTGAAAACTAAAGGATCATAAAGGCTTATGGTGACTTGGGATAGTCATAACATGGTGTGAGCATGCGCCAAGATAACCCAAATAAAGCATCAAAGGAGAATACCATAATACTGTGCTTTAATATGCTAAAACAACGCATGATTCATCCAAGGCACATTAAGAAATCTCCATTGTTTATAACAAGCCATGCTACATCAAAGAATACTAAGCATAAAACCAAAACAATATCAATCATGGCATGACAAAGCAATGCCACAGTCAAAAACAAGCTCTCTTTACCACTTAAGCATGAACTTTTCCTACTCTTTTCCAATCCAAACCAAACTATTTGAAAACCAATGTATGAAAGAGGGGGTCCAACCAATTTATTCAGAAAACTAAGAAAACCAAGCAAACAAAAAACAAAAACAAAAACGAAAAAGAAGACGCTCCAAGAACAACACAACTGTGTATGAAACAATAAAAATGAAGTGTTTGGAAGAAACCTGGGATTTTTATTGATGAAGAGGGGGATGCCTTCGGCATCCCCAAGATTCTTGTACTTATTGGATATTTCTTAGGGTGACACGCATGGAATCCCCAAGCTTGAGCTTTAGTCCATTCTTCATCTCATTACTCATTCCTTCCATACACCTGAAATTTTTCCTTCATACAAAAGTTCACATAATCTTTATTAGCAACATTAGTGCACTTAAGATAATAAGTCTTTGGGTTCAGTTTCAACACGAATAAAACTTCCATTAAAACACAAGCTACTGTAGCACTTCCCTCAGAAAGCTCAATTCTCCAAAAGAACTCAAAAAGGAACCAACAAGAAGCAAATGCAGAAAATGGCACAAATCTGTCAAAACAGACCAGCAGGTAAAGACGATTTTTTCGAAGACCTTCTGTTGCTCAAATCAAAAAGTGTCGAGCTAACAAAAGTTAGATAAGAACCTGGGGCAGAAGCACAAAACTTCATGCCTCAAAAGGACGTACATAGATTTTATACGAATTTTTATGGTGAAGCACAGAGATCTGTTTCGGGACAGCAACTTTACCAATCATTACTTCTCTCTCATTAGAGGTTACCCTTGGCACAAAAAGCAAATAAAAAGGATAAGAAGCGGTTATTATAGAAATAATAACTTCCAATACTCATCTAAAACTTTTGGGTTATCTCCCAATAAGTACTTTTCTTTAACGCCTTTAAGTTAGGCATGATAGTCTGAGAAGATGCTCACATAAGAAATATGAATTGAAGAAAGAGAGAGCATCAAGAAGAAAATTCAAACACATTTAAGTCTAACCCACTTCCTATGCATAGGAATCTTGTAAATAAACAAGTCATGAAAGCACAAAGCAACAAGCAGAGGAAAGCAAAACAAGTGCAAGTTCAAGACTTTCAACATAAAGAGGGGAAACTTAATATTGTTGAAATGCATAAAACCATATTTCCCTCTCTCATAATAACTTTTAGTAGCATCATGAATAAAATTAACAATATAACTATCACATAAAACATTCTTATCATGAGCCACATGCATATAATAACTATTACTCTCCACATAAGCATAGTTATTCTTATTAATTATAGTGGGAGCAAATTCAACAAAATAGCTATCATTATTATTCTCATCACCATAATCATCAAATATCGGAGGCATATTGTAATCATAATTAATTTTCTCCTCAATAGTAGGTGGACTAAAAATATCATATTCATCATTGTAATCATCATATATTGGAGGTTTGGTATCATCATAAGCAATATAATAGCTATCTTCCAAAGCTGGGGAACTAAAAAGATCATTTTCATAAAAACTAGCTTCCCCAAGCTTAGACTTTTCCATAGCATTAGCAATAATGGTGTCCAAAGAATTCATACTAACAACATTGCTATTAGAATGCAAATAAAGTTCCATAGGTTTTTTAATTTTCTCTTCAAACACTTCATGTCCTAACTCAAGATAAATACTATAAAGCTCTCTAATTTTGTTGTTGTTTTCCATTAAGCCTAACTAGTGAAAACAAGAAACAAAAAGGCAAAATTACATAATCTAAAGGAAATAACTTCGAGCACTCACACCGAAGGATGTCAGTACCTTTTACCTTACCTCCCCGGCAACGGCGCCAGAAAATAGGCATTTCCATGGAAGTTCTTCTTCTTTAATCCTCGGGTGTGAATACCTTTTACCTTACCTCCCCGGCAACGGCGCCAAAAAATAGCTTGATGTCTACGCACTTCTATTCTTGTAGACAGTTGTTGGGCCTCCAAGTGCAGAGGTTTGTAGAATAGCAGCAAGTTTTCCCTTAAGTGGATCACCCAAGGTTTATCGAACTCAGGGAGGAAGTGGTAAAAGGTATCCCCTCTCAAGCAACCTTGCAATCAAGATATAAGAAGTCTCTTGTGTCCCCAACACACCCAATATACTTTTCAGGTGTATAGGTGCACTAGTTCAGCGAAGAGATAGTGAAATACAAGTAGTATAGATAATTATAAGCGGTAACGGTGATAGAAAATAGCTTGATGGCGTGGAAAAGACTAACGTAAAACTGAAATAAAGATAGAAGCAAGCAAACATGTAACGGATCTAATAGCAAACGGTATTTCAGTGCTTAGAAACAAGGCCTAGGGGTCATACTTTCACTAGTGAACACTCTCATATAAATATCTTCTCTTTATGATACTACTCTTAACTACTCTCCGGTTGGACACTCTAATCCATGGTAGGGCTATAACAGCACACCTCAAAGTAAGCCTTTCCCATCTAGAAAACCCCACACTGTCAACTTGAGCACTAGATGGTTCCAACAAACACCACAACTCATAAAGACATCCAACTCCAAATATAACTCATAACAAGTAATTGTAATCTCTAGCCTAAGTGCCACCATGGTGAGCACGCTGTCACTTTCACACACATGGGGAGAGCAGAGATTCATTAAAGCACTTGAGTAGCAGAATAGACCTATAGATTACAAGCTCATGACCACAACAAGATCATGCATAGATAGAGATATGAACATATAGCTACCGGTAGAACCCTTAGCCTCGAGAGAGAACTACTCCCTCCTCATCATGGGAATCAGCAATGGTGATGGAGATGGTGATGGAGATCAATGGAGATGGCTCTGGGGGCACTTCCCCGTCCCAGCAGGGTGCCAAAACAGAGACTTTCTGTCCCCCGAATCTCCCCTTCGGTGGCGGCGGCACTGTGGAACTTTTTGTGGATTTCTGATTGACGATCTAGGGTTTTGGTATCGGGAGGCTCTTATAGGCGAAGGAGGCAAGGTCGGTGGCCAGCCAGGGGGTCACACCATGCCCTAGCACAACCTAGGCTGGCCCGCGCCAAGTGGGGTGTGGCCACCCTGTGGCCCCTCTCTGGCTCTCCTTCTGGCTCCGTGAATCTTCCGGTAAATATCAACTTCCGCTTTTGTCCCATCCAATTCCGAGAATATTCATTTTCTGACTTTCTGGAACCAAAAACAGCAGAAAACAGGCAACTGGCACTGTGGCTCTTGTTAATAGGTTAGTCCAAGAAATCATATCAAAAGTACTCCAAAGTGTGGACAAAACACAAGAAAGTAGATAAAACCAAGCATGGAACATCAAAAATTATAGATACATTTGCAATGTATCAGGCAACCGATTGGAGCCTATGTATAACAAAGTCCACATGGAGCGCGGCAAGAAGGCCATGACCATTCACTAGGGAATCATGCAGGAAGCATGCAACAAGTGGCATGACATTCTCGAGGAAATAGAGTGGCATCCAGTTAGCGGCGCAAGCATGGAGAACATCCTTTCCTGACTTTTCCTTGTCTTTTGCAGCTTGTCCATGCACTTGGCATGTACCGCAACGATACCAAGACGGAGTTCAAGTTCCACCACGTGTTCGACAAGATCGAGAACTGCCAGAAATGGGTAGACACTCATGTGACACTAGCCAAGAATAAGGACGGCGTGTACAATCCCGAGGTGCCACCCCAGCTGAAGACGAAGGAAGGCTAGAGCTTGGCTAGAATAAGGCCAAGATGTTGAAGGCTACTAGACCGCCTGCCGAATGGCTCCACGTTTCTATCGAGAAATGTATCTCTGACTCGAAGGCCCATTCCGAGATGAGAGAGGAGAAGACCAACAAGAGGTGGATGCAGCTGCTGCAGAACCAAGACAGAAAGCACAACCTCCTCAAGGTAAACTTCGCCACCAAGAAGAGGAAGACATACTTGTAGTTCCACATGGGCAGCGAAGACACCTCGGCGATGAGCACCCAGGTCAAGGCCTGGTACATGGTGTGCTGCAAAACCATCCTATGTGAGGAAGTCCCCGCCAACATGCTGAGCTCTGCGCCGATGGTCTCGGCCACCATGCCATCGCCGAGATCTGCCTCCACCTCCTCGAATCTGTCGACGTGCCCTGCCACAGCAGACCTGGCGAAGGAGCCCACCCCTGTCGCATCAGATTAGGCGGAGGAGCCCATCCCCATCGATGAATGATTTTCGTATTTCATCATGTTTTGTAATAATTTGATCGCCGAACTTCTTTTGGGTGAATTTCTGTTGAACTGTTTTGGGCGAATTCTATCAAACATCTTTGGGAGAGATAGCGCTGGCGGGAACAAAAAATTCAAATATGTCACCGCATTCTTGGTTTGGTTGGGAATGTGAGTGAAAAAATGGCCGTTCCCAGTCCAGATGTCACATCCATCCGGCGCTAAATAGTGTCAGATTTCGGCCTGGGAACACCGAATGAGTGGATATGCTCTTATTGTTGTGTAGTACATGGCCTAAATAGTATAAGTAATAAAGCTTTGTAGCTCCCAAATATAGGAAAAAAAATACTTAGCTTAGTGAGCTACAGGCCAAAGACACACGCCAAAAGTTTTTGAAAAGAACATCCACCACCTCCATAAAAAACCCTGGCCACCACAACTTCATCTCCATCCATCGGTCCCCCTCCCTCAGTAAGCCTTGGCGATATTAGGAGGGGTGGGGAACCTGATCTATCGGTGGAGTTTTTTTAGTAAAATTAGTTTTTCAACAAATTACTTCCGGGTTTGATGGTTATCTTCTTCTTGGCATCGGTGTCAATATAGATGACTACTTCTTCAATAAATGTTCTTTGACCCTTTTTTATGACGAGAGTTTCTTCGAGACGTTAATGGTGGTGTTGGAAGATCCAGATTCTATAGGTATGGTCTTTCAGATCTTACTTTGCCAGATCATTTTTGGATGGTTTCTAATGGTTGTCGTGAGACAATGTCTATCCCAGCTGCTATGTCCTTAACTATGGTGTTTAATACTCTCGTCGACCATGTTTCATGGAATACTGGTGTTGGCACACTTGTCGATATTGGTTGATTAATGCAATGGAGGAGCGAGTGCAAGTAGCCTTGGCATTGCATCTCAAATTAAAATCATGGGAGAACCCACTTTGTTATCACACCCCCCTCAAACAACTGTGCAGATCTAGAGAAGACCGGCCACCATGACGGAACTATTCCGGGGAAGTAACAAAAGATATCATGTCTCTAATTTTATCTATAAGTACTCTATGTCCTAATGTGTTGGTAGACATTGTTTAGGGATATCACATATCTTACTAGAATTTGGGAATTGTAAGCTTGATGATATAGTAGGTAAGATTTTATTTAGTTACTATTTTGCTTTCGTTATTTATTATAATTTTTCTATAAATTCTAGTGTCATCGTATCTACTAGAAACCGTATATCCGGTGACCAAAACATAAAAGAAGGAAACAAGTTAATGAACTGATAGAGTTATAGATTTTTTTTTGGATATGACTGACTTGATACCATCATTAAATGACTTTGGTATGAGAAATTTTAGAAAAAAAGTTATATACTATTGGGGAGATACCCTGGGTAGGGTCACACCGGGGTATAAAGGCCGAGTTAGCCGAGGTACGGTGTGGTCAAAGCAAGTGCTGGCCGGATCACCTCAAGGCAGGCCGACTTACGGAGTAACCCGGCCCGGTGGGAATTTGCCTAGCATTAATCCGGCCGGCATAAAATGTATGTCGGCCACATTTGTCTACCAAATGTGCAGGTACCCTCGTAGCCGGGTTAGCCAAACGCTAGTCGGGCTACCACTTGGCTTCCAAGAGAAGGAATGAATCTCCCGTTGGTCAAAAGGTGGCCTCTGTCCACTGTATCGTGAGCGAAGCAAGCAGAGGAAAGGACCAGCGGGGCATGGCCGACAAAGGTGACGCGGGCAATGTCGGTCGACGTAGCTTGCGTCTAGTGATGCCTGAAGGCAAGGGGCACGCAGAGGGTTACGTCCATAGTCCGGACGAACCGTTAAAGTGAATAAAGAAGCATCTAGCTTTAATCAAGGGGCATATTCGGGGAATATGCCTCCACATATGCCCTAACTTTGTAACCTGGGCTCCCCTATATAAGGAGCATCAGGACCTCCATAGCAGGGGATCGATCCTTCTGTCTTGGAAGTACCCTAGAGCATTGTAGTGGGGGGGGGGGTAAGAGAACTAGTCTCCTTCTCACGAACTGCTCAAGGATCCCTTGTAATCCACCATTGATAGAGTGAAATACAAACATCTGTGTGGGGAATCACCACACTATCCCTCCCTAGATTCATCTAGTGTTCATTGGCCCCATCTTTAGCCTATCAATGGCATCTGCCATGCCACCACCACGATAGTTGGCGCCCACCATGGGGCTAGCAGCGTAGCAGGGGTGAAAATCCAGACGGGAAACATCATCGGCACCAGCGAGCGCATCATCTCTGGCTTGGTTCAGCGCTGGACTACGTCAGTGACAATGTTGGGAGCTTCGACAGGTGTCCTCCTCAGTGCAATGGCCTCTTCATCAAGCTGGGCACACACAAGGTCTACATCGGTGTGGACGAGACCTGCGTTCACCCGTGGCACGTCGTCAAGGGAGGCTAGCCACCGCTTAGCGCGGTTAGCGTCCTGCGTATCACTCTCCGCACAAGATGCGTTGAGGTCATGATGACTGTGCCAAACGCACGAGCAAGCAAGGATCTGGTGCCAGATCCGGAGGTCACGCCAAAGCCGACAAGGTCTAGATTCCCACTACTAGAAAGGCCAGAGAATATACTACAGCAAGCAATAGATAGCCTAGTGACACCAATAGCTATTGCTATAGATCCAGCCTAGGCGCAAGCTGAGCTAGAGAAGACTGATACGTTGCTAACGTATCTATAATTTTTGATGTTTCATGCTTCGTTTTATCTACTTTCTTATGTTTTGTCCATACATTGGAGTATTTTTCATATGATTTCTTGGACTAACCTATTAACAAGAGCCACCATGCCAGTTGCCTGTTTTTTGCTGTTTTTGGTTCCAGAAATTCAGAAAATGAATATTCTCGGAATTGGACCGGACAAAAGCCAAAGTCATTATTTTCTCGGAAGATTCACAGAGCCAGAAGGAGAGACGAAGGGGGGACACAGGGTGGCCAAACCACCCCTAGGCGTGGGTCCCCCAGGCCATGCCAGGGCATGGTGTGGGCCGCCTGGCCGGCCACCGACCTTGCCCCTTCGCCTATAAAATCCTCCCGATGCAAAACCCTAAATCATCAAGCCTCCATCCACGAAAAGTTCTGCAGCGTCGTTGGCACCGAAGGGGAGATTCGGGGGACAGAAAGTCTCTGTTCCGGCACCCTGCCGGGACAGGGAAGTGCCCCCAGAGCCATCTCCATCGATCTCCACCATCATCTCCATCACCGTTACTGATTCCCATGATGAGGAGGGAGTAGTTCTTCCTCGAGGCTAAGGGTTCTACCAGTAGCTATGTGTTCATCTCTCTCTCTATGCATGATCATATTGTGACGATGAGCTTTGTAATCAAGTAGATCTACCTTGCTACTCAAGTGCATTAATAGATCTCTACTCTCCCCATGTGTGTCCCATGATGAGGAGGGAGTAGTTCTTCCTCGAGGCTAAGGGTTCTACCGGTAGCTATGTGTTCATCTCTCTCTCTCTATGCATGATCATATTGTGACCATGAGCTTTGTAATCAAGTAGATCTACCTTGCTACTCAAGTGCTTTAATAGATCTCTGCTCTCCCCATGTGTGTGAAAGTGACAGCGTGCACACCATGGTGGCACTTAGGCTAGAGATTACAAATACTTGTTATGAGTTATATTTGGAGTTGGATGTCTCTATGAAATTGTGGTGTTTGTTGGAACCATCTAGTGCTCAAGGTGACAGTGTGGGGTTATCTAGATGGGAAAAGCGAACTTTGAGGTGTGATGTTATAGCCCTACCATGGATTAGAGTGTCCAACCAGAGAGTAGTTCGGAGTAGTATCATAAAGAGATGATATTTATATGAGAGTGTTCACTAGCGAAAGTATGGTCCCTAGGCCTTGTTTCTAAACATTGAAACACCGTTTGCAGCTAGATCTATTACATGTTTCCTTGCTTCCATCTTTATTTCAGTTTACCTTTAGTCTCTTCCACGCCATCAAAGTATCTTCTAGCACCGTTATCTTATATCCATTCCAGTTGTATTTCACTATCTCTTCGCCGAACTAGTGCACCTATACACCTGACAATTGTATTGGGTGTGTTGGGGACACAAGAGACTTCTTGTATCTTGATTACAGGGTTGCTTGAGAGGGGATACCTTTGACCACTTCCTCCCTGAGTTCGATAAACCTTGGGTGATCCACTTAAGGGAAAACATGCTGCTGTTCTACAAACCTCTGCACTTGGAGGCCCAACAACTGTATACAAGAATAGAAGTGCGTAGACATCAAGCTATTTTCTGGCGCCGTTGTCGAGGACTGAAGAAGAAGAAGCTCGCACGTCAACCACGCGCAAGCAAGTATTTTCTGGCGCCATTGCCGGGGAGGTAAGGCAAAAGGTACTCACATCCTCCGGTTTGAGTGCTCGAAGTTATTTCCTTTAGATTCTGCAATTTTGTCTTTTAGTTTCTTGTTTTTATTTTCACTAGTTAGGCTTAATGCAAAACAACAACAAAATTAGGGAACTTTATAGTATTTATCTTGAGTTAGGACATGAAGTGTTTGAAGAGAAAATTAAAAAACCTATGGAACTTTATTTACATGCTAATAACAATGTTGTTAGTATGAATTCTTTGGAAACCATTATTGCTAATGCTATGGAAAAGTCTAAGCTTGGGGAAGATAGTTTTATGAGAATGATCTTTTTAGTTCCCCAGCTTTGGAACATAGCTATTCTATTGCTTATGATGATACCAATCCTCCAATATATGATGATTATAATGGTGAATATGATATTTTTAGGCCACCTACTATTGAGGAGAAAATTAATGATTGCAATATGCCTCCTATATTTGATGATTATGGTGATGAGAATAATAATGATAGCTATTTTGTTGAATTTGCTCCCACTACAATTAATTAGAATGGCTATGTTTATGTGGGGAGTATTAATTCTTTTATGCATGTGGCTCATGATAAGAATGTTTCATGTGATAGTTATATTGTTAATTTTATTCATGGTGATACTAAAAGTTATTATGAGAGAGGAAAACATGGTTTTATGTGTCTCAACAATATTAAGTTTCCCCTATTTATGTTGAAAATTTTGAAGTTGCAGTTGTTTTGCTTTCCTATGATTGTTGCTTTGTGCTCTCATGACTTGTTTCTTTACAATATTCCTATGCATAGGAAGTGGGTTAGACTTAAATGTGTTTTGAATTTGCTTCTTGATGCTCTCTTTTACTTCAATTCATATTTCTTATGTGAGCATCTTCTCAAACTATCATGCCTAACTTAAAGGCGTTAAAGAAAAGTATTTATTGGGAGATAACCCAAAAGTTTTAGTTGAGTCTTGGAAGTTATTGCTTCAGTAATAACCGCTCCTTATCCTTTTTATTTGCTTTCTGTGCCAAGAGTAACCTCTAATGAGAGAGAAGTAATGATTGGGAAAGTTGCTGTCCCGAAACAGATTTATATGCTTCACCGTAAAAAATCGTGACAAATCTCTGTATGTCCTTTTGAGGCGTGATTTTTTTTGCTTCTGCCCCAGGTTGTTATCTAACTTTCGTTAGTTCAACACTTTTCTATTTGAGCAACAGAATGTCTTCGAAAAAATTCGTATTTACCTGCTGGTCTGTTTTGATAGATTTCTACCATTTTTTGCATTTGCTTCTTATTGGTTCCTTTTGAGTTCTTTTGGCGAAATGAGCTTTTTGAGGGAAGTGCTACAGTAGCTAGTGTTTTAATGGAAGTTTTATTGGTGTTGGAACTGAGCCTAAAAGACTTATTATCTTGAGTGCACTAATGTTGCTAATAAAGATTGTGTGAAGTTTTGTATGACGGAAAAATTTCAGGTGTATGGAAGGAATGAGTAATGAGATGAAGGATGGACTAAAGCTCAAACTTGGGGATGCCACGCATGTCACCCCAAGAAATATCCAAGAAGTACAAGCATCAAATCTTGGGGATGCCCAAGGCATCCCCCTCTTTCTCAATAAAAATCCTAGGTTTCTTCCAAACACTTCAATTTTATTGTTTCATGCACAGTTGTGTTGTTCTTGGAGCGTCTTCTTTTTCGTTTTGGTTTTGGTTTTTCGTTTGCTTGGTTTGCTTAGTTTTCTGAATAAATTGGTTGGACCCCCTCTTTCATATATTGGTTTTCAAATAGTTTGGTTTGGATTGGAAAAGAGTAGGAAAGTTCATGCTTAAGAGGTAAAGAGAGCTTGTTTTTGACTATGGCCTATGCTTTGTCATGCCATGCTTGATATTGTTTTGGATTTAGGCTTAGTATTCTTTGCTGTAGAATGACTTGTTATAAACAATTGAGATTGTTTAATGTGCCTTTGAAAGAATCATGCGTTGTTTTAGCATATTAAAGCATAGTATTGTGGTATTCTCCTTTGATGCTTTATTTGGGTTGACTTGGCACATGCTCACACCATGTTATGACTATCCCAAGTCACCATAGCCTTGATGATCCTTTAGTTTTTAACTTGTAGTATCACTTTATCCTTTGATTAATGATGTTTTGTCGCTTTGCATGATTATGGCCATTATTGCTCTCTTAGTTGGTCGCTCCCAGTCTTTTGCTAGCCTCCATAATCAAGTATGAGTTCCACTCATGCATCCAACTCCTAAAACCAAGTTATTCCAAAGATTCCACCATACCTACCTATTAGCATTTGCTATTCCAAGTATATTCATGTTTTTATCTACCTTCCGAATTAAACTTGTTATGAGAAAACTAGTGATTAAAGCTCTCACGAACTTGATGACACACTTTACTTTTCTTGCCCTTAATAAACTTGAACCATTGTGTCGTCTATGTTGTATATGCTTGAACTTATATGTTGGGGATTAGCAGAACCATGCTATCATGGGGAACACTTTCAACATTGCACTTGTACTTTGTACCTAGTTGATATCATGCTCTTTTGTCTATGGATGTCGTCGGTGTGAAATGAAAGGGGAGCTTGTAAGTCCATGGAGTTATGTATGTGTGTTAGAGAAACGCCTGGGACGCTGGTGTAATCCGTGCTGTCATGGTGGAAACCTGCAGCATAACCATAATGAGCTGTCTATGTAGCATTCGTCTTATAAAAAAGTGTCAGATATTGAGAAAAAAAAGAGAAAAAGAGAAAAAAGAGATGAAAAGAGGAAAGAGAGAAAAAAGCACCATATTCCCATGGTAAATAAGAAGATTGTTGAGATGCTCGTTGTCTGCTTGCCTTGTCATTTTGATATGGGATTCTTCCGTATCATCGAGCAAGGGGTACGTCGTTGGTGGTTCTCTATGATACACATGTACTTACGATGACAAGAACTTACCGGTGACTAAACTTGAGTACCATGAGGAGCGGCCCTCGTATTCAAGGGACATGAGATTTCCAACTTATACTTTGTCAAGCATATACTCCATAGTTTGTTCACTTTAACCTTAATCACTTCAAGATTCTTATGATAGGGGAAATGAGAGCTAAAAGCTATTAAGTACCATAATTTTTGGAAGCTCTTTATGAAACTTGAATCCCTACTTCCTTCTATGAAGGCCTTTCTTTTACTTTTATGTTGAGTCTCCACCTTCTATCTTTATGCACCTACTTTGAGAGCATAGTGGCCATTCTTAGTTCTATGTGCATTGTCCCAAGACTTGTTGATTGATGCATAGCTTTGATATTGCTTGTTTTAAACTATTTGTATCTAGTCACTCTTACTTTGAAGGTGTCCTATGCATTTATGTTTGCTACTCTATGAGGGACAAGCTGAATGCCACTATGATATGTTTTCTTTATGTGAAACAAACAAACGTCTTGCAAAGCATTGTTATTCATGAATCTTTTGTTTGTGCCTTTTCATGTTGCAACATAGTTGCTTTGTCTTATTGTTAGAACTTTGTCTTTCATGTTATGATTGAAGTACTATGATCCCAGCTATCAATGTTTTACAAATACTTTGATCAAGTTTATGATGGTGCATGTCACCTCAAAAATTATTCTTTCTTTTTATCACTTACCTACTCGAGGACGAGCAGGAGTTAAGCTTGGGGATGTTGATACGTTGCTAACGTATCTATAATTTTTGATGTTCCATGCTTGGTTTTATCTACTTTCTTATGTTTTGTCCACACTTTGGAGTACTTTTCATATGATTTCTTGGACTAACCTATTAACAAGAGCCACAATGCCAGTTGCCTATTTTCTACTGTTTTTGGTTCCAGAAAGTCAGAAAATGAATATTCTCAGAATTGGACCGGACAAAAGCCAAAGTCGTTATTTTCCCGGAAGATTCATGGAGCCAGAAGGAGAGACGAAGTGGGGCCACAGGGTGTCCAAACCACCCCTAGGCATGGGTCCCCCTAGGCCGCGCCAAGGCATGGTATGGGCCCCCTGGCAGGCCACCGACCTTGCCCCTTCGCCTATAAAATCCTTCCGATGCAAAAACCCTAAATCATCAAGCCTCTAGCCACAAAAAGTTCCGCAGCGCCGCTGCCACTGAAGGGGAGATTCATGGCATAGAAAGTCTCTGTTCCGGCACCCTGCCGGGATGGGGAAGTGCCCCCGGAGCCATCTCCATCGATCTCCACCATCATCTCCATCACCGTTGTTGATTCCCATGATGAGGAGGGAGTAGTTCTTCCTCGAGGCTAAGGGTTCTACCGGTAGCTATGTGTTCATCTCTCTCTCTCTCTCTATGCATGATCATATTGTGACCATGAGCTTTGTAATCAAGTAGATCTACCTTACTACTCAAGTGCTTTAATAGATCTCTGCTCTCCCCATGTGTGTTAAAGTGACAGCGTGCACACCATGGTGGCACTTAGGCTAGAGATTACAAATACTTGTTATGAGTTATATTTGGAGTTGGATGTCTCTATGAAATTGTGGTGTTTATTGGAACCATCTAGTGCTCAAGGTGACAGTGTGGGGTTATCTAGATGGGAAAAGCGAACTTTGAGGTGTGATGTTATAGCCCTACCATGGATTAGAGTGTCCAACCGAAGAGTAGTTCAGAGTAGTATCATAAAGAGATGATATTTATATGAGAGTGTTCACTAGTGAAAGTATGATCCCTAGGCCTTGTTTCTAAACATTGAAACACCGTTTGCAGCTAAATCTATTACATGTTTGCTTGCTTCCATCTTTATTTCAGTTTGCCTTTAGTCTCTTCCACGCCATCAAAGTATCTTCTAGCACCATTATCTTATATCCATACCACTTGTATTTCACTATCTCTTCGCCAAACTAGTGCGCCTATACACCTGACAAGTGTATTGGGTGTGTTGGGTACACAAGAGACTTCTTCTATCTTGATTGCAGGGTTGCTTGAGAGGGGATACCTTTGACCACTCCCTCCCTGAGTTCGATAAACCTTGGGTGATCCACTTAAGGGAAAACTTGCTACTGTTCTACAAACCTCTGCACTTGGAGGCCCAACAACTGTCTACAAGAATAGAAGTGCATAGACATCAAGATATTTTCTGGCACCATTGCCGGGGAGGTAAGGTAAAAGGTATTCACACCGGAGGATTAAAGAAGAAGAACCTCCCACGGCAAACGCCTATTTTCTGGCGCCGTTGCTGGGGAGGTAAGAAGGAACATCACCTTAAGGGAATATGCAAAGGCAAACCGCATAGATGGAGTAAAAATCCGAGGTAGAAACCTGATTACGGAAATTGACAAGGAATATGAGCCTAGGCCGGATCAGATAGCTACTATAGTGACAGGAGGGTTGGAGAGGTCCAGTACTGATACAGTGCAAATGTATCTATAATTTTTGATGTTCCATGCTTGGTTTTATCCACTTTCTTGTGTATTGTCCAGACTTTGGAGTACTTTTCATATGATTTCTTGGACTAACCTATTAACAAGAGCCACACTGCCAGCTGCCTGTTTTCTGCTGTATTTGGTTCCAGGAAAGTCCGAAAATGAAATTTCTCGGAATTGGACGGGACAAAAGCCAAAGTGCCTATTTTTCTGGAAGTCATCAGATACTAGAATACGAGACGGAGAAGGGCTGGGGGCCGGCCACACCACCTGGCCGTGCGGCCAGGCCTGGCCCGTGTTAGGGGGTGGTCTGGCCGACCCTAGCACCCCCTCGGCCTCTCCTTCCGCCTATAAGATGCCCTCGGGATGAAACCCCTAAGGACCCGATCAAAAATCCACGAAAGAGTCTGTAGCCGCCGCCATCTCCATCCCTAGATCGGGAGGGATCTGAAGCTCTTCCCGGCACCTTGCCGGAGAGGGGAATTCACCCTGGAGGCCTTCTTCATCACCATGCAAGCCTCCGGTGTGATGTGTGAGTAGTTCATACTTGGACTACGGATCCATGTAGTAGCTAGATGGCTGGTTCTCCTCCTTTGTGCTTTCATGTCTAGATCTCGTGAGCTCCGTTCATGATCAAGATCATCTATTTGTAATTCTGCATGTTGTGTTTGCGGGGATCCGATTGATATTGAGATGCTATTTCAGATTAATTATTGATTCTATCATGTATTTGTTATTTGTGATCTTGCATGCTTTCCGTTGTTAGTAGCTATCTTGGCCAAGTAGATGCCAACAACTCCAAGAGTTAGTATTTATGCTCGATAGTGGGTTCATGCCTCTGGTAATCTGGGGAAGTGACAGAAATCTCTAAGGTCCAAGTCGATTTTGGAGTGGATCTCCCTGGAGAAGCCGGATCCCAGATCGACCCACCCGTGGAAGTCGAAATCCAGGAGGAGCATATCAACGACACTGATTCCGGCTCTGACGATGCCGGGACAGACAGGCCTTTCCTCAGGTACACATTAAGACGTATGATACTGCAAGGCGAAAGCGCAGATGCAATCCTCGAGACCATTAAAAGTTTTGATATGGCTGATCGCGAAAGCCGCAGGTACCTCAGGAAGCACGCATCGCACTTCGTCGGGTATGTGGGATCTGGATCCGGCTCTGCCGATGCTGGAGAAAACACCGACTCAGCGCTGGAGGCAATTGGAACAAACGCCGACGTTCCCGCATCCTCAGATGAATCTATGACGTCGGCAGATTTCCGAAAGTTCTCCGCGGAATATGAAGAGGAGTACAACTCCAAAGCTGCAGAAGAAGGAGAAGCCATGGATGAAGGATCCGGGGAACACTCTCCCAAAGCGTAGGATGACATGGACGTCGGAGATAATCCCAAAGTCTAGATGTCCGAAAGTACCGAGCAGAGCTTGACTCCGGGAAACGGACCCAAAGTCGTCTTTGCTACCGGCGCTGCCAAGAAGGCAAAGAAGAAGAACAAGAAGAACAAGACCCCGGCAAAAGACCCTCTCACAGAGGAGGTGATTGCCGAGGAATACGAGGAAGACTCGGATGGAGCACTTATCCTAGATGAGCCGAAAAAATAAGCATCGGTGGATGGGCACGTGATCACAGAAGGTGCGTGTAAACTCATCGATGCCGCATTAACCACACCTATCCCTACAGCTGCAGAACTCACTGCAGCTGAGCTGGACGAAAGGGCCCAAGCCCTAGAAGCGCGTCGTCAACGATGAAGCCAAAAACATCGAGATGGAGAAGAAACGCATGTCAACCAAGGAGTACATGTCTCGGTTGCATCAGAAGACACGGAAGCGTCACACCAATGATGACTAATTCCCACGTGTCAGTGCCGTCCTTTTTGGGGATGAGATGGGGAAGCCACGGAAAGACAACAATGGAGATTGGGTATACCCAACCCTAGTACAGAATATCGTGGCAGCCCGAGAAATTCTATCGGTTAATCCAGGACCAGAGGAGATCCATTTGGGTATCAAGCTACTCAATAAGGGACTGGAACAGCAGAAGGTCGCCCTGTCCGGAAGTCAAAAACTGGTCTCGGATTTTGACCAATGTCGCACAGATCCGGCATGGGCCGACGTAAGATCCCATTACGTTCGGGCGCAGTACCATCACCCCGAACATAGGGAAGACAATTATTCAAGAACCGGATCATCGGGACAGCATCGCGGAGCTACACATAACTGGAGCAATGTCGCTCCAGCGGCCGAGAAAGACGCGATCGCTGCACTGAATCCGAGGAATCCTCCCCGACGAGAGTTCAACGATCGAAAGGGAGAAGATAAGGAGAAACGTCAGGAGGAGGATCGTCAGAGAATGCCACCTCCTAGACATGAGAGCCGTCCGGCTGAGCCTCACCATGGTGGGAACGACGGACGAAGGAACGACGGAAACCATGCTGGAACAAGCCGGCAGTGGGCTCGTCATAGTCAAGAACCTCCCCGGAACCGGAATAATGACGCTCCGGATGGAGGCCGGCGATCAGCCGGAAACAATTCAGCTGCCCCACTCCCTCCACCAGGCAATTATCACAACGGCCCCCAAGGAGGGCAAGGAGGACGACATGGCGGAGGAGGTGGTGGCAGAAGCCGAAGTCCGGCTCCAAGGCACCGCAGCCACAGCCGACATTTGGGATGATCCCTATCCCTGAACGACGCAAGGCACAGGATCAACTCCAATATAGAGGCGCGGCGCTACGAGAACGACGATTTCTATGTGGGCCCAAAGTGTTTTGGACCACGCGTCAGAGCTACAAAATTCCCGGAAGGATTTGCTAACTCAAGGCACATCCAAGCCTACAACGGCATTGCTTGGCCAGATACCTGGCTACAGGATTTCTTCCAAGCTTGCTGCATCGCCAAAGGCGGAAACAGCCTGGTCGCAACCCGATATCTCCCACTTATGTTGCGGAAGACGGCGCGATCATGGCTCAATGAACTTCCGGAGAACACCATCCACAACTGGTATGACATGCAAAGTGCGTTCTTTCGGAATTTCGAAGGCACATATCGGAGGCCCTGTACGGTTGGATACCTACAACGTTGCACCCAGAAAGCCGGAGAAACTTGCCGGGATTACCTCAGACGATGGATCGACACCAAGAACTCATGTGAAGGAGTAAACGATCAAACCGCGATTGAAGCTTTCATCGTAGGGCTCCCAATTGGTCTACTACGTCACCGCTTGAAGTGCAACAAGGTCACTGACTTGGGAGAGATGATAGAAACAGCGAGCAAATATGCAGATGCTGACGACGATGCAGAGGGATTACTCAATGTCCTGGTTGTGCCTCAGTCGGCAAAACAACCAAAGCAACAAGCTCAGAAGCGCAAAAATACCTCGGAAGAAAAACCCAGCATGGAAATAGCAGTGGTTACTACTGTTTCCGGGTCTGGAGGACGAGGAGGACGTGGCGGAGGCCGCGGGCATGGCCGTGGTACATCAAGGGTCCAAGGTAGAGGAGAGCAACAACCAGGCAAAACCTACACTTGGGCCGACATTGCCAATGACCCATGTGTGCATCACTTGGACGCTAATGGGGGCTCATCCCACACCAACGCTGAGTGTCGTTTTAACGACGACATCAAGAGAGATGATACCGCGGGCTACAAAGCTAAGCGGAAGAAGGGAAAGAAAAATCCTGAAAAGGACAAGGAGACCAAGGAAGATTCTGACATGGAGGAAGCCGACGCTTCAAATCCCAAGTCGGAAGGGAAGAAAACTTTTCCCACCAAGAAAGACACTTACGTCACCTTCCTCAGATCTCAACCAGCAAAGGTCAAGAAAGCAGTTCTACACGAGCTCAATGCAACAGTTCCGGCTGTCCCTCAATATCTGGACTGGTCGAAGGTGGCAATCACATTTGACCGCGCTGATCATCCGCCTAAGCTACATAGGCGAGGAAAATACGCCTTAATCGTCAATCCAGTTATTGACGGTTATGGTTTCTCCAAGACCCTCATGGACGGTGGTAGCAGCATCAATATTCTCTATGTCGAAATGCTACGCCGGATGAAGATCTCGGAAACACAGCTGAACCATAGCTCTGTGATCTTTCACGGAGTTGTCCCGGGAAGACAAGCTAATTCCCTGGGAGAGATCACTTTAGATGTTACTTTTGGAACTCCAAAGAATTATCGGACGGAGGCACTTTCCTTCGAAGTGGTCCCGTTCAAGAGCGCATACCACGCTATATTCGGACGTCCGGCTTACTGGGCTTTTATGGCTCGTTCGTGTTACATTTACGATATGATAAAAAATCCAGGTCCCAATAGCGTGATCACCATCAGGGGAGACCCGAAGAAAGTGCGAGAGTGCGAGGATGGAAATGCCGCCTTTGCCAAAGCCGTGTTGCACGCCCAGGAGTACCAGGAGATCAAGAAGAGCATAGATCCATCCGAGATGCCTGCAACGAAGAAGGAGGTGACAAAGCCAAATCTAGAGTTCAAGGCATCAGAAGAGACGAAGAAGACGCCATTGAAGGATGATGACCCCTCCAAGGTGACCCAGATAGGCGTAGGCCTAAGTAGCGCATAGGAAAGCGCGCTCGTCAAGTTCCTCCAAGCAAATCAAGATATCTTCGCATGGCAGCCATCTGACATGACCGGAGTACCTAGGGAACTTGCCGAGCACTCTCTAAATGTAAACCCAAACGCTAAACCCGTCAAACAATCCTTACGACGGTTTGGCGATGAAAAGCGTAAGGCAATAGCTAAGGAACTAGCACGGCTCGAGTTAGCCGAATTCATAGAAGAGGTCATCCACACTGAGTGGTCGGCCAATCCTGTAATGGTCCCTAAAAAGGACACCACTGATTTAAGGATGTGTGTTGATTATACTGCCATGAACAAGGCTTGTCCAAAAGATCCGTTCGCTCTGCCTAGAATTTATCAAGTCATTGATTCTACGGCAGGCTCGGAACTCCTCTGTTTTCTCGACGCATATTCCAGTTATCACCAAATCTGGATGAAGGAATCTGACAAAGTCAAGACTTCATTCATAACCCCCTTCGGAACCTTCTATTTTGTTACGATGCCCTTTGGGATAAAGAACGCAGGAGCTACGTACCAACGCACGATGCAGCGTTGCCTCCATGACCAACTAGGATGCAATGTACATGCATACGTGGATGATATCGCAGTCATGTCCAAAAAGAAGGAAACGTTGATTTCCGACTTAGAAGAGACGTTCGCCAATCTACGAAAATACAACATCATGCTTAACCCGAAGAAATGCTTCTTTGGAATACCAGCCACAAAATTGTTAGGTTTCATCGTGTCTCAAAGAGGCATAGAGGCGAATCGTGACAAAATCAAGGCTATTCTCAATATTTCCAGGCCAACTCGCCTGAAGGACGTACAAAGATTAACTGGTTGCATTGCTGCGGTCAGTCGATTTGTAAGCCGGCATGGTGAAAGAGCCGCACCATTGTATAAACTCCTGAAAAAGACCAAGGATTTTGTCTAGACTGACGAAGCCGAAGCCGCACTACAAGATCCAAAGAAAGTACTCTCATTTGCTCCTATCCTTGCAGCACCGGAACCTCAGGAACTGATGTTGCTTTAGATTGCTGCGACAAATAAGGTTGTTAGTATCGTCATGGTAGTGGAGAGACCAGAGGAAAATCAGGAACACCTGGTGCAACGTCCGACGTACTTTGTCAGCGAGGTCCTGACAGAATCAAAGCAGCGGTATCCACACTATCAAAAATTGGCTTACAGTGTTTTTCTCGCATCTCGTAAGTTACGACACTATTTTCAGGAGCATCCAATTACCGTGGTGAGCAAAGCTCCCATGAGAGACATAATCAACAATAGTGACGCCACAGGACGCGTCGCCAAGTGGGGAATAGAGCTCTCAGCTTTCGACATTGAGTATAAACCTCGAACAGCAATCAAATCCTAGATCCTTGCTGACTTTGTCGCTGATTGGACAGAGACGAAGGAGAACATGGTCCTCCCTGAGTCGGAATATTGGACCCTCTTTTTCGATGGGTCCAAAGCTCGAGGGGGCTCGGGGGTTGGCGTGGTGGTCAAGTCACCCCAAGGAGATAAACTTTTATATGTATTGCAGATCCACTTCACAACGACAAACAACATTGCCGAGTATGAAGCACTGCTGCATGGAATCCGGATTGCTAAGGATATTGGCATCCGACGTTTGATGTGTTATGGAGATTCGGATCTTGTTTCTCAGCAAGTCTCAGATATTTGTAATGCAAATAAACACATGGCAACATATAAAGCTGTCGTGGATGATCTATCTAAATCGTTCGAAGGGTTTGAAGTTCAACACATCCCTCGAGCAGAAAATGAGGAAGCAGATGCACTATCTCGTATAGGCTCTGCGCGGAAAGAGGTCCCGGATGGCGCTTTTTTAGAGCACCTCAAAGTTCCCTCGATAAAGGGAATAGATGAGGAATATCCGACCAAATCCGACTCACCTTTGATAGCAGTTCTGGCTATAATTCCCAGCTGGACTCAACCCTACCTCGATTATTTGGTAGATGGCAAATTATCCGAAGACGAGGTGTTGAGCCGGCAGATTATCCGATGAGCAAAAGCCTATCCTATTGTTAAAGGTGAGCTCCATAAACGGAGTGTTTCTGGGGTCTTTCAGCGCTATGTATCTCTAGAAGAAGGAGTGGAAATCTTAAGGGAAATCCACGAAGGCGAGTGTGGTCACCACGCTGCAGCCAAATCTTTAGTGGCAAAAGCTTTTAGACACGGATTTTTCTGGCTTACAGCTCAGGCAGATGCCGAACGATTAGTCAAGATGTGCAAAGGCTGCGAAAAGTACGCTAAGCAAGCTCATGTTCCTGCTGATCAGCTGCGAACAATACCTATAACATGGCCCTTTGTGGTCTGGGGGCTTCATATGGTAGGACCATTTAAACGAGCTCCAAGTGGATTTACTCACCTCTTAGTGATGGTGGATAAATTCACCAAATGGATCGAGGCTAAACCTGTCACTAGTTGTGATGGAGCAACAACCAAAAGATTTGTCGAGGATGTTATAATCCGGTATGGTTATTCGCATAGCATTATCACGGACAACGGGAGTAACTTTTCCATGGGAGAATTGGCTGAGTTCTGCAACGAGCAAAATATCCGGCTTGACATTGCGTCAGTCGCACATCCACAGGCTAACAGACAAGTCGAAAGAGCAAATGGTTTAATCTTACAAGGCCTGAAACCGAGACTCGAAGCACCACTACGACGTGTTGTGGGGTCTTGGGAAAAGGAATTACCCTCTGTAATTAGGAGTTTAAGAACAACTCCGAACAGGTCAACAGGATACACACCTTTCTTCTTGGTCTATGGCGTAGAAGCAGTTCTTCCTAGTGATTTAATTCATACTTCTCCTAGAGTGGCCACGTATATCGAAGAGGATGCCGAGATTTCTCGACAAAATGATCTCGACTTAGTCGAAGAAGTTCGCATCGTTGCTAAAATGAGATCTACAGCCTATCAGCAGAAGTTACGCAAGTATCATAGCTAGAGAGTCCGAAATAGATCTTTCAATAAAGGTGATTTGGTTCTCCGGCTTGTGCAACAAAGAAAGCACAAACTTTCCACGGTATGGGAAGGGCCCTTTTTAGTTAGTCGAGTATTGCACAATGGATCGTACTACTTAACTGACATGAGGCCAGTCAAAGAAAGACCTGCTACTAAGAAGAGAAAGAGAGCTGGAGGCAGTACAAATCCGGATGAGTTAGACAGACCGTGGAATATTGCTCAGCTACGTCCCTTTTATTCTTAGTTTATCCTTCTTTGTAATCATACATATGTACATGTTCTGAGAAATAAAAGTTTTGGTTGCCTCAAGTTTTTCTGAGAAGTTTTTACCATCTTATTTCCAAATGATCATGTCATAGTCGAAAATCCCAGAATGCTTGAAAGTACTTTATGCTCATGCTCGTTCTGGTTTAGATTTACGATTCTAAAATTGATACCTTCGGGTATAACTCTAAAGTTTCTAGTCTTTATTTTGGTTATTTGTCTGATTGCTGGATGCGGGTATTTTCCGAGTAGTGAATTGTTGGTACTGGAAGCCGGCTTTGTTTTCGAGTTTAAACTGGTTTAGCGATTGAGCTCCGTTGCTCGGCAAAGTTTCCGGCGGAAGGTTTAGCCGGCTCGCGAAAGGGATGAAGCGGAAAGCCAGATAAATGATAAGTGAAGACGGAAAAGTACAAGTGCTTATGTAAACATTTCAGGCACACAAAAAAAATCAAAGTCAAAAGTGCTGAATAGATAAAAATCTTGGCACTAGCAAAATCATAGTACTTAATATTTACAAATGCGTCATGTTCTTTCCGGAATAATACATAATTTTCTGGTCTATGATGTAGGAGGAGATGAAGGAGCTGCCGGCTCGCTGGTTACTCCGCTTTGATATCGTTCCAAGATGTCCGGATCTGAGGTGGTCCGTTCATCGTCAAAAACTTCTTTGGCTTCTTCTGGAGGAGGTGGCGGAGTAGCTACGCAGGTGAAGAAGGGGATCTCGTAGCTGGTCAGATCAGCTACGTGGCACCCATATCCGGCGCAGGAGTGCATGATGGCTTGAAGGTCCTGCTCCTGGTCGTCTTCGTCTACCTTGCAGTACCCTTTGGTCACTTGCCATATCTCCATGTTTCCATGGTGGCTCATGACCATGGTGAGAGCGTTCTGCGCAACAGTCCGCACGTAGGACATGTTCCAGTCCCGAACAAGCTGCGGCATCTCCTTGGCCTTGTCCCGCACCTGAAAATCTGACATGCTTGGCATGTCCGGAATTCTGGGAGACTCGCCAATGTCCTCAAGGGACTGGCGGAAGTCATGAAGAAGATCACTGACTTGGGTAAGCCGGTGGGTGCGAGGCTCAGAGGAGGAAGAGTCCGTCAAGTTCCGAGGACCTATATACAAAACAAGTTAAGAAAAATCCGACATTGATAAAAGTCGAAGAAAAAGATAAGTCAGAAAGATGGAACGTACCGAGAATGACGTCATCAATGTTGGTCTTCTCCTCTCGGAGACTCTGGAGTTCAGCCCGGAGCGCCTAGGAGATGTCCTTCTCTCTGCCAAGCTCATTTCTGAGGTCCGAGATTACTTTATCTTGAGCAGCAATCTTGCGATCACGCTCTTCAGTGGCCATGGAGGAGGATTCAAGGACTTGATCTATGCTCGTTTCATGATCCGCATTGAGCTTATCCAGCTCTTGGCGAAGTCCCTTGTTCTCCACCACCAAGGTTTTGAGGTTCTCGGCCTCTTCAATCATAGCGATGGATTGTTTCACCAGCGATGTAAGTCAAAAAAAGAACAACAGTTCAGGAAAAATTCGACATTGAAAAAGCAAAAAAGACAAAGTTTGAATCTCGGAATGTTTACCTTCGGCTTCATCCTTGGCTCCTTTAAGTTCGGCATTTTTAAGCCGGAGAGCCTTGATCTCTCTCCGCTTATTGCAGACATTTGTCAATAATTCTTGGTTATAGGAACATACTTTCTGTAAGTCAGAATACCCAAAGTCAGAAAGCTACTTAAGACTCGGGCTAATATTTTTTGCTAAATGTCATCACGAGCCTTGGGGGCTACACTAGTTCGTTCTTTGGAATCCTAATGAAAGCATAAACCTGGATTATATATCCTATTTCATGCTTGGGGGCTAGAGGATATGATATAACATAATGTAAAAACAAGAGTTGGAATTCTGACTTACATATTGCTCGCGGGTGAGTTTATCTAAACCCGCGTTCACTTCAACTGCCACCTTCTCGGCAAGAGTAAGAGGGATCACTGGGGCTGTTGGAAGCTCGCCAGTCCTAATCCTCTCGTCGCGAAGGCGGACTTGAGCGAGAAGGTCAGAGAACTTGATGTCCTCTGCTTCTTGTGCTTCTTCCTCGGGGAATAAATGGCTTTTGTCCAGGAGTTGCATGGCTAGCCGCTGGATCTCTTCTGCAGATTTCCGAGATAGGCCAAATTTGGCAAGTCCCGGATTGCTGATGCGGTTGTCGGCGAAGACTTCAGCCGAGGGATCATTACCCGAAGAGGGTTCACCCTTATCTTGAGCTGACGCACCCACGGTGACGTCAGTTTGCGACCCAAGGATCGCAGGCTCTGTTGAGGGAGCCAGATCTTCTGCAACCACCGGAGAAGGAATGATCGCCGAAGTTGCAGAAGGTTGAGGGGCAGAAGTCGGAGGAGACGCGGTAGGGGAAGCTATGGTGAGCTTCGTCTGTCGCAGGGGCTTCGAAGGAATCCCTTTACCCTTACCCTTGATGAGAGGCTTTGCTGTGAGAATGTAGTAAAGTCGGAAACATTACATCTCAGAAAGAAATTCGAGAAAGGTACAAAAGCGGAAATTGTGAATGAAAGTTACCTCTTCACAACAGGCACCTCCTTTGTGCCAACAGCCACTGTCGGAGCTTTGCGCTTCTTAAGCCCAAGGTCCGGCAATGGGACCACTTCTGTCTCCTGAGAAAACTCAGGAGGATATCCTTCGAGCGGAGAAGGTTCCGACTCTGGGAGGTCAGCAAGCTGAAAACAAGAAAACATATCAGTATTGCAGTAGTAACTTGAAAATTGAAACATATAAAAGGTGTACTGATGGAAGCTTACCGGCACCACGGGGTTTTCCGCCGTGTGCATATCCAGAGAAATCTCCGGAATTCTCCTCTCGATCCGCTCCTTGATCAGCCACTTGATCTGGCTGATGTAGCCTTGAGTGGTGTAGGATTTGGGGCTGATGCAGAGGGAGTCTTTTTTGGATGAAGTGGAGTGCATCAGTCTATCCCCGTGGTACTGAAGTGGCTGGATCCAACGTGAGACCCAGCACTGGACCAAGTCGGATCCCTTCAGACCCTTGTGCTTGATCAAATATTCGATCCGCCTCTTCGCGAGGATCAGATCATCGGTGAGAGCCGGAGCAGCCTCGTCCCAGGAAGGCTGGGTCGTGGCGGCTCCGTCGACAAAAGCCGGCAAAGCAGTAGCTTTGCCGAGAGCCGGAATATCCCTATGATAGAAAAAGGTGGCTGGCCATTGTTTGATCGAGTCACTGGCAGAAATTTTGGGATATGCCCGGTCACGTCTAAGTGAAAAGCTAATAGTGTCGGTGATGTAAGGAACACCGGCAGTGATGGAATTTCTCCGGACATGAAAGTAGTACCAGAAGAGAAGCAAACTCGGCCTAATGCCGAGGAAGCCCTCGCAAAGCGATGCACACGTACTCATCGCTAAGAGAGAGTTGGGAGGAAGATTGTGGAGTTGAACTCCGTAATGATCTATCACCTCAGAGAAGAACTCCGAGGGAGGAAAAGACAGACCTCGGTCGAGATGGGTGCCGAAGTGGACCCGCTCGCCGTCACGCGGGTTGGGGACGATTTCGCCGGAGCCGCTCCACCAGTTGCCGGCGGCGAGAAGCCCTTCCTTCTCCACGTTCTTGAGGCCGTCCTTGTTGAGGGCGCAGGGGATCCAGATTCTCTGGAAGCTCTCCTTCTCCGCTACTGCTTCCGCCGTCGCCACCGCCGCTGCTACCGCCAAACCGGAGGAAGAAGATGATGAAGCCATTTCTTCGATGAGAGGATGACCTAAAAGGGGCGGCACTGGGAGTTCTGTGGGGGAAGGACGAGGGAGCTCTGTGCGCGCAGGAGGATTGGGAGGAAAGGAAACGGCGAAGGACTGGTGGAAAGGAGAAGGAGAAATCCAAACCCCTTATATCCACCTAACTGCGCCAAGATTCGTGCAAATGCTACAGTGTAACCGCCACGCGTCGTGGAAAGAGCCGGGAAGGACCCACGCGATGATTGCGTCTCCTCAATCTCCACGCGTGCATTGAAATGGCGCCTCAGTTCCGCGAACCGCGGGCCCACCAATGGTCGTGCTGACGGCACGCCTGTCAGATGACATGTCTTGACCACGCTTGTGTCAGGTGGCGTTAGAGACCAAGTTCCGGCTTAAGTTTGAAATCAAGCTGGAAAATTCGAGTAACCTGTTGATAGGTCCGACTTATTTTAAAGACCCGGATCGTATTTTTTGTTGTGAAGTTTCAGAAACCCTTCAAGATTCTGCAAGCCGAAGATCAAGCTAGACGATGATAAAATCCGACTTTGGATCTTGGAGGCCTCGGGGGGCTGCTGTTGGGGATATACTTTCCGGGTATCCTCATAGTTCCTCACTGACCAGGGTGGCCCACTTCGGGTTAGAGCTTTGCTTCACGGGCGGCCCAGTCAGGGAGAGAAGACGGAGTCCAATCCGGCTACGGGAAGGCCTAGAAGACTTACCGACTTAGGCCTGTAATGTTACTTGTAGTTCAAGATGTACTCTGTAACCAACTCTTAGTCGTAGCCGGATTGATCTCTCATGTAAACCCTAAGCCGGATATCTATATAAGCCGGCCTAGGGAGAGCCTTTAGGGCACAACCCAATACTTTAGACCCTCAACTCGCACAGGCGATACCCTTGTAACCCATATTCCGTCTCTGCCGTATTACTGGATTGCTAGCAGGAGTAGGATTCGTCCAAAGCCGGCGGATTCGAACCTGGGTAAACTTGTGTGCTCACCGTCCCGGAATACCGTACGTCTCACACCCCTCTCTTCCGCACGCCTCGAGGACCCCCTCATGGCGTACTTGTCCTCAATCTGACGACACCTACTGCTAAGATTATATCTATGAGAAGTGAAATAATGAAGGTTAAATAATCTGATAATGAGCATGTTGCTCAAGCTTGGGAAATAATGAAATCTTTGGTAAAGAATTGTCCCACTCATGGACTGACTGCTTGGATGATCATCCAAACTTTTTATGCAGGATTGAACTACTCTTCAAGGAACCTATTGGATTCTGCTGCTAGAGGTACCTTTATGACCATCACTTTGGGTGCTGCAACAAAGCTTCTGGATAATATGATGGTTAACTGTTCTGAATAGCATACTGAGAGAGCTCCACAAGGTCAGAAGGTAAATTCTGTTGAGAAAACCTCCTCCTTGAGTGATAAAATTGATATTATTATGTCTATGCTTGTGAATGGGAAAGCCCATATTGATCCAAATAATGTTCCTTTAGCCTCTTTGGTTGCTCAAGAAGAGCAAGTTGATGTGAACTTCATAATAAATAACAACTTTGGCAATAATTCTTATAGGAATAATTTCGGTAACAACAATTATAAGGCATATCCTCCCAACAATGGTAATGCTTATGGAAGTTCCTACAACAATAATAGGAGTGCTCCCTCTGAACTTGAAGTTATGCTTAAAGACTTTATTAGTAAGCAAACTACTTTCAATAAAACTATTGAGGAAAAACTCTCTAATGCTGAAAGAAATATACCATCTTTGGCTAAAGCTCAATCTTCTTTGAATAAAATGGCTGCTAAACCTGAAACTAATGAGAATCCCTTTGCAGCTACTAATGCTTTACAAGTAAGAATTGATGAAAATGTTAGAGTATTAGCTGAATTACATGCTAAGTGGGAAAGAGAAGATGAAATTGCTAGAAACATTAGTGTTTCTACTATTACCACCACTAGTGTTGAGGCTAGTAATAGCTCTACTACTTTAGATGATAATTATGATTTTGATCTTGATGGTTGCAACATCTCTGAAGTTATTAAGTTCCTACAAAAGCTTGCTAAAAGTCCTAATGCTAGTGCTATCAACATGGCCTTTACAAAACACATTACTGATGCTCTCATAAAGATTAAAGAAGAAAAGATAAAACATAAGCTTCCATTCCTGTAAAACAAGAAGATGGTTGGGAATCCATCATTAATATGAAAGTGAATGACTTTGATTTCAAAGCTTTATGTGATCTTGATAGTAGTGTTTCTATTATGCCTAGAAGGATTTATGATATGCTTGATTTGCCTCCACTTGAAGATTGTTATTTGAATGTTGATGGCTCAATGCACGGCGCCCAGAAAAATGCTTGATGGCGGTGTTGATGTAGACCTCGTTGGGAACCCCAAGAGGAAGGTATGATGAGCACAGCAGCAAGTTTCCCTCAGTTATGAAACCAAGGTTTAATCGAACCAGTAGGAGCAAGGAAACACCTCAAAGGTGTTACTAGCTGAGCTTTGGCAGGGCGCACTACCGGTGCTAGTAGCAACGTGGAGACCTGCACAACACAACCACAGAACTTTGCCCCCAACTTGCGATGAGGTTGTCAATCTCACCGTGTTTTGCGGAAAACAAAGGATTAAACGTATCGAATGGAAAGAAGTAAAAGTTTGCATAAAGTAAACACAAAGCAGTAAAAGATTGTAGATTGTATGTAAAGTAAAGGACCGGGATCCATAGTTCACTAGAGCTGGCTCTCCTTAGATAGATAACATGCTGGGTGAACAAATTACAGCGGGGCAATTGACAAACACCGAGAAAACAATACATGCATATACTAATCATCTTGACTCCTTTGGGACTTGATTGTGCATTACAACATAATACATAGACCGCCATCCAAATGCATCTATGACTAATAATCCACCTTCAGGTTATCATCCGAACCCCCTCCAGTATTAAGTTGCAAGCAACAGATTATTGCTTTACAAACTGCGTGTAAAGTAAACAATACAATTGTTCTATGAACAAAGGATCGTTGTTTTCTCCCTACTAGCAACAACACATCTAGTACCTTAGAGATTTATGTCACTTCCCAAGATTACCATAGGCATGAACCCACTATCGAGCATAAATACTAACTCTTGGAGTTGCTAGCATCTACTTGGCCAAGATAGCTACTAACAACGGAAAGCATGCAAGTTCTCAAATAACAAAGACATGATAGAATCAATAATCAATCCGAAATAGCATCTCAATATCCATCGGATCCCCGCAAACACAACATGTAAGAATTACAAATAGATGATCTTGATCATGAACGGAGCTCACAAGATCTAAACATGAAAGCACAAAGGAGGAGAAACCAGCCATCTAGCTACTACATGGATCTGTAGTCCAAGGATGAACTACTCACGCATCACACCGGAGGCTTGCATGGTGATGAAGAAGGCCTCCAGGGTGAATTCCCCTCTTCGGCAGGGTGCCAGGAAGAGCTTCAGATCCCCCCCCCCGATCTAGGGACAGACACGACGGCGGCTACAGACTCTTTCGTGGATTTTTTATCGGGTACCTAGGGTTTTCGTCTCGAGGGAAACTTATAGGCGGAAGGAGAGGCCGACGGGGTGCTAGGGGAGGCCAGACCACCCCCTGGCGCGGGCCAGGCCTGGCCGCGTGGCCAGGTGGTGTGGCCGGCCCCAGCCCTTCTCCGTCTCGTATTCTGGCACTTGATCCCTTCTGGAAAAATAGGCACTTTGGCTTTTGTCCCGTCCAATTCCGAGAATATTCATTTTTTGACTTTTCTGGAACCAAAAACAACAGAAAACAGGTAGCTGGCACTGTGGCTCTTGTTAATAGGTTAGTCCAAGAAATCATAATAAAAGTACTCCAAAGTTGGAACAAAACACAAGAAAGTGGATAAAACCAAGCATGGAACATCAAAAATTATAGATACATTTGCAATGTATCAACATCCCCAAGCTTAACTCCTGCTCGTCCTCGAGTAGGTAAGTGATAAAAAGAAATAATTTTTGAGGTGACATGCACCATCAAAACTTGATCAAAGTATTTCCAAAACTCAAAGCTGGGATCATAGTACTTAAATCATAACATGAAAGGCAAAGTTCTAGTAATAAGCAAAGAAACTATGATACAACATGAAAAGGCACAAACAAAAGATTCATGAATAACATGCTTTGCAAGACGTTTGTTTGTTTCACATAAAGAAAACATAGCATAAAAGTATTCAGCTTGTCCCTCAATAGAGTAGCAAATATAAATGCATAGGACACCTTCAAAGTTCATAAGAGTGACTAGATACAATAGTTTAAAACAAACAATAACAAGTTATGCATCAATCAACTAGTCTTGGGACAATGCACATAGAACTAAGAATGGCCACTATGCTCTCAAAGTAGTGCATAAAGATAGAAGGTGGGGACTCAATATAATGGTGGAAGAAAAGCCTTTGTAAAAGGAAGTAGGGATTCAAGTCTCATAAAGAGCTTCCAAAAATTATGGTACTTATAGCTTTCAGCTCTCATTGCCCCTATCATAAGCATCTTGAAGGTGATTAAGGTTAAAGTGACACAACTAAGAGGATATGCTTGACAAGTTATAAACCGAAATCTCATGCCCCTTACTTACGAAGACCGATCCTCATGCTACTCAACTTCAGTCACGAGTAAGCTCTTGTCCTTGTAAGTATATGTGTATCATTAAGAACCACCAACGGGGTACCCCTTGCACATGATATGGGAGCTTTCCCATAATCAAAATGACAAGGCAAGCAGACAATGAGCATCCCATCGATATTTTTATTTGCTATTTGCATAGGTTTTTCTTGAGGATGCTTCATAGAGTGCTCACTATGGTGATGCTGCAAGTTTCCACCATGATTAGGAATGGCTTAGGCTAGCGGCCCAGGCGTTTCTCTAACACATATACAAACTCCATGATCTTACAAGTTCCACTTTTATTTCACACCGCCGGGATCCGTAAGCAAAAGAACATGATATCAATGGGGTACAAAGTACAAGTGCAATGTTGAAAGCGTTCCCCATGGTATATGGTTCTGCTAATTTCAACTTATAAAGCGCAAGAATATACGCAACAAAGAAGGACTCAATGGTTCAAGTTTATTGGAGGCAATAAAGTAAAGTGTGCCATCAAGTTCGTGAGAGCTTTAATGACTAGTTTTCTCATAACAAGTGAAAGGTAAACAAAAGCATGAATATACTTGGAGTAGCATAAGCTAGTAGGTAGGTATGGTGGACTCTTTGGAAAAACTTGCTTTAGGGAGTTGGATGCATGAGTGGAACTCATACTTGGTTGTGGAGGCTAGCAAAAGACTTGGAGCGACAAACTAAGAGAGCAATAATGGCCATAATCATGCAGAGCGACAAAACATCATTGATCAAAGCATAAAGTGATACTACAAGTTGAAAACTAAAGGATCATAAAGGCTATGGTGACTTGAGATAGTCATAACATGGTGTGAGCATGCGCCAAATCAACCCAAATAAAGCATCAAAGGAGAATACCATTATACTATGCTTTAATATGCTAAAACAACGCATGATTCATCCAAGGCACATGAAGCAATCTCAATTGTTTATAACAAGTCATGCTACATCAAATAATACTAAGCATAAAGCCAAAACAATATCGAGCATGGCATGACAAAGCATAGGCCACTGTAAAAAACGAGCTCTTTTTACCACATAAGCATAAACTTTCCTACTCTTTTCCAAACCAAACCAAACTATTGTAAACCAAAGTGTGAAAGAGGGGGTCCAACCAACTTATTCATAAAACTAAGCAAACCAAGCAAACTAAAAAAACAAAACGAAAACGAAAAATAAGACGCTCCAAGAGAAACTCAACTGTGCACGAAACAATAAAAATGAAGCGTTTAGAAGAAACCTAGAATTTTTATTGATGAAGAAGGGGAATGCCTTGGGCATCCCCAAGCTTTGACGCTTTTACTTCTTGGATATTTCTTGGGGTGACACACGTGGCATCCCCAAGATTGAGCTTTAGTCCATCCTTCATCTCATTACTCATTCCTTCCATACACCTGAAAATTTTCCTTCATACAAAACTTCACAAAATCTCATTAGCAACATTAGTGTACTTAAGATAAATAAGTCTAAAAGTTCAGTTCTATCACCAAATAAACTTCCATTAGAACACTAGCTACTGTAGCACTTCTCTCAAAAAGCTCAATTCCCCAAAGGAACTCAAGAAGGAACTAACAAGAAGCAAATGCAGAAAATAGCAGAAATCTGTCAAAACAGACCAGCAGGTAAAGACGAATTTTTTCGAAGACCTTCTGTTGCTCAAATAAAAAAGTGTTGAACTAACGAAAGTTAGATAACAACGTGGGGCAGAAGCACAAGAAATTACAGCTCAATGCGACGTACAGGGATCTCTCAGGAATATTTACGGTGAAGCACAGAAATCTGTTTCGGGACAACAACTTTCCCAATCATTACTTCACTCTCATTAGAGGTTACTCTTGGCACAAAAAGCAAATATAAAGGATAAGGATAGGTTATTACAGAGGTAATAACTTCCAAGACTCAACTAAAACTCTTGGGTTATCTCCCAACAAGTACTTTTCTTTAACACCTTTAAGTTAGGCATAAGAACCAAAGAAAGAATCAAGTGTTCTCAAATGTAGAAGCATTAAGACCAACTTTCTTGCCCTTACCTCTATTATTTTTATTCTTAACCTTGGGTAAAATATGATTGTTTGGTGGATAAGAAAGGTGCATGGTTCCCTTTCCCACATCTATTATTGCTCCAAGGAGTTCTAATAGGGACCTTCCAAGTGTAATTTGTCCTTTTCCTGCACATTCAATAACAAGATAATCAATAGGAATCATTTTCCCAAGGATCTTTGTAAACACTCCTTCAGCTATTCCAAGATGTAATATGGTAGTATTATTGGTGAGAGATATTTCTTTTCCTCCTTCAACGAGCCTCCAAATATTCAGAGATTCATAAATAGCTTTGGGCATAAGACAAAATTCAGACATGATATCACAGCGAGCTTGAAAAGTTTCAGTGTTTATCTCAATCTTTACTGTAGGGAACCACTTTGATGGTTCAGAGTTTATTGGAACATAATCATGTTTCTCCCTAAGCGTATTATAGCACCCTTCTAATCTAGTAGTGCTAGCCTCAAGAGTGTCCAACCTAGCAAATATTTTTGCGAAAGAAGTATCAGTTTGGCTAGGCAAGTTGTAAGTGAGGATTAATTTCTTTATAGCATTAATGGCATCATCCTCATTACTTTGGAGGAAATCTCCTCCCGCAATAGAATCTAAAGCATATCTATAGCAAAGAGCAATCCCAAGGTAAAAACTGCTAAGGAACAATCCTTGAATCATTTTAGGCTCAGTCTTTTCATGTAGATCAGAGAATCTAGACCAAGCTTCCTTAAAACTTTCCTCAATTCCTTGTTTAAAAGTGAGAATCATTTCCTCGGGTGACATAGTGATTGGAGCAAGGCTAGACATAGTGGCAACTCAAGATAGGAACTAATTTTTTTGTGTTTTCAAATAAGAAAGCAAACAAGTAAAACTAATTTTTTTGTGTTTTTTGAAGAACAAAACAAGCAAACAAAGCAAAAAGAAACTAAGCAAAACAAAAACAACAAAGTAAAGAGATTGGTTATGAGGGACTCCCCTTGTGAATATGTCCTTGACTCCCGGGCAACGGCGCCAGAAAAATGCTTGATGGCTCAATGCATGGCGCCCAGAAAAATGCTTGATGGCGGTGTTGATGTAGAGCTCGTTGGGAAACCCAAGAGGAAGGTATGATGAGCACAGAAGCAAGTCTCCCTCAGTTATGAAACCAAGGTTTAATCGAACCAGTAGGAGCAAGGAAACACCTCAAAGGTGTTACTAGCTGAGCTTTGGCAGGGCGCACTACCGGTGCTAGTAGCAACGTGGAGACCTGCACAACACAACCAGAGAACTTTGTCCCCAACTTGCGATGAGGTTGTCAATCTCACCGTGTTTTGCGGAAAACAAAGGATTAAATGTATCGAATGGAAAGAAGTAAAAGCTTGCATAAAGTAAACACAAAGTAGTAAAAGATTGTAGATTGTATGTAAAGTAAAGGACCGGGATCCATAGTTCACTAGAGGTGGCTCTCCTTAGATAGATAACATGCTAGGTGAACAAATTACAGCGGGGCAATTGACAAACACCGAGAAAGCAATACATGCATATACTAATCATCTTGACTCCTCTGAGACTTGATTGGGCATTACAACATAATACATAGACCGCCATCCAACTGCATCTATGACTAATAATCCACCTTCAGGTTATCATCTGAACCCCCTCCGGTATTAAGTTGCAAGCAACAGATTATTGCTTTACGAACTGCGTGTAAACTAAACAATACAATTGTTCTATGAACAAAGGATCGTTGTTTTCTCCCTAGTAGCAACAGCACATCTAGTACCTTAGAGATTTATGTCACTTCCCCAGATTACCAGAGGTATGAACCCACTATCGAGCATAAATACTAACTCTTGGAGTTGCTAGCATCTACTTGGCCAAGATAGCTACTAACAACGGAAAGCATGCAAGATCTCAAATAACAAAGACATGATAGAATCAATAATCAATCTGAAATACCATCTCAATATCCATCGGATCCTCGCAAACACAACATGTAAGAATTACAAATAGATGATCTTGATCATGAACGGAGCTCACAAGATCTAAACATGAAAGCACAAAGGAGGAGAAACCAGCCATCTAGCTACTACATGGATCCGTAGTCCAAGGATGAACTACTCACGCATCACACTGGAGGCTTGCATGGTGATGAAGAAGGCCTCCAGGGTGAATTCCCCTCTCCGGCAGGGTGCCAGGAAGAGCTTCAGATCCCCCCCCCCCGATCTAGGGACAGACACGACGGCGGCTACAGACTCTTTCGTGGATTTTTGATCGGGTACCTAGGGTTTTCGTCCCGAGGGCAACTTATAGGCAGAAGGAGAGGCCGAGGGGGTGGTGGGGGCGGCCAGACCACCCCCTGGCGCGGGCCAAGCCTGGCCGCGCGGCCAGGTGGTGTGGACGGCCCCTAGCCCTTCTCCGTCTCGTATTCTGGCACTTGATCCCTTCCGGAAAAATAGGCACTTTGGCTTTTGTCCCGTCCAATTCCGAGAATATTCATTTTCTGACTTTTCTGGAACCAAAAACAACAGAAAACAGGCAGCTGGCACTGTGGTTCTTGTTAATAGGTTGGTCCAAGAAATCATAATAAAAGTACTCCAAAGTTGGAACAAAACACAAGAAAGTGGATAAAACCAAGCATGGAACATCAAAAATTATAGATACATTTGCAATGTATCAAATGTCCCACTTGATGATAATGCTAAAAAGAAACTCATGGGGAGTCTTAATGATGTTATTATGATGGTTAAAAATGCCTATGTCCCCATTGATTTCTATGTTTTGGATGTTGAATGCAATGCTTCTTGTCCTATTACTTTGGGAAGACCTTTTCTTAGAACTGTTGGTGCCATTATTGATATGAAAGAAGGCACCATTAAATATAAAATCCCACTCAAGAAAGGTATAGAACACTTCCCTAAGAAGATAGAGAAGATTTCTTTTGCTTCTCCTATGAAAACAAAATTTGGTCTTAATGCTTCTTCATTTGAGAACACTTGCTTCTTTCTTGCTTCTTATGCCTAACTTAAAGGCGTTAAAGAAAAGTACTTATTGGGAGATAACCCAAAAGTTTTAGATGAGTCTTGGAAGTTATTACTTCAGTAATAACCGCTCCTTATCCTTTTTATTTGCTTTTTTTTGCCAAGAGTAACCTCTAATGAGAGAGAAGTAAATGATTGGGAAAGTTGATGTCCCGAAACAGATTTCTGTGCTTCACCGTAAAAATTCGTGTAAAATCTCTGAACGTCTTTTTGAGGCATGAATTTTTGTGCTTCGGACCCAGGTTGTTATCTAACTTTCGTTAGATCAACACTTTTTTATTTGAGCAACAGAAGGTCTTCGAAAAAATTCGTCTTTACCTGCTGGACTGTTTTGACAGATTTTTGCCATTTTCTGCATTTGCTTCTTGTTGGTTCCTTTTTGAGTTCTTTTGGGAAATTGAGCTTTTTGAGAGAAGTGCTTCAGTATCTAGTGTTCTAATGTAAGTTTATTGGTGTTAGAACTGAACCTTAAGACTTATTTATCTTGAGTGCACTAATGTTGCTAATAAGGATTGTGTGAAGTTTTGTATGAAGGAAAAATTTCAGGTGTATGGAAGGAATGAGTAATGAGATGAAAGATGGACTAAAGCTCAAGCTTGGGGATGCCACAAGTGTCACCCCAAGAAATATCCAAGAAGTACAAGCGTCAAAGCTTGGGGATGCCCAAGGCATCCCCCTATTCATCAATAAAAATCCCAGGTTTCTTCCAAACGCTTCATTTTTATTGTTTCATGCACAGTTGTGTTGTTCTTGGTGCGTCTTCTTTTTCGTTTTCATTTTGGTTTTTTGTTTGCTTATTTTTCTGAATAAATTTGTTGGACCCCCTCTTTCATACAATGGTTTCAAATAGTTTGGTTTGGTTTGGAAAAGAGTAGGAAAGTTCATGCTTATGTGGTAAAAAGAGCTCGTTTTTGACTGTGGCCTATGCTTTGTCATGCCATGCTTGATATTGTTTTGGCTTTATTCTTAGTATTATTTTCTGTAGCATTACTTGTTATAAACAATTGAGATTGCTTAATGTGCCTTGGATGAATCATGCGTTGTTTTAGCATATTAAAGCATCATATAGTGGTATTCTCCTTTCATGCTTTATTTGGGTTGACTTGGCGCATGCTCACACCATGTTATGACAATCTCAAGTCACCATAAGCCTTTATGATCCTTTAGTTTTCAACTTGTAGTACCACTTTATGCTTTGATCAATGATGTTTTGTCGCTCTGCATGATTATGGCCATTATTGCTCTCTTAGTTTGTCGCTCCCAGTCTTTTGCTAGCCTCCACAACCAAGTATGAGTTCCACTCATGCATCCAACTCCCTAAACCAAGTTATTCCAAAGAGTCCACCATACCTACCTACTAGCTTATGCTATTCCAATTATATTCATGTTTTTGTTTACCTTCCAAATTAAACTTGTTATGAGAAAACTAGTGATTAAAGCGCTCACGAACTTGATGGCACACTTTACTTTTATTGCCCTTAATAAACTTGAACCATTGGGTCCTTATTTGTTGCGTATATGCTTGCGCTTTATAAGTTGAAATTAGCAGAACCATGTATCATGGGGAACGCTTTCAACATTGCACTTGTACTTTATACCCCGTTGATATCATGTTCTTTTGCTTATGGATCCCGGCGGTGTGAAATAAAAGTGGAACTTGTAAGATCATGGAGTTTGTATGTGTGTTAGAGAAACGCCTGGGCCGCTAGCCTAAGCCATGCCTAATCATGGTGGAAACTTGCAGCATCACCATAATGAGCACTCTATGAAGCATCCTCAATAAAAACCTATGCAAATAGCAAATAAAAAGATCGCTGAGATGCTCATTGTCTGCTTGCCTTGTCATTTTGATTATGGGATAGCTCTTGTATCATGTGCAAGGGGTACCTGTTGGCGGTTCTTTATGATACACATGTACTTACAATGACAAGAGCTTACTTGTGACTAAAGTTGAGTAGCATGAGGTTCGGTCTTCGTAAGTAAGGGGCATGAGATTTCGGTTTATAACTTGTCAAGCATATCCTCTTAGTTGTGTCACTTTAACCTTAATCACCTTCAAGATGCTTATGATAGGGACAATGAGAGCTGAAATCTAGAAGTACCATAATTTTTGAAAGCTCTTTATGAGACTTGAATCCCTTCTTCCTTTTATGAAGGCCTTTCTTCCACCATTATATTGAGTCTCCACCTTCTATCTTTATGCACCTACTTTGAGAGCATAGTGGCCATTCTTAGTTCTATGTGCATTGTCCCAAGACTAGTTGATTGATGGATATCTTGATATTGCTTGTTTTAAACTATTTGTATCTAGTCACTCTTATGAACTTTGAAGGTGTCCTATGCATTTATATTAGCTACTCTATGAGGGACAAGCTGAATACTATTATGCTACGTTTTCTTTATGTGAAACAAACAAACGTCTTGCAAAGCATTGTTATTCATGAATCTTTTGTTTGTGCCTTTTCATTATGCATCATAGTTTCTTTGTCTTATTGCTAGAACTTTGTCTTTCATATTATTATTGAAGTACTATGATCCCAGCTTCGAATGTTTTACAAATACTTTGATCAAGTCTTTGATGGTGCATGTCACCTCAAAAATTATTCTTTCTTTTTATCACTTACCTACTCGAGAACGAGCAGGAGTTAAGCTGGGGGATGTTGATACATTGCAAATGTATCTATAATTTTTGATGTTCCATGCTTGGATGTATCCACTTTCTTGTGTTTTTTCCATACTTTGGAGTACTTTTCATATGATTTCTTGGACTAACCTATTAACAAGAGCCACACTGCCAGTTGCCTGTTTTCTGGTGTTTTTGGTTCCAGGAAAGTCAGAAAATGAATATTCCCGGAATTGGACGGGACAAAAGCCAAAGTGCCTATTTTTCCGGAAGGGATCAAGTGCCAGAATACGAGACGGAGAAGGGCTGGGGGCCGGCCACACCACCTGGCCGCGCGGCCAGGCTTGGCCCGCGCCAGGGGGTGGTCTGGCCGCCCCCACCACCCCCTCGGCCTCTCCTTCTGCCTATAAGTTGCCCTCGGGACGAAAACCCTAGGTACCCGATCAAAAATCCACGAAAGAGTCTGTAGCCGCCGTCGTCTCTGTCCCTAGATCGGGGGGGGGGGGTCTGAAGCTCTTCCTGGCACCCTGCCGGAGAGGGGAATTCACCCTGGAGGCCTTCTTCATCACCATGCAAGCCTCCGGTGTGATGCGTGAGTAGTTCATCCTTGGACTACGGATCCATGTAGTAGCTAGATGGCTGGTTCTCCTCCTTTGTGCTTTCATGTCTAGATATTGTGAGCTCCGTTCATGATCAAGATCATCTATTTGTAATTCTACATGTTGTGTTTGCGGGGATCCGATGGATATTGAGATGCTATTTTAGATTGATTATTGATTCTATCATGTCTTTGTTATTTGTGATCTTGCATGCTTTCCGTTGTTAGTAGCTATCTTGGCCAAGTAGATGCTAGCAACTCCAAGAGTTAGTATTTATGCTCGATAGAGGGTTCATGCCTCTGGTAATCTGGGGAAGTGACAGAAATCTCTAAGGTACTAGATGTGATGTTTCTACTAGGGAGAAAACAACAATCCTTTGTTCATAGAACAATTATATTGTTTACATTACACGCAATTCGTAAAGCAATAATTTGTTGCTTGCAACTTAATACTGGAGGGGGCTCGGATGATAACCTGAAGGTGGATTATTAGTCATAGATGCAATTGGATGACGCTTTATGTATAATGATGTAATGCCCAATCAAGTTCCAAAGGAGTCAAGATGATTATTATATGCTTGTATGCTTTCTCGATGTTTGTCAATTGCGCCGCTGTAATTTGTTCACCCAGCATGTTATCTATCTTAAGGAGAGCCACCTCTAGTGAACTATGGATCCTGGTCCTTTTCTTTTACATACAATCTATAAACTATTTACTTCTTTGTGTTTACTTTCTACAAACTATCACTTCCTTCCATTTGATACGTTTAATCCTTTGTTTTCAGCAAAACACGGTGAGATTGACACCCTCATCGCAAGTTGGGGACAGAGTTATGTGGTTGTGTTGTGTAGGTCTCCATGTTGCTACTAGCACCGGTAGTGCGCCCTGCCAAGGCTCAGCTAGCAACACCTTTGGGGTGTTTCCTTGCTCCTACTGGTTCGATTAAACCTTGGTTTCATAACTGAGGGAAACTTGCTGCTGTGCTCATCATACCTTCCTCTTGGGGTTCCCAACAAGCTCTACATCAACACTGAGCCATCAAGTACCCCGGCAAAAAACCTTAGGGCTACGAATGCAGCAGCATCCGAGTTAGAGGGTTTGACCGGAGAAGCCCAGGAAAGACAGCAAGAAAGGTTAAATCACTTGTTGAGGGTGGCTTGCCAGCAAAATGAGGAGCTGAATAAGGGAAACCTGGCGCAACCCGAAGCATCTCGTGTGGTTCATTCGGTAGGGAACAACCCGACAAAATTTGCTAGAGCTGCGTCATCCCTAGGTCATGCTCCTAGGAGAGAGGAGGTGGTAACCTCGGGGAGAAGAGATAAACAAATGGTTCTGTATGACCCGGTAAGGGCAAGGAAAGGAAAAGCAGTGCAAGTTGATGAGGATCGCCATAGTGCTAGCCGAGGAGAAGTTGGACGAGGTAACCGCGACCAAGGCAACGCCGGTCAAAGGAATGTTGTCAATAGCAATGCCGGACAGCGTAATCCGGTGGAAGCAGGGCAAAATGCGCCTCAGAACCACCAACAACAGTATGCACCTCGGTAGGAGAGAAGCACCGGACAACCAATACAACTATAGAACGCTCGTCCGGGTCAAGACAGGTACAATGATGGTTATTCGGCAATGGTTGATGCTGGATTCCCTAGACCAGAGCACCACATAATTGGATCAAGATTGGGGAACAGGAACTTACAGCCAGATGACGCCAGAGTGAAGCTGGACTGAATCTATAGGTCGGAGCTGATTGAAGTGCAAGATCCCCGGGTCCGGCGTGTTTTGGACTTCGGATCATGAGGGAACCACCAGTGCCGAACTTTCAGCTGGCCAGAGGAACAAAGACGTATGACGGCAGTACAAAGCCAGATGATTGGCTCATTGATTATGCAACTGTAGTGAACATAGCCAAAGGAAACTTGAGATGGGCTGTGAGATACTCACCGCAGATGCTGGAAGGACCAGCAAGGGTTTGGCTAAACAACTTGCCACCAGGGAGTATAAATTGTTGGCTGGATTTTGAGGAGCTGTTCCTAAGCAACTTATCGAGCACCTACGAGAGGCCAAATAGGCCACAAACTCTGGCATTATGCAAACAGAGGCCAAACAAGCTGGACAAAGAATTTTTGACTCGGTGGTGTAATGTGCACAACTCATGTGAAGGGATAACTGAATCACAACCTATAGCATGGTTCGCCCAAGGCTGTAGATATGGAAGTATGTTGTGGTAGAGGTTGCAGCGAGATATGCCAACTACGCTGGCTGAAACGATCCGGATTGCATATTTGTACGCCTTGGGAGACCCAGCGCAACCCCGGTTGATGTCAAGTGAGTCCAACAAGGAGTATTACAACAGAGATGGTTCCGGATCATCCAGGAGGAATGACTTACGAGGTAAGAGAAGGGACGATCGTCCGGATTACCGGTACAGCTCATAGCAAGTGGCCGCTGTGTACCGAGATCAGCCTAGTGCCGGCACAAATCAGCATCAGAAAACTGGAGGGCAACAATGGTAACAAAAGACTAAAGGAAAGAAGCCTTGGACCCCGGAGCAGAAGAAACAGTGGCAAGAGAGAAAGGACCATCTGAGGTATAGATTCGAGTCTATGTTGGATCAGCCATGCAAGTTCCATATGCCAAGTCCGAATAGCCCGGCGAACCATACGACCCGGCAGTGTGAATGGATCAGAAAGTTAGAACAAGGTAGTTCGGGGAATGCGCAGGCACCTCGGCACGATGCGCCTCAGCATGATGGACCTCGGAATGAAGCACCTCGGTAGCAACTATTAACTGGGGGGAACAGACAACAGCTTATGTTGCCACCGCCTCCGCCGAGGTATGAGAACCAGAAAAGGAGGGATGCAGTGCATCAAGTGAACAATAAACATCAAGGTCAAGGTTACCACGGCAATGAGGGGAGAAATGAGTATATAGAGCATCATCAGAGTTACTGTGTGTTTACTACGGAAGAGATGGACAAAAAGAGTCTGCAGTGCCAGCATATGGAGGTGAATGCGGCAATGCCGGGTGTGGTAAGGTATATGCCTTGGTCTGATCATGAGATTACTTGGGGTATCAACGATCGCCCGAAAATTATGCCAAGTCCAGGGACCTACGCTTTGGTTCTAGATTTGACATTCATTGGGCCAAATCTCAACGTAAGGTTCTCAAAGGTACTGATAGACAATGGCAGTAGCATTAACATCATGTACAAGGATACCATGCACAATTTGGGGATATCAGAGAATATGCTCCAAGCAACTAGGACCACCTTTCATGGCATTGTGCCAGATATATCATGTGAACCAATTGGAAAGGTCCGGGTTGACATGCTATTTGGAACGAGGGATAACTGCCGGACTGAAAACCTGGAGTTTGAAGTAGGAAACTTGGAAAGCTCTTATCACGCGTTACTCGGCAGACCAGCTCTGAACAAGTTCATGGCAAGTACTCACGTCAGTTACCTGAAGATGAAAATGCCCGGACCAAGGGGAGTGATAACCATAGCTGGGGACTTCAGGCGCTCTATTGAATGTGCATCTGCTGGGTCTAACCTGGCCGAGTCACTCGTGATCGCTTAGGAGAAGAGGAAAATCATGGAGGTGGCTGCGCTGGCTCAGTCCGCGCAGTAGCATATGCCGGCCCTGACCAACCCACATGGTAGTGTGTCATTTCAAGCGACAAATGACACTAAGAAAGTGCCAATTGATGATCATTTCCCAGAGCGCACCGTGACTATTGGTTTCGGGTTAAGTGGCAAATAGGAAAGCGAGCTCGTCAACTTCCTCCGTGAGAATCGGGACATTTTCGCTTGGTCTACACAGGACCTGCAAGGTGTGCCGAGGGAGTTGGCCGAGCACTCTCTAAACGTGAGAATCGGAGCAATGCCTGTGAAGCAACCTTTCCGCTGCTTCGTCGAGGACAGGAGAAAAGCCATTGGAGATGAGATAGCACGGCTCCTCGCAGCTGGATTTATCATGGAAGTACTTTACCCGGATTGGCTCTCTAATCCGGTGCTCGTGGAGAAAAACAAGGACAATCTGAATGTGGTAGTGGTATGGCGCATGTGTATCGACTACACGAACCTGAATAAGGCGTGTCCAAAAGACCCATTTCCACTGCCGAGGATAGATTAGGTCATAGATTCAACTGTTGGGTGTGAGTTGTTGTCGTTCATAGATGCCTATTCTGGTTTCCACCAGATACCCCTGAACCTGGAAGATCAAATAAAGACTGCATTTATCACCCCGTATGGGGCTTATTGCTATCGCACTATGCCGTTTGGATTACGTAATGCAGGAGCAATGTACCAGCGATGCATGCAAAAATGCCTACATGACCAAATAGGTCGGAATGTGCAAGTTTATGTGGATGATGTGGTGATAAAGACCAAGGAAAGCAACACGCTCGTTGAGGATATCCGGCAAACATTCGCAAACTTAAGAAGGTTCCGGATGAAGCTTAACCCAGAAAAATGTACCTTTGGTGTGCCGGCGGGAAAGTTACTCGGTTTCCTTGTTTCTAGCCGAGGTATTGAGACCAATCCCACAAAAATCCGAGCCATAGAGAGAATGGAACTGCCGAAGTGCCTTAACAATGTGCAGAAGTTCACTGGCTGCCTGGCATCATTAAGCTAGTTTGTAAGTCGGCTGGGAGAGAAGGCCTTGCCCCTCTACCAGTTAATGAAAAAAGCAGATAAATTTATATGGACGCCGCAAGCTGATAGCGCGTTCCGTGAGCTGAAAATTATGTTGTCCTCTGCACCAATATTAGTTGCGCCACTACCCAAAGATCCAATGTTGCTCTATATAGCCGCGACCAACCGAGTCGTAAGTGCAGTAATCGTAGTGGAACACGACGAGGAAGGAGAATTAGTGCAAAGGACTGTGTATTACTTGAGCGAGGTATTGCCGGCTTCAAAACAGATATGCCCTCATTATCAAAAGATGGCATACGGCGTGTATATGTCGGCTAAGAAACTCAAGCATTACTTTGAGGAGCACCCCATCAAGGTGTGTGAAGCACCCGTCTCTGAGATTATGGGTAATAGAGACGCTAGTGGCCGAATTGCAAAATGGGCAATTGAGTTAGCCCCTATGCAACACGATTTGATAGAAGGTATGCGATCACGTCACAAGCGGTGGCAGATTTCTTTGTGGACTGGGCTGAGATGCAGTATGAACCACCTCTGCCAGACTCAAATTACTTGCAAATGCACTTTGATGGATCAAAGCTAAAGGAAGGATTGGTGGCCGGGGTAGTGCTTATCTCGCCCAAGAAGGACCAATTGAAATATGTCCTCCAGATCCATTTTAGCGCGTCAAATAATGTGGCTGAGTATGAAGCACTGGTGCATGGACTCAAAGTAGCAAAGGAGGTAGGCATACGTTGGATACTATGTTTTGGTGATTCGGATTCGGTGGTGCAGCAAGTGTCTGGCAATTGGGATGCTCTAGATGCAAACATGGCACTCTACAGATTTTATGTACAAAATATAAGTGGCTTCTTCGAGGGGTGCGAATTCCATCACGTACCCCAGATTGAAAATGAGGCATCTGATGTATTATCCAAACTGGGATCATCCCGGCAACCAATTCCGCCAGGCATTGCATTGGAGCACTTGAGAAAACCATCTATCACACCATCACCAGACTCCGAGTCAATATATATCCCGACACTTCCCGGATCAGAAGCTACTCCAATGGAAATAGACTAGGGAAGCACCTCAACTAACCCGAGGACTGCCTCAGCAGACCCGAGGACTATCATGTAGAACCCGGGGACTATCCGGATCAGTCCAGCCGGAATAATGTCGGTGGATGCAATGGAAGTTGATGAGGAGATTTTTCCCATCCGAGCTATACCTACATGGGCAAAACCAATATTTGAATTCCTAAAGGAGGGAATTTGGCCGAATGATGAGGTACTCTCAAGGAAAATCCAGAGAAGGGCGAAAGCATACACCATCATCAACGCCGAACTATACAAAAGAAGCGTAACCACAGTGCTGCAACGATGCGTAGACCCGGAAGAAGGGCTTGACATACTCCGAGATATTCATCAGGGAGAATGTGGTCATCATGCATCCTCTAGAGCGTTGGTGGCGAAACCTCTTTGGCATGGATACTATTGGCCAAGCGCCCTGGAACAAGCAGAAGATATGGTGAGGAAATGCAATGGCTTCCAAAGATACGCCACAAAAACCCACATGCCAATGTCGGAACTCAGAACTATTCCCATTACATGGCCATTTTCTATGTGGTGCCTGGATATGGTAGGACCATTTAAGCTGGCAAAGGGAAGAATGACCCATATCCTGGTTATGGTGGACAAGATTACAAAATGGATTGAAGTTAAGCCAATCAGGAAATGTGATGGGGCAACAGAAGTGACATTCCTCAAGGACATAATCTTGAGATATGGCTATCCCCACAGTATCATAACTAATAATGGCACAAATTTTGCTGAAGGAGCATTTGCGAGGTTCTGCCGAGAAAAGAAGATCCGGTTAGAGGTTGCCTCCGTAGCCCACCCCGCATCGATTAGGCAAGTGGAAAGATCCAATAGACTAGTATTGTCCGGGATAAAACCTCGGCTCATAGAGCCGCTGCAAAGATCAGCGGGGTGCTAGATAGAAGAACTACCAGCGGTACCGTGGAGTTTAAGAACAACTCTGAACCGATCAACAGGCTATACGCCATTTTTCTGGTATATGGGGCAGAAGCTGTACTACCAGTCGACATAGAGCATGATTCGCCAAGGGTCACCCAATACACAGAAGCCGAAGTGTGTGAAGCTCGGAAAAAAGATGTTGATCTACTGGAAGAAGCGAGAGAACTGGCCTTGTCTAGATCCGCCATATATCAGCAAAACCTTTGATGCTATCAAAGCCGGAAAGTAAACCCCCGAGTCTTCCGGGAAGGTGATCTGATACTCCGGCTGGTGCAGCGCACTGCTGGCATGCATAAGTTATCCCCCCATGGGAAGGAACTTTCATTGTAAGCAAAGATTTGCACAATGATTCCTACTATCTTATTGATGCACAGCCACAGGAGAAGAACAAGGCGGATATGTCTGGAGAGGAATCAAAGCGACCATGGAATGTAGCACTACTTCGTCCTTTTTACACATGACAAAAGAGGTGAATGTATGTGAGTTACTCATATGTCGGTATGTATGTCGGCAATGAGTTTATCTATGAAACTTCAGCACCCCTAGCAGAAACTCGGGGACTGCCATAAATATTGTCTTTTTTGCTTTTAAATTTTATATACGTCGGCTGGCTTAAGTTGCTTGTACCTTAGCCGGATCAGTAGTTTGTGAGCCCCAAAAACCCAACTCTTTGTCTTTGCTGTTGTCCAACAAGAATTGGTTTCATGGTAAGCAAGAGAACAAGTTTGGAATCGCAAAGCACATGAAAAAGACTAAGGAAAGGAAAGTAATCGAGCCGACGTTTATTATTTTGACTAACCCTGTATTTACTTCATTTATTTTTCACCGGGTTATTTTGAGCTAATCTCAGAGTTTCAAGTATTGTTAAGACAATTTTTTGAACCTCGGACTCGTAAGTCAAAAAACTAAATCAAGGCAAACACGAGCCGAATCATAAAATTGGGGGAACAAGAAAAGGAAACTCAGGGACTTCGCCCACGTTAATCCAACATTGAAAACTTAGTAGCAAACGAAACTGATTGTAGCAAACCAAACCATAGTGTTTAAGTACAACTTCACCTGGCATACTGGGGATCTGACGAATATTGTTAAGTGTTTTCAAAGCTCAAGGAGCAGCAGCTGGAGCTGGATCATTTGTAGAGGGAGGAGGTACTTCGGCATCTGGGGGCGGGGCGCTAGCCTCAGCCTCATCTTCAAGATTGGCCTCCTCATCCTCCGAGTCTTCGGCATCGTTGCCAAGCTCAGAGGCATCTTCCTCGCCCTCCTCATCCTCCACGCCATCAGAAACGTAGGCGTCATCAATTACATCAAGATAACTCGGACCCTCATTCCAACTGTGGCAGAAGGCATATTGGATGAGCTTGTTGGCGCAAGCTTTGCGCTGCGCGATGCACTCCGAGTCATTGGACCACTTTGACCCGGTGCGCAAATGCTCAAGCAGATTAAGATCCAGCTCTTCATACCAAGACAGGACAAATTTCAGCGCTGTGTCAACTCCGGCTCGAGCAACAGATTCCCTCCACAAGTGAACTTGGGTCTCGCATTCCATAAGTTTTGCCAGAAAAGGAGTGCTTCCTTCAGGAGTAGGCTCAGTAGGCCAAAGAGTGTTGAACATCCAAACTGCTTCCGGCATTATGTCTACACCATAGTTCTTCACAATTTCAAGGCGAGCGGCAAGGCTAACCAGCAGATCCTCCACCTCATAAGGAATTGACCCGGTGGCAGGACCTGTTGGGATACCCCACTGCTGGCGAGACCTAGCCACAGCGCTAGAAGCAATAGAGTCACCTTCTAGGAACTTGCCTGCGAACAGAACGAGGGATATCAGTGAGCAAGAACACTAAATCTGGAGATATAAGAATTGAAAAGAAGAAGGGAACTCACGTGAAATCTGGAAAAGGATACGAGTGAGCTCGGCATACACATTTGCGTTGCTGGCCTGGATTTTTTCATATTCGGAGGTTACCGACGTAAGTTTTACGTCGGCTTCCTGTAGCAAGTCCTTGTCCTTGGAAATATGAGTGGTCAGGTGCTCCTTTTCCTCAGCGAACTCCTGATCAGCCTTATCCAGCTCAGATTTGTGAAGGTCCTTAAGCCTTTGGATTTCGGCGTTAAGCTGAGTAATCTCTGAGTCCTTGAGGCGTAGCTGAGCAATCTTGTCATCCTTCTTCTTTAATTCAGCCTGGTGCTTCCCTTCTTGTTTGAGAAAATGTTTCATCATGTCAGGAATGGGCACGCTATCTTCAAGTGTAACTGCAATAGTGACTTGACCTGGCAGGGCCGAGCTATAAATATCTACCGAGTCAAGGAAAAAGCACGCAATGACTAAAGGAACAAGACAAGTTACCTTGGATCTCAGCCAAGTTCTTGCGCATGATGACATTTTCAGCCTCAACCTAGGCTGCATGATTCGGATAACAAATTAATACGGATAGCAACTAACTCGAAGGAATGAGAAGGAAAAGGTCTTAAGCAAAGAAAGTTACCCTTCTTCTGGTGATCAACCAACAACTTGTTGTATCTGGCACAAAGATCTTTGTATGAGTCCAGCAAACGCTGAAACTCGGCAGTTCGGTGGTTGGTGGTGATCTAAAAAATGAGCCAATGTTAGTTCACAGATAAAAGAAAGTAATTAGAAGTCTACAAGATCCGGGCCAAGTGGAACTTAACCCAACTCTAGGTGTGTGGATATTCAAAGTCTACAAGATCCGAGCCAAGTGGAACTTAACTCGGCTCTAGGTGTGTGGATATTCAAAGTCTAAAAGATCCGGGCCAAGTGGAACTTAACCCGGCTCTAGGTGTGTGGATATTCGAAGTCTACAAGATCCAGGCCAAGTGGAACTTAACCCGGCTCTAGGTTTGTGGATATTCTAAGTCTACAAGATCCGGGCTAAGTGGAACTTAACCCGGCTCTAGGTGTGTGGATATTCGAAGTCTACAAGATCTGGGCCAAGTGGAACTTAACCCGGCTTCAGGTGTGTGGATATTCGAAGTCTACAAGATCCGGGCCAAGTGGAACTTAACCCGGCTCCAGGTGTGTGGATATTCGAAGTCTACAAGATCCGGGCCAAGTGGAACTTAACCTGGCTCTAGGTGTGTGGATATTCGAAGTCTACAAGATCCGGGCCAAGTGAAACTTAACCTGGCTCTAGGTGTGTGGATATTCGAAGTCTACAAGATCCGGGCCAAGTGGAACTTAACCCGGCTCTAGGTGTGTGGATATTCGAAGTCTACAAGATCCGGGCCAAGTGGAACTTAACCCGACTCTAGGTGTGTCGATATTCGAAGTATACAAGACCCGGGCCAAGTGGAACTTAACCCGGCTCTAGGCGTGTGGATATTTGAAAATGCTAAGGACTTACACTAAATTCTCTAAGAGCATCCGACCGAGTAATAAATTACCCCCTCGGAGGCTCGGGTACTAGTAGGTATATCCATGAGTATTTCTGTACATAATGAAGCATAGCAGAAAAAGAGGATTACCTCCATCATCCGGCCAGCCAGAGAAATAGCCTTGGTAGCAGAGTTCATTTGAGCACTAAACTTCGCCGGGCCAAACTTCTCCGGTAGATCATCTTGCGGGTCGATAAACTCGGCGTTATTCCAGTTGTGCACATATTCTATAAGCACCGGACTGTAGATTTTGCCGCTAAGAGAATGACTCGTCACCAAGCTCTTGGCATGGGCATCCCGCCTCGCGGACTGAGCAGCAGGAGGACTGGTATGCATGATCAATTGCTTGCTGCTCTCAGACCCGGCTGCAGGAGGGCTAGAAGGGGAATCCTTGGCGGGCTCAGCGGCTTTCTTGCTCTTGTCGGATGATGCTGGCTGCTGAAGAAGAGCCGAGGCAGGAGAGCCGGACTGAGCTTCGGAGGCTAGATGAAAAATGTCCTTGATGGACATAGTGGATCCGGAGGCAGCGGACAGAGACTTCTTCTTCGAGGAGGGATTGGTTGTGCCTAATGTTGCTGCTGCTGGTGTTGGTGCTGCTGATACTGGTGCTACATGTACTGGTGCTGCTGGTGCTGGTACTATTGGTACTGGTACTGCTGGTGCTGCTGGTGCTACTGGTGTTGCTGGTACAAAAACTGACGATGCTGCAGAGACTGGAACCAAGGAGGAAGTTGTTTGAGGCGGTGGCGATGAAGCTGGCACCTCGGAGCTAGACGGTTGCGGCAGAGCAGGGGAACTGGGGAGATCCGGCATCACTGTATCCTCGGCCACTCTAATTCCCCCCACGTCGATGTTGCCCTCCTCATGACGAGGTGGGCTTTGATCTGGCGCAGCCGTGGAGTCCTCTTGGATAGGACTCAGCAGACGAATGTCGTCATCGCGGGGGGGGGGGGGGGGGGAGAAGAGCCGCTCCGGATTGGAGAAGAAATGTTGGGGCCACTCTGGGGAATAACCCTAGGAGCGCCGAAGGAACCAAAAAACAGCAAGTCAAAAGGAGAAAGAAAGGCAAAGGCAGAAGCAGAAAGACTCGAAAGTGAGTGGGAAAGGAAAAGCGACTTACTCGTCTGAGGTTGGGGGCGCCCGAGGTTTGGGTGCCCTCCGGACTGTTCTCTTGACCATAGGCTTGGCCGGAACCTTGACCCCGGATTTCTTTTGCCTCTTCTTAGGCGGTGGCGCCTCCGAAGCTGTGGCCGAGGTAGCCGCGCGCTTCTGGGAAGGGCCAGGAGCCGGATCATCTATGGCGAGAGGGGGAACCTCGAAGACCTGACCGGTCGGGTTAGCTGAAGATTCAAACATAATCGGGAATGCGTAAGAGATAGGCACCAGCTCAAGTACCTCCAGAACCTCAACATCTAAGTCATCGTCATCTGACCAATCCCTTAGAGAAGAGGCCTTACCAGAGGGTCGTTTGGTGATGTCCGGAGTAGGAAAGAACCTCTCCGAGTCAGGCTCCTCCTCGTCCGTCTCTACACGGTCCGCCACCCATTTGAGGGCTAGCTCCTTGCCATCCTCAATTGACTGCTAGAGAAATAGCCGAGAGCAAAAGTACTAATGGTTAGGCAATCCGACATACCGCAAGACCCAGAAAAGATACCAAGAGAAGGGTTTACCTTAGGAGGAAATTTGGCCTGGGAGAAGGGCACTAGCCCCCATTTCCACACCTCGGGGAACTCCTTCTCCACATTGAAGATGGCCTTGACCCGGCGGAACACCTCGGAGTTATTAAGCTCGAAGGAGGAGGTCCGGTGGGGGTCAAGGGGGGCACTCAGATAGCAAATCTTGTGGGCGCGTTTCTGCAGAGGAGAGACCCAGCTGCAAATGAAGGTGATCATAACATCCTCGCCTCGCAACCCCAACTTGACCAGCTCCTTAATCCGGCGGTCAACCTGGTTCGCCAAGGCTGTGGGCCATTTCGAGATACTCTCCCACATAGAGGTATCCGGGACACTTATCTTGAAGGGGAGGAGCCAGATCAAGTCTACGTCTGAAGTATTTCGGACATAGAAGAAGGTCCGGGCCCAGCCTTTGCAGGATTCGAGGCCGGTGACCCGAGGGAAAGCGGAGTTCTTGCGGGGAGAGATTGAGGCTCCACTGCACTGAGTCAAGTGCTTGTCAACAGGGGCTAGGTGCTTGTGAGGGACGACATTTTTCCTGAGACCAAAGAATTTGATCCACATTTCTTTGGAGGGCCAGAGGCCGGTATACCCCTCTATGCCTGAGGCAAAAGAAGAAAGAGAGGTAATGGCATTGGCGGGGAGATGATGCGGTTGAAGTTGATAGGTGGAAATGAAATCATGAAAGAAATCAGAAATGGGCAAGCCGAAGCCGCATTGGAAATGGGAGAGAAAGACAACGAATTCACCAGGATTTGGAGAGGGAGTAATCTCCTGAGCGGCGAGGCGGCATGCGACGCCCGCGGGAATGCGATGGGTCGCATAAAGCCAATCCAGGTCATCCTGGTAGACGAAGGCGCCCACCCAATTGCCACGCTTAGGGTCTTCATCTTCCTCTTCCTCCTAAGCAACGACGGCAGCCTCCTCCTCTGTCATGGTGAAATCAAGATCCTCGAGAAAATAGTCAGAAAAATGGTATCCCGCAGTAGGGAACTTGGAGGTACAAGGCCCTGAGGCGGAAGGCTCAAGCAGATGCGATGTCACAGTCGCAAAGAACGTCTGAGCGCGGCAGCGGCGGCGCAGCACTAGCACAGAAGCAGTGGCGGCGGTGGCGTCGCTCTAGAGAAGAAGAGGGGAAGGGGGCACACGAAGTGGGGGAACTTCCCCAAGGGCCGCCCCTGTCCCCTATTTAACCGCGCGTCGCAGGCACGTAGTGGGATCAGTTGCGATAGCCCAACCACATGTTGTGGCCATGTATCCTCCAAATCAGCCAATCAGGCACACGCCACAGCAAGGGACATAGGGAACAGGGGATCCTATGACGTGATGCTATGATACAGTTAACGAGGGGCTGCCGCGATGGGACATACAGAGCAGTTATTTTTGACATTTACAACAGTAACTGGCGCAGTAAACTGGCGCGACCCTTAAAATAAGGAAAAGTGATGATTACCCTCCACGTAGGACGTGGGGAAGCGTATGAGAGAAGGAAATGTAACTCGGATACCTGGGCGAAAACCCGGCCAACGAGAAATAATTCAGATTGAGCCAAGGGAACGTCGAAGCAAAGGGTCCGGGTTACGGAATAACTCGGCTGAAAGAAGTGCAGATTCGGATAGGGGAACCTGCTTTGGCCTTAACAGCTCAAGTTGCTAAGGCCGCACCAGCTTCAGGGACAAATGTTGGGTGGATACCCCCGGGTAGGGTTACACCGGGGTATAAAGGCCGAGTTAGCCGAGGTACGACGCGATCAAAGAAAATGCTGGCCTGGACACCTCAAGGCAGGCCGACTTACAGAGTAACCCGGCCCAGCGGGCATTTGCCTAGCATTAATCCGACCGGCATAAAATGTATGTCGGCCATATTTGTCTACCAAATGTGTAGGTACCCTCGTAGCCGGGTTAGCCAAGCGCTAGCCGGGTTACCACTTGGCTTCCAAGAGAAGGAAGGAATCTCCCATTGGTCAAAAGGCGGCCTCTATCCACTGTAGCGTGAGCAAAGCAAGCAGAGGGAAGGACCAGCGGGGCGTGGCCGATAAAGGTGACGCAGGCAATGTCGGCTGACGTAGATTGCGTCTGGTGATGCCTAAAGGCAAGGGGCACGCAGAGGGTTACGTTCATAGTCCGGACGAACCGTTAAAGTGAATAAAGAAGCATCTAGCTTTAACCAAGGGCATATTCGAAGAATATGCCTCCACGTATGCCCTAACTTTGTAACCTGGGTTCCCCTATATAAGGAGCATCAGGACCTCCATAGCAGGGGATCGATCATTCTGTCTTGGAAGTACCCTAGAGCATTGTAGTGGGAGGTAAGAGAACTAGTCTCATTCTCACGAACTGCTCAAGAAGCCCTTGTAATCCACCATTGATAGAGTAAAATACAAACATTTGTGTGTGGATCACCACACTATCCCTCCCTGGATTCTTATATTGTTCATTGACCCCATCTTTAGCCTATCCATGGCATCTACCATGCCACCACCATGACATATACAGTTTATCTGATATGAATAGTAATTTTGGACACACTTTGAAAGATTTGTTGACAACATTTCATACACAAATATACTACTTTGAATGATATGTTGACAACATTTTATACACGAATATATTGATTGTTATTTGGCAGTTATGTTGCTACACTGAGTTTTGCTTTGTGTATGAGCTTAAGGTTGACATAATTCGTAGGGAAAAAATAAAACGATAAATTGCATGTACGGTACATATCCCAGTTACAAGTACACTCTGTTTCACAACAGCAAAAAATGTAGATAATCCAAAAAAGTACAAGCGCCCACCGTGGGGCTCGAACCCACGACCACAAGGTTAAGAGCCTTGCGCTCTACCAACTGAGCTAGACGGGCTTGTTGAATTAAATTTTGAAACAATTTATTAATCCTGTGATACTGGACAGCGTTCCTGTTTTTAATACATTGCTCAGTAAATACGAACTTGGTACCGTTGAATCCCCTCGATACCAGTGCGACCGAGCAAGCAGAGTCCTGTAAAAGCAAGGGAAAGAATATCCCGTCATCACCTATGCACGCGACAGGTTGGAAGGAGAACAAAGAAACATTGTACCTGGCTTCACCTCTGCAGATAAGCATCTGCTGGAAGGACTGCAGAGAAAACAAAAGGCATACATTCTCTGGAACAAATTTAACGTTATTTTAGCACCACCTTTTTGCAGCTAGGAATCTTCGAAACAAGCAAACGCTACCGATCGGAGCGCCTGCGTGCGAAATTTGTCCAAGGATCCAGAAAAAAGGGACGCGTGTCATTGCTGTCGCTGGGACTTGACATGTTTTTGCACACTGGATATGGTGCGTATAATTTTGTGATAGCAGTTAACGTCGCAAGCTCACGTGTTGAGCGTGAAGAGGCAGTAGTCCCAGTCGCCAATTTTTTTTGTTTATGTAGCGAGAAGAATATAATTCGTGTCACAGGTTCATTACCGACTTGCTCTCCTTGTCACCAACCACACTCAACACGGCACAGTAGGACCGTTTTTCCATCACGGTCCTAGGCAAGATCGCAACGTATCCACGTCAAAAAAAAAAAGAAAAAAAAGATCGCAACGTATCCCTCCCCTCCCCACCACACCCACACCCACACGCGAGCTGACCATTCCAAAATCGAGCCCAAAACCTGCTCAAACCTCCGAGACCTTCCACTTCGACGTCACCAGTCTATCCCGCTTCCCGTGCTGCCGTTGCCCAGTGCCCCACCCACCGGCCGCCCCGAAACAAGACGCCAGAAAAAACCGAGTCCCCGGTCAGCGACGGGCGGCGCCAGCCGACGAGCCCGCAGCCAAACCCGCACCCCCTACCAAAAACTTCTCCTGAATTCGAAACGCGGTCACTAGCCAGTAGCCCCGCACGCGCTGACGCGACGGCCACGCCGTGCGCCCCCTTCCCCTTCCCCACTCCCCCTCTTCCAACAAGCGCAGCAGCTGCAGACAGCAGTCCTGCCCAGCCCAGCTCCTCCCCCCGCCTCCCTCTGTATCCCTCGCCGTGCAGAAAACCCGATCGACCAGGCGGCGGGAATCCCAACGCCAGTGGACTGACTCTTCACCCCAAAGTCCGCGGCCACATAGTACTACTTACCGGGGGAGGATTCCGGAGGCTCCGATGCAGCACCACGCGTACAGCCGGCTGGGGAGCTTCGGCGGCGCAGGAGCCGCCGCGCCGTCCCCGCCGTCGTCTCCGCGGCGGGCGTGGGGGAGGAAGGCGTCGGCGAAGGGGGCCGGCGCGGGCGCGGGGAGGGGAGGAGTAGGAGGCGGCTCGATGCGGAGAGCCGCGCGGGCGGTGCTCGCGGCGCTGCTGCGAAGGCAGGCGGTCTTCCTCTTCGCCCCGCTGCTCTACGTGGCGGCGATGCTCCTCTACATGGGCTCCATCTCGCTCGACAGCGTGCCTCGCATCATCTCGCGCCCGGCGCCCGGATCGATGTACCGCAGCCCGCAGCTGTACGCCCGCCTGCGCGCCGACATGGACGCCGACAACGCCACGGACGCGGTGAGTGCCTTCCTCCACTCCTCAGTCCTCCCCTGTTCATACGTGGCCCGGCCTGTCTGCTGTCTGTACTACTACAATCTATGCTTGCAATCAAACTATTTACTCCATTTCGGTGATTGGCTGGGCTAATTGGATCATTTGGATTGGACGGGAGGAATGTTCAGAGGCGTAGCTCTGGTCGTCGGATGCGAGCTAGTTTCGGCGTGTCTTCGAAGACACTGTAACTGTCTGGTTGTGCTAGTGGCGTCTACTTGTTGGATTGTTGTAGTGCGTGTCAGTCAGGACGAGTAGGGGTCACTTTTCCTCCCAATCGCTGCTGAATTGCAATACAGCTATAGAAATGTATGTGAGAGTGGATGACAGGGCAAACTAACGGCATCGGGGTCCTAGGATTTAGTTTGCTGGGAGTATCTTGGTGAGAATCAGATAATTGGAATTCAGGAATTCGTCAGATAAGTTGCTTGGAGCAATAACATGTGTTATGTAAACTACCCACCAAGCACTCTGAAATTCTGCAGGTCTAGTACAATTGCTGAACTGCTTAAACTAGAATTATATGAATGTCTGTATACAATGCATCCCATCTGGCTGAACACCGCGTTGTAGAGATGATGACAGGTAATTTTATGATTCAAATGTATGGGACTTGTGTATAACTGATGACCTTTCAACTCCTAACCCACTGTGGTCAGCGGTAGCTCAACATTTATCCCTTGCATAAGAGAAATGGTGAGCAGACAATAATCTTCACAGGTGTAATTCAGGGTTCAATGGTTGTTTATCGTTATGCCCTGGGGATTCATGTATTTCCCTGTTATTGACCTTGATGTACTTGCCAATAGGTTTCAGGACTTACAGTGTGATCTAGTAGAGCTATATGCCTACTTGTGCATGTTGTATGTTATAAGAGAACTTCTCTTTCCTTCTATTGTGTGTAGGTTATGTACTTTGCCGCATCCTTTTACCTATCATTCTAAGTTCACGTATATGTATGATGCATATATGTTTTATTATTCTCATATTGGTACATTTTTGTAGCTAGCAACTGTATGGCGACATGCTTACAAAGGTGGTGTTTGGCAACCTTGCATAAGCAATAGCACCTACGGTATGTCTAGTTCGAAATTTCTGAATATTTTTTGTACTTCTGAATTCTAATTTCTAATACTGGTATTATTCTACTGATATATAGCTTTTATGGATTCCGAAGAAGCTTAGCTTTGTTTTTCTCCACATTTACCATTCAAAGTTCTCCAGTTTGTCATAGAATATTTGCTAAATTTGATTGCCTTGGTGCAAGTCCTTTGAAAGTTATAGTTCACAAAATGATACACTTCAAGTATTTGACAGATTTGGCCACAATATTTGCATTACTCTATTTTTTCTGTTAGTATACGGCAGATGTCATTTCGTATGATGCACCTCATATTGAAGGAAGTATATATAATTATGTCTCTATAATTATTTGGTCACTTCTGTGTTTTGGTAGGTTTGCCTGAACCAAATGGCTACATATATGTGGAGGCAAATGGTGGTTTGAATCAGCAAAGGACATCGGTATTTACTACTCATCAGTTGCTTGTCGTGACAATTACAAAAAATTCCCATTGTTAAGTATTCAATGTACAAAGAGTTGCTCACAGATATTTCCTATTGTTTTGTAGATTTGCAATGCAGTCGCAGTTGCTGGTTTTCTGAACGCAACTCTTATAATCCCAAATTTCCACTATCACAGCATTTGGAGGGATCCTAGGTCTATTTCATTTTCTGATATGCATGATGTTGGTTTTGATCCTTAATAGCTCTACTGCATTCTTGTATGCCCTACCACTATCTGTATATAGTATTTTGTACCATGACATTTGGTTAGGATCGATAAAATTGAATTTATTGTTGTTGCTAGTTTTCGTGAATAACAAGAATAACACTGTACTAACTTTACATGTATCTCTCTATGATATATACAAGTTTATAAAGGTCAAAAGATGAGTCGTATACTACTCCATATTAACATTTTTGTTGGCAAAGTTCGAATCAGAGAGCTCAAATTGTTAGCTATGAACTGTCATCCTTTTCTTTTTGCATGATGTACTGTCATGCTATGTTCAATGGTTCAAACATAATTAATTATCCAAGTAGGCACTTAATCAATTTTGGGAAAGTACTTGAAAGACCATTGTACACAATCCTTTTGTTAGCTATGAGAACTTCAGTGTTCCGGTTGTTCTTAAAAAATGTACTGTTTATAAAAAGTAAATCTCAGGTGTGTTGGAATGAGGGGGTTTTCTTGGAAGTTCGGGTCTCAGTTCAATTTCAATATAGTTTCCTATGAAGTTGCCTACAATAGCAAAGGTTAGATACTAATATTTAGTTATTTTTTGGTGCAGCAAATTTAGTGATATTTACGATGAGGATCACTTTGTCGAACGTTTGAAAAATGATGTCCGTGTGGTTGACAAGGTGCCTGAATTCATAATGGAGCGGTTTAGTCACAATATGAGTAATGTTTTTAATTTCAAGATTAAGGCTTGGTCTCCTATTGAATACTACAAAGATGTTGTTCTTCCGAAATTGATTGAAGAAAGGTGAGTTAAAGCCAATTTGGTTATTGCAGTTCTGAAGAAAAGTACTTCTGGCATTGTTGAGTTTAACTTTTATATGACCTTTAACACTATTATCTGTAAATTATAGGCTCATTAGAATATCACCTTTTGCAAATCGGCTGTCATTTGATGCTCCGCCTGCTGTTCAACGAATGAGATGCCTGGCGAACTTTGAAGCCTTAAAGTTTTCTAAACCAATCACTACTTTATCTGACACTTTAATTTCTCGGATGAGAGAAAAAAGCACAGAAAACAACGGGAAATATGTAGCGGTACATCTCCGTTTTGAAGAGGTTGGTTTTCTTCTATAAAGGTTTTGTGCTTCATATTTCTTAGTTTGTTTATCAAACAACAAGTCTTACTAATGCGGGGTGTATGGGAACTACCATGTTGTTTGAGGGCCCTGGTTAGTATCTTTATGTTGAGAAATTGTCAGATTCTTCTATCAGAATTTCACTTCTGAAGTATGGGCTTGCACATGGTTATCAGATAAGAGAACTGTCATCCATTGTTTTTTTTTCTTTTTTTTGCAGGATATGGTTGCGTTCTCTTGTTGTGTCTTTGACGGTGGTGATGAGGAGAAGAAGGAATTGGATGTGGCGAGGGAAAGAGGCTGGCGTGGAAAATTTACTAGGCCCGGACGTGTAATAAGGCCTGGAGCAATAAGGATGAACGGAAAATGCCCACTTACACCTTTGGAGGTATGCTAGTATGTAATGGTTGTGTTACAACTTTGAAAGGTGCTTTAGAAATTTCAATATGAAGTGAATACATGTTATATTTCCAGCAAGTTTAGTGTGATTTCAACAATAGTCAATGCTCTTTTTTTGTCACAAAGATTTACATGTCCATGCCATATGGTGTTCAGGTTGGATTAATGCTTCGTGGAATGGGTTTCAGTAATAACACTTCCATCTATTTGGCTTCTGGAAAGATATATAAAGCAGAGAAGAACATGGCTCCTCTCCTTGAAATGTTCCCTCTCTTACAGACAAAAGAAACATTGGCATCAGAGGAAGAACTTGCTCCTTTCAAGGTTTGTAAGAATTAGGGATGTAAAATTTTATTTACTGAACTTTGAAGTATGTTGCCCTAACATAGCACATGTTTTCCAGAATTTCTCCTCGAGGATGGCGGCTATTGACTACAGTGTTTGTGTTCATAGTGAGGTTTTCGTAACTACACAAGGTGGAAATTTTCCTCATTTTCTTGTTGGTCATAGAAGATACTTGTACGGTGGGCATTCAAAGACAATTAAGCCTGACAAAAGAAGATTGGCCATACTCTTTGACAGTCCCTGTATCGGGTATGTTATTGTGGTCCATGGCCAGTTCACTCTGAAAGACTTGGATATTCTTGTATTTCTTCATTTTTGTAATCATAAATTCCTATTTTGTTAAAACTGCACTCCCCTTTTATGCAGATGGAAGTCATTGAGACGCCAGTTGCTTAATATGAGATCACACAGCGATGCCAAGGGTATTCAGATGAAAAGAGCAAATGAATCTGTATACACATTCCCATGCCCTGACTGCATGTGCCGTTCAAACAAACCAGAACACTCTTCAAACAAATCAGAACACTCTAAACCCATCCAGGCTAGATAGCAGCTGCCTTGACTGCTTTGACTGCTCCTGATTCTTTTTGGGATCATAGTATAGCATGCACATTCTTTTCGCCCAGCCTGGTGGTGGTGTGATATCCGGTCGTCAAGCACCCCTATTGCAGTGTTCCGCTCCCTCCCCCCATGTCGACTTTTGCAGAGACATGTTTCAGGCCATTCTCACGTAGTAGGCTAATTCCTGGGCTAACAATACAGTGATTTGCGTCTACACTTAGCTGTATCTCTTAGGTCTTGACCATCTCTAGGGTGTTCCCTGACAACGTAGTGTCGATCTTCTTGTTGTGTTTATAGTTCTCTTTGTACATTGCTCAGTTAGGAAGCAAACACGAACTGTGATATATGAATTTTGAAGGGAAGACACACAATGTTCACTTTGTTCTGGTTTGTCGATGATCTTATCTGTTGTTGGCCCCTTCTCGCAGTGTGTTACTATTGTCTATTCTTTGAAGTAATGCAATTTAGAGTAGGATGGTAATTATTTCTAAGACTGTCGTCGTTGCTGTGTAACTTAGTTACGCTTCTACAGACACATTATTGTCATTGCAAAGAAGGAAAGCCACAAAAGGTGAAGTCTGTTGTTGGCTTCTTCATGTTGCACCTGTAAGGTAGAGACTGTCTGGCAACCAAGTACAGAGGTATTTTGTTTATAGTTCTCTGCGCTTGTTGAGTTTGAGAGGGTGCTTTCTTACTTTTTTTCGAAATGGGAACGTAGTCCCAGTCTCTGCACTCTGCAGCTATTGATGCACGACCTTTTATTACTAGGGTGCTTTATCACGTAGAGGACGCTATCGGTTTTATGTAAAGCAGCTTTAAGGCTGTTCACATGTCCGGTTTGGCATTTTCCAGTAGATGCTGTACTCCACTCGCATAGTTACCGTCAAAGGACAACACTAGTGAAAAGAAGCTGATAGCGAATAACCTTTTTTTGTCCCGTGAAATGTCTGATGGATTTGCGATTCTGGATTTGCTCGTTCTTTCTTCCGAGCGGCGGCTCCGGAGGGTCACCAACGCCCCGCCCTAGGACCCCCCCTCCCCCCCCCCCCCCCCCCTTGGCTACCCTGGCCGCTGCTAGCGCCGTCGCTGGTGATGGTGGCGGCGACCGTCCGCCCGCGGTGGCTGCGCCCTCGATGGACGGCGCGGGAGATGGGCGGCGGGATGCGGCGGTCTGGTCTGCGGCAATACGGCGGCGCGGCGTTCGCCGACGATCGGTTGGCCTAGCGCCGTCTCGATCTAGGCAGCGCAGGCCACGGTTGTTGCAACCTTGTGCGCCGATTTCCTGCTGCGGTGGAGGTTCTTCCTCCTTCGTCGTCGTTGGGTGGCGGATGGTGGCGTGGGGCCTGCTCGTCCGCTTCGTTGAATAATGGTGGCTGTCCTTGGACTCCTCTTGCGTCAAGGTGAAGAATGATTGGTTGCCTGTCCCCTTGATCATGCCGGAGTGTCGAGTTCCGAAAGGCTCCGCCGGCGAACTTCATTGTGCAACTGAAGCCTGGAGATTATCGGATCGGGTGGGATTCGGTCGCGCGCAACCATGTTTTTTTTGAACGTTTGGTTTCTGAAGTGGCATGTTGCCATCATGGATTTGTCTTTTGTTCCATAGTGAAATCAGGGTGCGGAGAATGGCATGGAAGCCGAACTTTGGGGACTAGTAACGGTGGTTCGAGTCCCGGTGGCGATGAGGAATTGGCTTGGTGATACGTGACTTGGAGCAGCGGCATCGACAATTGGGGCGACAACATAGGAGAAGATCAGTGTCTAAACTTTCAGGATGATAACTCAAGGTCGGGCCTTAAATGGTTATGTCTGGCAATGGTCTTGTTGAAGATATTTTTTTAGAGTGCAGACTTTCTTCAGGGTGAAAACCTATGATCTATAATCAGGGTGACGATGGCGCTTGAGTATTGTTCCATTCTTGGAGGAGTCACTTTTGGAGATACTAGACTTCTGGTGTTATGTTGGTGGTGTTAGGTTCTGCTGCTACAAGGAATTAATCACTATAGCGGGATTTTTATTTTTTGTAATTCTTCTTATTTTTTCTTCTGGGTTGTATGCATATGTGTGCCGCTAAGACAACGTGTTATTGTAGAGATTGGATGTAGTTGGTATCTCCTTAATATTAATATATACTCCTTATAAGAAAATAATCCATCTTTTTGCATTGTTACCATGCCCGGACCTCACAAGGGAATGTGCGGTCCTCTTGCTACTTTTGATAATCGTAAATGCAAGACCGCACACTTTCAGCCAAACAAAAGTAGCATTGCTACTTCCATGCAGAGAAAATTGTAGCTAACATCATCCATTGTGTCATTTGTTGCATAAAACACAGTACCACGACCTCTTTTGCAACTAGCAAGGTTGTAGCTTAATTTTTTTGCACATAGCCCAAATAAACAACTTAACCTTGTTAACATGTTATCTGTTAAGCCGGATCCGCTGTTTTGCTCGCAGCACAACATTCAAAAACGTAAATATTTAACAACAAATATATCACAAAAATGTCTTTTTGGCACTTGGACACCGATGATCCCTTAAAAAAACGAAATTTTTATCTCTTCAAAAAATACCAAATACATGTGTAGTATGTACGGCTAACAATTGCATCGTAATATATTTGCATATGTGTCATAAAAAAGATAAATGTTGAAATAAAATGAGGTCTTTCTTTTTGTTGCCTTTTTCACATACACAATTTTGTGATTCTTATATGTAGCCTATAATGCAATGTGTTATGTACCAAAACTCCACATGTATGTACTCCTTCGTTTTAAAATGTAAGATATTTTAGCATTTTTTCTAAAACACATGTATTTTGACGCTTTTTAGTGCGTTAGGTTCGGAGTAAAATGAATGAACATGCACACTAAAGGGGTCTAATACGTGTTTTAGAAAAAACTAAAATATCTTATATTTTAGAACGGAGGGAGTAGATATGTGTTTGTATCTATATAAATTTCTTCAGATTCTTTTAAACTTTAAAATATCATTCTATTTTTTAAAATACAGTTGCAGTCTCAATGATAACAATTCTAGACAGTTGCAGTCAAAAACTACATCCCCTCTTCATAATTTATTTCATCAACATGTTAACAGGTTAAGCTGTTCATTTGGACCTGGTGCAAAAATTTAAGCCACAATCCGTGGTAGCTGCAAAAAAAAAAATCTTGTGTTGTGCAACAAATGCCAGTGTTAGCTGCAACTTTCTCTTCCATGCACTACGCTATCACTTTTCGCAAAAAAAAAAGGAACCAGTGTTAAAACCACCCTTTCACCCAAACGAAAGTAATCACACTACTCCTAAATTAATACCACTAGGCATGAACAATTTAGTGTTCCAAGGTTTGACTAAATTCGAATAGTGTTTTTGTCACGTGGACCTGTCATAGCACGCAGACACCAAGCTAGAGCATGCGCAATGTGCATTGTGACTGAAACGAGAGATGGGACAGATTGTTTGGTTGCGGTATTGCACACTGCACCGGCAGCCACTAGGGCCAAACAAAGGTGAAATGAAAAGGGAGAAAGGAAATGTGGCATGGGAAAAGAAGTTTTTCGTGTGGCTCCGTCTTGAAGAGAAAAGGCTAAACACTGGATGGAAAGACAAATTATAGTGCATAGCGTGATAATGTTGGCACTTTAGGGTAGCAAAGCAACCCCATAATGTATATTCTAGGCCAAGGACCTCAAGTAGTCATCTTTTTGATAAATGGCACTTCAAAGAGTTTTAAATATTACGTCCGGCCTGTGTATAACTAGTATGCCCCCACAACCTCAAAATGGCTGAGACAACCGTTCTCCGGTTGCTCGTCCTGCCGAACTGGCGTCTCCCCAACCAGTGGAGTGAAGGCAATAATAATTGATTGTATTGCTAGATTGATATTGTGTTATTACGTTGTGAGCCCTTGGACTGTTTATACAGTAGTAGAAGAATTGGGGACTAAGAAGCCTAGTAAAGATAGAATCCTAAACTACCAAGTATAGCAATATGTGATCTACTCTAATACCTAACCGTTGTATACTCTAAAACCCTCCTGCAGCCGGATCGGTAGTGATGCGAACATCAGGAGCATCGCGGACGGTCCAACTGGAGCATGAGCTGAAGGCGTGGACTAGAGAGGATGTCGGTGGATGATAGTCCTTGATGTCGATGTCAATGTAGCCGAGAGTGAGCGCGTCGTAGTCGTGGTCGATGGTGTTGTTGGAGTGTTGGTGATGTAGTCGTCATTGATGCAGTCGTTAAGGTTGATGTAGTTGTGGTCGATGTCGTCGTTGAGCCCGGGGGAAGTCGACAGAGTAATAAAATAGTAAAAGATGATTGTAGCGGTAGTCAACTCAAGGTAGTTGCAGATGGAGTTGTAGTATTAGAGATAGGCGACACGTCGTGCCAAGCTTGCCAAACTCGGGAGCACACCAGGGACGAAGGCACGCGTCGGTGTTGCCAATACCGGACGTGCGAAGACAAAAACCATCACGAATCATGCAATCCAGAGTCGGAGGAAGCAGCAGAGAAGACCTCCGTGTATGGTCGGTTGCGTGCCATATGTGCCAGAGTAGACGAAGTGGTTGCAAGAAAAAAAATTAGCACAAGTTATGCAAATAAAAATTAGACTGCAACTCTAGTGGCGAGATCGTGGTGGACAAAGATGACGAGGTGGTTGTCAAACTATAGCCGTGGTAGATGTCGGGTATCAAACCCGTTTTATTCATACACATGCATGAGCTATTTTGCGTTTGTTGAAGGAGAAGTTGTAGATGTCGGGGATCAAACCGTTTTATTTATCTACATGCAGGAGCGGGACGACGTAGAACCTGTTGGCGTTGACGAAGACCTTGATTGGTGGTGGCGACGACGATGTGGTTTGTGTGGATGTAGATGGTTGTCGGTGATGATGACCACGGATGATGCAGATGCGACCCTTTGTTGATGGCGAGGCACGCACTCGGGCACGATTGTCCCAGATCATGTTGGCGAAGACGAGGTGGCGAGGTGGCGACGTGCAAACAGAGAAGCCAGCAACGGAAAATGAAGGCGTCCCTTGGGGCGCCGCGCATAGCGTCCTTGGCACAGTCGTTGGCGAGGATTTGCAGAAGATGAGTCGATGCCAAGGTTGGAGTAGAGGCGCGTGATGAAGACACGCAGTAGTAGGCGACGCAATCAGATCTATAATCGGCAAAAGAAGAAGAAACACTGGTCAATCAGCCGATGAGAAAATTTTGACGATACGAGATCTAATCTACTAGTTGTGTGGCCCCCGGTGGAGATTGTTCTCCATGGGAGGGGCACAGAGGAAGCAGCGGGATAAACCATAGGCCGAGAACCAAGAGGCTCTAATACCATTGTCGTCGGATTGATGACAAGTACGCCATGAGGGGGTCCTCGAGGCGTGTGGAAGAGAGGGGTGTGAGACGTACGGTGTCCTGGGACGGTGAGCACACACGTTTACCCAGGTTCGAATCCGCCGGCTTTGGATGGATCCTACTCCTGCTAGCAATCCAGTAATACGGTAGAGCCGGAATATGGGCTACAAGGGTTCACATGTGTGAGTTGAGATTGTAGACTATTGAGGGTGCCCTAAAGGCTCTCCCTAGGACGGCTTATATAGATATTCGGCCTAGGGTTTACAGGAGAGATCTATCCGGCTACGACTAAGAGTCGGTTACAGAGTACATCTTGAACTACAAGTAACATTATGAGCCTAAGTCGGTAAGTCTTTTGGGCCTTCTCGTAGCCGGACTGGACTCTGTCTCTTCTCCCTGACTAGGCCGCCCGTGAAGCAAAGCTCTAACCCGAAGTGGGTCACCCTGGTCAGTGAGGAACTGTAAGGATACCCGGAAAGTATATTCCCAACAGCAGCCCCCAAAAGTCTCCAAGATCCAAAGTTGGATTCATCTAGCTTGATCTTCGGCTTGCAGAATCTTGAAGGGTTCCTGAAACTTCACAACAAAAAATACGATCCGGGTCTTAAAAATAAGTCGGACATATCAACAGGTTACTCGGATTTTCGAGCTTGATTTCAAACTAAGCCGGAATTTGGTCTCTAACGCCAGCTGACACCAGTCATGGTCAAGTCACGTCATCTGACAGACATCCTGTCAGCACGACCATTGGTGGGTCCGCAGTTCACGGAACCGAGGCGCCGTTTCAATGCGTACGTGGAGATCGAGGCGACGTAATCATCGCGTGGGTCCTTCCCAGTTCCTTCCACGACGCATGGCGGTTACACTATACCATTTGCACGAATCTTGGCGTGGTTAGGTGGATATAAGGGGTGAGGATTCTCCTCCTCCTTTCTTCACATGTTCCTTTGCCGTTTCTTCTTCTCCAAATCTCCCCCGCGCACAGAGCTCCTCTGCTTTCCCCAAAAAACTCCCAGCGTCGCCCATCTTAGGTCACCGGCGCACCGGAGAAATGGCTTCGTCTTCATCTTCCGGTTTGGTGGCGGCAGCGACGGCGGAGGCGGCGGCAGAAAAGGAAAGCTTCCGCGGGGTCTGGATCCCCTGCGTGCTTCACGACGAGAAGCTCCACGGCGTGGAGACAGAAGGGCTCCTCCGCGTCGGCGACTAGCGGAGCGGCATTGGAGAGACCGTCCCCAACCCACGCGCCGGCGAGCGGGTCCACTTCGGCACCCACCTCGACAGAGGTTTGTCGTTTCCTCTCTCGGAATTCTTTTCCGAGGTGATAGATCACTATAGTGTTCAGCTCCACCATCTTCCTCCCAACTCCCTCCTAGAGATGAGCGCCTATGCGGCTTTGTGTGAGGGATTTCTCAGCATTAGGCCGAGTCTTACCTTATTCCTGTACTACTTCCATGTCCGGAGAAATTCTATCACTGCCGGTAATCTGTATATTACCGGTACAATTAGCTTTTCACTTAGACGTGAGCGCGCATATCCCAAGATTCTAGCCAGTGACTCGGTCAAACAATGGCCAGCCACCTTCTTTTATCACAAGGATATTCCGGCTCCCGTAAAAGCCACTGCTTTGCCGTCTTTCGTCGACGGAGCTGCCACGGCCCAACCGTCTTGGGACGAGGCCCCTCCGACTCTCAGTGACGATCTGATCCTCGCTAAGAGGCGGATCGAATATCTGATTAAACACAAAGGACTGAAGGGATCTGACTTGGTCCAATGTTGGGTGTCACACCGGATCCAACCCCTCAGTACCACCGAGACCGACTGATGCACTCCATCACGTCGTCCAAAAAGGATTCCCTCCGCATCAGCCCTAGAGCCTATACCTCGCAAGGTTATATAAGCCAGATTAAATGGCTGATAAGGGAGCGGATCGAGAGGAAGATCCCGGAGGTTTCTATGGATATGCATACCGCGGAAAACCCCGTGGTGTCGGTAAGCTTCTAACAATAAACCTTTTTAGGTGTTTCGTTCTTTAGATTATATCGCAATACTGATATGTTTTCTTCTTTTTAGCTTGCTGACCTCCCCGAGTCGGAATTTGCTCCACTCGAAGGATATCCTCCAAAGTTTTCTCAGGAGGCGGAACTGGTCCCATTGCCGGACATTGTGCCCAAGAAGCGCAGGGCTCCGACAGTGGCTGTTGGCACAAAGGAGGTGCCTGTTGTGAAGAGGTAACATTCAACACAACTTCCGCCTTTGTACCTTACTCGAATTTTCCACCGAGATGTAATTTTTTCGACTCTATTACATTCTCAGAGCTAAGCAGCTCATCAAGGGTAAGGGGAAGGGAACTTCTTCAAAGCCCCTGCGACAGACAAAGCTTACCATAGCTTCTCCTGCCGTAGCTCCTCCGACTCCTGCCCCTCAACCTTCCGCAACACCGGTGATTACTCCTTCTTCGGTTTTCGCAGAAGATCCGACTCCTTCAATGGAGGCCGCGATCCTTGAATCGCAAACTGACGTCACCATGAGTGAGTCAGGTATAGATAAGGGTGAACCCTCTTCGGGTAATGATCTCTCGGCAGAAACCTTTACCGAAAACCTTCTCAGCAATCCGGGACTAGCCAAGTTTGGCCTATCTCAGAAATCTGCAGAAGAGATCCAACAACTGGCCAGGCAATGCCTAGAGAAAAGAAATCTATCTGCCGAAGAAGAAGCACAAGAGGCAGAGGACATCAAGCACTCTGACCTTCTTGAACAAGTGCGTCTTCGCAACGAGAGGATAAGGTCCGGTGAGCTTCCAAATGCTCCAGTGACTCCTCTGACTCTCGCCGAGAAGGTTGCTGTTGAAGTGAATGCGAGTTTGGATAAACTTACTCGCGAACAATATGTAAGTCGGAATTCTAACTCCTGTTTTTCCTTTATTCCATATCATATCCTCTACCCCCAAGCATGAAGTAGGATATATAATCCGAGTTTATGCTTCCTTAGGATGCCAAAGAATGAACTAGTGTAGCCCCCAAGGCTCGTGCTGATATTAATAAAAATATTAGCCCAATTCTTTAGTAGACTTCTAACTTTGGGTATTCTGACTTACAGAAAGTATATTCCTATAACCAGGATTTGTTGAAAAATGTCTGCAACAAGCGGAGAGAGATCAGAGCTCTCCGACTTGAGAATGCTGAGCTTAAATTTGCCAAGGATGAGGCCGAAGGTAAACATTCCGAGACTCAAACCTTGTCTTTCATATTTTCATAGTCAAATTTTTACTAAACTGTTGTTCTTTTTGACTTACAGCGCTGGTAAAACAGTCCTGCGCTATGATTGAAGAGGCCGAGAACCTCAAAACCTTGGTGGTGGAGAACAAAGAGCTTCGCCAAGAGCTGGACAAGCTCAAGGCGGATCATGAGAAGAGCATCGCTCAAATTCTCGAATCCTCCTCCATGGCTACTGACAAGCGCGATCATAAGATTGCTGCTCAAGATTAGAAAATCTTGGACCTCAATAATGAGCTGTGCAGAGAGAAGGACCTTTCCGAGGCGCTCCGGGCTGAACTCCGGAATCTTCGGGAAGAAAAGACCAAGATTGACGACGTCATCTTCGGTATGTTCCATCTGTCTGACTTGTCTATTTTCTTCGACTTCTTTCAATGTCGGATTTTCTTAATGGTTTTCTGTATAGGTCCTCTGAACTTGACGGATTCCACCTCCGCCGAGCCTCGCACCCATCGGCTTACCCAAGTCGGTGACATGCTTCATGACTTCCGCCAATCCCTTGAGGATATTGGCGAAGCTCTCAAGATTCCGGACATGCATATCATGTCAGATTTTCAGGTGTGGGACAAGGCGAAGGATATGCCACAACTTGTCCAGGATTGGAATATGTCCTGCGTGTGATCCGCGGCGCAGAATGCTCTCATCCTGGTCATGAGTCACCATGGAAGCATGGAGATATGGCAAGTGAGCAGAGGGTATTCTACAGTGGATGAAGACGGACATGAGCAAGACATCAAGGCCATTATGGACTCCTGCGCCGGATATGGATGTCACGTGGCTGACTTGACCTGCTACGACACTCCTTTCTTCACCTGCGTGGAAACTCCGCCTCCGGAAGAATCAACAGAAGTTTCTGACGATGACCACACCATATCAGAAGTGGACATCTTGGAACGATATCAAGGCGATCTATCCAGCGAGCCGGCAGCTCCTTCCTCTCGTCCTGCATCATAGATTACCAGAAACATTTGTATTATTCTGAAAAAGATGATGGGTCTATAAATATGCAGTACTATAATTTTGCTAGTGCTAAGCTTTTGATCTATTCAACACTTTTGGCTTTAAATTTTTTGTGTGCCTGAAATGTTTACATAAGCACTTGTATTTTTTCGCTTATACTTATCGTTTATCTGGCTTTCCGCCTCGTCCCTTTCATGAGCCGGCTAAACCTTCTACACGGAAACTTTGCCGAGCAACGGAGCTCAATTGCTAAACTAGTTTAAACTCGGAAACAAAGCCGGCTTCCAGTACCAACAATTCACTACTCGGAAAATACCCGCATCCGGCAATCAGACAAATAACCAAAGTATAGACTAGAAACTTTAGAGTTATACCCGAAGGTAGCATTTTTAGAATCATAAATCTAAACAAGAACAAACATGAGCATAAAGTACTTTCAAGTATTCTGGGATTTTCGACTATGACATGATCATTAGGAAATAAGATGGTAAAAACTTCTCAGAAAAAACTTGACGTAACCAAGACTTTTATTTCTCACAGAACATGTACATATATATATGTTTACAAAGAAGGATAGCTGAGCAATATTCCATGGTCTGTCCAACTCATCCGGATTTGTACTGCCTCCAGCTCTCTTTCTCTTCTTAGTAGCAGGTCTTTCTTTGACTGGCCTCATGTCAGTTAAGTAATACGAACCATTGTGCAATACTCGACTAACTAAAAAGGGCCCTTCCCATACTGGGGAAAGTTTGTGCTTTATTTGTTGCACAAGCCGGAGAACCAAATCGCCTTTATTGAAAGATCTGTTTCTGACTCTCTGGCTATGATACTTGTGTAACTTCTGCTGATAGGATGTTGATCTCATTTCAGCAACGACGCGAACTTCTTCGACTAAGTCGAGATCATTTTGTCGAGAAATCTCGGCATCCTCTTCAATATACGCGGCCACTCTAGGAGAAGTATGAATTAAATCACTAGGAAGAACTGCTTCTACACCATAGACCAAGAAGAAAGGTATGTATCCGGTTGACCTGTTCGGAGTTGTTCGTAAACTCCATATTACAGAGGGTAATTCCTCTACCCAAGCCCCCGCATCACGTCGTAGTGGTGCTTCGAGTCTCAGTTTTAGGCCTTGTAGGATTAAACCATTTGCTCTTTCGACTTGTCTGTTAGCCTGTGGATGTGCGACCGACGCAATATCAAGCCGGATATTTTTCTCGTTGCAGAATTCGGCCAATTCTCCCATAAAGAAATTATTCTTGTTGTCCATGATAATGCTGTGCGGATAACCATACCAGATTATGACATCCTCGACAAATCTTTTGGCTGTTGCTCCATCACAACTAGTCACAGGTTTAGCCTCAATCCATTTGGTGAATTTATCCACCATCACTAAGAGGTGAGTAAATAAACTTGGAGCTCGTTTAAACAGTCCTACCATATCAAGCCCCCAGACCGCAAAAGGCCATGTTATAGGTATTGTTCGTAGCTGATCAGCCGGAACATGAGCTTGTTTGGCGTACTTTTGGTAGCCTTTGCACGTGTTGACTAATTGTTCGGCATCTGCCTGAGCTGTAAGCCAAAAAAATCCGTGTCTAAAATCTTTTGCCACTAAAGATTTTGGCTGCAGCGTGGTGACCACACTCGCCTTCGTGGGTTTCTCTTAAGATTTCCACTCCTTCCGGAGATACCAACGCTGAAAAACCCTAGAAACACTCCGCTTATAGAGCTCACCTTTAACTATAGTATAGGCTTTCGCTCGTCGGATAATCTGCCGGCTTAGAACCTCGTCTTCAGGTAATTTGCCATCTACCAGATAATCAAGGTAGGGTTAGGTCTAGCTGGGAATTACATCTAGAACTGCTATTAGAGGTGAGTCGGATTTGGTCGGATATTCCTCATCTACTCCCTTTATTGAGGGAACTTTGAGGTGCTCTAAAAAAGCGCCATCCGGGACGTCTTTCCGCGCAGAGCCTATCCGAGATAGTGCATCTGCTTCCTCATTTTCTGCTCGAGGGATGTGTTGAACCTCAAACCCTTCGAACGTTTTAGATAAATCATCCACGACAGCTTTATATGCTGCCATGTGTTTATTTGCATTACAAATATCCGAAACTTGCTGAGCAACAAGATCCGAATCTCCATAACACATCAAACATCAGATGCCAATATCCTTAGCAATCCGGATTCCATGCAGCAGTGCTTCATACTCAGCAATATTATTTGTCGCTGTGAAGTGGATCTGCAACATGTATAGAAGTTTATCTCCTTGGGGTGATTTGAGCACCACGCCAGCCCCCGAGCCCCCTCAAGCCTTAGACCCATCAAAATAGAGGGTCCAATATTCCGACTCAGGGAGGGTCATATTCTCCTTCGTCTATGTCCAATCAGCGACAAAGTCAGCAAGGCTTTGGGATTTGATTGCTGTCCAAGGTTTATACTCAATATCAAAAGCTGAAAGCTCTATTCCCCATTTGGCGACGCGTCCTGTGGCGTCACTGTTGTTGATTATATCTCTCATGGGAGCTGTGCTCACCACGGTAATTGGATGCTCCTGAAAATAATGTCGTAGCTTACGAGATGCCAGAAAAACACCGTAAGCCCACTTTTGATAGTGCGGATACCGCTGTTTTGATTCTGTCAGGACCTCGCTGACAAAGTAAGTCGGACGCTACACCAGGTGTTCCTGATTTTCCTCCGGTCTCTCCACCACCATGATGATACTAACGACCTTGTTTGTCGCAGCAAGATAGAGAAACATTGGCTCCTGCGGTTCTGGCGCAGCAAGGATAGGAGCAGATGAGAGTACTTTCTTCAGGTCTTGTAGTGCGGCTTTGGCTTCGTCGGTCCAAACAAAATCCTTGATATTTTTCAGGAGTTTGTATAACGGTGCGGCTCTTTCACCAAGTTGGCTTACAAACCGACTGACTGCAGCGATGCAACCAGTTAGTCTTTGTATGTCCTTCAGGCGAGTTGGCCTGGAAATATTGAGTATAGCCTTGATTTTGTCCCGGTTCACCTCTATGCCTCTTTGAGACATGATGAAACCTAACAATTTTTCGGCTGGTATTCCAAAGAAACATTTCTTCGGGTTAAGCATGATGTTGTATTTTCGTAGATTGGCGAATGTTTCCTCCAAGTCGAAAATCAGCGTTTCCTTCTTTTTGGGCATCACCGCAATATCATCCACGTATGCATGTACATTGCGTCCGAGTTGGTCATGGAGGCAACACCGCATCGTGCGCTGGTACGTAGCTCCTGCGTTCTTCAGCCCAAAGGGCATCGTAACAAACCGGAATATGCGTCGAGAAAACAGAGGAGTTTCGAGCCTGCCGTAGAATCGATAACTTGATCAATTCTAGGCAGAGCGAACGGATCTTTTGGACAAGCCTTGTTCAAGGCAGTATAATCGACACGCATCCTTAAATCAGTGGTGTCCTTTTTAGGGACCATTACAGGATTGGCCGACCACTCAGTGTGGATGACCTCTTCTATGAATCCAGCTAACTCGAGCCGTGCTAGTTGATGACCCACAAGTATAGGGGGTGTATCGCAGTATTTTCGAGGAAAGTGAAACCCAATTAATTGATTCAACACAAGGGGAGCCAAAGAATATTTATAATCCTTAACAACTGAGTTGTCAATTCAGCTGCACCTGGAAACAATCTTGCTCACAACAGTTTATCAGTAGCAATAGTTTTGTAGTAGGAATAGCAAAGTTGCAACAGTAGTAAAGTAAAGACATCAGTAAACAGTGGGATTCGAGTGCGGTAGGCATAGGGATGGATGGACGGGCGTTGCATGGACAAGACAATTCACATAGCAATCAGAACATAGGGCAATTGCAGATAAATAAGATAAAGCAGATAAATAAGATAAATCAGAATATTCATTTTCTGACTTTCTTGTAACCAAAAACAGCAGAAAACAGGCAGCTTGCACTGTGGCTCTTGTTAATAGGTTAGTCCAAGAAATCATATGAAAAGTACTCCAAAGTGTGGACAAAACACAAGAAAGTGGATAAAACCAAGCATGGAACATCAAAAATTATGGATACATTTGTAATGTATCAACATCCCCAAGCTTAACTCCTGCTCGTCCTCGAGTAGGTAGGTGATAAAAAGAAAGAATAATTTTTGAGGTGACATGCACCATCAAAGACTTGATCAAAGTATTTGTAAAACATTCAAAGCTAGGATCAAAGTACTTCAATCATAACATGAAAGACAAAGTTCTAGCAATAAGACAAATAAACTATGATGCATCATGAAAAGGCACAAACAAAAGATTCATGAACAACAATGCTTTGCAAGACGTTTGTTTGTTTCACATAAAGAGAACATAGCATAGTGGCATTCAGCTTGTCCCTCATAGAGTACTAACATAAATGCATAGGACACCTTCAAAGTTTACAAGAGTGACTAGATACAAATAGTTTAAAACAAGCAATATCAAGGTAAGCATTAATCAACAAGTCTTGGGACAATGCACATAGAACTAAGAATGGCCACTATGCTCTCAACAAAGTGCTCATAGAATGTGTGGAGACTAAACAAGGAAATGAATAGGTTTTGAAAAGTTTGAAAGGCTTCCAAATGCTGAAAGTATGGTACTCATTAGCTTTGAGCTCTCATTGCCCCTATCATAAGCATCTTTAATGTGGTTAAGGTGAAAGTGAGGTCCAATCTGAGTTATATGCTTGACAGACTATAAACTGAAAATCCCAAGTCCCTTGAGTACGAGGGCCGCTCCTCATGCTACTCAACTTTAGTTACCGGTAAGTTCTTGTCATCGTAAGTGTGTGCGTATCATTGAGAACCGCCAATGGGGTACCGCTTGCCCGATGATACGGATGAGTCCCCATATCAAAATGAAAAGGCAAGCATACAATGAATATCTCAGCAATCTTCTTATTTACCATGGGAAAATGGTGCTTTTTTCTCTCTTTCCTCTTTTCATAAATTTCTTTTTTTTCGTTTTTCTCAATAGCTATCTCTCTTTTTTTCATAAGAAGAATGCTTCATAGATATCATTATGGTTACGTTGCAGGTTTCCACCATGTCAGCATGGATTAGACCAGCGGCCGATGCGTTTCTCTAACACACATACATAACTCCATCGACTTACAAGCTCCCCTTTTATTTCACATCGACGACATCCGCAAACAAAAGAGTAAGGTATCAACTAGGTATATATCTACAAGTGTTGAAAGTGTTCCCCGTGACAGCACAGTTCTGCTAATCCCCAGCCTATAATTTGCAAGAATATAACTTTCATGGAGAGTTCACAATGGTTCAGGTTTATTAAGTGCAGGAAATAAAGTGTGCCATCAAGTTCGTGAGAGCTTTACTAACTAACTTTCTCATAACAAGCAAACATTTTATTCGGAAGAAAACAAGGCATACTTAATATGCACGGAATAGCAAATGATGCTAATAGGTAGGTATGGTGGACACTTTTGGCAATATTTGGTTTTAGGGAGTTGGAAACATGAGTAAAACATACTCAGTGAAAGTGAAGGCTAGCAATAGTAAGGGAGCGACAAACGAGAGAGCAATAATGGCCATAATCATGCAGAGCGACAAAACATCATTAATCAAAGCATAAAGTGATACTACAAGTTTAAAACTAAAGGATCATAAAGGCTATGGTGACTTGGGATAGTCATAACATGGTGTGAGCATGTGCCAAGTCAACCCAAATAAAGCATCAAAGGAGAATACCACTATACTATGCTTTAATATGCTAAAACAACGCATGATTCATCCAAGGCACATTAAGCAATCTCAATTGTTTATAACAAGTCATGCTACAGCAAAGAATACTAAGCATAAAGCCAAAACAATATCAAGCATGGCATGACAAAGCATAGGCCACAGTCAAAAACAAGCTCTCTTTACCACTTAAGCATGAGTTTTCCTACTCTTTTCCAAACCAAACCAAACTATTTGAACACCAATGTATGAAAGAGGAGGTCCAACCAATTTATTCAGCAAACTAAGAAAACCAAGCAAACGAAAACCAAAACGAAAAAACAAAAAAAAGACGCTCCAAGAACAACACAACTGTGCATGAAACAATAAAAATGAAGTGGTTGGAAGAAAACTGAATTTTTATTGATGAAGAAGGGGATGCCTTGGGCATCCCCAAGCTTTGACGCTTGTACTTCTTGGATATTTCTTGGGGTGACACGCGTGTCATCTCCAAGCTTGAGCTTTAGTCCATCCTTCATCTCATTACTCATTCCTTCCATACACCTGAAATTTTTCCTTCATACAAAACTTCACACAATCTTTATTAGCAACATTAGTTCACTCAAAATAAATAAGTCTTAAGGTTCAGTTCTAACACCAAATAAACTTCCATTATAACACTAGCTACTGTAGCACTTCCCTCAAAAAGCTCAATTCCCCAAAAGAACTCAAAAAGGAACCCACGAGAAGCAAATGCAGAAAATGGCAGAAATCTGTCCAAACAGACCAGCAGGTAATGACGAATTTTTTCGAAGACCTTCTGTTGCTCAAATAAAAAAGTATTGAACTAACGAAAGTTAGATAACAACCTGGGTCAGAAGCACAAAAATTCGCGCCTCAAAAGGACCTACAGAGATTTTACACGAAGTTTTACGGTGAAGCACAGAAATCTGTTTCGGGACAACAACTTTCCCAATCATTACTTCTCTCTCATTAGAGGTTACTCTTGGCACAAAAAGCAAATAAAAGGATAAGGAGCGAAGTAATAACTTCCAAGACTCATCTAAAACTTTTGGGTTATCTCCCAATAAGTACTTTTCTTTAACGACTTTAAGTTAGGCATAAGCAAAAACTAAAATGGATAGAATAGAAGTAAGCGGAGATAATCATGGTGAAAACATTGTTTTGTTCAATGAAATCCTTTGGTTAACAAGGTTGATCAGGTCTTACTACCAAAACAATTCCATATGAGACAAAACTTTGTATTCCACTTATGATTGTGTTACCTCAACCTTGATAGCAATGGTCCCAATGATAATAGTTTCAATTTTTCCTCTTGGTATGAGACAATATATTTCTCCAACTTGAATGCCCTCAACATGTTCAATTGAATTCAAAACCATAAGTCCTATCAATATTATTGGGGAAATAGATAGTATGTTCCTTGTCATTAACATTGAAGGTCACCTTCCCTTGATTACAATTAATAACAGCTCCTGCAGTATTAAGAAAAGGTCTCCCAAGAATAATAGACATATTATCATCTTCAGGCATAAAAGTTTGAGAGGATGCTCACATAATAAATATGAATTGAAGTAAAAGAGAGCATCAAGAAGCAAATCCAAAACACATTTAAGTCTAACCCACTTCCTATGCATAGGAATCGCGTATGCAAATAAATTTGCAAAGAACAAAGTGACAGGTATAGGAAGATAAAACAAGAGTAACTTCAAAACTTTCAGCACATAGAGAGGTGTTTCAGTACCATGAAAACTTCTACAACCATATTTTCCTCTCTCATAATAATTTTCAGTAGCCTCCTGAATAAACTCAACAATATAACTATCACAGAAGGCATGCTTTTCATGATCTACAAGCACTAGAGCTTTATTATAAACATCTTCAAAAGAATCCTCAGGAACATAACATTCATCCTCCTTTAGTAAGCATGGAGGACAATCAAATAATGTAAGGTATAAAGAGCTATTCTCATTAGAAGGTAGGCATGGGTAGCTAATCCATTCTTCCTCCTTTTGTTCATCACTCTCCTCCTCTTTTTCATCTAATGAGATTTCAGGTTCATCAATTTCTTCTTCCATAGGATCCTGCAAGGCACTAGTCTCTTCCATTTGTGGAAAGCATCTATTCATATATTCAAGAATATAGCTATTTTCTTCCTTGTAATTATCAAAGCAAAATTTAAGGATACCATAAACCTCATACTTATAAGGTGAATCATCAATATTTTCAAGCAAACTAGCAAGTTCAAAAGCACCATTCCAAGCAATAAATTCCTCAATTTGTTCCACATCATAAAAGTCATAATTTCCCTTAACATAAGAAGATATGGTAACATCATCATTATACTCACATTGAAAAGGGAGGTGTTTGTACCTCCTGCAGCAACAAGATTTATCAAAGCAATAAGTAACATTATAAGTAGAGCACACGTTTCTAGCAATGGTATACAATCTATCAATTTATTCCCATAAGTGTTTCCCTTTTTGTGACAAGCGGTGTTCCTTATAAGAATATTTTTGATCTTCCGTGAACCCACCTTGCTAATCCATTCTTCCTCCTTTTGTTCATCACTCTCCTCCTCTTTTTCATCTAAAGAGATTTCAGGTTCATCAATTTCTTCTTCCATAGTGTCCTGCAAGGCATTAGTCTCTTCCATTTGTGGAAATCATCTATTAAAATATTCAAGAATATAGCCATTTTCGTCCTTGTAATTATCAAAGCAAAATTTAAGTATACCATAAACCTCATATTTGTAAGGTGAACCATCAATATTTTCAAGCAAACTAGCAAGTTCAAAAGCACCCTTCCAAGCAATAAATTCTTCAATTTGTTCTGCATCATAAAAGTCATAAATTCCTTTAGCATAAGAAGATATGGTATCATTATCATTATACTCACATTGAAAAGAGAGGTGTTTATACCTCTTTCTGCAACGAGATTCATCACAGCAATAAGTAACATTATAAGTAGAGCACACGTTTCTAGCAATGGTATACAACCTATCAATTTGTTCCCATAAGTGTTTCCCTTTTTGTGACAAGCGGTGTTCCTTATCATAATATTTTTGATCTTCTGTGAACCCACCTTGCCAATAAGCTTCAGTTTCAAAGAAACCAACCATTGACAACAAGCATGATAAGGTAAGACAATAACAGACCAACGAAAATAACAACTAGAGTAGGAACTACTTTTTTTGTATTTTTGATAAAGAAACAAGCAAACAAGGAGAAAATAAACTTAGCTTGAACAATAGTGATTCCAAGCGGACTTGATAAATAAAGCTATGCTCCCCGGCAACGGCGCTAGAAAATAGTCTTGATGACCCACAAGTATAGGGGGTGTATCGTAGTATTTTTGAGGGAAGTGAAACCCAATTTATTGATTCGACACAAGGGGAGCCAAAGAATATTTATAAGCCTTAACAATTGAGTTATCAATTCAGCTACACTTGGAAACAATCTTGCTCACAACAGTTTATCAGTAGCAACGGTTTTGTAGTAGGAATAACAAAGTAGCAATAGTAGTAAAGTAAAGACAGCAGTAACAAAAGCAGTAAACAGTGGGATTCGAGTGCGGTAGGCATAGGGATGGATGGACGGGCATTGCATGGACAAAACAGTTCACATAGCAATCAGAACATAGGGCAATTGCAGATAAATAAGATAAAGCATCCAAGTACTAGACAATCCTAGGCATGTGTTCCATATATAGTCATACGTGCTCGCAATGAGAACTTGCACAACATCTTTTGTCCTGCCAGCCCGTTTGCAGTGGGGCCTCAAGGGAACTACTGGAAATTAAGGTGCTCCTTTTAATAGAGCACCGGAGCAAAGCATTAACACTCCATGAACACATGTGATCCTCACATCAAAGCCATTCCCTCCGGTTATCTCGATTTCTGTCACTTCGGGACCATTGGTTCTGGACAACAACGTGTGTATACAACTTGTAGATAAGACCAAAAACAATACTATCATAATGAATCAATAACATGTTCATATCTGAAATCATGGCAGTCGGGCCCTAGTGACAAGCATTAAGCACAACAAGTCGCAACAAAGTCATAAAGCACTAATAAAAGATACTAGGCACCATGCCCTAACAATCTAATGCCATTACATGAACAATCTCATCCAATCCCTACCATCCCCATAGCCTACAGCAGGGTATTACTCACTCATAGATGGGGGAAACATGGATGGTCGATGGAGAAGCGAGGTGATGATGATGGCAATGATATCCTCCAATTCCCCGTCCCGGTAGGGTGCCAGAACGGAGTTTCTGGTGCTGTTTCGTGGAATCTGGTGGTGGTGGTGGAGCGAAACTCCTTCTGGAAAAACGTCGACCCCCCCCCCCCCCCCGAGTTTTTAGGTCAGAAGGCTTCTTATAGGCGAAGAGGGAGACCGAGGGGGTGCCTGGGGCCACCACATCATGCCCTGGCGTGGCCAAGCCCAGCCTGCGCCTGGGGGTGGTGTGGTCAGGCCCTGGCCCTCCTTTGTCTCGTATTCTGGCTCCGTGAGTCTTCTAGAAAAATAGGCACTTTGGCTTTTGTCCCGTCCAATTTCGAGAATATTCATTTTCTGACTTTCCTGGAATCAAAAACAGCAGAAAACAAGCAACTGGCACTGTGGCTCTTGTTAATAGGTTAGTCCAAGAAATCATATGAAAAGTACTCCAAAGTGTGGACAAAACACAAGAAAGTGGATAAAACCAAGCATGGAACATCAAAAATTATGGATACATTTGCAATGTATCACTAGTTCCTTAGCTATTTCCTTATGCTTTTCATCGCTAAAATGTCGTAAGGACTATTTGACAGGTTTAGCATTCGGGTTTACATTTCAAGAGTGCTCGGCAAGTTCCCTACATACTCCGGTCATGTCAGATGGCTGTCATGCGAAGATATCTTGACTTTCTTAGAGGAACTTGACGAGCGCGCTTTCCTATGCGCTATCTAGGCCTACGCCTATCTAGGTCACCTTGGAGGTGTCATCATCCTTCAACAACGTCTTCTTCGTCTCTTCTGATGCCTTGAACTCCGGATTTGGCTTTGTCACCTCCTTCTTCGTTGCGGGCATCTCGGATGGATCTATGCTCTTCTTGATCTCCTGGTACTCCTGGGCGTGCAGCACGGCTTCAGCAAAGGCGGCATCTCCATCCTCGCACTCTCGCGCTTTCTTCGGATCTCCCCTAATGGTGATTACGCCGTTGGGACCTGGAATTTTCATCATATTATAAATGTAACAAGGACGAGCCATAAAGGCCAAGTAAGCCGGACAACCGAATATAGCATGGTACACGCTCTTGAACGGGACCACTTCGTAGGAAAGTGCCTCCGTCCGATAATTCTTTGGAGTTCCAAAGGTAACATCCAAAGTAATCTCTCCCAGGGAATTAGCCTGTCTTCCTAGGACAACTCCGTGAAAAATCACAGAGCTATGGTTCAGCTGGGTCTCCGAGATCTTCATCCGGCATAGCGTTTCGACATACAGAATATTGATACTATTGCCGCCATCCATGAGGGTCTTGGAGAAACCATAACCGTCAATAAGTGGATTGACGATTAAGGCATATTTTCCTCGCATGTGCAACTTAGGCGGATGATCAGCGCGGTCAAAGGTGATTGCTACTTCCGACCAGTCCAAGAATTGGGGGACAGCCGGAACTGTGGCATTGAGCTCGTGTAGAACTTCTTTCTTAACCTTTGCTGGTTGAGATCCGAGGAAGGTGACATAAGTGTCTTTTTTGGTCAATTTTTTTTCTTCCCTTCCGGCTTGGGATTTGAAGCATTTGCTTCCTCCATGCCGGAATCTTCCTTGGTCTCTTTATCTTTTTCGGGATTCTTCTTTCCCTTCTTCCGCTTAGCTTTGTAGCCCGCGGTGTCATCTCTTTTGATGTCGTCATTGAAACGACATTCAGCGTTGGTGTAGGACGAGCCTCCATTGGCGTCTAAGTGATGCACACATGGGTTATTGGCAATTCGGCCCAAGAGTAGGTTTTGCCCGGTTGCTGGTCTCCTCTACCTTGGACTCTCGAAGTCCCACGCCCACGGCCTCCGCCGCGTCCTCCTCGTCCTCCAGACCCAAAAGTAGCAGTGACCACTGCCGTTTCCGCGTTGGGTTTTTCTTCCGATGTATTTTTGCGCTTCTGAGCTTGTTGCTTTGGTTGTTTTGCCGACTGTGGCACAGCTAGGATATTGAGTAATCCCGCTGCATCATCTTCGGCATCTGCATACTTGCTCGCTGTTCCTATCATCTCTCCCAAATCAGTGACTTTGTCGCACTTCAAACGATGACGCAGTAGACCAATTGGGAGGCCTGCAATGAAAGCCTCAATCGCAGTTTGATCATTTACTCCGTCACAGGAGTTCTTGGTGTCGATCCATCGTCCGAGGTAATCCCGGCAAGTTTCTCTGGCCTTCTAGGTGCAACGTTGTAGGTCTCCGACTGTACAGGGCCTCCGGTATGTGCCTTCGAAATTCCGAAAGAACGCACTTTGCATGTCATACCAGTTGTGGATGGTGTTCTTCGGAAGTTCATTAAGCCATGATCGTGCCATCTTCTGCAACATAAGTGGGAGATATCAGGTTGCGACCAGGCTGTTTCCACCTTTGGCGATGCAGCAAGCTTGGAAAAAATCTTGTAGCCAGGTATCTGGCCAAGCAATGCTATCGTAGGCTTGGATATGTCTTGAGATAGCAAATCCTTCCGAGAATTTTTTAGCTCTGATGCATGGTCCGAAGCACTTTGGTCCCATGTAGATATCATCATTTTCATAGCGCCGCGCCTCTATCTTGGAGTTGATCCTGTGCCTTGCGTCGTTCGGGGATAGAGATCGTCCCGAATGTCGGCTGTGGCTGCGGTGCCTTGGAGCCGGACTTCGGCTTCTGCCACCACCTCCTCCACCACGTCGTCCTCCTTGTCCCCCGTGAGAGCCGTTGTGATGACTGCTTGGGGGAGAGGGTGGGGCAGCTGGATTGTTTCCGGCTATTCGCCGGCCTCCGTTCGGAGCGTCATTATTCCGGTTCCGGGGAGGGTCTTCACTACGACGAGCCCCCTGCCGGCTTGTCTCGGCATGGTTTCCGTCGTTCCTTCGTCCGTCGTTCCCACTATGGTGAGGCTCAACCAGATGACTTGCATGTCTAGGAGGTGGCATTTTTTGACGGTCCTCCTCCCAATGTTTTTCTTTATCTTCTCCCCTTCGATCGTTTGACTCTCGTCGGGGAGGATTCCTCAGATACAGTGCAGCAATGGCCTCTTGCTCGGCCGCTGGAGCGACGTTGCTCCAGTCACATGTAGATCTGTGATGCTATCCTGATGATCCGGTTTTGGAGTAGTTGTCTTCCCGTCGGTCAGAACGGTGATGCTGTTCCAGAACATGCTGGGGCCTTATATCATTCCAGGCTGAGACCGTGTGACATTGGTCGGATATGGAGACCAGTTTTCCACTTCTGGATTTCGTAGCCATCTGTTGCTCCAGACCCTTGGTGAGTAGCTTGATGCCCAATCGAACCTGTTCTGGGCCTAGGTTATTTGACAGGATATCTCGAGCTGTGACCGTGTTCTATACCGGTGTTGGGCACACCAGATCTCCCTTGCTGTCGAGACGAGGCATCCCTGGATCTCCTTCAAAGAGGACCCTGTTCACTTCCGGAAATTTACCGTCACGTGTGTAACGTTTTCGTGTCTTCTGATGCAACCGAGACATGTAATCCTTAGTTGCCATGCGTTTCTTTTCCTCCTCAATGTTTTTGGCTTCATCTAGGAGTTGTTGACGACGCGCTTCTAGGGCTTGGGCCCTTTCGTCCAGCTCTTCAGCAGTAAGTTCTGCAACTGTAGGGATAGGTGTGGTTAATGCAGCATCGATGATTTTACGCGCACCTTCAGTGATCACGTGTCCATCCACCGATTCTTCTTTTTTGGCTCTTCTAGGATAAGTGCTCCATCCGAGTCTTCCTCATATTCCTCGGTAATCACCTCCTCTGTCAAAGGGTCTTTTGCTGGGGTCTTGTTCTTCTTGTTCCTCTTCTTTGCCTTCTTGGCAGCACCGGTAGCAAAGACGGCTTTGGGTCCGTTTCCCAGAGTCAAGCTCTGATTGGTACATTCGGACATCTGGACTTCGGGATTATCTTTGACTTCCATGTCATCCTGCGTTTTGGGAGAGTGTTCCCCGGATCCTTCATCCATGGCTTCTTGTCATCGGATTGAGGACAAGTACGCCATGAGGGGGTCCTCGAGGCGTGTGGAAGAGAGGGGTGTGAGACGTACGGTATTCCGGGACGGTGAGCACACAAGTTTACCCAGGTTCGAATCCGCCAGCTTTGGACGAATCCTACTCCTGCTAGCAATCCAGTAATACGGCAGAGCCGGAATATGGGTTACAAGGGTTTCGCATGTACGAGTTGAGATTGTAGAGTATTGTGTTGTAAGGTGTTCGCCCTAAAGTCTCTCCGAAGGACGGCTTATATAGATATCCGGCCTAGGGTTTACAGGAGCGATCAATCCGGCTACGACTAAGAGTTGGTTACAGAGTACATCTTGAACTACAAGTAACATTACGGGCCTAAGTCGGTAAGACTTCCGGGCCTTCCCGTAGCCGGATTGGACTCCGTCTTCTCTCTCTCTGACTGGGCCGCCCGTGAAGCAAAGCTCTAACCCGAAGTGGGCCACCTTGGTCAGCGAGGAACTGTGAGGATACCCGGAAAGTATATCCCCAACAGCAGCCCCCGCAGGCCTCCAAGATCCAAAGTCGGATTTTATCATCGTCTAGCTTGATCTTCGGCTTGCAGAATCTTGAAGGATTCCTAAAACTTCACAACAAAAAATACGATCCGGGTCTTAAAAGTAAGTCGGACCTTTGAATAGGTTACTCAGATTTTCCAGCTCACTTTTAAACTAAGCCGGAACTTGGTCTCTAACGCCACCTGACACAAGCATGGTCAAGTCACGTCATCTGACAGACGTTCCGTCAGCACGACCATTGGTGGGTTCGCGGTTCGCAGAACCGAGGCGCCGTTTCAATGCGTGCATGGAGATCGAGGTGACGCAATCATCGCGTGGGCCCTTCCCAGTTCTTTCCACGACGCATGGCGGTTACACTGTAGCTTTTAAACGAATCTTGGCGCAGGTAGGTGGATATAAGGGGTTCGGATTTCTTCTTCTCCTTTCCACCAGTCCTTTGCCGTTCCTTTCCTCCCAATCCCCCTGCATGCTCAGAGCCTCCTCGCCCTCCCCCCACAGAGCTCCTAGCGCCACCCCTTTTAGGTCACTTTCTCACCGGAGAAAAATGGCTTCATCATCTTCTTCCTCTGGTTTGGCGGCGGCAGCGGCGGTGGCGTCGGCGGAAGCAGCTGCAGAGAAGAAGAGCTTCCGAGGAATCTGGATCCCCTGTGCCCTTGACTAGGACGGCCTCAAGAACGCGGAGAAGGAGGGGCTTCTCGCCGCCGGCGACTGGCGGATCGGCTCCGGTGAAACCGTCCCCAACCCGCGCGAGGGCGAGCGTGTCCACTTCGGCACCCATCTGGACCGAGATCTGTCTTTTCCTCCCTCGGAGTTCTTCTCCGAGGTGACATATCACTATGGAGTTCAACTCCACAATCTTCCTCCCAATTCTCTTCTAGAAATGAGCGCATATGCTGCGCTTTGCGAGGGCTTTCTCAGCATCAGGCCGAGTTTGCTTCTCTTCTAGTATTATTTTCATGTTCGGAGAAATTCCATCATTGCCGGTGTTCCTTACATCACCGGCACCATTAGCTTTTCTGTTAGACGAGACCGGGCATATCCCAAAATTTCTGCCAGTGACTCGGTCAAACAATGGCCAACCACTTTTTTCTACCATAGGGATATTCCGGCTCCCGGCAAAGCTACTGCTTTGCCGGCTTTTGTCGACGGAGCCGCCACAGCCCAGCCTTCCTGGGATGAGGCTGCTCCGGCTCTCACCGACGATCTGGTCCTCGCTAAGAGGTGGATCGAATATATGATCAAACACATGGGTCTGAAGGGATCCGACTTGGTCCAGTACTGGGTCTCACGTCGGATCCAGCCACTTCAGTACCACGGGGATAGACTGATGCACTCCATCACGTCTTCCAAAAAAGACTCCCTCCACATCAGCCCCAAATCCTACACCACTCAAGGCTACATCAGCCAGATCAAGTGGCTGATCAAGGAGCGGATCGAGAGGAGGATTTCGGAGATTTCTCTAGATATGTACAAAGCGGAAAACCCAGTGGTGCCGGTAAGCTTCCATCAATACACCTTTTATGTGTTCCAATCTCTAAGTTATATACTACAGTGCTGATATGCTTTCTTGTTTTCAGCTTGCTGACCTCCCCGAGTCAGAGCTTGCTCCACTCGAAGGATATCCTCCTGAGTTTTCTCAGGAGACTGAAGTGGTCCCATTGCCGGACCTTGCGCTCCAGAAGCGCAAAGCTCCGACAGTGGCTGTTGGCACAAAGGAAGTGCCTGTTGTGAAGAGGTAACTTTCATTCACAATTTCCACCTTTGTACCTTTCTCGAATTTCTTCCTGAGATGTAATGTTTCCGACTTTACTATATTCTCAAAGCAAAGCCTCTCATCAAGGGTAAGGGGAAAGGGATTCATGCGAAGCCCCTGTGACAGATGAAGCTCACCATAGCTTCTCCTGCCGTGGCTCCTCCAACTCCTGCCCCTCAACCTTCTACAACTCCGGCGATCATTCCTTCTCCGGTGGTTGCAGAAGATCCGACTCCTCCAATGGAGCCTGCGATCCTTGGGTTGCAGACTAACGTCACCGTGGGTGCGTCAGCTCAAGATAAGGGTGAACCCTCTTCAGGTAATGATCCATCGACTGAAGTCTTCGCCGAAAACCTCCTCAGCAATCCGGGACTTGCCAAGTTTGGCCTAACTCAGAAATCTGCAGAGGAAATCCAGCGGCTGGCCAGGCAAGTACTGGAAAAAGCCATCTATCCCCCGAGGAGGAAGCGCAAGAAGCAGAGGACGTCAAGTTCTCTGGCCTTCTTGCTCAAGTCCGCCTTCGCGATGAGAGGATCAGGACTGGCGAGCTTCCAATAGCCCTAGTAATCCCTCTTACCCTCGCCGAGAAGGTGGCAGCTGAAGTGAACGCGGGTTTAGACAAACTCACCCGCGAGCAATATGTAAGTCAGAATTCCAACTCTTGTTTTTACATTATGTTATATCATATCCTCTAGCCCCCAAGCATGAAGTAGGATATAGAATCCGAGTTTATGCTTCATTAGGATGCCAAAGAATGAACTAGTGTAGCCCCCAAGGCTCGTGCTGATATTTAGCAAAAAATATTAGCCCGAGTCTTAAGTAGCTTTCTGACTTTGGGTATTCTGACTTACAGAAAGTATGTTCCTATAACCAGGAATTATTATCCAATGTCTGTGATAAGCGGAGAGAGATCAAAGCTCTCCGGCTTAAAATGCTGAGCTCAAGGTAGCCAAGGATGAAGCCGAAGGTAAACATTTCGAGATTCAAACCTTGTCTTTTGCTTTTTCAATGTCGAATTTTTCTGAACTGTTGTTCTTTTTGACTTACAATGTTGGTGAAACAATCCATCGCTATGATTGAAGAGGCCGAGAACCTCAAGACCCTAGTGGTGGAGAACAAGGGACTTCGCCAAGAGCTGGATAAGCTCAAGGCGGATCATGAAACGAGCATAGCTCAAGTCCTGGAATCCTCCTCCATGGCCACCGAAGAGCGCGATCGCAAGATTGCCGCTCAAGATAAAGTTATCTCGGACCTCAAGAATGAGCTTGGCAGAGAGAAGGACATCTCCCAGGTGCTCCGGGCTGAACTCCAGAGTCTCCGGGAGGAAAAGGCTAAGATTGACAACATCATTCTTGGTATGTTTCCCCTCTCTGACTTATCTTTTCTTCGACTTCTATCATTGTCGGGTTTTTTTTCTTAACTTGTTTTGTGTATAGGTCCTTTGAACTTGACGGACTCTTCCTTGTCCGAGCCCCGCACCCACCGGCTTACCCAAGTCGGTGATCTTCTTCATGACTACCGCCAGTCCCTCGAGAACATTGGCGAGTCCCTCAGGATTCCGGACATGCCAAGCATGTCGGATTTTCAGGTGCGGGAGAAGGCCAAGGAGATGGCGCAGCTTGTTCGGGACTGGAATATGTCCTACGTACGGACTGCTGCGCAGAACGCTCTCACCATGGTCATGAGCCACCATGGAAACATGGAGATATGGCAAGTGACCAGAGGGTACTGCAAGGTAGACGAAGACGGCCAGGAGCAAGACCTTCAAGCCATCATGCACTCCTGCGCCGGATATGGGTGCCACGTAGCTGATCTAACCAGCTGCGAGATCCCCTTCTTCACTCGCGTAGCTACTCCGCCACCTCCTCCAGAAGAAGCCGAAGAAGTTTCCGACGATGAACGGACCACCTCGGATCCGGACATCTCGGCACGATATCAAGGCGGAGTAACTAGCAAGCCGACATCTCCTTCATCTCCTCCTGCATCATAGGCCACAAACTTATGTATTATTCTGTGAAAGAACATGATGCGTTTGTAAATATTAAGTACTATTGACTTTTGCTAGTGCTAAGCTTTTAATCTATTCAGCACTTTTTGGCTTTTGAAATTTTTGCGTGCCTGAAATGTTCACATAAGCACTTGAAATTTTCCGTCTCTACTTATCATTTATCTGGCTTGCCGCCTCGTCCCTTTCGTGAGCCAGCTAATCCTTCAGCCGGAAACTTTGCCGAGCAATGGAGCTCAATTGCTAAACCAGTTTAAACTCGGAAACAAAGCCGGCTTCCAGTACCAACAATTCACTACTCGGAAAATACCCGCATCCAGCAATCAGACAGATAACCCAAGTAATGACTAGAATTTTTAGAGTTATACCCGAAGGTAGTAGTTTTAGAATCGGAAATCTAAACCAGAACAAACATGAGCATAAAGTACTTTCAAGCATTCTGGGATTTTCGACTATGACATGATCATTAGGAAATAAGATGGTAAAAACTTCTCAGAAAAACTTTGAGATAACCAAAACTTTTATTTCTCATAGAACATGTACATATGTATGATTACAAAGAAGGATAAACTAAGAATAAAAGGGACGTAGCTGAGAAATATTCCACGGTCTGTCTAATTCATCTGGATTTGTACTGCCGCTAGTGCTCTTTCTCTTCTTAGTAGCAGGTATTTCTTTGACTGGCCTCATGTCAGTTAAGTAGTACGATCCATTGTGCAATACTCGACTAACTAAAAAGGGCCCTTCCCATACTAGGGAAAGTTTATGCTTTCTTTGTTGCACAATCCGGAGAACCAAATCACCTTTATTGAAAGATCTAGTTCGGACTCTCTGGCTATGATACTTGCGTAACTTCTGCTGATAGGCTGTAGATCTCATTTCAGCAACAACGCGAACTTCTTCGACTAAGTCGTGATCATTTTGTCGAGAAATCTCGGCATCCTCTTCGATATACACGGCCACTCTAGGAGAAGTATGAATTAAATCGCTAGGAAGAACTGCTTCTGCGCCATAGACCAAGAAGAAAGGTGTGTATCTTGTTGACCTGTTCGGAGTTGTTCGTAAACTCCAAATTACAGAGGGTAATTCCTCTGCCCAAGACCCCGTAGCACGTCGTAGTGGTGCTTCGAGTCTTGGTTTCCAGCCTTGTAGAATTAAACCATTTGCTCTTTCGACTTGTCCGTTAGCATGTGGATGTGCGACTGACGCAATGTGAAGCCGGATATTTTGCTCATCGCAGAATTCAGCCAATTCTCCCATGGAAAAGTTACTCCCGTTGTCCGTGATAATACTATGCGGATAACCATACCGGATTATAACATCCTCGAAAAATCTTTTGGTTGTTGCTCCATCACAACTAGTAACAGGTTTAGCCTCGATCCACTTTGTGAATTTGTCCACCATCACTAAGAGGTGAGTGAATCCACTTGGGGCTCGTTTAAAAGGTCCTACCATATCAAGCCCCTAGACCGCAAAGGGCCATGTTATAGGTATTGTTCGCAGCTGATCAGCCGGAACATGAGCTTGCTTGGAGTACTTTTGGAAGCCTTTGCATGTCTTGACTAATCATTCGACATCTGCCTGAGCTGTAAGCCAGAAAAATCCATGTCAAAAAGGTTTTGCCACTAAAGATTTGGCTGCAGCGTGGTGACCACACTCGCCTTCGTGGATTTCCCTTAAGATTTCCACTCCTTCTTCCGGAGATACACAGCGCTGAAAACCCCCAGAAACACTCCGTTTATGGAGCTCACCTTTAACAATAGTATAGGCTTTTGCTCGTCGGATAATCTGTCGGCTCAGTACCTCGTCTTCGGGTAATTTGCCATCTACCAAATAATCGAGGTAGGGTTGAGTCCAGCTGGGGATTACAGCCACAACTGCTATCAAAGGTGAGTCGGATTTGGTCGGATATTCCTCATCTACTCCCTTTATCGAGGGAACTTTGAGGTGCTCTAAAAATGCGCCATCTGGGACCTCTTTCCTCGCAGAGCCTATTCGAGATAGTGCATCTGCTTCCTCATTTTTTGCTCGAGGGATGTGTTGAACTTCAAACCCCTCGAACGATTTAGATAGATCATCCACGACAGCTTTATATGCTGCCATGTGCTTATTTGCATTACAAATATCCGAGACTTGCTGAGCAACAAGATCCGAATCTCCGTAACACATCAAACGTCGGATGCCAATATCCTTAGCAATCCGGATTCCATACAGTAGTGCTTCATACTCGGCAATGTTGTTTGTCGCTGTGAAGTGGATCTGCAACACGTATAAAAATTTATCTCCTTGGGGTGATTTGAGCACCACGCCAGCCCCCGAGCCCCCTCGAGCCTTAGACCCATCGAAAAAGAGGGTCCAATATTCTGACTCGGGGAGGACCATGTTCTCCTTGGTCTCAATCCAATCAGCGACAAAGTCAGCAAGGATCTGGGATTTGATTGCTGTTCGGGGTTTGTACTCAATATCGAAAGCTGCAAGCTCTATGCCCCATTTGGCGACGCGTCCTGTGGGATCGCTATTGTTGATTATATCTCTCATGGGAGCTTTGCTCACCACGGTAATTGGATGCTCCGGAAAATAGTGTCGTAACTTACGAGATGCTAGAAAACACTGTAAGCCAAATTTTGATAGTGCGGATACCGCTGTTTTGATTCTGTCAGGACCTCGCTGACAAAGTACGTCGGACGCTGCACCAGGTGTTCCTGATTTTCTTCTGGTCTCTCCACTACCATAACGATACTGACAACCTTATTTGTTGCAGCAATGTAGAGCAACATCTGTTTCTGAGCTTCCGGCGCTGCAAGGATAGGAGCAGATGAGAGTACTTTCTTCAGGTCTTGTAGTGCAGCTTCAGCTTCGTCAGTCCAGACAAAATCCTTGGTCTTCTTCAGGAGTTTGTATAATGGTGCGGCTCTTTCACCAAGCCGGCTTACAAATCGACTGACCGCAGCAATGCAACCAGTTAATCTTTGTACGTCCTTCAGGCGAGTTGGCCTGGAAATATTGAGAATAGCCTTGATCTTGTCGCGGTTCACCTCTATGCCTCTTTGAGACATGATGAAACCTAACAATTTTTCGGCTGGTATTCCAAAGAAGCATTTCTTCGGGTTAAGCATGATGTTGTATTTTCGTAGATTGGCGAACGTCTCCTCCAAGTCGGAAATCAATGTTTCCTTCTTTTTGGACATGACCGCGATATCATCCACGTATGCTTGTACATTGCGTCTGAGTTGATCATGGAGGCAACGCTGCATCGTGCGTTGGTATGTAGCTCCTGCGTTCTTCAGCCCAAAGGGCATCGTAACAAAACAGAAGGTTCCGAAGGGGGTTATGAATGAAGTCTTGACTTTGTCAGATTCCTTCATCCGGATTTGGTGATAACCGGAATATGCGTCAAGAAAACAGAGGAGTTCCGAGCCTGCCGTAGAATCGATAACTTGATCAATTTTAGGCAGAGCAAACAAATCTTTTGGACAAGCCTTTTTCAAGGCAGTATAATCAACACACATCCTTAAATCAGTGGTGTCCTTTTTAGGGACCATTACAGGGTTGGCCGACCAATCAGTATGGATGACCACTTCTATGATTCCGGCTAGCTCGAGCCGCACTAGTTCCTTAGATATTGCCTTACGCTTTTCATCGCCAAACCGTCGTAAGGACTGTTTGATGGGTTTAGCGTTCGGGTTTACATTTAGAGAGTGCTCGGCAAGTTCCCTAGGTACTCCGGTCATGTCAGATGGCTGCCATGCGAAGATATCTTGATTTGCTTGGAGGAACTTGACGAGCGTGCTTTCCTATGCGCTACTTAGGCCTACGCCTTTCTGGGTCACCTTGGAGGGGTCATCATCCTTCAACGGCGTCGTCTTCGTCTCTTCTGATGCTTTGAACTCCGGATTTGGCTTTGACCTCCTTCTTCGTTGCGGGCATCTCGGACGGATCTATGCTCTTCTTGATCTCCTGGTACTCCTGGGCGTGCAACACGGCTTCGGCAAAGGCGGCATTTCCATCTTCACACTCTCGCGCTTTCTTCGGATCTCCCCTGATGGTGATCACGCCGTTGGGACCTGGAATTTTCATCATATTGTAAATGTAACATGGACGAGCCATAAAAGCCCAGTAAGCCGGATATCCGAATGTAGCATGGTATGTGCTCTTGAACAGGACTACTTCGAAGGAAAGTGCCTCCGTCCGATAATTCTTTGGAGTTCCAAAAGTAACATCCAAAGTGATCTCTCCCAGGGAATTAGCTTGTCTTCCTGGGACAACTCCGTGAAAGATCACAGAGCTATGGTTCAGCTGTGTTTCTGAGATCTTCATCCGGCATAGCGTTTCGACATAGAGAATATTGATGCTGCTACCACCGTCCATGAGGGTCTTGGAGAAACCATAACCGTCAATAAGTGGATTGACGATTAAGGCGTATTTTCCTCGCCTGTGTAGTTTAGGCGGATGATCAGCGCGTTCAAACGTGATTGCCACTTCCGACCAGTCCAGATACTGAGGGACAGCCAGAACTGTTGCATTGAGCTCGTGGAGAACTGCTTTCTTGACCTTTGCTGGTTGAGATCCGAGGAAGGTGACGTAAGTGTCCTTCTTGGTGGGAAAAGTCTTCTTCCGCTTAGCTTTGTAGCCCGCGATATCATCTCTCTTGATGTCGTCATTAAAATGACATTCAGCGTTGGTGTGCGACGAGCCCCCATTGGCATCTAAGTGATGCACACATGGTTATTGGCAATGTTGGCCCAAGTGTAGGTTTTGCCTGGTTGTTGCTCTCCTCTGCCTTGGACCCTTGACGTCCCACGGCCATGCCCGCGGCCTCCGCCACGTCCTCCTCGTCCTCCAGACCCAGAAACAGTAGTGACCACTGCTGTCTTCGCGTTGGGTTTTCCTTCCGAGGTATTTTTGTGCTTCTGAGCTTGTTGCTTTGGTTGTTTTGCCGACTGAGGCACAGCCAGGACATTGAGTAATCCCTCTGCATCGTCGTCAGCATCTGCATACTTGCTCGCTGTTTCTATCATCTCTCCCAGATCAGTAACCTTGTCACACTTCAAGCGATGGCGTAGTAAACCAATTGGGAGACCTGCGATGAGAGCTTCAATCGCAGTTTGATCATTTACTCCTTCGCAGGAGTTCTTTGTGTCGATCCATCGTCCGAGATAATACCGGCAAGTTTCTCCGACTTTCTGGGTGCAACGTTGTAGGTCTCCAACCGTACAGGGCCTCCGATATGTGCCCTCGAAATTCCAAAAGAACGCACTTTGCAAGTCATACCAGTTGTGGATGGTGTTTGCCGGAAGTTCATTGAGCCATGATCGTGCCGTCTTCCGCAACATAAGTGGGAGATATCGGGTTGCGGCCAGGCTATTTCCGCCTTTAGCGATGCAGCAAGCTTAGAAGAAATCCTGTAACCAGGTGTCTGGCCGAGCAATGTCGTCGTAGGCTTGGATATGTCTTGAGATAGCAAATCCTTCCGGGAATTTTGTAGCTCTGATGCGTGGTCCGAAGCACTTTGGGCCCACGTACACGTCATCGTTTTCATAGCGCCGAGCCTCTATGTTGGAGTTGATCTTGTGCCTTGTGTCATTCGGGGATAGAGATCGTCCCAAATGTCGGCTGCGGCTGCGGTGCCCTGGAGCCGGACTTCGGCTTCTGCCACCACCTCCTCCGCCATGTCGTCCTCCTTGACCTCCTTGGGAGCCGTTGTGATAACTGTGTGGTGGAGAGGGTGGTGCAGCTGGATAGGTTCCGGCTGATCGCCGACCTCCGTCCGGAGCGTCATTATTCCAGTACCGGGGAGGTTCTTCACTACGACGAGCCCCCTGCCGGCTTGTCTCGGCATGGTTTCCGTCGTTCCTTCATCCGTCGCTCCCACCATGGTGAGGCTCAGCCGGACGGCTCTCATGTCTAGGAAGTGGCATTCTCTGATGATCCTCCTCCCGACGTTTCTCCTTATCTTCTCCGTTTCGATCGTTGAATTCTTGTCGGGGAGGATTCCTCGGATTCAGTGCAGCGATCGCGTCTTTCTCGGCTGCTGGAGCGACATTGCTCCAGTTATGTGTAGCTCTGCGATGCTGTCCCGACGATCCGGTTCTTGAATAATTGTCTTCCCTGCGTTCGGGGTGATGGTACCGCGCCCGAACGTAATGGGATCTTACGTCAGCCCATGCCGGATCTGTGCGACATTGGTCAGAATCCGAGACCAGTTTTTGACTTCCGGACATGGCGACCTTCTGCTGCTCCAGTCCCTTGTTGAGTAGCTTGATACCCAAGCGTATCTCCTCTGGCCCTGGATTAGCTAATAGAATTTCATGAGCTGCCACGGTATTCTGCACTGGTGTTGGGTATACCCAATCTCCGTTGCTATCCTTCCGTGGCTTCCCCATCTCATCTCCAAAAAGGACGGCACGAACACGTGGGAATTGGTTGTCATCTATGTGACGCTTCCGTGTCTTCTGATGTAGACGGGACATGTACTCCTTGTTTGACATGCGCTTCTTCTCCACCTCAATGTTCTTGGCTTCATCAAGGAGTTGTTGATGACACGCTTCTAGGGCCTGGGCCCTTTCGTCCAGCTCATCTGCAGTAAGTTCTACAGTTGTAGGGATAGGTGTGGTTAAAGCGGCATCAATGAGTTTACGCGCACCTTCAGTTATCACGTGTCCATCCACCGATGCTTCTTTTTTCGGCTCGTCTGGGATAAGTGCTCCATCCGAGTCTTCTTTGTATTCCTCGGTGATTACCTCCTCTGTGAGGGGGTCTTTTGCCGAGGTCTTGTTCTTCTTGTTCTTCTTCTTTGCCTTCTTGGCAGCGCCGGTAGCAAAAACGGCTTTGGGTCCGTTTCCCGGAGTCAAGCTCTTATCGGTACTTTCGGACATCTGGACTTCGGGATTATCCCCGACGTCCATGTCATCCTGCGCTTTGGGAGAGTGTTCCCCGAATGCTTCATCCATGGCTTCTCCTTCTTCTGCAGCTTTGGAGTTGTACTCCTCTTCATATTTCGCGGAGAACTTTCGGAAATCTGCCGACGTCATGGATTCATCCGAGGATGCGGGAACGTCGGCATTTGTTCCAATTGCCTCCAGCACCGAGTCGGTGTTTTCTCCAGCATCGGCAGAGCCGGATCCGGATCCGACATACCCGACGAAGTGCGATGCGTGATTCCTGAGGTACCTACGGCTTTCGCGATTAGCCATATCGAAAATTTTAATGGTTTTGAGGATTGCATCTGCGCTAGCGCCTTGCAGTATCATACGTCTTAGTGTGTACCTGAGGAAATGCATGTCTGTCCCGGCATCGTCAGAGCCGGAATCAGTGTCGTTGATATGCTCCTCCTGGATTTCGACTTCCACGGGTGGGTCGATCTGGGATCCGGCTTCTCCAGGGAGATCCACTCCAGATTCGACTTGGACCGTGAGGTCTTCTTCAGGCTCGGATTTCTCCACTATCTCTGCAACTGGTGCAAGCTGGGTGGGATTAGGGTTTTCTGAGATCCGGAACTCTGCCGCCTCTACGGACAAAGGGGACCCAGAAAATTCTTCTGCTTCTATCATCACCGCTGGGGTGGGTTGGGCAGGTTCAGCGAAACCGATGTAAACATCGATCTCGCCAAAAGACATGATTGTATAAGCAGTCACGGTCTCCCTAGCCGGAATCCAAGTCTCGTCGAGAACGATGAGAGGGACGTTGCTGGTGTAGAGGATGCGACCGACGGCGATGGTCTCACCAATTCCGATTCTTGCAGATTCCGCTCAGAACGCAGATCCGAAGCTCACTTGCCCCGCGGTGGGCGCCAACTGTCGTCGGATTGAGGACAAGTACGCCATGAGGGGGTCCTCGAGGCGTGCGGAAGAGAGGGGTGTGAGACGTACGGTATTCCGGGACGGTGAGCACACAAGTTTACCCAGGTTCGAATCCGCCAGCTTTGGATGAATCCTACTCCTGCTAGCAATCCAGTAATATGGCAGAGCCGGAATATGGGTTACAAGGGTTTCACCTGTGCGAGTTGAGATTGTAGACTATTGTGTTGTAAGGTGTTCGCCCTAAAGGCTCTCCCTAGGACGGCTTATATAGATATCCGGCCTAGGGTTTACAGGAGAGATAAATCCGGCTACGACTAAGAGTTGGTTACAGAGTACATCTTGAACTACAAGTAACATTATGGGCCTAAGTCGGTAAGTCTTCTGGGCCTTCCTGTAGCCGGATTGGACTCCGTCTTCTCTCTCTCTGACTGGGGCGCCCGTGAAGCAAAGCTCTAACCCGAAGTGGGCCACCCTGGTCAGCGAGGAACTGTGAGGATACCCGAAAAGTATATCCCCAACACTTCTCCTTCTTCTGCAGCTTTGGAGTTGTACTCCTCTTCATACTTCGCGGAGAACTTTCAGAAATCTGCCGACGTCATCGATTCATCCGAGGATGCGGGTACGTCGGCGTTTGTTCCAATTGCCTCCAGCACAGAGTCTGTGTTGTCTCCAGCATCGGCAGAGCCGGATCCGGATCCCACATATCCGACAAAGTGCGTTGCGTTCCTCCTGAGGTACCTATGGCTCTCGCGATCAGCTTCGTCGAAACTTTTGATGGCTTCAAGAATTGCATCTGCGCTTGAATTTTGCATTATCATATGTCGCAGCATGTACCTTAGAAAAGGCCTGTCTGACCCGGCATCGTCAGAGCCAGAATCAGTGTCGTTGATAAGCTCCTCTTGGATTTCGACTCTCACGGGTGGGTCGATCTGGGATTCGGTATCTCCAAGGTGATCCACTCCATATTCGACTTGGGCCGCCAGGTCTTCTTCAAGCTCGGATTTCTCCACTATCTCCGCAATTGGTGCGGGCTGGGTGGGTTTAGGGTTTTCTGAGATCCGGAACTCTGCCGCCTCCGCGGCAAAGGGGACCCAGAAGATTCTTTTGCCTCTATCATCACCGCTGGGTGGGTGGGACAGGTTCAGCAAAACCGATGTAAACATCGATCTCGCCAAAAGACATGATTGTGTAGGCAGTCACAGCCTCCCTAGCCGGAACCCAGGTCTCGTCAAGAATGATGAGAGGGACGTCGCTGGCGTAGAGGATGCGACCGACGGTGATAGTTTTGCCGATTCTGATTCTTGCAGATTCCGCTCGGAACGCAGATCCGAAGCTCACTTGCCCCACGGTGGGCGCCAACTGTCGTTGGATTGATGACAAGTACGCCATGAGGGGGTCCTTGAGGCGTGCGGAAGAGAGGGGTGTGAGACGTACGGTGTTCCGGGACGGTGAGCACACAAGTTTACCCAGGTTTGAATCTGTCGGCTTTGGACGGATCCTACTCCTGCTAGCAATCCAGTAATACGACAGAGCCAGAATATGGGTTACAAGGGTTCACCTGTGTGAGTTGAGATTGTAGACTATTGAGGGTGCCCTAAAGGCTCTCCCTAGGACGTCTTATATAGATATCCGGCCTAGGGTTTACAGGAGAGATCTATCCGGCTACGACTAAGAGTCGGTTACAGAGTACATCTTGAACTACAAGTAACATTATGGGCCTAAGTCGATAAGTATTCTGGGCCTTCCTGTAGCCGGACTAGACTCCGTCTCTTCTCCCTGACTAGGCCGCCCGTGAAGCAAAGCTCTAACCCGAAGTGGGCCACCCTGGTCAGTGAGGAACTGTGAGGATACCCAGAAAGTATATCCCCAACAACCATAAAGGTAATAATAGTTGATTGTATTACTAGATTGATATTGCATATTGTGTTATTATATTGTGATCCCTTGGGCTATTTATATAGTACTAGAAGACTTGGGAACTAAGAAGCCTAATAGAGATAGAATCCTAAACGACCAAATATAGCAATTGATGATCTACTCTAATACCTACCTATGGTATACTATAACATGGAGGATTATTGTGGGTAGCTACGCTATCTTGCCGCTCCCCAAGGGGGTGGATCTGTGGGCCAACATCGAGCGCCACCCAGAGGAGGTGACCCTGGAGGCGCAAGAGGACCTAGATTGGGCCGACGACAACAAGCTCTAGGTGTCACTCTTCTAGGAGGTTCGTGATGTGATGCTAATGGCCGTCTATAGTCCCTATGATGGATGTACAAACCCAACTACAGTCATCGTTTCTGGAACTACATCGACGTTGACGAGGTGCTGGTGCAACACGATGATGACTACAAGTAAACAGATCAATTATAGCTAGTTTCAAAATAAGAGTGCCAAACCACGGAGAGCTATTGTAGAGGTCTTTATGCCCCTCGTCCCAATCTATCAAAGAGTACTTGTAAGTTATCTCTAATTACAAGTAAAGGTAAAAAGGGTTTTGGTAATTGAGAGCAAAAGTAAACAAGCAAAAAAAACTAAAGTAACCTAGAGCTACGAGTGTGATCATGAGAGTGATAATATGGATAAGAAGTTCTCGAGGAGTGTAGGATACACCACTAGCATGGGACAATTACTTATGAGTAGGATAACCTATATCTATTGTCATAATATGTGTGGAGAGAGTTCCATAATAAGATGTTCACCCACAAGTCTCATGAGCAAGCCACTTCTACGAGTCTTGTGATAAGGTCATCTCTAAATAACCAATGCGATGCCTGTGAGAAAGTCACTTCTACAGACCACCACAATTAAGGGTTTCTCCTTGGATATCGTTATGAGCTTAGTGAATCTCTCTGAATCCCCCTTTGACCGTACATGTTATAAGTCAATGCTTGCAGTCACAAAGTAGCACCGAACATACTCCCATACACGTCCAAAGGGTAGTTCCCTCTCTTTAGTCCTAAATGCAAATGTTATATGGTCGACTTCACATACCATCTAGATAGAGAGAGATCTAACACAATATCATAAATCAAGTAAAGATCAAAGACTAAAGTTATAGATCATCTTTATTTCAATGCATAATAATACTAGGTTTTCTCCATATCTCTCCAAGAACAAGGGAACTACTCACATATGAAGGGGATCAACATCATGGCAAAGGTATGTATGAAAGTACAATTGAATACAAGTGCAAATCCACAAGGATTTGGATTACAACCAAGTATACAAAGGGGATCAGTGTTGGAGACGATGATGATGATGACATAGGAGATTGATGTGCATCCCTTCAATATCCAAGGCTCCTCTTCCTCTTGAGTGGTGGTGATGATGGAGAGCTTCGGTGCGGCGACTATGGAGGCGGCGGAGCAGGAAGGCTTCGTCATGGATGTATATGGAGAGGATGCCTTCTCCTTGGCTCCTCGCCTATTTATATAGGCCTAGGGGGTCTCTCATAGCATCTCCCACATTTCCTATGACCTAAGAGCATCTCTAGTAGATACCCCTAAATGATCGTACTGCAAAAGTGGTTTGCAGTTTACCACAAACCACTTTTGCAGTACGAAAATCATCGGCACATAACAGGTACCAACTCAAGCACTGCATATTCAAAAAATATAGCTTGGCGCCAGATCGATCACAAGTTCATACATAGTGGATAGTTTTATCTATTATAGATCATCATATTTACACAACAAATCAATGCCGCCACGCATTGATGCAAGCCCTAGCGCTTTCCTACCCCTACCGGCGGTACCTACTCACTAGATCTCGCTCTCGCGGTGCCACGCCTACTCGATGAAGTCGTCGGAGTAGTTCACGACAAAGAGGCTGATGCACGTCCGGTGCTCGCGCTGGGAGTGGCGCATCGCACGGCAGAGCTGCCGCTGCTCGATCTACCACGCGACGCGACAGTGCTTGGCACTGTCCCACACATCGAAGACGAGCATTTCGAGCGAATTAAACTTCACCTCACAGACGTCATCGTCCTCCGTGGCCGCGCTGTCATCATCGTGGTCGTCGGAGTCCACGACGACGTGCGATCTAGGGAGATCGAAGTCCCGCCACGGCGCGGAGAGGCACCACCACAGCCGGCCATATTGCGGCACGATTGGCCGACCATGGCTGTGGGGTGGCCTGATGCGGTGTTGGGTGGCAACGATCTGAGCAAGGCCGAAGGACGGCGGCGATGACATGAGTTCGGCGGGACTCTGTGCGTGGGGAATGGTGGAGGAAGAGGATGCGGTTTACCACATCCGAGCCCTCCCATCCTGAATATATGCGAGACAGACAGGCCATTTTACGGGAAACGGCAAAAAAATTGCGGTTTGGCCCCGTTTACGGTATCTGGAAAGGCCACTTTTCAGCCTCGTTACCGCATATCAGTCCAAAATTTTGCGGGTCGGCTGATGTGCGGTATCTTCTAGAGATGCTCTAAGGAAGGTCTAGGAATAAAGGGGACGGATTCTGTGAAGAAACGCGTCCAGAAAGGTCTTTTTCATTCATCCAGAACCGCGGTACGAGCGGGCGATACGACCGTACTGACCCATACCGTTGGTCATTACGCTTGAGGATACTTTTCGTATTTTGGCTGCCGTTTATTCATACAAACTCTGATTTGGGTGTTATTTGGCTCGTTGGATTCATATGGACGAGAAATACAACACCTTCATCTTAGATATCGATTTTGATATAATGGAAAAAATATCACTTTTCCACCCCTCAAATGGCTAAGTCTGGTGCCTACAACTCCTCTATATTGCATCCCCTTGGCTCCTATTGTCTTGCTTTATCCATAATCAATCACAACACCTACACACAAATCAAAGACAAGGAAAAGTAATAAAATCCGAATAAAAACTAATAGTTGTGCAACACTCATATGAAAATGAATGAGAACTAGTAATCATGCATAATAGACATAGTTGTAGCTAGATATAGCATGATACGAGTGACAATATGAATAATCTATATGCTTAAATATGCATCATATTTGCACTCATCAACATCACTAAGCTAAATGTTGCTCGTCCTCGAGCAAGAGAGTTGATAAATTAATGCCATCATCTATCTTACCATAGAAGATTCGTGCCTTGTATCCTTATTTTCCCTACAAGCTAAAAGTAAGATATAACACAACCATACATGGCAACACAATCTTGGTTATGTCAATCAGTAAGATATAAATTGCAACTTCAATGCTCCATGTCAAAAGTAAAACTAACTTGAAAGCAAACTTGTGATCCTCCTAATGAGCCTTTTATATAACTTTTTATAGCAAGTGCGAGAGATCATGTCAAAAGAAGCATTACAAATGGAGTGTCTCATTAACATCCACATAAATAAATAAAGGCTATGAAAACACTTCTTTTATATATAGTAATGAGACCATGCCAAAAAATTCTAGGTGATTCAATTGGTTTCCATAACAGTTTCCAATAGTGGTCATTGGTGACCTTGGAAACATTTTGCACAACCCTTAAGAGTACCAATACTTTTGCCCATTTGTTGCAGTTGCTACTAATGTCATCAACTCATAGTCGAAATCAGGAGTTGTACCATAGATCGTTCAAGGGTGTGCATCAACAATCTGTAGACAAGTTTTAAGCAGTATCATACCTTTTGACTCATAACTTTCAATTTTGGCATGCATCTCAATCACCCCTAAACTTCATTTCCTTCAAACAACTCCATTCAAGAGTGCTATCGACTCTATCATTATGTCTATGGGGTTGAGTATCTTCAAGGTTAAACTCTTAAGACAATTAAACATTACACAAATCATAATTGGAAAAATATATTATTGTATTTGATAGTCTCAAGTGTAGAAATCATGGCAATATATTATAGAGGATCACAATATTTTTCTCAAGCTAGATAAAGATTTGAACACAATGCATCAAAGCTCTAAATGAAATCTTATGAATCCTAACAAAAGCAAATGCATCCCTTATATAAATCTGACACATAACTTACCTAAGCAAGCATTCAAAAATAGTGAGATACATGATTGCACAAAAAATATATCGAAAGAACATTGCACAAGACTATACACATGTAGAAGTAACTTTTCCAAGGTGCAAAAACCAACTTGAATAGATCACCAAAAAGAAAAGAGAAAATGCAGCTATCAAAAGAGAGTGTGAGAAGTGATTACCTCCCTAAGCTTGAGTGACGCAAGGGTGACACACTTTACCATTGAGGTATAAATAACCTTTCCTTTGATGGACATGGACCTTTGGTTCAACGAATATTTCTTGACGTGATTTGGTGATCGCCTTCTTAGAGAACCTGGCTTTTATCAAGAGAGGTTAGAGTTTGGAAGGTTTTACCGAAAACTTGTTGTTGAATATTGAGTTAAACCAACCAAATGGTTTATGTGAGTATGTACACGAGTGTTAGAAACTGTGCACGTCACCACACAAGGTTCAAGTCCCTACAAAAATAACAAACAAAGTAAAAGAAATGATTTGGTGTATGAACGGAGTCCGTTCACCCAACCGTGAAAAAAAAATAAAAATAGACATGAAAAAATACAAAGAATTATAGACTAGGGAGTTTCGAAGGTAGGTAAACAAAGATGGATTACAATGGGATGTGTAGAAGGTAACCTACTGACCTTTAATTTCCGTGATAAAAAGTCTGACGTTTATTGCCCTTCTTTATCTGTCCCTAGTCCTTACTGTGTGGTGCTTCTCTTTGGTATGAGTGAATGGTACAAGAGTGTGCCCGTACTGCACCTCATCTTCTCTTCATTTTTTAGATTCGAGGAGTTCGTATGACCGGGCGGTACGGTCAGACGTGGCCATACGGGAGGTCGTTAAACTCTCTGGAAACTCTTCTTGTTCTATGAATCTCGTAGGGAGGTCGGTATTGGCGGGTAGTATGGACACATCCCCCTATACCTACGCTCGTTACGCGTCGAGTAACTATTCTGGAGAATCTTCGTTGTTCCTCATCGTGATGTAGGGGTGGTACGGGTGCGCGATACGGTGGGGTCTACCCGTACCGCTGATCTTTAAAACTCCTAGAGGCTGAGAAACAGCTTATTCTCTACAAAAAAATTATTAGGGACCTGGAACGTTAGTCCAGCATCCCAACAAAGCATAAAAGTATTTTTTATATAGAAGTTTAAACTAGGATATGCATCACATAATTAGAACAACGAAAAATTCTACCTTTTGAAAATTAGTCCCAAGGCGACTCTAATAACAAATCATGCAATGATACAAGTTCCAACGCAACATGAATGCAACTAAACTCAAGACACAAAATTAAGAAAGACACCTGATCATTTTTGGGTTGCCTCCCAGGAAGCACTTTCTTAAAACCAAATAGCAAGACTTTATTTGATCCAATAATATTTCATTAGAAGATTTCTAGAGAAGTATTTGTTCTTACCTCAAATAGAGGTATGGAGCACTTACCATCATAGCTTGGTCGAAGTCGCACCCGCTTACAGTGCATATGAGTTTGATAGATGAATAAATTGTTGCTTTCAAGTAATGATGGATATGTCATGTATGATGACAATGCCTCCATAGATAGCTTCATCAAAAGTATTAGAGACTTACATATGAATTCAAATGGTTTACCTTGGTTGGCATCATAAGGATATAATTCATAATACTCCTCCTTAATTGCAGTATCATGGGGCAACACTTCGTAGTACCTTTCTTTTGTAATATGGGAAAATTCAAAGTTGTCTTTCTCCTTAGTTCATCACACTTGCTAGCAAGTTCATCAGTTTTAGAGATATCAAGCCAGTCACAAAAGGAAGCATAATCATCATTCATAATGTGCTCTTCTTGTCCCTGCACATTAGTACTACAAGATTTTATCTCCATTTCATCATTATTATTGTTCTCCAAATGGGTACCTATGTGCAAGGACTCCGTAGATTAATTACCTTTAGTTCATAAGAGTCATTACTGGAGACACAGGCATCATAAACATATTTGTCATTTTTAAGATGCCATATTGGTTCATGCTCATGAGTATCAAATATATGAATAGAATTTGGAGTATAGGGTATAGTTGAGTGATCACTTACCTCACCATCCTCTTCTTGTTCCTCATCTTCCATCAATTCATCTTGTGCCTCCTGCAAACGGTCGGTTTCGGGAGTCACGGTTTGACACCTCTCCTTACTTTTATCAAGTGCATGATCACTAATATGTTCTTGGCAATACTCAATAATATGTTGCAAAATTGCATAAGCCATATCTAAATGAAAATCATATTCACTTATCATAAGTTCTTTGATTTTTCTATGCAGCTCATGGGCACCTTCAAAAATAACATACTCCATCACTTCACTAGTAACATCACCATTATTGTAGGATACTAATGATTGATTATAAGCATGATAACATTGAAACAAAAGTGCCCAACATACTATTTAATCTGAAGAACTTAACCTTTCAAAATATTCTATTACGTGGCAATACATTTTTCTTACAGTCATCTCACCATCGGTAAATACTCTTCGTACCATTCTTCATTCTCCTCCATGAGGATTCCTGTATCATATTAGCAGCATCGCAAGATTCATAGAAAATTTCCACCTCTAGTTCATCATTTCAAAAGTACCCAAAATCTTTATCTGGGCACAAGGCCTCCTCAAAACAATAATCATCGGTTTGAGCCTTATAAGAATCATTACTATAGAATGAGATATCATTTGCATGCATACTATTTGTGTGTGGAAAGTTATTTTCAGCAGTAGGAGATTCAAGTGGTTAATCAAGTTGTTCCTCTTCATTTTTACTAAGGTAATTTGCGAGTAGCTCAGTGATAGTCTTACCTTCGGGCTTACCTTCTATCAGTTGAGAAGACACGGCTAGCTTGGCAATAGTTTTACCTTTTGATTTACCTTCCACTAGCTGAGAGGGTGCAACGTCAAGTGCTACCTCGTCATTAATAATATGTTATGGTGGTTTTGGTGGAGGTTCTTTAAGTGGAGTTCCATCCACATCATCCTTCAGAGCATCCTGCAAAAGGTTAGCTTCTTCCTTGGCGGCTTTAATCTGCTCAACAATAAATGCATTATTAAGGAAGTTGTCTTGGCAATAGCAGTATATAGGGTGAACTGCTTTATAGATCATATCAAGTAATTTACTTTCTACCTGTATATCTCTCAAACGAGATAACAACTCTTGGAAACCGATAAAAAGTGCAAATTGTATCATATCCTCACTAGCATGCAATTTAAAATCATCACTATTATAGTTTGCTAGTTCGGTATCAATATTATACTCACATTGATAACCGAGGTGATCTGGAGATTCACGGCATTCACAATATAATTGATAAGAGACACATAGTATGGATGAAAACTTGTCCACCCAAGTCAACCATTTTTTTATTATGCCAAGCCTCTTCGTTATACTTACCAGTGTCTCATCCTTTGGCTCCTCCATTACAAGTTTCATCTGTTCAAAGGTAGACATCTCAGAAGACATGGTTAGTAACAAAATCTGTTATAAATTTATGTACTGTAATTTTTATATTCTTTTCAAATGAGTGAAATAAAAAAGACAAAAAGCAAGAAGCTATAATAACTTGAAACTTTTAAACAACTTAAGTATATCTATAATAAATTATCAACTAAGAACAAAGACCAAAAGCTCTTAGCTCCTCGGCAATGTCACTAGAAAATAGTTTGATGACTGCAAGTGCACACATCAATTGTAGCTAGTTTCGAAATAAGAGTATCAAACCACAAAGAGCTATTGGTAGAGGTATTTATGCCCCTCATCACTATCTATAAAAGAGTACTTGTAAGTTATATCTAATTTCAAGTAAAGGTGAAAAATGGTTTTGGTAATTGAGAGCAAAAATAAACAAGGATAAAACAATTAACTAAAGTAACTGAGAGCAGCGAGTGTGATCGTGAGAGTGACAATATGGCTAAGGAGTTCTCGGGGAGTGTAGGATACACCACTAGCATGGGACAATTACTTATGAGTAGGATAACCTATATCTTTCATCAAGATATGTGTGGAGAGAGTTCCATAATAAGATGTTCACCAACAAGTCTCGTGAGAAAGCTACTTCTATGAGTCATGTGACGAGGTCATCTCTAAATAACCACTGCGATGCCTGCGAGCAAGTCACTTCTACAGACCACCACAATTAAGGGTTTCTCCATGGATATTGTTATGAGCTTAGTGATTCTCTCTTAATCCCCATTTGACCGTGTAGGTTATAAGCCAATGCTTGCAGTCACAAAGTAGCACCATACATACTCCCATACACATCCAAAGGGTAGTTCCCTCTCTTTAGTCCTGAAGGCAAATGTTATGTCGTTGACTTCACATACCATCTAGAGAGAGATCTAACACAATATCATAAATCAAGTAAAGATCAAAGACCAAAGTTATAGATCATATTCATTTCACTGCACAATAATACTAGGGTTTCTCCATCTCTCCCCAAGAAAAAGGGAACTACTCACATATGATGGGGATCAACGTCATGGCAATGGTATGGATGAAAGTATAATTGAATACAAGTGCAAATCCTCAAGGGTTTTGATTACAACCAAGTATACAAAGGGGATCGGTGTTGGAGACAATGATGATGATGGAGATCGACGTGTAGCCCTTCAAGATCCAAGGCCCCTCTTCCTCTTAAGTTGTGGTGATGATGTAGAGCTTCGATGCGGCAACTATGGAGGAGGCGGAGCAGCATGGGCTTCATGGTGGATGTCTATGGAGAGGATGCCTTCTTCCTTGGCTCCTCACCTCTTTATATAGGCCTAGGGGGTCTCTCATAGTGTAGCACCCAGTGTAAAACCACTACTTGAAATCATGTGTTGTTTTTATTTTGTGACGCATCCCTTCTTCGTGACCCTGCTCCCTCCCCCTTCACCGTGATCCTCTCACCTCATCGCTAGCGCAGAGCCCTTGTCGGCCGCCTGCAACCCCTCCTGTCACATTCCTCTTCCTTTGCAAGCTTCCCGATGGCTCCCTGCTTCCGCCTCGCCGGCCGAGTGTCTCTGTCATGCTCCGTCTCACCGCAAGCCGCACCCCCATATCCACCCTCGGCCATGGCAAGTGCCTGCCGCCGTGGGTCGTCCTCTCCCGACCTTGCTGTCGCCTTGTTATTCCCCTGCACCAAGCGTCGTCCCTCCTCGTGTCTTCAACCGCCACCGCTGCCCTCTCCCAGTACCACGTGTTGCTGTGCCACGAGCTCTTCTTCGCCCCTGGCCCCTCCTTGTGTTGTCCTCGCTCCGCAGCCCCACTAGCGAGACCCATCGCCTCTGCCTTGCGCCGGCCGTCGCCACCCAACGACCATCTCTATGCTCGCTCCTCCCCCTGACGCCCAGTGTCGCCGGCCAGAGACCCCATCGCCTGGTCAACTCGTCGTCGCCCTCGTGTTTCCTCTCTGCACGAGTTCGGCCGCCAGCACGCAGTTCCTCGCGATCCGGCATCATGTTTGCCCATGTTGCTGCTCTTCCGGTCAAGAGACGAACCAGTGGTTCCAATAGTGTAGCGGCAGTTTTTTCATTGCCCGTGTGTTCCCAACACTCTATGAAACCCCGGTGGCAATGCCATCGAGATGTTGATGCGGTGGTGATGCTGGTGGTGATGAAAAAGCCTCGACAAGTTTGACCCGACCCGTTCACTGTCGAGACCAAGCACGAGGGGCCAAACCTTAGCCAAGACCTCCGATTCCAAGGCCGTCGGACACAAAGTCCTCCTCCAGGGATCCGATGACCGAGAACCCATATGCCAAGGCCACCGACATGGATATCGAAGGCCTTGTTCCCGGCATACAAAGATCAATCCCGTCGAGCCTCGAGACCCCGGATCTGAACCCCCATGCGTGACCCCTTTCTCGAGACCCCTATTTTGATGAATATTATACACATGTTGCATATAAATTATTCATGCTTGCATGCATATTTGGTGGTTTGGGGGCATTATGTCGATTCTCCTTATAATTAGATATGGGACCATATGCGGGCTATTTTGTCTTATCTAGCCTCCATTTAAATTTGTGTAGCGAACCGATGCCATGTTTTGTCGTATTAATACGACATTTAAATTGTGGGGTACCTAAACAAACATGAACCTTCTAATTAATTGCCGGGATCCCGATGCCGCTTAATATTTCCTAGTTGCATTGCATCTTTTCCATGCCATAAATCATATCATAAACATGTTGGATCTTCTATTGTAATATTAAATAGTTCATCCAGTGTTTCTTTTAGTGCTTTGCTTCTTCACGGATTAGGCCATTGAGTTGATGCGAGTTTCGATGAGTTCTTCGGATAATATATCTTTGGCTATGTTTCCTAGGCTAGCATTCTTCCCCTTTCTACCTATTTTGCATTTATAGTCTTTACTTCCTCCTTTTGATCTATTGCTATCTGTGTTGCGATGCTTTAGTTTCTGTACCACTGATATCCCTCGCAGCCTATATTGTCTTGGACACCTTCCTATTACCAGTTGTGTGGTAGATAGTCATCCTTGTGAGTCGTAGTTGCTTGCTCAGGTGTTGCTTCATGTCGTCGATGTTCCACGGATGTTGGGCTTGGCCCATGCTTAATGGTGGAGATGATCATGGCTTTAATTACAACTTGTTAATCAAATGTTGGTAGTAGGTAAAATTAATGCAGAGGCATAGGTGGATAATAGTTGAGATCTGGTTATTATCCCACCCCCTGTGTCCACATAGGACCCGAGTTCTTGACGCCTATTCCGAGATCGAGCGCGCTAACTACATGTGGGGTGAATGGGAACCCCTATCGGCTTATTACCTGATTTCAAAGTACTGTACTGGGGGCCACAAACTAGTTTGAAGTTTTCATGCCATGTTATGCCATGTTTATTATTTGTTGCTCGATCAGAGTTTACTACTGTACTGTTTAGGATGTGGGTTGTAATGTTGAGGATTATACCTATGGACTCTGATCTCTTGGCCGACCTTGCAACCTCTGGGTCCATCTTTAGAGATTGGCTGACTTTGTTATGTGTAGCTTAGTGGGGTGACCCACATGTGCTTGCTTTGGATCTGAGAAAGCATCATGTCCGAAGCCCCGCCAACATACCGATGGGTGTATGTTAATTGATCTAGCAAAAAGGGTGGAAGTGCGTGTGGAAACTTTGGTGCACCCCTGCAGGGTTAAATCTTTTTAAAAAGCCATGTCTGTGGTTATGGACAACTTGGAGAACAGTTTCTCGATCATAGACAACTATAACTAAAGAATTACTGTTATAATTTGACTTGGATCTAATATGACTAGTAGAGTTGGATACCCACCATGGAATGAATGAATAAAATTGCCAACTATGTGAGTTTCCTCGGAAGGACCTCCTCGTTTGGTATCTAGGGGGGAAATACCAGGATGGGTATGTTTGGTGTTAGTATCAGGTTGGTTCCGTATAGGTCTTTGTTATCCCTCTCTGATAGTCGATAGTTGTATCGACACTCTATAGGTTGTGTAGTGCATGCTTTGCTTCCGCTTCAGTCCACCATACCTATGTAAGCGAGAGACGCCGAATTCTAGACTCGCCGTGTACTGGCCTTAGTACTGACCGCTCCCTTTTTCCTTTGCCCTTTGTTGGCACCCCTTTTGCTTTGACTGGTATAAGTTCGGTGTCGTTAGCAGGGTTACCCTTCTGGCTTGGCCTGGGCAGGGTTATGGACGCCATTGGTTATTCTTCAGGGCTCTTGGCCCAATTTGCTTCTTATCCGTACTCGTATGTTGTATCGTTTTCAAGGTGATTTGGATATTTGTATTGTATATTTGTATTCTTGACTCATGGAGTCATTGTTGTGTATATATGTTCTGTGTGTTCCATCATGGACTATTTTTTAATGATATTACTTCATTTTCCACCCACACGCAAGTACCTGGTGGGCATCTTTGAATTATTTCTATGCGGGTTTGGCGGGAATCGCTAAAACTTGCATAGGGCCGATTCGAGGATGTTACACATAGCCCCTCCCATGTTACCTATGACCTAAGGAAGGTCTAGGAACAAACAAGGATGGATTTTGTGAAGAAATGTGTTCAGAAATGTTCGTTGGATTCGTATGGATGAGATATACAACACCATGGTCTTAGATCTTGATTTTGAGATGATGGAATAATATCACTTTTCCACCCCTCAAATGGCTAAGTCTGGTGCCTGCAGCTCCTCCATATTGCATCCTCTTCGATCTTCTTTCCTAGCTTTATCCATACTCAATCACAACACCTACACACAAGTAAAAGACAAGGAAAAGTAATAAAAACTAATAGTTGTGCAACACTCATATGAAAATGAATGAGAACTAGTAATCATGCATAACAGACATAGTTGTAGCTAGATATATCATGATATGAGTGACAATATGAATAATCTATATGCTTAAATATGAATCATATTTGCACTCATCACACGACTATGTTCTCGAGCCACCACGACACAACCTCTTGTGCACCTCGCCTCCCTACGTGCGTGCTCCACACTACTATAGAGCGGCCCACAAGACATTCCCCATAGAAAACGACAGCGTTACAATCCATAGATAAATGAAATTGTGCATGGCCGACGAGGTATGTCCGATACAGGCCACGTGTTATAGGCCATAGAGAATCTTTTTCCTCCGTAACCAATATCTTGCCAACGGTTATATGTCAAAGCTCCTTTCCTAACAATAGTCTAAGAAAATGGTTGTCCATTACAGCTTGTTTTCAATGTGTGAAAACACCTCCATATAAATCCCGTGTAGCCCTCAAAGAAAATCCTACCTTTCACTCCCTCACCACTCTCTCCCCACATCAGGAAGCAACAGTGCTCGGGGTGACCTAGGTGTTTCTCGCTTCCTATAGAGAGCGCATCCATCATCTCAAGGCCCGAAGGATCCTTTTTCCTCTCCTCCTTTTTGTCTAGATCTGTTCAAGCCAGGTACTAGGTTCCCTGTTAGGTGCCATCGAATAAGAATCCCACTAGGTGTGGTTGCATCCAGCCGGCGTTTGGTATGTCTAGGTGTTTTTACCCCCTCGCATGCTAGATCTATTGTTGTTGGGAATATGTCCTATAGGAAAATAAATATTTGTTGCTATTCCCTTATTCATAATTGTAGTTTATTCTTTATGCTATAACTGCTTTGTGTCCTGATTGTGAGAATCAGACGAAAACTCAGTAGCATGTGTAAAGGTATAAACACCAAGTGACGAGGGTTAAACTCATCAATGCCCATTGTTATGGACTTGGGTTTTTGGAGAAGGAGGGAGCGTTGGAGGCATCAATCGGCTAGCAAACAAGCACACATGGACAAAGGTTTACCCAGGTTCAGGCCTCATAGAGGACCCTACTCCTGCTTGTCTCCTCTTGGAATTATCGAGGGAGTCGAAAGTTACAGGGGGTGCGCAGATGCAATCTGGCGAGTTTGTGGAAACTAGGGTTGTGATTGTCCTCCTCGCCGCCCCCTCCTAGCCTTTATATAGATAGGCTAGGTCTCGGGATAGCAGGTCGAGTCGGTTACAAGTTAGGGTTTTTCCCTTTAAACTTTCTATCTTTGATCTTGCCGTGTGTCGCAAGTAGTCGGAGTCTCCTTCGGTCACCCAAATCTTTGATTGGGCCTTGGTAACACCGTGGGATTCTGCCAGATTGGACTGTATATTCTAAGCTTGAGTACCTGTAAGTTATGCCCATATCAGTAGCTCCCGAGTGTCCGGTTGAATCGCAGATTCGAGCGGAGACTAATGAAGTCTTTCAAGTGTACACTAGAGCATGTTTTCGAGTGCTTTAATTTATATCATAGGAATTGTTGATATACGTACCTGATTCATCCGATGTATCGGGATCAGTTAACTGCCTTAGGGCAAAATAACGCAATCTACTCAAATTCGAGTCCCTAGACTCGAATTTGGAAAAGTGATGGCGTAATTCGACTCAGACCGTGGAGGTCTTATAGAGTTCGAATCCTAGTGTATAAGTGTGAGCACTCGATGCATCCATCAAGGCTTATTTCATCGTACCTGTAGGCACGGATTCTTTCTGGTAGAGCGCAGTAGGTGTGTTGCCAGGCCTTATTTAGGTCTTATCTTCACGTCGTAGACGCGACATCCAAATTTTATCATCGCGGAAATGATTTGGGTGGCCTAGGAGACGTAATCTCTTTGCAGGGAAGATATGAGGCGGAGTCGCCAATCCTTTCGAGTGTGGACGTAGTCAACACGCAGTTATGTGTAAGAAAAATTCATAGGGTGCGCGAACAGTGCTCCCTATGGGAGTAGCCCCTGAGTGCCTATTCGAGTAGTAGACTCAAGTGGGGACTATAAGTATTTTGCGACTACGGTCGCCTTTTGCTTGTTTTAGTCGAATGTGCTTTCACTGCTCCCTATGGGAGTAACCCGGAGTCCACAGTCGAATCGTTGATTCGAGTGAAGGGTTTTTGAGAGGAAAATACATTGTCATAATGCTTGGATGTATTAGAAAGTTCCTCGGGTGTGTAGCCAGCGCTCCTGTTAGGAGTAGCCCCCGAGTGCTTGGTAGAGTTGAAGACTCGAGTAAGGACTAGAGTAGTCAAAAGGTGCTCCTGCTGGAGTTAATGACGTCAGTGCTGATGATGAGATGACCTGAGTTACCCGTGTGAGTGGTTTTGACAGGACGTGACGAGTAATGGGTCCCGTTTTCTGACTTGGACTTGACCAGGCATGTGTAATCTCTGTTTTAACATGTATCCTCGATTCTCGTGCGTAATGGATAGACTGGAGCGACGGTTCGTGGTTTTCCCTTGCCACGCGTCGACACTGATTTGTGCCACGCGTCTAGTTGATTTCATTCTGGATGGCATCGTCGATGAGGTTAAGTAGAGGTCCACCGTGGGGTAATTCCTCCACATCTCTTCTCCCTCCTTGCGCACAACCTCCATTGCTGCCTCCTTCTGCTCCATTCCTCGCACCTTCTTTGTGGCGTTGAACCAACTTCGCACTTTCCCGAGCTACTTCCTGTGCTCGCACTGCCAGCGCTAGATGGGCAAGAAGAAGGGAACCTCCTCCACTGGATCTGTAGCAGCTACTGCTGCAGCCAAGAAGAAAGGCGCCGCCACTATGAGCACCAGCGTTGCCGCCGGAGCTGGGAAGAAGAAGGGCCCCGGAACCCGAGTCACGAATGGGTCATGGCGCACATCCTCCATCAAACCATCAGAGATCTTCACCCAGCGTCAGGATGGGACGCTTCCTGCCATGGAAGATGACTGCCGCATCCTCGGCGATAAGGTAATCTCCAGTCCTCCTATGGGGTTTCAAGTGATGTTCCTTGCTTTCATCATTCGTGGTTTTCTCTCCCCCTTCACCCTTTTGTGAGGGGTTTGCTTTGTTTCTATGGGTTCCAGCTGCACCAGCTGACCCCAAATTATATTCCCCATGTCGCCTGCTTCATTACCCTTTATGAGTGCTAGCTCGGTATCGAGCCACACTTTGGCCTCTTCAAAAAACTCTTCAAGCTTAAACGTTAGTTGGGTTCGGGTTCAGTAGTCTATGATATAGGAGGCTGCGGGATCCACGTCGACTCCAATGTCACCTATTTCTCCATTAATCTCACTGCATCTGTCCAAGGATGGAGGGAGAAGTGGTTCTACATCCGTGACCAGAAGGTCAATGGAGAGCACTACACACTCCACCCTTTTGATCTGGTGGCGGCCTGCAAGAGGAGGAGGTCGTGGAAGAACGTTGTGATGTCCGATGAAGTCGAGGAAACATAGACTCTGTATCAGCGTGTCTGTGACCTCGAACACCGCATAAGCAAAGAAGTAGGCAGCGCTAATCTCATTTGCACTTGGATGCGTCGCCGAGTACAGCCTCTGCAGGCCAGGGTGCATACGATGTGCCGTTGGATTAGTACTGGTGATGTCACTCGCATCTCTGCATAGCGCATTTCTTCTCGCAAAGTAGACATGAGGTTTTGACTACTGACCAAGTACACTGCCAAGGAGGATCTCCTGGGTGACTCAGTCCTGCCTCCCTTCTCTACAAGCCATCCTCCGCCTGAGGTGGATTTCCTTTAAAAGTTATTCTAATTTTTCGATTACTTTCTCATTGTAACTTATACTGATGCTTGGTTATGGTTTCAGGACTAGAAGGTGGCCGCCAACTTGCCTCCTCAACCCGAGGGAGTGATTCCTCGCGAGGCCGAAGAAGAGGATGAGTCGGGCTCTACCATTCCCGTGGAGGAGGAATATGAAGCCCTAGAGTCTAGCAGGCACGAGACTCGCAAGCGCTCCCGAAACAAGGACTCGGATGCCTCTTCACCGATGACGCTGGAGGGTCCTCCTGCTGTAGCAGAGGAGCCAATCCCTGTCATGTTCGTGTGCGCCGTGGCTCCTCCTTAGTGGAAGAAGTTGAGGTTGCCCAAGGAGTCGTTTGATAATCCTTCGACCTCGACAAGTTTGACGGGTATGTGTGTATGTTTTTTGCGAGTTCGTCCTGCCTTCTCAAAATCTATCCTTCTAAAGTAGTTCTGGGTATTTTTGTAGTCAAACAGCGTCGTCATCTTCTGACGACTATCAATTTGTCAAGGAGTCTGGAGTCATAGACTCCAAATACAAGGAGGTGGCGACACCATCTCCTTCTCCTCCGGTGGCGGCCGACTCTAGTGCCAACTCTTCGAGCTCTCCCCATGCTGGGGAGCATCAAGTTGTTGCCTGAATGTCGATTCTGAAGGAATCTTCGGAGTCCTTGGAGGAACACGTGAGTTTTCTTTGTCCCGTTGGTAGTCGAATGTTGCGTTAATGCTCACATTGCTTCTCTTTTATTGTAGCCTATCATGAAAGATTCTACTCGCCTCACCGAGTAGATCATTTCCTTGGGTCGACGGCATGCTTTGCTAGAAACCCGCCACCATGCCTTCCAAGGTTAGTTTTATACTTTTATCTCTATTCCGTTTGCATAGAGGTTGGTAGGCTCAATTTTTACCATTGTAGGTGAGCATAATGATCTTCTTCATCGTGTCGACTCCCTCGAGAAGGGACTTGCCACAACAGAGAAGAAACACAACAAGGCACTCGAGGCTCTTGAGGAGTCGAAAAAGCATGAGGAATATTTGCGCTCTTCCACCACTGAGAGGGATAAGGTGTTCGTAGAATAGCTCTTGTCTGTCACAAAAGTGCTTTCAGGTATGATATTGCTTCACTTGCATTTGCCATGCATGTTGCTTTCATGCTATTGTGCTCATATGTATATTTTGCAGATCACGCTGGCGTAGACTTTGACGCCCAAGCTTTTACCCGCACGGATGCCTTGGCCGGCGCCGTGACTGTAGTCGAAGACCACACTATCAAGGACACACTGGAGAGGGCCAAGAGCGTGTTGGGCCGTCTTCGAGAGGAGATACTCCCCAAGGCCAAGATGATCAAGAATCTTGATGGCTTGGTGGAATCCTTCGTGGAAGGCGTGCCTATGGACTTCAAGAACGCACAACAGGGAGTTGGAGCTACCAAGGGTCTCGCGATGGTGCAGGCTCATGACATGTATTTGAACCCCAGCCAAATCTCCTTAGTGATGCTGGTCACCTCGGATGGCCAGCAGGTAGTGTCTTAATCTTCTTTTGTAATAGTTTAGCTTTTCCTGTTGGATTGTACCTCGTGGGGGTTCCCCTTTTGAGACTTGTTGAATTTGAGTACACTCCTCTATTTTATTGATGGATGGTTGGTATTATATGCCTCTTTCTTTGGCTGTAATAGGGTCCTTCGAGTGGTCCTCCTGACTCTCCTCCCACCGATGAAACTATGGCGCAACCACGTTCAAAGGTTGAGGAGATTTCGCTGCTGGCGCGACTGCGTGATCGCATAAAGCAGTTGGAGCGAGAGTTCCCCATGATATGTGGTAACGCGGACATGTGGAAGTCGAAGGCTGAGAAGGCCAATGTGTGTGACAACTACCTCTTGGACGAAGTTGCTCAATTGAATGAGCATTTTAAGTGTTAGTTCTCTAACTTCTTATCCTTTTCTTTAGCCAATCGCAGCAACACTTTGTCCTTATGCTCTGCTTCCTGTAGTTGTTAGCGCTCGTCGCCCGCAGGATGAGAGGGATCGAGTTGCCATTCGTCTGAACGAGTTGACACAGGAGCAGCTGCAATCTAGTGGATATTTCTAGGTGCATCACAATCGTGTAGTCACATTGGCGACGCTGCAAGATTGTGCATCTCGAGTGCTGCAATTTTTGAAGAGGGCGTAGTCGTGCCTTAAGCACATTTTTCAGGCGATGTTTCCCTTGGACATGGTGCCTTCAAGCTTGCTAGCTTTACTGTCGAAGTTTCAAGATATTAGCGCGGTCCGCGAGTGCGTGCGCCAACAGTTGTTCGCGGGTGCCAAGGATGCATTGGCGCTTGTTTGCCTGCATCGACCAGATATGGATTCGCAGTTGTTGCTGCTAGGCCACCGCCTCCGCCAGAAGGGATGTCATGGAACATGGTGCCACATTATCAGGTGTTGATCTGCTAGCCAAAGATATTGTCGATTTCTTTGAGGAGCGGACGAATGTTCTCCTTTTGCAGTAGTAGGATAATATGGTCCTGCACATGAAATGCATAGGTGTTGTTAAGTTCATAGAATTGTGTTGGGTGTGTTTCTATACCCGTTAATATGTAAAGAGCTTGCTAGCTTGTATATTTTTTGAGTGTTTTTGTACTCTACAGTTCCTTTTCGTTAGCCTGATGTATATTCATCTTAGCACCTTGTCAACCTGTCAGGTGCATTGCAGCTGGGTTGATTTTGCCAAGGGTTCGATTGATAGTGCGTCAGCTACTCGGGATACTATGTTATTTGTCTAACAAGGTTAAAAGGGTGGCGTAGCCCCCGGGCAATGTAATTGCAAGTAAAATAGAGACACAAAGTTTGGAGAACTTAGCTTTATTTATTCGCAGAATATCACAATGTACAATGTGTGGCTTAGTAGCCTGGCTGAATAGCCTTATTTGTAAAGTAAGAAACATCTAGGGGTAGAAACGACACAGTTGCACGACGTTCACGAGGTTGGAGTATGCAACTCCACTTTCTACGTCTTTAAGGTGGTAGGCGCCACCTGGGATTACTTCGGTAATCACGTAAGGTCCTTCCCAAAGGGACTCGAATTTGAGGTGCCCTTGCTGCTTCAGTCGCATGACCAAGTCTCCTTCGATGAAGGATCTAGGGTGTAGCCCTCTGCTGTGGTAATTGCGGAGGTTCTCCTGGTAGATCATGGATCTCTCCGCTGCAATATCACATGCCTCATCGAGGAGGTCGATGGAGTCTTTGAGTGCGAAGGTTGATTCTGCCTCGCTATATGCTACTACCCGTGGGGCCTTGTAGCGCACCTCTGCGGGTAGTACCACCTTGGCAATGTGTACCATGAAGAAAGGAGTGTAGCCTGGAGCGCTATTTGGAGTTGTGCGTAGGCTCCATAGTACCGGTTGCAGCTCCTCGGGCCAGCTCCCGACAGCTTTTTCGAGTGGCCGGAGGAGCCTTTTCTTGATCTCGTAGTAGACGAGGCCGTTGGCTTTTTTGACTTGACCGTTGGTTTGGGGATGTGCCACCGAGGCATAGCTAATGTTGATTCCCAGGTTTTCGCAGAAATCCTGGAACTTTTTGGAAGTGAAGTTCGTCCCTATGTCCGTGATGATGCTATGTGGCACCCCGAAGCAGAAGACGATGGACTCAAAGAATTTGACAGCGCTGGCTCCTGATTGGTTTGTCTCTGGCATGGCCTCAATCCACTTGGTGAATTTGTCGACTGCGACTAGGAGGTAGATGTATCCGCTAGGTGAAGATTTCTAGAGCTTGCTGATCATGTCGAGTCCCCATTGCGCGAAGGGCCAGGCCACAAGTATTGGCCTGAGTTCTGCGCCAGGTGCATGCGGTTTATCCGCGAATCGTTGGCAGGCGTTGCATCACTGGATGATGTCCTTAGCATCACGCATTGCTGTTGACCAGTAGAATTTAGCTCGCAGAGCTTAGGCGATAAGGGCGCGAGTGCCAGCATGGTGGCCACAAGTGCCCTCATGTATGTCAAGGAGGATGACTCTTCCGTCTCTGTTGGAGACGCATCATTGAAGGTCTCCTGTGATGCTGCGCTTGTACAATTTGCCATTGATAAGGGTGAATGCCTTAGATTGTCACGCTATATGATGCGCATAAGTCGGGTCATCTGGCAACCTTTTGCTGAGCAAGTATGTGATGTATGGTTGCGTCCAGGATGGCTCAATCATCATGACCTCCATGGAGCCTTCGAGTCCTGTATCCGGCTCCGTGTCGTCGAGTTCCATTGACTCGTTGGGTGGCGTAGCCCTCGAGTCCTTTGACATGCTGGTTTTGTGCTATGGAACTTTTGGCTTGACGGAGCGCTCGTAGATGCGCTCTAGAAATACTCCGAGTGGCACTAGGGCACAAGTGGAGCCGATGTTGGCGAGTGTGTGTGCTTCCTCATTGCTCTCGCGGCCAACATGATACAGCTCGCAGCCGTCGAAGTCTCCCTCGAGTGCGTCATAGAGGTCACGGTAGGCGATCATGTTGTCGCTCAGAGCATCGCACTCGTTCATTGTTTGATTGACCACCAGTTTGGAGTCGCCGTAGATGACGAGTCGTTTTGTGCCGCAGGCTTTTGCCATACGCATCCCGTGGAGTAAGGCTTCGTATTCAGCTTCATTGTTGGAGGCGGTGAACTGCATTCGCAAAACATATCTCATATTGTCACCTTGCGGTGATGTAAGGATGACGCATGCGCCAGCTCCCTCCTTGCGCTTGGACCCATCGAAGTGCATTGTCCATAGATAGGACATATCTGGCCTATCGGGGAGCTGATTTTCCATCCAGTGCACGAGGAAGTCTGGGAGAACTTGCGACTTGATCGCATCTCGCTTCTCATACGTGATGTATCGTGGAGACAGTTCGATTCCCCAGAGCGCGACTCGTCTAGTGGCGTCGGGGTTATTGAGTATGTGCCCTAGCGGGGCATCGTTCACCACGATTATTGGATGCTCCTGGAAGTAGTGGTGCAGTCGCCTGGCTGTCATGAAGACGCCGTACGCCATCTTCTGATAATGCGGGTACCGCTGCTTTGTCGGTGTGAGCACCTCGCTGAGGTAGTAGACTGATCATTGTACCCCGTGGACTTTATTTTCTTTGGCTCGTTCCACCACGAGCACAGGCTAACCACCTGGTTGGTGGCAGATATCTATAGCAATAGAAGCTCATTTTCGCAAGGTGGACAGTAGACACTTGAGGTCTTCAAAAGCTTCTTGTGCTTCGCTTGTCCACTAGAATTTGATAGCCTCGCGGAGAAGTTGGTAGAAAGGCAGTGCCTTTTCACCCATCCGACTAATGAATCGACTGAGCACCGCGATTCTCCCAGCCAGCTGCGGGATGCCTTTTACATTCTTTGGCTTCTCCATAGCCAGTATGGCTTTTATTTTCTTTGGGTTGGCCTCGGTCCCTCTCGCGGAGATGAGGTACCCGAGCAATTGCCCATATGGTACGCCGAAGGCACATTTTTCCGGATTCAGCTTGATCCGGTAGCGGTCGAGGTTATCGAAGGTCTCGCGGAGATCGTCGAGTAACGAGGCTTCCTCCTTGGTTTTAACGACGATGTCATCGACATAGACTTGGATGTTGCGACCAAGCTGGCTCTTGAGGTAGGCCAGCATACACCGTTGGTAGGTGGCTCCTGCATTTTTCAGCCCGAAGGGCATCGTTGTGTAGCAGAAGACACCAAAGGGCATGATGAACGCCGTTTTCTCCTGATCCTCCTCCTTCATTCGAATTTGATGATAGCCTGAGTAGGCATCGAGGAAACAGAGATGCTCGCATCACACGGTGGAGTCAATTATCTGATCGATCTGAGGCAACGGGAAGTGGTCCTTCGGGCAATGCTTGTTCAGCGAGGTGAAGTCCATGCACATCTGCAGGATATCTGTGTCTTTTTAGGAACGAGCACGGGGTTTGCTACCCAGGTGCTTTCCTTGATCTCGCGTATGAAATTAGCATCGAGGAGTCTGTTGACTTCCATATCGACCGCTTTTGCTATTGGTTTAGATAATCGCCGTATTGTTTGTTTGATTGGCCTTGCTTCATGATTCATGTTGAGTGAGTGCTTGGCGAATTCCCTGGGAATTCCTCGCATGTCCGCTAGACACCAGGTGCAGATTTCCCAGTGCTCACGGAGGAATTCGACGAGCGCGAGTTCCTATGCAGGACTCAAGTTGTTGGCGACGAGGGCCGTCTTGGTTGGGTACGTTGGATGGACCTAGACTTTCTTGGTGTGCACTGACGTGTCGAAGGACTGGTCGGGTGAGCTTGGCTTGCTCGGAGGAGGCAGACTGTTGTCTGTCAACTCCTTCAACCATGCCAGCTCCTCTTGCATGCCGAAGGACTAGGAGATTCTATTGAATTCCCTATCATAGCTGTTGGATCTCTTGGAGCTTCCGTTGACTATGATAATGTCGTTTGGGCCCGGCATCTTCATCTGCAAGTAGGCGTAGTGTGGCACCACCATGAACCTCGTGAACACAACACGTCTGAGGATGCAGTGGTATTGTGAGGGCCAGTCAACCACTTTGAATTCAATGCGCTCTCACCAAAAGTTTAGCGGTGTGCCAAAGATGACGTCAAGGCTTATTTTACCCAGGGGGTATATGCCTTTTCCTGGGACAATTCCGTGGAAGGTCGTGTCTGAAACTTCCAGACATGTCAGAGGGATCCGCATTGCGCGCAAGGTACTTGCGAACCTGAGATTAATGCCGCTTCTGCCGCCCATGAAGACACGACTCATCTCGAAGCCTCCAATTTGTGCCTCGAGCACCAGGGGACAGTGGCTTGGGCGAGGTACTTGGTGCGGATGATCATGCTTGTCGAAAGTGATGCAGGACTCGCTTCCACTAAGGTACTCAGTGGTGGAGGCCGGAGAGTTCGTCGCCAGATTAACTTGGCGAGTGATTGCTTTTTGCACTCGATTTGAGGGGCGTCCCTTTTGGATCATCCCCATGTTCCCCAGCAGTCGGGCGTACGGCTTGCCTCCATGGTTCTGGACTGGCGCAACCGCAGGTGGTGGTGGCTCGGGTGGTGGTGGAGGTGCTCCATTAGCCACAGCACCCGGGGCAGCTCCGTAGCCCTGGTTTATCGCGTCGCGATTCATTTGGTCCAGGCCATCGTGGAGCTTGAGGAACTCGCGGCAGTCCTTTAGAAGGTGGCTAGACTTTTTCTTGCCGTCGTGCTTGTAGATGTAGAAGTGTATGTTGCACAATCCGGACAATTTGTCCTGGATAGATGTTCCAGGTGCCTCATCATGAGTGTAGCATCGCCACACTTGCGTGGTTTTCCGGCTATCGTGGTATCCGCTGTTGCGGTTGTTGTCGTCACGTTTGTCGGTGTAGCCAGCCGCGACCATGTCGACCTCCTCGTGGTCCTCGTAACCATGCATTCGACGTTTTCCTCGGCGGTCGCGTCTGCGGCCGAGGTCATCGTCATCGTTTGAGTGGACACGGTTTTTTACCGAGTCCTCCCCATTGGCCAACGTGTTCGCGATCTCCATCAAGTGGTCGATTGTTTTGGGTTTCGAGCAGCCTAGCTCCTCCCTGAGCTCTCTGCGGCATATGCTGCCATTAAACGCGTCGATTGCACAGTCTTTGCAGATGTCTTCTACGGAGTTTTTGATGATGGACCATCTCAGGATGTACGAGCGCAGGGACTCGCTAGTCTTCTGGTAGCAGCCTCTCAATTCTTCGGTAGATGCGGACCTTTTATAAGTGCCCTTGAAATTTTGCATGAAGCTGTAGACTAGCTCTTCCTAGGTGTGAATTGATCCGCGCGGGAGGTTGTTAAGCCATGCATGAGCGGCGCCCTGCAGCTGTAGATGGAGCCATTGCATTGTCATGCTTGTGGTTCCGCCGTGGAGCCTGACGGAGGAGATGTGATCCTCTAGCCAGATCTTTGGGTCTTGCAGGCCGTCGAATTTCGGGTTCTCCAATGGGAGTTTGAACCCCTTTGGCATTTGCTTCTATCGAATGGCTCTACGGAAGCAGCTGGTGCCGTAGAGCTCTATCCCATCATCTTCCGAGTCAGTCAAACGGGCACGCCTCACGCACATCTTGTCGACCTTGAGCTGCGTGATGTCATCACGCACATCGTAGTCGTATTCGTGTCGCTGCGAGCGGCGTCGCCGTGACAAGTCGTGGCTGTCATTGCTAGAGGAGGGCGATGAGTAGCGCTTGGCCAGAGCTTTGTTTTTCTTTGGATCCAACGCAGGATCCTTGGTGAGGGCCGCTTCGACTAACCCTAGGCCCGCGATCATAGATCGGTGCATGGCAGCTCGCGGATCCCCAGCCGGTGGCTGGTTGTTGAGGAGGTACATGGTGGCCGCTGTCAGCGCTGCTCGCTGTGTCTTTGGGAGCACATTGCCCCGCATATCCACCGTCATGGATGAGAAGTCAAGGACTCGCGTGGCCTCTTCTCGCTCCTTTTCGGTGAGGTGGGCCAGTCCAGAGCACCTCTTGGCGGCCACATGGTCATTTCCCTTGGAAGAGGATCCTCCCATGTAAGAGAACTAAGCCCGCCGAAGGCTCGACTCGTCCACCACCTTTCTGCGTGCATCGAGCTGTGCGATCACTTGTTGTTAGCGCTTGAATTCTTCCTTGAGCAGCCAGTGGTAACCCATCAACATGTCTTGTGATGATTTTGGCGACAGGGGGTTGCCCCGCAAGGCCTCTCCGTAGCAGGCCCACTCGTTGTCATTGAGCTTGATCAGCACACGCTCTTCGGTATGCTCATTCGCCGTGAGATGCGGATCTCCTTCTGTCCCATTCTTGGTGGGTGCGCCATTGGCGGGACCACCGTTCGCGACTGGGATACCGCTATTGGAGTGTCGTGATTACCGCCGTTGTCGCATGTGTTGACGATGGCGCACATGTAGTGATTGGGGAAGCTGTTGCTTTCACAACTTTTAGATCCGGAGCCATAGGCTCCATCCTCTGTGGCAAGATCACCCAGATCGAATTTGCGACTAATGTCGTTGTCCGTGTTCCCGACTGTTGTCAGGGTGTTGAGTTTGCTCAGGGTGCCGATCGGCGGTGGAAACCACGATGCTAGGGCAATCGCGGGGACCATCGGCTGATCAGGGAGGCAAAGTGTGCCCAATTGACCAACTTGGAAGCGTAAGCTCCCGATCGCCAGGCCGATCTCATCGCCCATGGACTCGAAATCCGGGCGAGTGGCCGGCGTGTGCACGGTGAAGTCGAAATCACCGAAGAGGTGGCGAATCTCCGCTGTTGCAGAGTTGTAGATCGCAGTTAATAGGGTCGAAGAAGCCGCGACATCAGCACTCCCGATTCCCATAGACGGTGCCAATTGACGAGGGTTAAATGCATCAATGCCCATTGTTATGGACTTGGGTTTTGGAGAAGGAGGGAGCGCTAGAAGCATCAATCGGCTAGCAAATGAGCACATAGGGACGCAAGGTTTACCTAGGTTCGAGCCTCGTGGAGGACCCTACTCCTGCTTGTCTACTCTTGGAATTATCGAGGGAGTCGAAAGTTACAGGGGTGCGTAGATGCAATCTTGCCGCCCCCTCTTAGCCTTTATATAGATAGGCTAGGTCTCGAGATAGCAGGTCGAGTCGGTTACAAGTTGGGGTTTTTCCCTTTAAACTTTCTATCTTTGATTTTGCCTTGTGTCGCAAGTAGTCGAAGTCTCCTTCGATCACCCAAATCTTTGGGCCTTGGTAACGTCGTGGGCTTCTACCAGATTGGACCGTATATGCTAAGCTCGAGTACCTGTAAGGTATGCCCATGTCACCAAGTGTTCCTGGTGTCATGGGCATGACTACCTCATTGTCAAAGATGATCGAGTTTCCCAGATCATGGTATAGTTATTGTAACGGGGATACCATTTGACAATAATGGCATATTGTAATAGCTTAGCAAGGATGTTGAACCGACCTAAGTTAAAATGATCTACTAAAAGATAAATGTCATCATTCTGTTGTTGGTATATCATTGTTGTTGTCATATCATTTTGTCCTTTGACCATGAGGATATCCGTTGTCCTTCAAAGTAGAAGGCATGTCCTGATTGCTTTCAAATGTCTCCTTTAACCAGGTGGAAATAAAGGATGATTTCAGATATGTTCGAAACTATGACTAGGCACAAGGTAGTCTGAGATGGGATTTACACCTCTGTCAATGGAGAGATATTGTTGGGCCCTTATCGATATTAATATATTACTAATACTTTTGGATAGACACATGGTGATGAGACTCACCGGATAATGAAATATGTGAAGGAGAGAAAGAACGACAAACTGGTAACAAGGTCAACATGGTATAGTAATCAAGAGTTGTATTACGAGGATACCGAATTGTCTTAACTCGGGATTATCATGTATCATGGTGTAAATGGATAGAAATGACATAAATAGGTTCGGTCGATTACTTCGTGATTGTGTAGGAATCATCATGGGTGTATAGATCCCACTATTGATTATTGTCTAGAAAGAGTTATGTGGACATGACCACATAATACCGAACCTACGGGGTCACACTCTTAAGAGTTCTTGTTCTAAAGAGTGAGTAGAGCATGTATGTGAGTGAGAGATGATCTAGAATCACTCCGTATCATTGAGAGAAATCTCAGGAGAAAACGGGAATACTTTCAAAGTTACAGAATAGTTCTAAGAGGGAAGTCATGTGCCGGAGCGAAGCCTCGGAAGGGGGATGGTGCCTGGGCTACCCATGGCCTACCTAGAGGTGGAACATGGGGAAACCAGGCCCATCAGGTATGACGCCTGGGCCTCCCATGGTTGCCACACATAGTCCTAAGGTGGTGGGGATCTATTGTAGGAAGGTTCAGATCTAATTGATAATTGTGATTTGATTTGATCTAGTAATTATGGGAAGATACCATATCTCATATTAAAGTAAGTATATGATATTAAACATAATGAGGAGGATCATGCATTTATGTGGAGATCGAGGGGATCTAGGTAAGGGGTAGCGGCTAGGGACAAAACCATAGCATGCCAGGTGCCTCCCCTCCTCCTCTCCTATATAATAGGAGTGAGGAGGCAACCCTCAAGCCATCCCACAAAAGGCCTTTAGATGCATTCATCCCTCTACTATCTCCTTCTCCACATACGACTTGAGAAGACTGCTACGCTACTCTGGCGTTACCGACCCCTGGACAACGAAGCTACAGAACAAGTTCACCGGACGCGTGGATAACTTCGGAGGGAACATACTATTGATCCTACATCGAGCGCATCACCAACCTGTTTGTCAACAAACGAATCTTTTTTTCAACGTTGGTGAATACTAGATATCTTACATATCATGTTCTTTGATAGCTCAATCTTGGTATGTTCATAGTACCGGGAAAATTTAAATTTCCTATACGAAACCCAATAGTTTCTGGTAATCAGTGGAGCGTGTGGCAACGGCTTACTCATGGACTCTCAATATGCAAACAGATTTGTTGTGCTGGAATCTATTGTACCGAAGGAGGATGACGATGATGTACTCCCGCCGACTAGAAGGTATTACTCTTTGTGTGACCGACCATCATGCCGATGAACCAGGGTTTCTCCAAATTTTAGTTAATGTGAATGTTATGTTTAGTTACTTTGAATTTTATGTTTAGATTACTTTGAATCTTATGTTTAGGTTACTATGAACTGGTTATCATGCTTATAAGATTGTTCTACTTAGATTGTTCTGCTTACATTGATTATCTTAGATTGTTTCTCTTAGAGTATATTATGCTAATATAATTCTCCTAAGATTGTTATGTTTTTTTCTAGATTGTTACGTTCACAATATTGTTATGCTTAGATAGTCCACCTTTTATTACTATCTAAATTAGGAGTCCATTTCCGAAAACATGATTCTATTTCGGCGACACTACATAGAAACAATACTGGCAGAAACAAAACAACAAACACTATTCAAATAATGAGTCTAGTGTGTTGGTTGTTTGTTTGATTTTCCATGTAATATTTTTTATGTTCTCAATTATAATTAGTCTTTGCATCTAATGAGTCTATTCAGTTAATATTTACATTTTTTATAAGAAGGAGATAATTTCGGCCACATTGCATAAAATAATTCTTGTGGACGTTGGATGGTATGTCTAGCCTTGAGCTCCATCTAAAATCTAGATACACTAGTACTGACAAAGATGTGCCTCGACACATTATCCACAAGGAGTAACACGTCGCTATGAAGAATTTGGCATAGTCAATATGCCATGGAAATGTAAGTTTGTTCTTCATGTTATGTGTGTTGATTATGTTATGTGTATAGAGGAACTAAGGTGGAACATATGTTCTCTCTTTTCTTATTCAGTGCCATTTCTTTGTGCGAGCCGGTATGATAAAGAGGTAGTTGGATAAACATGAAACAACTACCAATCCTCTTTATGAATGTTATGGTACAAATGTAATATGACAATGATCTAAGCTATGGTGAATGTAATAGGTCATGTTATGGCACACATGTAATGTTGACAAATATTCTAAGTTATGTATGTTTAATTACCATTTTAGTGTTTGTGTCTGATTGCATTTGAATATGCTATTAAATATAAATTCCATTTATTGTAACGTAAACATAACTCAGTCCAAACGAGTGGAACAAGACAAACTGTAACCGACAAGTTCATCCTTAAGGGTGTGTTCGGTTTGGGAACGAAGTGGAATGGAATGTCATGGTTCCATTCCACTGGAATGGGTCTGACATGGGCATACCCTACAGGTACTCGAGATCAGCATATACGGTCTAGCCCAGAAGAATGGGTCTGACATGGTTCCATTCCACTAGAATGGGTCTGACATGGGCATACCCTACAGGTCTCACTGGCCTGTCCGGCTGGCGGGCCCCACAAGTGGGTCCTAGCCGGCCGGTCATATACAGTATCCGGTACAACTATGTCCCACCAGAGTACGAGCGGTATGGTCTTCGTGGGCACAGTGAACGCCGTGCGAGCCTGTCGAGCATCGGGCCACTATTCCCGCGTCACCCTACAAAGTCTTCGGTATGGCCGAGTAGTTGCCGGTCTTGTCATCGTACCAGGGTGTACCGCACATTGTGTTGCACGTCGCCATGTCCTCTTGATTGGTTCCGGCTACGTTGCTGTAGACGGCTTGACTTGTCCTGTCCGGCTGCGCTCAGCCAGCCGGGCGCGATCCGACTGCCATAGTTCTTGCCTGGTTGGGGTATCCGGAGGTCATCCCCCCGACACTAGCTCCCGAGCGCGTGTAGATTCCGCCCTTAGGTGAAATATGCGCGCTCTCATCATCATTCTGAATTTTCTGGCCGACTAGGTTTGGCGGCTGCGCTACCCGTGACGTTAGTGCTGACGCCGGCCACACGCGCACGCGCCATCATTACTCTGCGGTGGGCAGCGTAACGTCCTGTCGCACGTCGCCTTGCGAACTGCCGCCTGCCTCTTCGGTTCCGGCTCCGGGATCTTCTGCGCACCCCACTTCTGCACACGGGATCTGAGGCGGCGGTTGGGGTGGGGCACGTCTTGGTGGGAGACGCGTGGCACCGCGGACGGTTGCCCTTCTGGGACTTGAAAGGGTCACTCGGGAGAGGGCGGTTCCTCCCTCCGCTCCCCTTGCTCCTAGTTGCCTCCCTGCGCCTTGTCCTCTTCGCCTTGCCTCACTCGCCATCATCACTATAGTCCGCCGCGCTGCCTGTTTAACGTCGTCGGAGGTACGGGCCGCCGTCACTCTTCCATCGAGGCACCTCCCAGTGAACCAGCAATGGCAGCCGAGCGTGGAGCGTGGTGCGTCTCCTCTGTTATGGAGGAGCACATCCAGAAGTATCGGGCGACCCACGTCTTGCCGCCGGAGGAGGAGGTGGAGGTGCTGCTCGCGCCGGCGAGGGAGGAGTCACCGTAGCCGGTGGAGGGGGAGCAGGTCATCTTTCTGTCGCATCTGGCCCGTGGCTTCGCGCTGCCGGTGCATCCGTTCTTCCTCACATTCCTCGCCTTCTTCGACCTCCGCCTCCACCACCTGGGCGCCAACGCCATTGGGACGTTGGCGCACTTCATAGCCTTCTCCGAAAGCTACCTCGGGATCCAGCCGGATCTCGAGCTCTTCTGCCGGCTCTTCCGAGTCCGGCCGCAGGTTCAATTCACCAAGGGGCCGCTGGTCACGTGCGGTGGCGTCTCCATATACTCCCGCATGCAGACCGACTACCCCAAATTCCGGATGCACGACACGGTATGGCTGTGGCAATAGTCGTACTTCTACATCCGCAACCTCACCGCCGAGGACCAGATCAACTTGCCAGCGTTCTAGGACGTGGAGTCCAGCCGGCTGCAGTGGGATCTGAAGATCTATGTCGAGAAGGTGGAGTCGGATGCGATGCTGCAGCGCATGCAGTCTCTCATCACCGCCGGTCTGACCGGTCTAGACATCACCCTTAGCTGGATGTCTAGGCTGATGATGTCGCTGCCGCAGTGGGCACACAAGATGTGGTACTACTCCGGCCGGCTGGACCCAACCCGGCTGTCCCGCCATGATCCCCGCTACCACAACCTGAAGGAGTGGGTGTGGACCATCACGAAGGAGCGGCTGCTGGAAGGCTGGAAGTTCGGGCTGGCCCCTTACAGCCGCGACAACCGTGCGCCCCGTGTAAGTTTTGCCAGCTAGATTTCCTCTTTCTTTTCTTGCCTTGTCATCCGACTAATTCTGCTTGCTTCCTTTTCCCTGTTGGCAGATGTTCCCCTGCATCCTCTAGGAGGAGGGCGAGACCCTCCTTCAGAACTTCACACCTGACTTTCCTGAACCCGTGCTCGTCGGTCTGGCGAGGAGTTTGATGGGGACGGCGACATCTTCCCTAGCCGGAACAACGAGCCGGCCGCCGATCCCCATGCGGAGGTCGACGAGGAGGAGGAGGTTGCGCTGGCTCCCGAGCCGTCTCGTCGTTGCGCGACGGATGGCGACTCTAGCCGGTCCAGCGCCGGTGGGAGTGGCTCCAGCTGGTCTGCTGCCAGTGGGGGAGGCTCCAGCCGATCCAGCGGAGGAGGGGGTGGGGCCAGCCGCCCCCCGTGGAGGAGCCGGCGCCCAAGAGGAGCCGGACCAGCGCTCTCCCGCCAAGCCACCTCGGTCGGAAGAAGGGGCCGCCCCCTGTGGTGCAGGGGTAAGTCTTGCTTCTTTTTCTGAGCGTTCTACTTTTTCCTGCTCTTTGTGCGCTTCTTATCTGTATTTGGCTTATTTGCCTTTTGCCCTTCTGTTTGCTCAGCACGCTGGTGTCCTTTGGCGCCGCAAGCCCAGCGTGGGAGCCGACTGGCTCGCCACCCCGCGTGCCAGACACTGCGTCGCCCGTCTCTGCCTCTGCCCGTCCTCCTTCCTCCAGGGCGCCTCCTCTGCCATCGCCCCAAGCCGATCCGGCTGCCACAGCCGGAGCAGGGGACGCTTCGCCGACCATGGTGGTGCAGCCGGAAACGGTTGTGACCGCCTCACACGGTGGAGGTAGTTCCCCTGCGGGGGCGCGGAGGGCCGCCACCAGCAAGGAGCTTGTGGTCGTCGCTGACAACAACTCTGATGACGAGCTAGGGGAGGAGTGGAAGACGGCAGTGGTCGCGGCGAAGGAATCATTGGCTGCCAACGCCATCGACGACTACGCCTCCTCGGCCACCTTGCTGACGGATCTTGCCACCACCCTTGAGCTGGCGGTGAAGGAGATCCGGCTGCTCGAGGCTGCAGCCGGTGGTAACCGGACCCTAGAGCAGAAGCTTGATGTTGCCATCGGGACTTCGCAGAGTAAGTTTTCTCAGCCGGATACCCTGGTCTTTCCCTCCTCATTTTTTTGCTGATAGTCGGTTTTTCGCAGCCATCCTTGTGAGCGCTCAGCGGGAAATCGATCGCCTGAAGAAGGCGAATGACCGGCTAAGTAAGTCCAATTCTACGCTCCGGCTGCAGAATAAGGACTGGCACGCCAAGGTGGATGCTCTGGAGGCCACCGTCAAGGAGCGTGACGCCACCCTCGCCAGCCGGGCCGACGCCTTCAACCTTCTCGAGGCCTAGAACAAGGACCAAGAGAAGGAAGTTAAGCGGCTGACGACTCGGGAGAAGGCCCTGGTGGAGGAGCTGATGTAGGTTGGGCACACGGCTAAGGGTAAGTTTCCCTTTCGACTCCCCTTGTCCTTCCGGATCCGGTAGCCGGATCTGACGTTCCTTTTTTCTGACAGTCTTTTATCCCGGCGTAGACCTGCTAGCCTACAACCGACTGCAGGAGAACTGGCCGGGAGAGCAGCCGACAGCCCAGGAGTTGGTTGTCCTTCTCGGCGAGGAGGCTGCCAAGCTTTGCCAGGCGTCACAGGCCATCTTCACCTTCCTGTGGCTAGATGCTCCGGTTCCGGAGACGATGGCGCAGCTAGCCGCCAAGGTGGCAAAGGTGCCGGTTGCCGTCGACCGCCTGAGGGATCTAGCGGCGCGAGCCGGGGCGGAGATGTCCCTAGCACTGATGCTCTCCTGGTACAAGGACGCCTGCATCGAGAATATCGACGGCGGTTTCCGTGCTGGCGCCGACCTTGCCGCCATCTGCCAGGCCCATCCGGAGCTTCGGGCCTCTGCCATCAAGATCGCCGACTACGCGGACGTCGATGAGGTCCTCACCGACTCGGAGTCCACCGGCACTCCCGATGCAGAAGCCTCGACGTAGCCGACTAGCGGTGATGGCGGAACCGGATCTGCCAACGTGCCTCCTCCTCCCGAGACTGCCACCAGCCAAGATCCTCCGCACGGCAAGGGCCCTGCCGCTTAGTTGTGACCCCAGGATGTCGGGTGTATTTGTCATCTTGTTTTGCTTCAAACCTTACTGTCTGTGCCGGCTGTCTCTGACGCCGGGTAAACTCATGGGAGATTTGTCTCCTTTTCCCTTTTTATATTGGTCTGAACTTATTTTGGTTTGCTTCCAACTTGTATTTTCTGTGTGTCTCTTCAACATTTCGCCGATTGAATTTATCCGGCTAACTTTACTCAGCTGAACGCATTTAGCTGGGGGAACTCTAATTCTAGTGGGGGCACGCCAGCGCACCCTCTGGGTGTATCCGCCGAGATTCGGAGTGGCTGGCGTAGCCAGGCACTTCAAATCTTCTTCTCTTTCCTCAAGTCCTTAGTTTTATCCGACTAGACACCTCTTAGTCAGTTGCTTTCGCTGGCTGGACATCCACAGCCGGGGGAACTCCCATTCTAGTGGGGGCGCGCCAGCGCACCCACTGGGTGTAGCCCCCGAGATTCGGAGTGGCTGGCGTAGTCAGGTGCTTTGAATCTTCTTCTTTTTTTCCTGCCCTTGCCCTCACCTGGGCTACAAATATCCGGCTAACTCCTTTAGCCGGTCGGGAACTACAAGATTCCACTAGGGGCACACGAGCGCACCCAGTGGATGTAGCCCCCGAGATTCAGAGCGCTTGATGAAGGCAAGGACTTCGAATCTTCTTCTTTTCTTCCTGGATTCCGACTCGATGTAGTCGTACGAAGGACAAACATACACACCCACATTCTCACACGTCAACAGGTTACTCGGTTAAACTTAGTCGGGTTTGTTTTTTGAAAAGCAGCTTGTGCTTTTCTAGACACTTAGTCACTTTCCCGTGTGGTCTATTATTTCCGCTGCGTCCTTGCCGGGCCGCCGAGTTGTGGTCTGCAGTCGGAATCAAAGGGAGCTCACAGTATGTTGCGCACGGTACTTGTGGCTTAGTAGCCGGATCGGCTCAAGCTAGTTACAAGGCCGGAATGCCCGATCTGTCGCATCTCCTCCCTGTTTTTCATGTGGGGTGCCTCGGGCTTTTGCTCTTGTTAGCCGGACAGCCGGGTTGCGGTCTGTAGATGAGACGAAGAGTGGGCCTCTGACACCGTCGCACACTACTCAGCCGGTTTGTTGATTTAGCAGGCCGGGCAGCCGAAAATCCCCGAGTAGGGCTACCAGAGCCGGAAAAACTGAACCAGAAACAGATATACATAAATTTCTAGCAAGGAGCCCCGGAGCATCTCGTAGGGGTCTGTATTTTCATTCATAAGGTTTGCGGGATACATACACTTTCTGCTGACTAGGTGTAAAACGGGCAGAGCAGGGCCGCGTTCCAGGGGTGCTATGTCTCCTCATCTGACTTGTCCATCTTGTTCTTGCGCGGCAGCTACGCGTCGATGAGGCAGTAGGAGTCATTGGGCAGTGCCCGGCTGATGATGAAGGGACCTTCCCAGGGTGGCGATAGCTTGTGCATGCCCTTCGTGTCTTGCACCCGCCGGAGGACCAGGTCGCCCTCACAGAATGCGACAGGGCAGATTCGGCTAGAATGGTAGTGGCGTAGGCATTGCTGGTACAGGGCCGATCTGGACAATGCTAGCTCGCGGGCCTCCTCGAGGAGGTCCACGCCATCCTCACGTGCCTCCTGATTGGCCTTTTCGTCGTAGAGGAGCTTGCGCAGAGAGTTGAACTCGATGTCCGTAGAGAGGACGGCTTCCGAGCCGTAGACGAGGAAGAACGGGGGGTAGCCGGTTAACCTATTCGGCGTGGTGCGGAGGCTCCACAGCACAGCCGGAAGTTCTTCGATCCAGCATCCGGGCGATCGCTCCAAGGGCTCGATGAGGCGTGGCTTGATGCCGGCTAGCACTAGGTCATTTTCCCTTTCGACTTGCCCGTTGGATTGTGGGTGCATGACGGAAGCAAGGTCCAACCGGATGCCCTTGTTGCTGCAGAACCGGGCGAAGGCCCCCTTAGCGAAGTTCGTGCCATTGTCCGTGATGATGTTGTTGGGGTAGCCGAACCGGTTGATGATGTCGGTGAAGAAGGTGACGATTATCGCCCCGTCCAGCTTCCAAATAGGTTTGGCCTCTATCCACTTTGTAAATTTGTCCACCACCACCAGCAGATGGATCATGCCTGCGCGTGCCCGCCTGAAGGGACCGACCATGTCGAGGCCCCAAACAGCGAAAGGCCAGGTGATCGGTATGGTCTTCAGCACCGAAGCCGGCATGTGCCTGAGCTGTACAAAACGTTGGCACCCGTTGCACGCGCGGACTAGCTGTTCGGCATCCTCGAGGGCGGTGGGCCAATAGAAGCCGTGGCGGAACGCCTTGGCGACTATCGCCCTAGATGAAGCATGATGCCTGCATTCGCCTTGGTGGATGTCCTTGAGCAGCCGGTAGCCTATGTCCACGTCGACGCACCTTTGGAATATGCCGGATATGCTATGTTTGTACATTTCTTTGTTGATGATGGTGTACGTGTGCGCGCGGCGCCGGATTTGCCTGGCCTCCACCTCATCATCCGGAAGTTCTCCGTTGGTGATGTAGTCCATGAAGGGTTGTGCCCGGGATGGTATCTCCCGGATGGTGAGAATGCTTCCGCTCTCTGGTTGATGGTCGTCGAGGGGTCGTCCGGATGAGGTACCCGGGATGGCAGCCCCCGATCCAATTGACGAGTCGGCAGCCCACGGGTCTTGCGAGCCGAAGGGTACTAATTTGCCGGAGTTGGTGCGGGCCTTCTTATTTGGAGGTTCTGTCGGCTCTGCGTCAGCGGCACTGTCAACCGGGGCACTCCCTGCCTAGATGATGGAATCCGAATCGGGGGACGGGTTGATGGAGGGCTTGCGCAAGTGCTCCAAGGAGACCCCAGGTGGGATCGCCTGCCTGGTGGATCCGATTCATGCGAGTGAATCAGCTGCCTCGTTGTTGACGCGAGGGATGTGATGGAACTTAGATCCGTCGAAGCATGCGCTGAGCTTCTGTATGTGGAACCGGTAGAGAGCCATATTTGTGTCACGGGTGTCCCACTCTCCGGATACCTGCTGCACCACCAGATCCGAATCACCGAAGCAAAGGATCCGGTTGACACTGATCTCTCTGGCTAGCCGGACGCCGTGCACCAGTGCCTCGTATTCGGCTACGTTGTTAGAGGCCTTGAAGTGGATTTGCAGGACATACTCCAGCCGGTCTCCTTTGGGCGAGGTGAGAATGATATCGGCTCCCAAGCGCTCGAGCATCTTCGACCCACCGAAGTGCATGCTCCAATGGTCCGAATCCGGAACCGGTGGGAGGTATTTTGTCTTGGCCCAGTCGACGAGGAAGTCCGCCAACGCCTGCGACTTGATCGCGAGTCGGGGCTCATACTGGATGGAGTAGGCGGCGAGCTCGATGGCCCACTTGGCGACTCGGCTGGTGGCATCCTTGTTGCCGATGATTTCCGAAAGGGGTGCGGTGCACACGGCCTTAATCGGATGCTCCTGAAACCGAGTAGCTGACCGGATGGGACTCCGAAGACGCACTTCTCTGGGTTCAGCTTCATCTGGTATTGCCGGAGGTTACCAAATGTCTCTCCCAGGTCCTCGAGGAGGGTGCGCTTCTCCTTGATCTTGATGACCACATCGTCCACATAAGCATGCATGTTTCGGCCGATCTGCAAGTGCAAGCACTTCTACATGCAGCGCTGATAGGTGGCGCCTGCATTCTTCAGAACGAAAGGCATGGTTACATAGTAGAAAGCCCCGTACGGGGTGATGAATGATGTTTTTATCTGGTCCACCAGGTTTAGCGGGATCTGATTGTAACCGGAATAACAATCTAAAAAGGACAACAAATCGCAGTCGGCCGTGGAATCGATGACTTGATCGATACGGGGCAAGGCGAAGGGGTCCTTCGGGCACGCCCTGTTCATGTTGGTGTAGTCGATACACATGTGCCAGGTCTTGTTCTTCTTTAACACCAGGACTAGGTTGGCCAGCCAGTCCGAGTGGTACGCCTCCATGATGAACCCGGCTGCAAGGAGCCGGGTGATCTCGTCACCAATAATCTTCCTCTTCTCCTCCGCGAACCGGCGCAGAGGCTGCTTGACCAGGTTGGCATCCGGCCGCACATGAAGTGAGTGCTCAACAAACTCCCTCGGCACACCTGGCATGTCCTTGGGTGACCATGTGAAGATGTCCCGATTCTCACGGAGGAAGTCGACGAGCGGTCCTTCCTATTTGCTGTCCAAGTTGGCACCAATGGTGACGAACTTGGTCGAGTCAGAGGGGTCGAGCAGGATCCTCTTCGTCTCCTTTGCCGGCTGGAAAGCTCCTTCTCCAGCCGGCTTGCTGCTAGCCGGCATATCTTGCTGGGCCATGGCCACGTTGCGCATGATAACACGCTTCTCTTCGGCTATGATGAGGGCCTCTGCCAACTTGGAACTGGCTGAGGCGTACTCCATCGACCGCCTGAAGCAGCCGGCGACGGTGATCACGCCGTTTGGTCCCGGCATCTTCGTCTTGAGGTACGCGTAGTGGGGGACGGCCATGAATTTAGCAAGGGCGGGGCGCCCGAGGAGAGCATGGTAGGAGCTCGTCAAGTTTACCACCTCGAACCAAATCGGCTCGCGGTGGAAGTTTTCCTCAGTCCCGAAGATGACGTCCAGCTGGATTTTATGCAGCAGGGCGCAAGCCGGTCCCGACAGCACGTCGTGGAACGTTGTGGTAGTCGGCCGCAGGTCACGTTCGCGGATGCCCAACTTCTCCAGCGAAGACCGCTAGAGGAGGTTGAGGCTACTGCCTCCATCGATGAGGACGCACGAGAAGCAGCAAGTGCACTTGTTGGAGACGATGAGGGGGTCGAGTACCATGGCGTAGCCCCCGGGAGTCGGGAGCTGCTCAGGCTGGTCTTCTCGGCTCCAGGTGATGGGGGTTTCCAACCAGTTCAGGTACTAGGGGACCGAAGAGACGATGGCGTTGACCTCCTTGGAGCATCGCCTGCGGCTGTGCTTTTCATCCAGCTCTGTCTCGAAGATGTGGTAGGCGGCGTGCGGCTAGGGGTAGCCGTTGTTGTTGTTGCTGCCGTTGCCGCCGTTACCATCATTACCGGCTCCCCTAGACGGTGGCGGTCCACGAGGAGGGGGCGGGGGAAGATGTTGCTGGCTGCCCTGGTCCTTCAGTTGGCGGGTCCAGCTGCAATTCCGGGTGGTGTGCGTAGCCGGTTTGAAGGGACCGCTATACCACTTGCATGGGCCGTCAAACATCTAGTCGAAGGTGAGCCGCGGCTTCTGCCTTCTTGCATCGCTAGCCGGCGCGTCGGGCGCTCCCTCCACAGCATTGACCTGTTGCACGTGGTAGCAGGGCTTCTGCTGTCCGGCCTGGCGGTCCCCATGGAACCGGTTGTCGTTGCCGTGGCGCCTGGAGGATCCGGCTTCTCCAGCCGGATTGCTCGGACGGTCGCGAGCCGGCTCCGTAGGAGTCGGACGCCCTTCAGCACTTACTCGGAGGGGATTCTTCATGGCGGCATCCACCGTGGTGTACTGGTCCGCTACCGTCATGAGCTCTGCCATGGTTTTCGGCTCGTCACAGTAGCTGGTGGCAAAGCATGGTGCCTTCTCGGTATCCCTCGATGAAGAAACCAATGGCCTGGCTCTCCAGGATGCCCTCGCAAGTGTTGCGCAGCTCTGTCCACTTGGCGAGATACTCACGGTCGGTATCGCGGTCACCCTGGACGCACAGGGCCAGGTTATGTGGGCGTCCCGGACGCTTGTACGAGCCGTTGAAGTTGCGGACGAACACCTTTTCAAAGCCTGGCTAGGCGTTGATGCTGTTCGGCGCGAGGCTATTGAGCCATGTCCTCGCTGACCCAGTTAGCATAAGGGGACGTAGCGCACAGCTCTGCGCTTGTTCCCATGGGCAATGCCGACTGCCGTAGCATAGTCGGTCAGCCAATCTTCCGGCTTCATACTGCTGTCATACTTGGGGGTGTCCCTGGGCAGGGTGAATTTATCCGGAAACGGCTCGTTCCGGATGCAGGGTCCAAAACAAACCGGTCCGGTGGAGTCGTCTTCCTCCATAACGCACGCTTGAGCGAGGAGCTCGATGCGGTCACGGGCATCCGGACGATCCAGGTTGGGCGCTCCCGCTCGGCCCGTGAGACGGGAACCAGTGGGTCTTGGCGCTCCGGTTGGGGGAGGGGGAGGCGGTGGGTTGCTTTTCATCGTTTGCTCCGGGCGTGGCTGGCCCTTGCTGCCCGAACCGCGACACTTTTTGCGGGCCTTAGTCGGCTGAGGAGAGGACGCCTGTTGGGTGTTGCGAGGCGCGCCCTTGCTGTTGACGGGTGGCTTGCTCCCCTTGGAGTAAACGGGGTCCTCCTGCATCTGCCGGTTGGCGTCAGCCTGCTCGTCCGCGATCCGGAGGAGCTCCTGCACCCGAGCGTGCTGGTAGGCTCGCTCCTCGCCCTCCAGGTTGGGCAGTTCGTCTGCTGCGGCTCGTGCCACGTGCAGATTCTTGATGGGCGTGTTGTAGGTGGGCTGGATGAGAGCGGGCGCGGGATCCGGCTCGCCATCCTTTTCCAACCTTCTTCCTAGCTCGCCGCCCCGGCGTCACACCTGGCCGCGCCGGCTAGGCTCCATGGTAGCCGGAGTGAAGCCGTACGCGCGGTCGTACTCGCGCCGGGTGATCTCTAGTTGCTTGCAGGTTGCCGCCAGTTCCATGGCCTCCTGGAGGATAAGTTGTCTCTCCATGGCGAAGTTGGCCTCTACCTCCTCCGGGTTATCCCCGAGGTTAACCGGCGTGAGGAGCCGATCGATGGCCTCCTCTACCGGGTTCCGGGGTTGCGGTGGCACGGAAGTTCCGCCTTCGTCCGTGCCCTGCTCCCGCGGCTGGTGGGGGTGAGAGCTGGAGCCAGCCATCATGACCTCGACGCCACGGGGAGCGGCGGAGGTACGGCTACCCAGAGGCGACAGCTCCGCGACGGAGACGATCTCCCTGGGGAAACGCTCCGGAACGGTGGCGACGTAGACGGGGAGGTCGCCGAAAAGCAGGATGGAGCCATTCGCCAGGAAGGAGGTTCCGGCGAAACAAGAAGCGTTATCGATGATGCAATTGAATTTGCCGAGCGTGAGAACCAAGACGGAGGCCATGCGCTCACCGGCTGAAGTGCGGCGTCCCGTGCAGAATGTGACTCCGGTCGAAGCCATCTAGCCCCACGGTGGGCACCAACTGTCATTGTATTGGGAACGGCAGTACCTAAGCAGGTTAGATAGAGGTGCGGGGACTAGCAGGGAAACTATCGACAACGTCCGCAGGCGGGATTGGATACAAGCAAGCATAACTGGACGCAGAAAGTACCCAGGTTTGGAGCCCTCGTGATGAGGTAAAGCTCCTACTCCTTCCGATCTGACTATGAGCGATATACGAGCTACAAGCGCTCCTCGAGCTGTCTTCTCTAGCTACTGCCTTAAATGCACACAGACCAACCCTTTCTACTGAGGCCTTGCCTCTCCTTATATAGGCAGAGAGGCAACAGTCTCACTGGCCTGTCCGGCTGGCGGGCCCCACAGGTGAGTCCCAGCTGGCTGGTCATCTACAGTATCCGGTACAACTATGTCCCATCAGAGTATGAGCGGTATGGTCGTCGTGGGCATAGTGAACGCCGTGCGAGCCTGTCGTCAGCATCGGGACACTGTTCCCGCGTCACCCCGCAAATTATTCGGTATGGCCGAGTAGTTGCCGGTCTTGTCATCGTACCAGGGTGTACCGCACACTGTGCTGCACGTCACCCTGTCCTCTTGATGGGTTCCGGCTACGCTGCTGTAGCCGGCTGCTTCTCGCCGTTCCGGCTACCGCGAGGTAGCCAACTTGACTTGTCCTGTCCGGCTGCGCTCAGCTAGCCGGGCGTGATCTGACTGCCATAGTTCTTGTGTGGTTAGGGTATCCGGAGGTCATCTGCCCAATAGGAACGGAATGAGGTTAAGGTTAATCTTTTATCTCAATGTCGTAATTAATAGTGGAAAATAGCCTTTTTAATCTCAAAGTCATAATTAACAGCGCCTAATGGCCTTTTTAATCTCAAAATCGCAATTAACATCATTTTTTATCCGGTTGAGGGAATTTGGAGAGCAGAACGGAATGTCTCAAAATCATAATTAATAGTGTAAAATGGCATTTTTAATCTCAAAGTCATAATTAACAACAACTAATTATTTTCAACTAGAGTATTGGAGTGCTTCGTAATTAACATCAGCTAAATAACAGTTGCTCCACCACACATTCCACTAATTTGGTAGAATGGGTGCATTCTGCATATGGGGGAATATTCCCTTCCGAGGAACCACTCGGTTCTGTTCCATTCCACAACCTAACACAAGAATTAGATATAGGTGCAGAATGCTTCCGTTGCATTCCACTTGGTTCCATGAACCGAACACACCCTATGGAAATGGGAGAAAAAAGATAACCATTGCCAAAAACACCCATTTCCGGTGACGTGTCTTTATGAATGTTATGGTACAAATGTATGATGACAATGATCTAAGTTATGGTGAATGTAATAGGTCATGTTATGGCACAAATGTAATGTTGACAAATTGCAAGTGAAAGATCGGTACAGGTGACTAGAGGGGGGTGAATAGGAGCTACTCAAATTTTAACTACTTTTCAAGTTAAGGCTAAACACAAAGTAAGTTCTCTAGATGTGCACTAGGTGAGAGAACTCAAAGGAAGCAAGCAAGTAACAACAAGTAAAGAGTAGAGGATAGAAGTAACAGAGAGTAGACACGAAGATGTTTTCCCGAAGTTCCTTCCTTTTGAGGGGAAGTACGTCTCCATTGGAGAGGTGGGTGGTACTAAGACCACCAGGGCCACAGAAGGCCTCACCCTATTATCCCAAGCACCCACCTCACGGAAAGCACCCGATCCACTATGCGGTGACCTTGAAGGTGGCAACCGAAACCTTTACAAACTTATTGATAAGACCTCCACACACCAGAGTCTCCCAACGCAATTCCGAAGCTTTACAACAAATTCCCGAGCTCCGAGATCGACCTCTTCTGTCTAGGGTTCAAAGAACCCAAGAGTAACAAGATCCACAAAGGAAAACACGGGGGAATCAACTTTGCTTTGGTGGAAACCTAGATCTAGACCTCCTTCACCAAGCCTCAAAGTATCAAGGAGATTGGAGGGCTAGGGAGGGAGATCTAGTAGTAATGAAGATCAAGAAGAATGGAGGAGAGAGATAAAAGAGTCAAACTTTTCATTGGAGAAGAAGGCTCTATTTATACCCTCAAGAGGGATCTGCCCGTTGCAGCCAGTTGCCAGCCGGTACTACCGTACCTATGAGCGATAGTACCGGAAAACAGCGGTACTACCAGACAGGTACCGGACAGGGTACTGGGTTGGCGTTGGCGAGGCTTTTGCCCCCCGTGGTGTTAGTGGCTCTACGAAGCGATGCTACCGCTAAGCGGTAGTACCGCTTAGCAGAGCGGTGGTACCGCACGGGAGCGGTGGTACCACTCAGTGGTACCGGAGAGAACAGAGGGGAGGCACAAATCGCCAACGTGCCTCAGACTCCCGCGGTACCGCCAAGCGGTACTACCGCTTACCAGAGCGGTGGTACCGGACGGGGGCAGTGGTACCGGGGAGAACAGAGGGGAGGTGCAGATCACCAACACGCCTCAGACTCCCGCGGTACCGCCAAGCGGTACTATCGGGCGCTGAGCGGTAGTACCGGTTAGGAAGATCGGTACTACCAGACAGCACAAAGCAGAAAGCCACATCCGCAAGGGTAGATTCCTCCTGATATCTCCGGCAGAGGAAAAGCTTGAGGTTTTGCAAAACAGAGATGATTCCACCCAAACTTTCCAACACAGACCCCCTCTTGATAGTACGGTGTTCCTACGACTCAAGCAAAAAGCCCTAGAAAACTATATCCTGAGAGAACTTTTTAGAGGGTAACCGAATTCCCTTATCTTTGTTAAAACCTGAGACTCACTTAGCAAACGATTAGTCTGACACATGTGTTGTCAACAAACATCAAAAAACACATAGGATAGGAAACTCCCTTTAAGTAACGATACAGATGCCACCTGGAGGAGGGTGAATAGGTGGTTAAAAACTTTTTTGAGAGAGACACAACAAAAGCGGAATTAAACTAGCGTTTACTTTGTTAAGCACAAAAACCTAGAACAACTAGGGTTCACCTATTTGCACCAACAACTTATGCTAAAAAAGACAAGCAACTATGAGATAGCAAGATATAAACTTCAAGCACGAAGGCTATCACAAAGTAAGGTGCATAAGTAAGAGCTCGGGTATAGAGATAAACGAGGCACGCAGAGACGATGACGTTTTACCGAGTTCCTCCCAACATGGAGTACGTCTCGTTTGGAGAGAAGGTGGTATCAAACCACCAACGCCACAAAAGGCCTCCCTTGTTCTCCTGTGAATCTCACCCCAACGGGATCGATCCACACTTCCACTATCGGTGCACTTGTCGGTGGCAATCCGGAACCTCTCACAAGGTTGGGGCACTTCTCCATAACTCAATTTGAGGCTCCCAACAAACAAGCTTGGGGAAAGCTCCACAACTTAATTGGAGGCCCCAAGTAATCCACAAATCTGCAAAACCACCAAACCATCTAGGGTTCCAACGAACCCAAGAGTAAAAATCTTCTCAACTTTTCACCCAATCGAATCCTCACCAAGAACTCAAACCGATGCACCAAATGCAATGGCAAGAACACAAGAAGTGCTCAAATCCTTCTCTCCCAAATTCCACCAAAGCTACAAAAGCTTATGGGGGAATAAGAGAGGAAGAACAGTGGAGGAAATCCACAAAAGACTCCAAGATCTAGATCCCAAGATGTTCCCCTCACTTAGAGGAGAGATTGATTGGTAGGATTGTAGATCTGATATCCTGTCTCAGATCCCTCAAGAATATGCAAGAATCATAGGAGGGATTGAGAGATAGCAAGCTCAAGAAGTTTAACAATGGAGGGGAAACCTTGCAAGGAAGGTTGGGGAACCATTGGGGAAGAAGGGCCCCTTAAATAGGTCCCTAGAAATCCAACCGTTAGGCCCAGGAATCGACCGGTCCGGAGTCTCCGGACTAGGACCGGAGTCTCCGGTGTACCCAGCCCAAACGGGGACAAATTGGAGGACAATCAGTCCGCGGTCCAGAGATAGACCGGAGATTTAGTCCGGAGTCTCCGGTCTAGCAAAAACTGGCTGACTGACCAATACGAAAACAACCATAACTTTTGCATCCGGACTCCGATTTTGATGATATTGGGCTTGTTTTACTCTACAATATCATGTAGGGAACCATCATAGTCCAGCAAGGGAGGATAGAACCAGATGCCGAAAGTTTTGACCTCCCTCAAAAATACGAACCGGTAAAACCTCCAACATCGAAAACGCAATAGAGAATGCATATGAAATCCGTTTTCGATGAACTTGGGATTGTCATGAAGATTAACACAAGCTCTAAATCCTCTCATGGATAAGAACCAAGTAATGGAAGGTTTTATCAATCTCTAAAAGACAAACTGGTAAAACCTCCAATATCGAAAATGCAATAGAGAATGTATATGAAATCCGTTTTCGATGAACTAGAGCTTGTTATGAATATTACCACAAGCTGAAGAAACTCACATTGATAAGGTCCAAATAACAACCAAGAAAGATGATGCCAAGTATGCAAAGGTTTGAGCTCCCACGAAGGATATGATCAAGTTACTCACTCGAGAGCCCCTCTTGATAGTACGGCTATCTATCCTATAAACCGGTCTCCCCAACTAGCACCATGAGACTGGTAAGAAAGAAACACTATCAAGAACATACCTTTGCCTTGACCATATTCCACTTGAGCTTGACGATAGCGATCTTGTCAACCTCAAGATGGAACACCTTTCTTGATTACACTAGCTTGGTGAATACTTGCAAATTGCTCTCCCATACTCCACTCTGGTAGAGCTTCTCTCTTGGGCATATCATCTTCCTATATCCATGATAACCATACAATGGCAAGCTTCAAGCGAATGATCTTTTCGAGAAGGCTCATCTTGAACTTGCACATCATTTCTTCTTTCTTCATTATGTTGGTGTCTTGAAGGTACATACGAGATATCACTCCAACTTTAGTCTTCAAGACACACTTGCTATAGGCTCAACTCTCACTTGACCAATCTCTGGATCACTCATTGAAACCTTGGCCAACACTTAATCTTCTTCACTTTCTTCTTCTCCAAACCTTGAAGCCAACATATGGTTCAAGCATTGCCTATGGACAAATCCTACAGGTAAAACTCAATGCAAACATAAGTCCATAAATATTATCATTAATTACCAAAACCACACATGGGACACACATGCACTTTCACAAATGTTCTAAGTTATGTACATTTTTTTACCGTTTTAGTGTTTGTGTCTGACTGCATTTCAATGTGCTGTTAAATATAAATTCCATTTATTGTCACGTAAACATAGCTCAATGCAAACGAGTGGAGCAATACAAAATGTAACCGATGAGTTCATCCTTAAGGAAACGGGCAAAATAAGATAACCGTTGCCAAAAACACCCCTTTTCGGTGACGGGTTTTAGATCCATTGTCGTAGAACCCTTCATATTAGTGACTAGCCTCCGGCAACGTAGCGTTTTTCTGTTGCTGATGTTTTTTTTACCCATGTCCATAGCACCGCTCTCTACTAGTTCCATGCCGATGTCGCGCAGCGGCTCGCCGAGGAGCGCTCCTTCCTGTAGTGGGATGCCATGTTGTAGTAGCCCTGCGCAAGTGACGCCACCACGCTTCGTCCCCATGCCAGAGACACCGTCCCCTCCATGCCACCAACATGGTGGCATCGTCTTTCGAACTCCAAAGACAAAGCCATTGTCGCCACCATGCCATGAACCGGTAACACAGCTACAAGGGCGCCTTTGCTCCGACATCGCCGGTATCCGCCTCCATTGTCGAGGAACGTGAAGGAGGAGCCACAGCCCGAGCCTAGCACGGCATACCTCTGACAACAGCTGGCCCTGCGCATTGTGGATGACCTGGAATATATCCATCGATGATGTGGCGCCAGACACCGACGAGTTTGCCAAATGGTGGTTGTCCCGGGAGAGCGGAAACATCATCAACATCAACGGTTGCGACTCCTGGCCGTGCTGGTAGGCCAAAGTCGACCCTGGTGAAGACGATGTCGACGACGAGGACAATGGTAGCGGCAACGACTGGAACCCTAGCCGCTATGAACGCTACCACCACTAGTAGTTTAGGTTTAGTTTAAACTAGACGAGTTTGCGCGCTTCGGAACGCCGCATGCCTTGTGTTGCAGCATGCATTCTGGTGTGTGTTGTGCCATGGCATCGGTATTCTGTCCATCTGTCGCAGAAACGTGGTTTTTTGCGTGGGGGATCATTTCAATGGGCAAGATAGGTTACCACCCTTAGTCTTGTTTGGCTCGTGGTGAATGGCAACCATAAAAAACCACTTCACCAACATGCTACATGCTTGAAGCTAATAACTTTTTATAAAGAATGAAACACCTATCTCTATACTGTAATGACTATGATGTTGTATTATGTGAAATATATAGGCAGAAAAAATTCAAGACACTTAAGTTCCTATGTACAATATAATTTTTGGAAGTGAGCAAATTCTACAAGACAATATGAATTTGTGGAAACTGCATGCACCAGAAATATCAGAAGATATATTCAAGAATTGATAGATAATACAATAAAGGTAATTTGGTTTGTAAATAATAAACTCGCATCCAATTTCAAGCATTTCATTTGGTGGAATATAGAGGTGATTTGTTAATTCATTCAAGATCGATAAAATAGATGGTGTCAACTTGCAAACCAAAAACTTCCACCTCTACAGCCTCAACAATAATGCCCATCACAAATTTTCCTAAATCTAAAGCCAACGCCTAGTAAGAGAACTTATCCAAAATACCAAAGTTGGGTTTCTGTCTATACGAACTACCCCACGTCAGATTCATAGCAAAAAGAGAGAGGAATCATAAACAACATGCACTAACAGAAATCAACTTTACAAGTGTACGCACTCTCGCACACACTCATACTTCTTATGATGCAGATAAAAGCTAATATGTCATGCATCTCTCAAATACGAATGTGTATTAAAATTGGCATCACCATGCACCTGCAGCAAACCAATGATGAGATCAATTACTAAGATGCAATGATGGCTACTAATGTTTCAGAAAGGATTAAGGGGACTTTACATTGGTGTTGTAATATACTTTTATGCAAATGTGCGGGAGAGTTGAGCAATAAACCTCGAGCTCTATTGGCACTCCAGCAATCATGAGTGGATCCTCAATCGCATGTGCTATTATGGAGAGTTTGGACAATATTAAACAATGAGCTCTTGCCAGACCTCCTCCTTGAGCTGCCGCCACCCTGTTCATACGTCATATATGAATTAGAAGGTTGCATGAACACACTTTGCAATGCATGAATGCGTGACTCGTAATCATACTCTTATATTAGGATCCGGTGGATATCAATAAATTAGATGTGCATGGCTACGAACATTCTACCTCGATAGACAGAAGGAGCTTTGCTTTTTCTGTGACACTACAAATTGCTTTGTTCATTGTTTTGGAAGTCCAATTCCACATCTACACACAACCGAACATTGGGTCATCAAATTAATCTGAACAGAAGAAGAAAATCTATGTCAAAAAGTGAAATTTAGGAACCTTGGGTGTAATTAAAAGACTCTAAATTAACAATATCCATGGATTCTGATAATTCACCTTTTATACATGGAGAAAGGAGCTATGATCCCCATTTAAAAATAGACCTTAGAAACAATTCAAAGAACGTCTAACTCCTTGAAGATAATAATACCACTCTTATTCTAGCAAGCACAAGACCCATGCATGGTACACTACCATGTGGCAAAATTCACCTAGAGATGAGTATTTAAGTAACAATTAAAATAGATGAAAAGCTATGGGACATTCCATCAAACATTCACAAGGTAGTATACGGATGGTCTTGCACATGTGTCATCCCAATTTATCTCAGTGCTTGAGACAACGCCACCGCAGTACAGAACTGAAAAGTCACATGAGAATCAGCTCGGGAGAAATAAATTAGCAGATGCATGGCTAGCCAATCGCCATTAAACGACTCCCGTGGCTAATTTGGGAATGGAGGAGAGAGGATCGAGGACTCAAAATGGATGACGAACCCCTCCCTCACCTATTTCGTCGCCCGTAGAAGAATCTTAACATGATAGAGTGAGCAGGCCACTGGAGGAGAAGAGGGAGCCGTGGACGATCTCTCCTTACGTCCCGACAGATCCCCCATCAACACGAACACACCTTTCAGGAGGATCTGGGATAACACTGGAATGTCTGACCGCCCATCACCAAGGAAAGCATGATTCGACCGCAGAGTACGCGGAGCTGCCCACACCCATCACCAAGGAAAGCATGATTCGACCGCAGAGCACGCGGAGCCGCCCACACCCATCACCTTGAACAACTCAACCCGTCAACCGGGTCAAAGCATCGGAGACACCAGGGGAGACGATCCCCCACCCCCACGAACCAACACATGAAAAACAACCCCACAAAAAATACATCGTCAATGAAAAACTGGACCCACAAACAAAGGGGCACCGGTTAGATGAAAAAAACATGCCGCACACCCACTGACGAGGGTTTAACTCATCAATGCCCATTGTTATGGACTTGGGTTTTGGAGAAGGAGGGAGCGCTGGAGACATCTATCGGCTAGCAAACAAGCACACAGGGGACAAAGATTTACCCAGGTTCAGGCCTCATAGAGGTCCCTACTGCTTGTCTGCTCGTGGAATTATCGAAGGAATCGAAGGCTACAATGGTGCGCAGATGCAATCTGGCGAGGGTTGTGGAAACTAGGGTTGCGTGTGTGTGTCCTCCTCGTCGCCCTCTCCTAGCCCTTATATAGATAGGCTAGGTCTCGGGTAGCAGGTCGAGTCGGTTACAAGTTAGGGTTTTCCCCTTCAAACTTTCTATCTTTAGCTTCTTCTTGTTCTTCAAGTCAATCGAGAGTCCGTAGGTTACTTGAGTCCTTCATTTGGGCCTTGGTGACAGCGTGGGCCTTTACGTACTTAGACTGTATATACCAAGCTCGAGTACCTGTAGGGTATACCCATGTCAGTAGCCCCCGAGTGTCCAGTGGAATCGCAGATTCGACTGGGGACTTTTGAAGTCTTTCGAGTGCATGAATGGGTATATTTCGACTGCTTTATTTGTGTCATAGGGATTGTTGATGTACGTGCCTGATATAACCGAAGTATCGGTATCAGTTAACCACCTTAGGGTGAAACAACGCAATCTACTCGAACTCGAGTCCCCGGACTCGAATCCGGAAAAGTGCTGGTGTAATTCGACTCAAGCCGCGGAGGTCTTACAGGAGTCGAATTCCAGTTATATGGGTGTGAGCACTTGACGTGTCCGTCAAGGCATGTTCATCGTACCTATAGGCACGGATAAATTTCTGGTAGTGCGCAGCTAATGCGTTGCTAGGCCTTATTCAGGTCTTACCTTCACGCTGTAAGCGCGGCATCCGAATTTTATCATCGCGGAGACGATTCGGGTGACCCAGGAGACGCAGTCTCTTTGTAGGGAAAAATTGTGAGGCGGTGTCGCCGTGAGCTTCGAGTGTGGATGTTATCAACACACAGTTTTTTGTATAAATAATCATAGGGTGCGCGACCAGTGCTCCCTACGGGAGTAGCCCCCGAGTGCCTGGTTGAGTCGAAAACTCAGGAGGGACTAAAGAACTTTCACGACTGCTGTCGTCTTTTGTTCGCTTGTTTCAGTCAAATTTTTTTCCGGCGCTCCCTATGGGAGTAACCCATGTCCAAAGTCGAATTATGTTTCGAGTGGTTGGGTTTGGCTTGATAGTCCATGTTCCTGAAAAAGAAAAAGAAAAATCATAGGGTGCGCGACCAGCGCTCCCTATGGGAGTTGCCCCTGAGTGCTTGGTGGAGTCGAAGACTCGAGCAAGGACTAAAGTAGTCAAAGTCTTCTGCTGCGTAGCTTTGATGACGTCAGTGCTGACGATTTCCTGACCTCAGTTGCCCGCGTGAGCGAGTTTGACGGGACGTGACGAGCAGTGGGCCCTACTTTCTGACTTTGATTTGACTAGGCGTGCGTAATCTTTATTTTAACTACGCCTCCTCGATTTCCGTGCGTAATGGGAGTAGTGGAGGGACGGTTCGTGCTTCCACTCCTCCACGTGTCCAGCACAATGTTTGCCACGCGTCCAGTAGGGTTTTTCTGAGCCGTTGGATTGCATCTTCCAGGGGTTAAGTAGCGACGCTGCGACGGTAATTTTCTCATCTGCTCTCATTCATCCTTTGCTTCCATCGCCATTACCGCTGCTTCTCTGCTTTTTCTACGCTCGTTTCTTTCAGTACGCTAGACCAGCTTGGCTCGTTTCCGAGCTACTTCCTTCGCTCGCATCGCCGCCGCGCAATAGGGAAGAAGAAGAGAGGCGATGCGACTGATTTCGTGGCCACCGCTGCTGCGGAAAAGAAGAAAGGCGGTTCCGCCGCTGCGGGCACCAGCACCGCCGTCGGCGGGAAGAAGAAGGCCGCAGGCACCCGCGTCACGAATGGTGCGTGGCGCCCCTCCATCATCAAGTCATCCGATCTCCGTCTTCTTCGCCAAGATGGAGTACTGTCCACCGCAGTCGCCGACACGCGCGTCCCCAGCGGTGAGACAATTCCTTCTCCTCCCGCTGGTTTTCGAGTTATGTTTTTAGCATTCATCATTCGCGGTCCCTCCTTGCCCCTTCACCCCTTTTTTAGGGGCCTCCTTTGTTTCTACGGGCTTCAGCTCCATCAGTTGTCCCCGAACTCTATCCTCCATATCTCTTGCTTCATCACCCTCTGCGAGTCCTGGCTCGGGATCAAGCCGCACTTCGGGCTCTTCAAGTGCCTCTTCAAATTGAAGCGCCAATCTGCGTCTGGCTCTTTAGTCTATGATGTAGGTGGTTGCAGAAGCCACGTCGACCCATCCGCCACCTACTTCAACATCAAGCTCACGGCGTCCGTCCAAGGATGGAGGGACAAATGGTTCTACATCCGCGATGAGAAGGCTAACGGTGAGCACTTCGGACTCGCGCCCTTCGATCCCGCGACACCGTGCAGGAGGATGCGCTCCTGGAAGAATGTAGTCATGCCTGGCGAGTCCGTGGAGACAGATGTGCTGTACAGGCGCGTCTGTGACCTCAAGAGTCGCATAGGCAAAGAGGAGGGAGGCTGCGCTCTCATTCGCACTTGGCTGCGCCGTCGTGTCCAGCCCCTGCGGGCCAGAGTCCATCCCATCTTTCAGTGGGCTGGCGCTGATGATGCCACTCGCGTGTCTGCGGATGGCATGTCCGCGAGTGAGGTGGACAAGAGGGTTCGACTGGTCACTAAGTACACCGTCAAGGATGTGCTCCCTAGTGAGCCAATTGTTCCTCCATTTGATGCTGCTAACCCTCCTCCTAAGGTATAGTTGTGTTATACAGTAGCTCAATTTGTCGATTGCTTCTCTGTTGCTTACTTGCTTTTTGCTGAATTTGTTGTCTGCACACAGGATTGGGCGGTGTCATCTTGTATGCCCCCTCTCCCTGAGGGGATTATTCCTCGCAAAGCCTTGGAAGAGGACGAGTCGGAGTCGACCGTCCCCTCTGGTGTGGAGTAGGAAGCCCCCGAGTCCGGTAGTCCGGATACTCGCAAGCGTTCATGCAGCAAGGATTCCGATGCGTCGTCTCCTTCGACTCCGGAAGGTACAAGTCTTGGTGCAGAGTCGCCAATACCTGCTATTCCTGTGAGCGCCGTGGCACCATCTTCTCACAAGAAGATGCGATTGTCCAAGGAGTCCTCGTCGGAGTCGGGGGAGGCCACTTTTGACTTTGACAAGTTTGACTGGCAAGTTTTCTAGTTTACTTGTTCTTCTCTGTTTTGCCCATGTTGGCTCGTCTCTAGGTTTGCCCTTTCTTAATTTGGGCTTTGTCTTGCAGTCAAGAGGCGTCGTCGTCTTCTGGCGACATCCAATTTTTAAAAGAATCAGGAGTCGTGACCTCAAGGGCCAAGAAAGAGGTCGAGCGTGCTCCTTCCCCTCCATTGGCGGCCCACTCCGGGCACAACTCTTCCAGTTCTCCTCATGCAGGGGAACATCGAATGGTTGCCCGGATGACGGTACAGCAGACATCTTCGGAGTCATTGGAGGATCATGTAAGTGTAAATTTTCTTCTTGTAATGTTGCAGTCGGTGTTCTCTATTACTTCTGCTGATCCCTTTGTTGTGCGATAGCTCCTTGTGAAGGAAGCCGCTCATTTGGCGGAGCAAGTTCTTGCGATGGGCCGCCAGCATGCGATGCTGGAGACGCGTCATCACGTGGTTGAGAGTGAGCGTTCTACACTCCTTCTTCTTCTTTTTCTTCCCCTTTGATATAGTCGACTGATAGTCAACTTTTTGTTTGTCGTGTAGCTGAACATAATGCCCTTTTGCGTGACGCCGCCACCTTGGAGAAGACACTTGCCGCGGCTATGAAGGGTTGCAACGAAGCAATCACGGCGCGTGACGAGGCGCAAAGGCGCGAAGAGGATCTGTGTGCCTCCTTCGCAGCCAGGGAGAAGTTGTTCAAAGAACAACTGTTCTCGATTGCCAAGGCCCTCTCAGGTACTTTGCTTGTGGATATTGTTATCCTTATCTGCTTCGAATGTTTTTGCCGGTGGCGCTGATGTGTTTGTCCATGTGTGGATTTATGTACAGATGCTGGCGATTTGAGCTTCGAACCGTAGGCCCTTCGTCGCGATGACGCTCTGGCGGGTGCACTGTCAGCAGTCGAAGACTGCAACACCGTCGTGCAGGATACGCTCTCTAAGGCCAAAAGCGTACTCAGTCGCCTTCGGGAGGAGCTGATGCCCAGGGCGGAGCTAGTCGAGAATATAGACGAGCTGGTGGAGTCACTCGCCGGAGGTGTGCCTTCCAGCTTCAAGAACTCACTCCACGCGGCCGGCGCATCCATGTCACTTGCCATGGTGCAGGCCCACGGAGTCGAGATTGATCCTGCCGCGGTGTCGAAGGCGATGCCTGTTAGCGCGGACGGCCAGCAGACAGTCTTCGCTCCTTTCGCGACTGCCTGTGGCAAATATGGGCATCATCTGATAAATACTGTCGCGAAGTATTTTGAGGAGCTACAACGCGCCAAGAAGGCGGCGAAAGCTTCGGCATCAGGGGCTGGCGGAAAGTTAGTGGCATCTGACACTGCCACGGACTCGATGAAGCCCCCGAAGCCGTCGAAGTCGAAGAAGCCAATAGCTCCTTAGTAGCTTTGTAATAGTTGTCTAGTTTATGTCTTTTGCTAAGAACATGCCTGCTGGCGAGTGTATCTGCTGATACTTCTGCTAGTCTTGAATGCATCTGAACCTTTCGCCTTTGTATTGATTTGGTCGTCTTATTTGTTTCTATCTTGACTTGTGGTAGGGTTCATCGAGTGATCCTTTGAGGGAAACTCAGGACTTGCCGCCTCTTGATGATACTTTGGCACCGCCGCGCTCCAGGGTAGATGAACTATCCCTGCTCTCGCGACTGCGTGACCGTGTGAAGCAGCTGGAGCGTGAGTTGTCCGTGCTCCGCGGTAACGCGGATGTACGGAAGTCGAAGGCGGAGAAATCCGCCGCCCGAGAGCAGTATCTGCTTGGCGAGGTGACGCAACTGGGCGACCAATTCAAGTGTTAGTTTGCTTGCTCTTATCTTTTCCTTGTAGTCACTCGCGATGTTGTACTTATGCTGTTGTTCGTTGCTTTGTGTAGTTGTCAGCGCACGTCATCCGCAGGATGAGAAGGATAGAATTGCCATTCGTATGCATGATCTCACCCAGGAGCAACTTCAAGAGAGTGGATACTTCTGGGTAGATCATGATCGTGTGATTGCGCTGGCGACCCTGCAGAATCATGCGTCGCGAGTGCGGCAACTTCTGAAGAAGTCGCAGTCATGTTTGAAGAACATTTATCGGACGATGTTTCCGTTGGATATTACTCCATCAAGCCTGCTGGCGCTCCTTGCCAAGTTTCAAGATCTGTCCGTGGTTCGCGAGTGCGTGAGGCAACAGTTGGTGGCTGGTGCCAAGGCCGCTCTATCGTTGGTGCGATTGCATAGGCCTGACGTAGATGTTGCGGCAATCGCATCTGGGCCGCCTGCGCCACCAGCAGGTTCTGCCTGGGATATGGTGCCGCACTACCAGGCTGTGGATCGCCCAGCAGAAGAGATTGTCGACTTTTTTGAGGAACAAACCAACGTTCTTTTGCTGTAGTAGTAACTTAGTTTGTACCCTGCACATAAGTGTACTCGTGTTGTAAAATTCATATAAATAATGTAAATAATTTATTGTCGAATATGCATAAAGATCTTTGTTAGCATGAAGTGCGTTGCACTATGCGAGTCCTTTTCGTTAGCCTGGCCATGCTCTTATCTCAGTCCCTTGCTAACCTGTCAGGTGCGTTGCAGCTGGGTTGTGTTAAGGGTTTCGATTGATGTACCAGCTACTCAGGATATCGCGTTTTTGGTTCGTAGAACAGATGTATATAGGGTGGGGCAGCCCCCGAGTAGATAAGTTGGAAAAGTAAAAAAGAACACAGAGTTTTGGGGCACTTAGTTTTATTTATTCGAAGGACAGTGCAAGGTACAACGTGTGACTAAGTAGCCTTTGCTGAGTAGCCTTATTTGCAATGTAAAAAGTAAAAACGACTAAGGATAGAAGCGTCGCAGCTATGCGACGTTCCAGGGGTTGGAGTATGCGACTCCTGTCTCTAAATCTTGAGGGCGATAGGTGCCACCTGGGATTACTTTTGTAATCACGTACGGTCCTTCCTAGGGAGACTCGAGCTTGAGATGCCCCTGCTGCTTCAGTCGGAGGACCAGGTCTCCTTGGTGAAGGATCTGGGGCGTAGCCTCCTACTGTGATAGTTGCGTAGGTTCTGCTGGTAGATCGTTGATCTTTCTGCGGCGATTTCCCTTGCCTCGTCAAGGAGGTCGATGGAGTCTTCGAGTGCGAGGGATGACTCTTGTTCGCTGTAAGCGACCACGCGCGGCGCCTTGTACCGTACATCGGCGGGTAGCACTGCCTCGGCTCCGTGCACCATAAAGAATGGCGTGTAGCCCGTGGCACTGTTTGGAGTTGTGCGTAGGCTCCAGAGTACGGATTGCAGTTCGTCCGGCCAATAACCCGCGGCTTGTTCGAGTGGCTGGAGGAGTCACTTCTTGATGCCGCCGCAGACGAGTCTGTTTGCTGTTTCCACCTGACCGTTGGTCTGTGGGTGCGCTACCGAGGTGTAGCTGATGTTGATCCCCAGGTTCTCGCAGAATTCTTAGAACTCCTTGGATGTGAAGTTCGTCCCATTGTCGGTGATGATGCTGTGTGGTACTCCAAAGCGGTAGACAATGGATTCGAAGAATTTGACTGCGATGTGGCCTGATTGGTTGGTCACTGGCATGGCCTCAATCCACTTGGTGAATTTGTCGACTTCGACCAAGAGGTAGACGTAGCCTCCTCGTGAGGACCTTAGAAGTTTGCCAACCATGTCGAGTCCCCATTGCGCGAAGGGCCAGGCCAATGGGATTGGTCGTAGCTCTGCGCCAGGTGCGTGTGGCTTGTCCGCGAATCGCTGACAAGCATTGCATTTTTGGACGATGTCCTTGGCATCGCGCATGGCCGTAGGCTAGTAGAATCCAGCTCGTAGAGCTTTGGCAACGAGGGCGCGACTGCCGGCGTGGTGCCCGCAGGTCCCTTCATGGATGTCGAGGAGGACAACTCTTCCATCGGCCGTGGAGACGCATCGTTGGAGTACTCCTGTGATGCTGTGTTTATACAGTTCGCCGTTGATAACAGCGAATGCCTTGGATCGCCACGCGATGTGCCATGCATCAGTCAGGTCTTCCGGGAGCCTTTTGCTGAGGAGGTACGTGATGTACGGCTGCGTCCAGGATTGCTCAATCATCATGACGCTCATTGGGCTCTCGAGTCCTGTGTCCAACCCCAAGTCATCGAGTGCCATTGACTCATTGGGCGGCGTAGCCCTCGAGTCCGTTGTTGCGCTTGTTTTCTTCTCTGCGGCCTTTGGCCTGATGGAGCATTTGCAGATGCGCTCGAGAAATACCCCAGGTGGTATGGGGGCACAGGTAGAGCCTATGTTGGCGAGTGCGTCTGCCTCTTCATTGCTTTTGCGACCTACGTGCCGTAGCTCGCAGCCGTCGAAGTCTCCTTTGAGTGTGTTGTAGAGGTTGCGATACGCGATCATGTTGTCATTCAATGTGTCGCACTCATGCATCGTTTGGTTGACGACCAACTTGGAGTCGCCGTATATGATGAGCCTCTTGGTGCCGTAGGCTTTTGCCATCCTCATCCCGTGCAACAGGGCCTCGTATTCAGCTTCGTTGTTGGAGGCTGTGAACTGCATTTGCAGGATATACTTCAGCTTGTCCCTTTGAGGTGATGTCAGTATGACGCCTGCGCCTGCTCCGTCCTTTCGCTTGGATCCATCGAAGTGCATTGTTCAGAGGTAGGACATGTCTGGTTTGTCCGGGAGCTGGTTCTCCATCCAGTGCACGAGGAAGTCAGGGAGAACTTGCGACTTGATTGTGTCACGCTTTTCGTATGTGATGTCTCGTGGAGACAGTTCTATTCCCCAAAGCGCGACTCGTCCCGTGGCGTCGGGGTTATTGAGGATATGCCCCAACGGGCATCGTTGACCACCACTATTGGGTGTTCCTGAAAGTAATGGCGCAGTCGCGAGGCGGTCATGAAGACACCATACGCCAGCTTCTGGTAGTGCGGGTACCGCTGTTTTGTTGGCGTGAGGACCTCGCTGAGGTAGTATACTGGGCGTTGTACGCCGTGGATCTTGTTTTCCTCAGCTCGCTCGACGACGAGCACTGTGCTGACCACCTGGTTGGTGGCGGAGATATACAGCAACAGTGGTTCCCTTTCTCGTGGGGTCACAAGCACTGGCGAAGTGGATAGCAGGCGCTTGAGGTCTTCGAATGCTTCTTGCGCTTCATTGGTCCACTCGAATTTTTCAGCTTTGCGGAGGAGCTGGTACAAGGGCAGCACCTTTTCACCCATCCAACTGATGAATCGACTGAGGGTCGTGATTCGCCTAGCCAGCTGCTGAACGCGCCTTATGTTTTTCTGCTTCTCCATGGCTAGTATGGCTTTTATTTTCTTTAGGTTTGCCTCGATTCCCCTCGCGGAAATGAGATACCCAAGTAGCTGCCCAGATGGTACGCCGAAGGCGCATTTGTCCGGATTAAGCTTGATCCGGTAGCGGTCGAGGTTGGCGAAGGTTTCACGCAAATTGTTGATTAGGGAGGCTTCCTCCTTGGTCTTGATTACTATGTCGTCGACATAGACTTGAATGTTGCGACCCAGTTGTTCCTTGAGGCAGGCCTGCATGCACCGCTGGTAGGTGGCTCCCGTGTTCTTTAGCCCGAAGGGCATTGTGTTGTAGCAGAACACACCAAAGGGCGTTGTAAACGTTGTTTTCTCTTGATCTTCCTTTTTCATTTGAATCTGATTATAGCCTGAGTAGGCGTCGAGGAAGCAGAGGCGCTCGCATCCCACAATGGAGTCGATGATCTGGTCGATGCACGGCAACGGGAAGTGATCCTTTGGGCAGTGCTTGTTCAGAGAGGTGAAGTCCACGCACATCCGCAGGATATCCATGTCCTTTTTTGGTACCAGCACCGTGTTGGCGAGCCAAGTGCTTTCCTTGATCTCGCGTATGAACTTGGCTTCAAGGAGTCTGTTGATCTTCATTCCAACTGCCTGCGCTCGTGACTCAGACAGTCGCCGAATTGTTTGCTTGACCGGCCTTGCGTCGGGGTTGACGTTGAGTGCGTGCTCGGCGAATTCCCTGGGAACTCCTGGCATGTTCGCGGGACACCAGGCGAAAATTTCCCAATGCTCACGGAGGAATTCGACGAGCGCGAGTTCCTATGCGGGGCTCAAGTTGTTGGCGATGAGAGCCGTCTTGGCGGGATCCGATGGGTGGACCTACATTTTCTTTGTGTGCACCGATGAGTCGAAGGAGAGATCAGGTGAACTTGGCCGGCTCAGCAGAGGCAGACTGTTGTCTGTCGACTCCTTTAGTCTCGTGAGTTCCTCCTACATGCCGAAGGACTGGTAAATTCTGTTGAATTCCCTATCGCAACTGTCAGATCTCTCAAAGCTCCCGTTGATCGTGATGACGCCATTGGGACCTGGCATTTTCATCTGCAGGTAGGTGTAGTGGGGTACTGCCATGAACCTAGCAAATGCGACGCGCCCGAGGATGCAGTGGTACTGTGAGGGCCAGTCGACGACCTCAAAGTCGATGTGCTCGCGCCGGAAGTTCTTCGGCGTGCCGAAGATGACGTCGAGGTTGATTTTGCCCATGGGGTATATGCCTTTCCCTGGGATGATGCCGTGGAACGTTGTGTTCGAGGCCTCTAGGCAAGTTAGAGGGATCCTCATTGCTCGCAAGGTACTCGCGAATATAAGGTTGATGCCGCTTCCACCATCCATGAAGACGCGGCTCATGTCGAAGCCCCCGATTTGCGCCTCGAGTACGAGGGGGCAATGGCCTGGACGGGGTACCTGAGGCGGATGGTCACATTTGTCGAAGGTGATGCATGACTCGCTTCCACTGAGGTACTCAGTGGTAGATGGTGGCGAGTTTGTGGCCAAGTTGACTTGGCGAGTGATGGCCTTCTGCACCCTATTGGAGGGGCGCCCCTTTTGGATCATCATGGTGCCCATGGCCCATGGGTACGGTTCGCCTCCGTGGTGCTGGTCCGGTGCAGCTGCATTCAGGGGTGGCCCAGGTGGTGGTGGCGGTGCGCCATGTGCCACGGCGCCTGGAGCGGCTTCGTAGCCTCTTTTGACTACATTGTGGTTCATCCGAACCAATCCCTCATGTAGCTTGAGGAACTCGCGGCAATCCTTGAGGAGGTGGCTGGACTTCTTCTTGCCATCATGCTTGTCGATGTAGAAGTGTACCGTGCATAGCCCGGACAGTTTGTCCTCAATGGAGGTCGCGGGTGCCTCATCGCGAGTGCGGCGTTGCCACACTTGTGTGGTTTTCCTGGAGTCGCGGTATCCGCCGCTATGGTATCCGATGTTGCGGTTATCATCGCGTCTGTCGGTGTAGCCAGCCGTGACCATGTTGACGTCGTCGCGGTCATCGTAGATGCGCATGCATAGCTTGCCTCGGCGATCGCGTCTACGCTCGAGTTCCGCCTCCTCGTCGGAGTGAACGCGATTTTTCACCGAATCTTCTCCATTGGCCCACCGATTCGCGATCTCCATCAGATGGTCGATGGTCTGGGGCTTTGAGCGGCCCAGATCCTCCCTGAGTTCTAGGCGGTGGACGCCGCCGTTGAATGCATCAATCGCGCGATCCTCCGAGATGTTCTCTGCAGAGTTCTTGATGATGGACCACCTTTAGATGTAGGAGCACAACGATTCACCAGATCTTTGCTGGCAACATCTCAGCTCTTCGATTGATGCTGGCCGCTTGTATGTGCCCTTAAAGTTGCGCACGAAGCTGTAAACCAGCTCATCCCAACTACGAATAGATCCGCGTGGGAGGTTGTTGAGCCATGCTCGGGCGACGCCTTGTAGCTGTAGCTGCAAGCATTGCATGGCCGTGCTTCGACTGCCTCCGTGGAGCCTGACAGAGGAGATGTGGTCTTCCAGCCAGATCTTTGGGTCCTGTAGGCCGTCAAACTTCGGGTTCTCCGACGGGAGTTTAAACCCTTTAGGCATTCGCTTCTGCCTGATGGATCTGCTGAAGCATCTGGCGCTGCAGAGCTCCACATCTTCTTCATCCGTGTCAGTCGACCGAGCACGTCGTGCCCTTGATTTGTTGATCTTGCACTGCGTGAGGTCGTCACACGCATCATAGTCACGGTCGTGTTGCCGTGAGCGGCGGCGTCGAGACAGGTCGTGGCTATCGTCGCTGGACGAGGGCGAGGAATAGCGCTTTGCTAGCGCCTTGCCCTTCTTCGGCTCTGGTGTTGGCTCCTTGTCGAGGGCGGCCTCGATTAATCCCAAGCCCGCGATCGTAGATCGGTGCATGGCGGTTCGGGGATCTCCAGCTGGCGGCTGGTTGTTAAGGAGGTACATGGTGGCCGCTATCACCGTAGCCTGCGGCATCTTGGGGACCACGTTGCCTCATGTGTCGACTGTCATAGAGCCAAAGTCGAGGACTTTTGCGGCTTCTTTGCGTTCTTGCTCGGTGAGATGGGCCATCCAAGATTGCCTCTTCTTGGCAAGGTACTCGTTGCCCCTTGAGGAGGATCCTCCGTAGGAGGAGAGCCCAGCACGACGAAGGCTCGATTCGTTTGCTGCCTTTTTACGTGCTTTGAGTTGCGCGATTGTTTGCACTTGGCACTTGAATTCTTCCTTCAGGAGCCAGTGATAGCCCATCAGCAGTTCTTGCGGGGATCCGAATGGTAGAGGAGCGCCTCGTAGGGCCTCACGGCAGCGAGCCCATTCTTGCTCGTTGAGCCTGATCACGACGCGTTCGCCGGGTTTCTCATTGAGTATGGTTGGAGGTTCGACTGCTCCTCCATTGTCGACGGGGGTGTGATTGTCACTGTTACCGCCGTTGCCACCATTGCCAATGTTGTCAGCGTTGGGCGGGTTGGTGCCGTTACCGGGATTGCCACCGTTGTCGCGATTGGCAGAGGTATCTCCTGCGTTGATGACGACGCACATGAAGTGATTGGGGAAGCTGTTGCTTCCACAACTCTCAGTTCCGGAACCATAGGTTCCATCTTCAGTGGCCAGATCACTCAGATCGGAGTCGCGACTGCTGTCGCTGACCGTGTTCTTGACTGCTATCCGGGCGTTGAGCTCACTGAGGGTGCCGATCGATGGAGGGAACCATGATGCTGGGGCAATCGCCGGTGCTGTCGGCTGATCAGGCATGCGAAGCGTGCCTATCTGACCAACTTGGAAGCGGAAGCTCCCGATCGCTAGGCTGATTCCGTCGCCCACGGACTCGAAGGCCGGGCGAGTGGCCGGCGTGTGGACGGTGAAGTCGAACGCGCCGAAGAGCTGGCGAATCTCCGCTGTTGCGGAGTTGTAGATCGCAGTTGATGGGGCCAAAGAAGCCGCAACATCAGCACTCCCAATTCCCACAGACGGCGCCAATTGACGAGGGTTTAACTCATCAATGCACATTATTATGGACTTGGGTTTTGGAGAAGGAGGGAGCGCTAGAGACATCTATCGGCTAGCAAACAAGCACACAGGGGACACAGATTTACCCAGGTTCAGGCCTCGTAGAGGTTCCTACTCCTGCTTGTCTGCTCGTGGAATTATCGAAGGAACCGAAGGCTACAATGGTGCGCAGATGCAATCTGGCGAGGGTTGTGAAAACTAGGGTTGCGTGTGTGTGTCCTCCTCGCCGCCCCCTCCTAGCCCTTATATAGATAGGCTAGGTCTCGGGTAGCAGGTCGAGTCGGTTACAAGTTAGGGTTTTCCCCTTCAAACTTTCTATCTTTAACTTCTTCTTGTTCTTCAAGTCAATCGAGAGTCCGTAGGTTACTTGAGTCCTTCATTTGGGCATTGGCGACACCGTGGGCCTTTACGTACTTAGACCGTATATACCAAGCTCGAGTACCTGTAGGGTATACCCATATCACCCACCCAATCCTAGAACAACGCACGTACAAGCCCATCCATCATCCACGCGAAGCAACCCGAAAGCAACGCCTCCACAGGCCCACAAACATCGATGATACCAACAAAGGCCCACATGCAGAGACAACATGTGCCTGAAATGACTCCGTGTCCACCAAGGCGTCGTTTGATTCATAGGGTTTGATTCATAGGATAGAAAAATTATAGGAATAGAAAAAACATAGGATTGGGATGTCATGACAACTTGAATCCTACAGGAAGAGAAATTCTGTTTGATGTAGCCAAGGAATTTTTCCATGAGGTTTGATCTAATATTTATTTCCTATAAGAATTGCGCTACAAGATTCCTATAGGATTAATTTCTATAGAATATTCCTATGAATAAAACAATTAACATAGGAAAAATTCCCATAGAATTTAAATCCTACACAATTTCTATGCAATTCCTACTAATCAAACAAGCCCAAGCTTAAACTATAGATATATTTCCATTCAAACTTTGTAGAAAAACCTAATGTTTGAATGGAATTCGCTGGTTTGTTCTAGAATCGTGTCAATTTTAAATTTGGGGAGCGCTTGATGAGCACATGTGTCATGTGTGGGCAAGGCACCCGACTGCCGGCAGTTTAGAACGACGCCCTTAAAAGTCGACCCTATTGCCAGCCGCGATTTGGGACTACGGGTGGAGATACTCTTACGCGAAACATTTTGCGAAGTTCGGTGAAACCCCTGGTTCCAAAAACATGTCCTGGCCTAGGAATGACGACTCAGGGGCAGCATAATTCTGTCGACTAGTACCAACGCACACGTGACGCGACCCACGCGAATGTACACTTCGCAAAAGTTCGCTGGTGGACTTTGGGAGCTGGCGTAGTCGCCAGAATCCACCCCACCTACACACTTCCACGCCATTAATAAACTCGAGTGAGTATCCTCCAACATCTAAAACTCGTCCTAAAAAGCACGCTGTAAAACACAAGAAATCCACGAAAAGTTTCCCCTCTCTCACTCCTCGCTCATCCTTCTCCTACCTCACTGGCCCAGTTCTCCACTCCACTCCAGTGTGCTAGGACGTCACTAACCTGGAGATGGGGAGAGCTTCCCCTTCCGCTCCACGCCTTGCCCTCGGGGTGCTCCTCCTACTCGCCGCGCTGCCTTCCCAGGCGGCCGGGGTCAACGTGACGGCCGTGCTCGCGGCGTTCCCCAATTTCTCCGACTTCGCGCGGCTGCTGGCGTCCAGCCCGGTGGCCGGCGAGCTGTTCGGGCGGTCGTCGCTGACGCTGCTGGCCGTGCCGAACGCCAACCTGCCCCGCTCGCCCTCCGCATTCGCCGCGGCCTCCGGCGCGGACCTCGCCGACGTGCTGCGGTACCACGTCCTCCTCGAGTACCTCTCCCCGTCCGACCTCGCCCGCGTCCCCGCCTCGGGGAAGCTAGTGACGACGCTGTTCCAGACCACCGGCCGCGCGTCCTCCGACCTCGGCGCCGTCAACCTCACGGCCGTGGTGGCCGTGGGCAGCAACTCCTCCACCATCGTCGTCCGCTCGCCGGCGCCGTCCCCGGGGTCGTCGAACGCCACCGTACTCGGCGCCGTCACCGAGGAGCCCTACAACATCAGCGTGCTCGCGGTGGGCGGCCTCATCGTGCCCTCCGGCCTCGACATCGCGGCCTCCGGCTCCGAGACCCGCCCCTCCCCCGCGGTCAACATCACCCGGGTCCTCTTCGACGCGCGCGGGTTCAACGTGGCAGCCTCTATGCTCGAGGCGTCCGGCGTCGCGGACGACTTCGAGGCCGACGAGCGCGGCGCCGGCGTCACCATCTTCGTCCCCACCGACGACGCCTTCGCCGACCTCCCCGCCACCGACCGCCTCCAGTCGCTCCCCGCCGACCGCAAGGCCGTCGTGCTGCGCTTCCACGTCCTGCACTCCTACTACCCGCTCGGCTCCCTCCAGTCCATCGTCAACCCCGTCCAGCCCACGCTCGCCACCGAGTGCACAGAGGCCGGCCGCTTCACGCTCAACATCACGCGCTTCAACGGCTCCGTCGCCATCGACACCGGCGTCGTGCAGGCCACAATCACCCGCACGGTGTTCGATCAAAATCCCGTGGCGGTCTTCGCCGTCTCCAAGGTTCTACTACCCAAGGAAATGTTCGGTCGGAGGAACATAGTTGGCGCCGCGGGAGCTATGCCTCCTGCCGGCAACGCTCCGGACGTCTCCGGTGGCGTGGGGACGCGGCCGGCGAAGCTGTTCTCGCCGCCAACCCCACACGGCACGGACATCAAGTCATCGTCGGCATCGGCGAGGGACGCGAATTGGCGGTGTATAGGATTCGTTTTCCTGCAGCTGCATCTGTTACAACTACTCCTACCTCTGGTATGAGATCATCCAGGTTGCTCGCTTGTTTTCTCAATTTTTTTTTTACCATTTCCCCTCTTTCTAGATTGAATGAATGTGAGTGTACACCTGGAATGGAATGGGGAGAGAATTCCGTAGAGGCAATGTAGTAGTAGTAGTACCAGCAATTATTTTTGGTTTCTTCTATTGATTATTAGGAAATAATAATACCATGCATGTGTAGAAATCTATGCATTCCTTCTGTGCCAAAACGAACATGGTGTTTGGAGTTTCTCCATCCTTCACTTCTGTTTGTCTTTGCACCACCAAAGCTCACCATTCCAGTTTCACCAAATGCACTTGATTACTACTCCTACCTGTTTACCCGGGACTAGGCGGTGGGGTTCCCTGGTTATGAGGAAATAGATAGGGACAGGCGGTGGGCATGAGTGGGAATGGGCTGGCCAGCTGTGAACGCGGCTTGGCATTTAGGTTCTCATTGCTGACATCGCCCTACTCTACACATGGTGTAAATTGTGGTGTAAACGATCGATCGAATGAAAACCTGCCGTACTGATCTTTGACTATAGTGCAGAGAGTGAGACTAAAGTCTGATAATATGGTTGTTGGCAGGTTCTTAAACTCCACCACCTATCCGAACCTTCTCTGAAAGAGAAGAAATATACTACTAGCACTTTCTTTTTTTATGGAAAACAATTTAGCGTCATCTCTATATAGCGTAGGAACTAAAATGAATATTAGATAAAAGGCATATAATGTCTGGCTTTAAATTAATAAAGGCCTGACGAGTTCACAGGACGGACAAAGTATGTTGGGTTACTAGCTTAAGTTTACAGCACATGGCCACGGCCAAACAGAGTTAGAAGTTAAGGGTAGGAAGTAAATTCTGATAAAGACATAAAGTTACTGATCGTATGAGTTTGTACTACTAGCATGATGCGTAGCAGCACTCCTTCGAAGTACATCCTTGATACTACCTGAAAATTTCACACAACATATAGAGTGAGCAAGGGGCAGTTGTTGATATGTCCTTCGTAGCCATAGTTCTTGTCCAGCTGCTCCTAACATTTGATGGTGTTTCGTGTTTTAGGATGATCTTTGCATGTACGCGGCCCATGTTTAGTTGATTAGTTCCAGGGCCTATTCCGGCATTTGCAAGCTTCCAATAAGCCATCGGACTCGTATACTTCTCTCCTCTTGCTCTAAAATATGATATTTCATCCAGTTTCAAAACGACTATCGAATTATTTTCTGAATAATATCCATGTCAGGACTCATTGATCCATTATTTCCAAAGTTTCACCATGTGTTGTCTAGTTATAGTTTATTACATCAGAGCTCACATTAAATCAACTTACTGGCCAATTGATTATTCAGTAAGTGAGCACCATCTCTAGTTCTCTACCACAGTAAAACAGGAAAGAAGAATAAATGGTTCAGATCTGGGATGTCCTCTTCAGATTCAGTGAACATTTATCATACTACTACAAACTGAGTGATTTCGTGTCAGGGAACAGAAATGAGGCGTGACACTGTGGGCAATGTCTAGAGCGCTTAGTTTTTTTTTCTCCTGGTCAAGATTGAGTTTGGTCTTGCCATGATGATGGTCCAGTTAATCATTGTGGGTCCCCCTCTACAGCCTGCAATAAAATGAGAAGGTCCACGATAGTACTGTTTCATGCATTTGCATCTATGTCTTGCACACTCTGAGGTATTCATCATCCTGTAGAGTACTGTTAACTCCACCATTCTACTATTTCTTTCACCTCCTATGTGTACTTGCCAAGCAACTAATGTGCTACAGCTTATATTTATGAGATAGCTGGACTCCGTCGATACTGAATAACTTGAATAATTTTGGGATTATTAATCTTTTCCTCGGAATATTTTAATTTTCTCACGGTCCTTATCTGAACCTTTTTCATCTTTTATGTAAGTTCAGTTTTACCTTTTTTGTGCAACTTAACCACTGAAGTACTACAAGTGTGCAACAATAGGGGTATGCGATATTTCTTGGTGTTCCATGTGTATGAGATAAATGTTGTGCTGCATTGGTTTCCTTTGAGATGAACTATTGTGTTTGATGCTGCCAAATAAAATGAGCGCAATGGAAATGTACCTGACTGCATGTAATTTTTTCTTTTTAACAAAAGAGAAGGAAAATTGATCATACTTACTACAGGCTAGTTATAGATTTTAAATTTTGTTAAAGAATTTTTCTCTCGATTATTTTTGTGAAAGAATGTAAAAACAGAGGAAATCGGTGTTTTGGTGGTATAAAGTAGGAGTATCTTATGCCAATAAAGTCGGAGTTAAGGAGCAGATGGCATCACATTGTTCTAGCAAATAATCAGTATTCTGTAGGTAAGTACAGTTCATGTAGAAGTAAAACTTGCTTCTTCTTAACCATAACTGTTTTATAAGATTGCTTAGACTGACTTTTAAGGACTTGAAAGTTGTGAAAGAATGCATCTTAGCCATAACCACATGCTAGGAATTCTTAGATGGCGAAAAGGTATGAAGCCAATTCAGATGATCCAAACTAGTGGGCACATTTAATATCAGTGGAAGATTTTGATTGGTATACCAGCGGAAGTTAGTTTGGTCACACAGTAGCATGTGTATATCATTGTACTGCCTATCTTTTGATGATTAGCTACTGGGAAGTAAAACTGCACAAAGAAATTCTTGTCGGAATCAGCTGCAACAAGATCTGTATCTGGCATGAACTGTTTGATTTCGTTAAGGGGAATCCAGGTGCTTACCAGCTGGTTGCAGTGACATCCTTTACCCCGTCTCTGATAGCCACAAAGGGCAAATCGACTGGTTCCTGAAGAAAGTAAATGATTTCTGTTGCTCCCAACATGTTTCTTAACCCTAGCAGCAAATTGTTTCACCTTTTTGGGAACTATGAATATGCATTCTGTAATTTTATGATTTACCTATTCTCCTATATGTGAACTGCATGATTTTTATTTTTTTGACGGAGAAACCCAAGTCTGATGGTTTCTGGCCTTTTGGATTACTTTGGGATGTGTTAGCTTAATTCACTATATTTCCTTATGTGTACCGATCCACTTCTGAGGATTACTGGTATCTTCTGTTGTGTGCAAGGGAATACGTTAGCATTTGATCTATGCTGATAACATTAGTTTTACTTTGTACTTACATAATTATCCTGTGATCATGTTAGCAGATCAAGAAGGGTGTACCAAAATAGCTGATCATTAGGTGTGTCTGTGCACCTTGTCCTGCTGGTCATTTTTTCTAGATGCGTCTTTGGTGCCCTACTTTCCCCTGACTACTACTAGTAGAAACTTAGCAAGTGTGTTCTAATAATGTTTGAAAAGAGTACGTCGAAAACAGTTGGAATCATGATTGTCAACCATGTGATGATGACTACCAGTTCGCATGGGAAAAGCAATATGGGAAAAAAAGGCTTTTAGGCATGGTTGCACTTGCACATTGTTTTACCTGGAAGAAAATTTAGCAGGCATGATTGAGAAACTGGTATGAGAGTTGGGACGCGGGACCCTGCCTCAGTACACTTTCCCTGCCTGTATACACTCTAGTCTAGTTTTGGTCCAAGGATATCATGGGCTGTGGGCAAATTTACTCCCTGCGGACATGTGTCGCTGGTCCCTGGAGCGGATCACATGATTTGTCTGCATCCATTGTGTAATCAGAATACTTTTGAGGATTGTGGTTTTTTTTTTACCAATCGAGCTCCCCTATGCATGAATGTAGAGGACAAACAAAATAAACAAGTACTCCCTCTGACCCAAATTAGTTGATTTAGATTTGTCTAAATTCGATAGTATCTAGACATGATTTAGTATTAGATACGTTCGTATCTTGATAAATTTGAGTCAACTAATTTGAAGAATGGCCTTGAACAAGCCCGAGCATATAGCTACTTATAAATGTTGAACAATTGGGGGAGGATCCCTTTCTTAACTATACATTCGTTTCATAAAAGCTAAAATATGTTATATTACGAAACAGAGGGAGTATCAGGTAGATTATACTACGTTCGACTCTCTAGCTGCGGATTAGTATGCACTAGACACATCCGAATCCGGATGGACGAGCTCATCACCCTTAAGGTCAAACCACCTAGGCACCGCTTCATATAGCTACTTGTTACAGTACCAGAAATTCGAACAGTGCAAGATTAAAGCCACTCTTGCAACCGGAATCACCCCAGCCGCTGGTGCCCATCCATGTTTTCTAGAGAAGGCCTCCTTTATCACTATCTTTATCCTTTCCAACCTCTCTTTAAGTTTTTTTTTTCTATCTTGGGCTTTTCTGCGAGATTGGTGAGCGTCAATCATGTAACATAGTCTGTAGAATAGGGAGGCGTCTTCCAAACTAGTACTAGAGTATTTAACACACAAGCGGTAACACCAGATTTTGGCAGGAAAGGAATTGATTCAGTCCGTAGCATGATCTGGTGCACTATAAAAGCATCTCTAGTGGAATGTCCAAATGAGGACGTCTATATCTCTATATAGACGGCCGTGTATAAAGATTCACTTTTAGACGTTCTCAGTTTTCCAGTGAAACGTCTATATCTAGGAGGTCTATATTCTCTCTCCTATATTTAACAATATATTTTAACTACCATACATGTGCGAGCAGTTCATCCGTGAGTTGTCCATCTGCACGAGAAATACACAACAGAATAATTCAGTGTCTAGGTAAATTTCTTTAAAAAGAACATCAAAATTCAGTGTGCAGGCACACCATCTATATTTCTGTTCATACGTACAAAAATCTGCAAATCAGCCGTGCAGTACCAAGGTAGTATTCAGTGTCCAGGCTACATTCAGTGTCCAGACTCCATTCGAAGGAGCACCGTGCAGTACCAAGGCAGTACGAAGGAAGCAGCAAATTCAGTATTAACAAAGAACGTAGCATGAGCCCCGTAGCAGAGCCCTTCTTCTCCAACGATCAGCCCACACTCCATCACTCGTGCTGGTGCCAGGCGACCGAGGCCACCCCGCTGAATCTGCCGCCGCCCCTAAAATCCCACCCCACTGAACCCGCCCCCAACCACGCGCGCGTCAGCCATCCCCACCACAACTGCCTCCGAATCTGGCAGGAACGGAGCGCCGGCGACCGGATCCGGCGCTTGCCATGGTTCCAGGGTCAAAATCCCCTCTTTCCTATCCAATTTTTCTCACTCTCTCACCTACTCTACAGGGGAAAATATGGCGTGCCTGGGCCGGCGAGCGAGGCGACGCCGAGACCTAGCGGGAGTAGCGCTCGGTTCCTGCTTCTCCAACTCCTCCGGGTGGGCGCGGGAGTGAGGTCGCGGGCGATCAGTTGGGATTTGGACGTCGTGGCTCGGACGTCCACATATGGACGATGGGTAGCAGGATGTGGACGACGTCTAAATTTAGACCCCTGTTTAGACGAGCCGCTGGGAAGCTATTTTTGCTCCACCGTCGTCTAAATCGTTTTGGACGTTGGTATACACGACTAACTAAATCTAAGGCACAAAATGTTGGGTCATGTCTCTTCACACAGAGGTGTGTTGTAGCCAACTATAGTCAGGTGTGTTGTAGCCAACTATAGTCTGTGAAGTCCAACACGATTCAACACGATTCAACCATTGTTCATTGATCGAGATTCACATCCAATGGCTGAGTTGCTCTCATGAAGAGGAGTAGAAAAGAAAATCTTAGCCACCCTTGATGGCGATGTGAGAGAGCAAGTATGAGCAAGCATCGTGGCTGTTGTAACGAGAGGGTAAGAAGAACACAAAAGAACACCACAAACTAGTGAGAAGAGAGGAAGAAAAGGATAGGTGATTTCTGTCCAAATTTCTAAGATCTGGTCGATTTTTTTTTCAAGCTCGTGTTTCGAGGCTCAAACGTGTTTGGATTGGCTTCAAATTTGGTGAGTTTGTTCCTTACTTTGAGTGTTTCGATTTGGTTAAATGGTTTGAGACTTGAGTCAGTGTAGCATCACATTTGAAAACGGTTTAGTCAGTTCGGATTGTTGCAGTTTCAACACAGAGCAATTTTGGTTGATGAGTTTAGACAGGCAAAGAGTGTTCGATTGAGCTGAAATTTGGTGTGTATAGTGAGAACTCGTATGTATGCGTGTCTAACAAGTTTGATGCTGATTCGATGTACGGGTTAAGAGTAGTTTTCTGATTACCGAAGAGGACAAAGATTGTTATATCTCTGCTTTACTATAATCTTTCTTTCAAGTAGTTGTTGTTGTCAGTTGGCAACGTGTTGAGTGTGTTGTACATCTCTAGATGTTCTAGAGAAGACTTCGTGCCCAGATTGCTCATAGTGAAGTTTGGGAGGATCGGTTGGTTCACAACCGTGATTTTTTATTCCTTACGTTGAGTAGATTTTTCCACATATTGTGTCACCTGTGCATGTGCTCATTGTTTTATTTTTGCTGCATATATGTTGATTGAAGCTATCCTCAGGTTCATTGCAAGCAACGTGGGTTGTGTATCTACCTCCAATAAAGTGGTATGAGAGCTGAGGTTCGGTTTGTATTCAGTTTCAGAGCAAGGTTTGTTTTACGCTGATTGCGTTTGCTTGTGGTGAAGTATGGAAGTGAGTACCAATAGAATAATTTCTTTAAATGGTACAACTTATCAAGCTTGGAAGAGTAAGATGAAGGACTTCCTGCATGTAAAGTAATACTGGAAGTCGATGTTCTCCACCGAGATGTCCGGTGATATGAAGCAAGATCAGTGGGAGGTACTACATCTCCAAGCTTATGGGTTCATCTGACAATGGGTGGATGATAATGTTTTGAACCATATCATTGATGATACACATGCATACACCTTATGGCAGAAATTGAAGGAGTTGTATGCTCGCAAAAAAGGTACCAACAAGATGTTCTTTCTCAAGAAATTGATGCGTTCGAGGTACAAGGAGGGCACTCCAATTGCAGATCATGTAAATCAATTGCAGGACATTATAAATCAGTTGTCTTCAATTGGAATCGCTTTTGAAGATGAACTGAGAGCCTTGTTGTTACTTGGCTCATTACCGGATACTTGGGAGACCATTAAGTTCATCGTGTGTAATTCAACACCTAATGGAGTTGTCACTTGTAACCTTATGAAGACAAAGGTATTAAATGAAGAGTTCAGAAAAATTGTTGATAAGGACAATTTGTTTTCCTCACATTCTGAAATGTTAGTGACTGAATCACGGGGGAGAAACAAGAATAAGGGTCTGAGTAAGGGAGGAGAAAGGAGTAGAAGCAAATCAAGAGGGAAAGACAAGTATGCTAGTATTATATGCCATCACTGCCATGATAAGGGCCATATCCAGTGGCATTGTGAAAATGGAAGAAAAACAAAAAGAAAAGGAAGAATGTTCAAAAACAAATGAACAATGATAGCGCTAGTGAGAGAGGTCGTATTTCTGTGGTTGAGGAGATCATGTTTCTCATGCATGAACAACATGATAACAGCGATGTTTCCACCATTGAGGAGAGGATCACCGTAGTTTATGATGATACCACCAGCTTTCCAAATGGTGATGAGATGACTTGGATTCTAGACAGCCACATCTTGTAGAGAGCTCTTCACCATGTACATAGCAGGTGATTTTGGTGTTGTGAAGATGGGAAATAATGATAGAGCACAAATCATTGGAAGAGGAGATGTGCACTCGGAAACTAAAAATAGTATGACACTAGTCCTCAAGTCGGTGAGGCATGTTGAGACCCTTTGGCTTCAAATTATCTCGGTTGGATTGCTTGATGGAGATGGGTAGCCTAACAGATTTGGAAATGCACATTAAAAGCTCACCAAAGGAGATCTGATTGTTGCAAAAGGTAACATGGTTTCTGTTTTGTGTCATGTTCATGTTAAGCTTCATGTTGCTTGTGCCAATGCATTGCAGAAAGAGGATGCTTGTGCTTTGTGGCACAAGATACTTGGGCACATGAGTAAGAAGGGGATGACGATGTTAGTGAAGAATTTTTTGTTGAAATGTGTGAAGGGTGTTCACATGAAGAATTGTTCAGCTTCTCTAGCGGGAAAGAAATATAGAGTTGCATTCAAGAGTCAACCTCCTCACCAGAAGCCCGATGTGCTAGACTTGGTACATTCTGATGTTTGCAAAATATTGATGAGATTAATGGGTGGAGAAAAGTACTTTGTCACATTTACTGATGACTTTTCTAAGAAGGTTTGGATCTATGATTTGAAGACCAAAAATCAAGTACTAAGTGTATTCAAGCAATTCCAAGTCTCGGTTGAGAGAGAAACTGGAAAGAAGATCAAGTGCCTTCGCACTGATAATGAGAGGAGAGTATATTGGCCCGTTTGATGCCTATTCCAAGGAGCAGGGAATTAGGCACCAATTTACTCCTCTGAAGACACCACAACTGAATGGTCTTGCCGAGAGGATGAACATGTGTGGCATCCTGCTAAATCCACTACTAGAAAATCGCTGTCTTTTTGTGCATTGCATCATCATGACCGCATGCTCATGTCATCATGCCACATTGCATTTGAGCATCGTCATCATCATGCATGGTTTGTTTAAAAACTATTTTCGAAAAGCCTAGTTTTGTTTTCTAAATATCCCTCGTCTTTATCTCAAATCAAAACCCTAGGTCGTCTTGTATTTGACTAAAACTATTTTTGAAACGTTTTGTTTTATAAAAATAAAATAAAAGTTTTGACCGGGGAGGCAGTCTAACCGGTCCGGCCAGAGGCCCAACCGGACCAAACTACCTACTACCCGGCCCATCTAAACCAGATCCTAGACTAGTCAAACCCTACCCTAGTCCTACCCCAAACCCTAGCTCTACCCAAGCCCACCCCGCCGCCAGCCGCACACACACACAGCAGCCGCGCGCTGCACTCTCCCTCCACCACACCAGCCGCCACCTGCACTTCCCTCAACCCACGCAACACGCACACAGCACACAGCACACAACGCACGCCACGCCCCACTTGCCTTATCCCCAGCTGCTCCTCACTGCATGCAGCCTCCCTCCCCTGGCCCCACCTCGGGATCGCCCCGCGCCAATCCCGCCCACCTCCTGCGCGTTTTCCCACCTCACATGGTCCAACCGACGCTCCTCCCACCCATCGCCACCTCACACCGACCACCCCGGGCCCACCTCGCTCCTATCGCAAGGGAGACCGAGCCTCGCCTGCCTCTCTCCTCTTCCTCCCCGTCTCCTCCTTCCCCGCATCCTCCCAGGCGCCTCGGCCGCCTCCTTTCCCAACCCCGTCATCCTCGCGCCTTCCCCTTCCACCGGCGCTCTCCAGCCCCGCCGCCTACCGCCCAAGCTCCGCCACCGCAGGCGCCCGCCCCCATCGCTCGCCGTCGCCTCGGCCCGTCTCTCCTCCCCCACCTACCCCACCTCCCTCTCGGTCGCCGCCGCCGCTAGCATCTCCCCGCCTCCAGCACTCGCCCCTCCCCTCGTCGCGACCACCCCGCGCTTCTCCTCTGCAACGCCGTCCCTGCCTCCTCCAGCGGCACCCTCCTCTGGCCTCCGCCCGAGCTTGCCCTTCCTCGGCCTCAAGCTCGCCTCGCCACCTACCTCGCTGGCCGCTCCTCTGCTAGCTCCTCTACGTCCTCCAACGCGTGGCGCCGCGCTGGATACCGTCCATATCACCCCCTCCTGGCCGTCGCCTCCGTTGCCTCGCCGCTGCTTTGGTTCCACCTCGCCTACCGCCTCTCTCGCCTACCTTCCTCGCGAGCCCGTCGGCTGCGCCGCCCCGCCGTCCTCTCGCGCCAGCACGAGGCCCGCCACCGCCCGGGCGCCTCCTCGTCCAGTCCCCGGAGCTCCGTCGTCCCTCGGCCTCTACCGCCTCCGGCCGCTGCACGCCCCGCTCCCAGCCACCCTCTGCCTGTGCCGCGCCCTCGCCCTTCCCCTGCAACGACCCAAGCGCGCCCAACCTTCCTGCCGCAGTGCCGAGCGTCCTCTGTCCCGCGAGGCTCCACCGCATCGAGTCGACCTATGTCGCCTTGCAACACCCCGCGTCTGGCCCTGTTCTCTTTTTCTCCTATCGAGTCGGTACTGCTGGTGGGGTTACCAGATGGAGTACATGTGTGCAGCTTTGGGCCTGTGGTAGTAGTGGTGGTGGGTGTGGTGGTTTGTGGATCAGGTGGAGATGTGGTAGTAAGGAGGTGATGTCCAGTGAAGATCGAACATCGCCAGCACGGAACGACAAGGTCGCCCTCACGGATCCATAGCCCTGAACCCGGAGTGCGAAGGCCGAACCCCGTCGACGCCATGGAACGACAAGATCTCCATCCCGGACACCAAGTTCGCCGACCTCGTACCAAGATCACCGAGATCCCCGTCTCGGACGCCAAGTTCGCCGAGAACCCGGACGCCAAGGTCGCCGACATGGAACGCCGAGTTCTCCATCTTGGACGACACGACAGTCTACATGAAACTGAAGGACGTCGCACGCCAAGTTCTTCTTCCCGAACGCCAAGACCGATCCCGTCGAACCGTTCCCCGTCGAACCCTGAGTCCAAACCCTGAACCCCCGGAACCCAAGATCTTCCGAACCCAGATGTGTGACCCTAAGCCCCTATTTTTATAATATGACATTACCAAATGTCGCATATTAAATTGTTCATGCATGCATACTTGTCTGTGGTTTGGGGGCATTATGTCGATTCACCTCATAATTAAATATGGAGTCTATATGCGGGCTATTCTAGTCTTATTCTGGACTCCATTTAAATTGGTGTAGCGAACGGATGCCATGTTTTGCCCTGTTAATACAACATTTAAATTGCGGGGTAGTGAAATAACTGGAACCTATTAATTAATTGTCGGGACCCCGATTCCGCTTAATACTGCCTAATTGCACCGCATCTGCATCATATCATAATCATGCCAGATCTTCTGTCGTAGTATTAAATATTGCACCCGGTGTTTCTTCTAGTGTTTGCTTCTTCGCGGATTAGGCTGATGAGATGATGCGAGTATCGACAAGTCCTCCGGATATGATCCGTCGGTAGTGTTTCCCAGGCGAGCATCTCTCCCCCTTCTACCTATTTTGCATTTATAGTCTTTATTTCCTCCTGTTGTTCTATTGCTATCCGTGTCGTGATGCTTTAGTTTCCGTACACCAGTTATATCCTGTGCAGCCTCTATATTGCCTTGAACACCTCCTATTACCTGTATTTGGTAGATAGCTGGCCTTGCGAGTCGCAGTTGTTTGCTCAGGTGCGATCTCGTGTTGTCGAGTACCACAGTTGTTGGTATGCTGGCAGATGTTTATGGTGGAGATGCTTATTGGCGGAGATGATCATGACTTTAAATACAACTATTAAATTGCTAGATATAATTAATGCAGAGGCATCGGTGGGCAATAGATGTTATTTGGTTCTTCCACGCTCACTTGTGTCCCGTAGGACCCCGAGTACTTGATACATGTTCCTTGACTATTCGCACTATCCACATCCAGGAGACCCTATGGGATCCCCCTGAGCCAGAGCTTGATTCATTTCTATTTCTTGGGGCCACAAACTAGTTTGGGGCATTATTACTATCCTGTACTTATGCCATGCTTTACTGCTTTATTTACGATTGTGCGTGGAGCACCTATACTGTTTAGGATTGCGGAGTGTTTTCGCGGTATCGACAAGCCCAGTCACACTTTGGGGTTCCCAGTCGTTTACAGCCATTGGCGCAAACCTTGGGTCCGTCTCGGAGCCGGCCAACTTCGTTGCGGGTAGCTTAATGGGGTGGCCCCCTGAAATATTTTATGAATCATGTGATTGCTTTGTCGTGAAAGCCTCGTTGGGTTTTGATTTGGTTTTTCCGAGGTTGATCGAGTGTGTGTTGCTATTTGTGCACCCCTGCGGGGTAAAACTGTCTGAAAGCCGTGTCCGCAGTTATGGACGACTTGGAGCACAGTATCTTGATCATAGACAAGCATAACTAAAGTAGTGCTATAAATTTGACTTAATATGTGACTAGTAATCATATTCAAATACAACGGAATGTAAATTAAAAATGCCAACAACTGGTGGATCTGTGGTGATCTGTGTCATACTATACCTGCCTAGTAAGTATTACAACTCTAATGGAATGTGATAAAAGTGCCAACAACAGCTGGGTTTTGGGATTCCTCAGGAGAATTATATCTGACTAGTAAATGTTCCAACTACCACGGATTTGTTAATTAAAACTGCCCACTACTTATGCTTCAGGATGACTCATGCTATCTATATCTGACTAGTAAGTGTTGCAACTATAATGGAATGAATAAAACTGCCAACTGTGTGAGTTCCTTGGTTTGACTTCCTCGTTTGGTCTCGAGGGGGAAAACCAGGATGGGTATGATTGGTGTTAGTATAAGGTTGGTTCCGAATAGGTCTTTCTTATCCCTCTCTAATAGCCGACAGTTGTACTGAGTCTCTATAGGTTGTTTAGTGCTGTTGCGCTGCCGCTTCAGTCCACCATACCTATGTAGGCGAGAGCCGCCGAATTCTAGCCTCTCCGTGTACTGGCCTCAGTACTGACGCTCCTCTTTTTCCTTTGCCCTTTGTCGGCATCCCTTTTGTTTTAGCAGGTTTGAGACCGACGTCGTTAGCAGGGTTACCCTTCTGGCTTGGCCTGGGAAGGGTTATGGACGCCATTGGTTATTCTTCAGGGCTCTTAGCCCAATTTGCATCTTGTCCGTACTCGGACGCTGCATCGATTTCAAGGTGATTTGGATCTGTGTATTGTATATCTGTATTCTTGACTCGTTGAGTCGCTGTTGTATATATATATTTGTTCTATGGGTATCATCGAGGACTGTTGTGTAATGATATTACTTCGATTTCCACCCGCACGAAAGTGCCTGGTGGGCGTCCTTGAATCGTTTCTATGTGGGTTTGGCGGGAAGCGCTAAAACTTGCATAGGGCCGATTCGAGGGTGTTACAACATGACAACTTGTTGAGGGAGTTAGATGCTTGCTATCGAGTGCAAAGTTGCATAAGCATTATTTGGGTGAGGTTTTGTTAACTGCAGTTTATCTTATTAATCTCTCACCAAGTTAAACATGGTCTTTTATGACAAGGACATATTGTATGATCATTTGAAGGTTTTCGAGTGCAACGCCTTTGTTCATATCACTAAAGATGAAAAGTCAAAGCTTGATTGAAAGACACTGTAGTACATATTTTTTGGCTATGGAGGTGATCAGTTCGACTACAAGTTGTATGATCCAATAGGAAGAAAGGTTATGAGAAGCCATGATGTTATGTTTGTTAAAGACCAAACAATTGAGGATATTGTGAAGAGAAAGGTGCAAGTTCCATAACAAGTTCTGGTACATGTTTCTCCTCAAAACGACAACAAGACATATTTGATTCTAACCCAATTCCTGCAGATTTAGCTCAACAAGAAGCTAGAGATGATGATGTAAAAGATGGCATAGTTGCATAGGTGAGCATGCTCCCTAGCAGTAATAGTCTGATGTTGAAGAATATGATCATGATCAAAAAGCACCTGAACCAGATAGTCCACCAGCTGCTCGACTCAGACGGTCCAGCAGAAGCCGTGTTACTTACACCAGGTACGACTAAGACCAATATGTGGTGTTATTATCTAATGGTTCAAAAACTGAGAGATTTCAAGATGCAATGAAATATGAGAACAACAAAGAGTGGAATAAGGCTATGAAAGAAGAGATGGATTCCTTGCATAAGAATCATACTTATGATTTGGTGAAGTTGCCCAAGGGCAAGAAAGTTCTGAAAAACAAGTGGGTCTACAGAATCAAGCAACTAGATCACACATCACATCCAAGGTACAAGGCCAGGCTAGTTGTAAAAGGATTCAGCCAAAGAAAATATATTAACTTTGATGAAGTATTTTCTCTAGTGGTGAAGATGAAATCAATCTGAATGATCCTTTGCATGGTAGCAAGTTTCAACTTGGAGGTTAACCAAATGGGTGTGAAGACAGTTTTCCTTCATAGAGAGTTGGAGGAAGAAATCTACATGGAGCAGCCTGAGGGATTTCTTGTTAAAGGCAAAGAACATTATGTGTGCAACTTGAAGAAACGTCTCTATGGCTTGAAACAAGCACCAAGACAATGGTACTTGAAGTTTGAACCTGTCATGGGGAAGCAAGGCTACAAGAGGTGTAACTCAGACCATTGTGTATTTATTTAAAGATTCTCAGGTGATGTTTTTATCATGTTATTGCTCTATGTTATGATATCTTGATTGTTGGCAAGAATGTCACAAGAATTGCTAGATTAAAGGAAGAGTTGATGAAACGTTTTGCCATGAAATATTTGGATCATACAAAGTGTATTCTTGGCATGAGAATTGAGATATATATAAAATCTACAAGTTGTACTTGTCTCAAGAGAAATATATTGAGAAGGTACTTCACAGGTTCAAGATGGACAATACAAAGGAAGTGAGTTGTCCACTCGCAGCTCATTTCAAGTTGAGTAAAAAACAATGCCCCTCCATTGAAGATATGGAAAAGGAAATGTATAAAGTTCCTCATGCTTCAACTATTGGGAGTTTGATGTATGTTATGATATACACACGACCTGACATTGCTCAAGCGGTTAGTACTATAAGCAGATTTATGTCCAATCCCAGAAGACCATATTGGGAAGTCACGAAGTGGATTTTAAGGTATTTTCGGGGCAACACTAGTATGAAGTTTTGCTTTGGTGGTAGTGAGACCAAGATTGCATATTCAAATTTAGACTTGGCTGGAGATATCGATGGAAGAAATTCTACTTCCGGTTATTTGATTACCCATTCAGGGAAGCAGTGGCATGACAAAGTAGGTTACAAAAGTACATGGTGTTGTACACAACTGAGGTCGAGTTTATCGCAGTAACTGAGATGAGCAAAGAGCTAGTGTGGCTTTTAAACGATTGGCTTGTAAGCTTGGTTTTGAGTAAGATAAGTATGTGATGTTTTTTGACAACAAATTGCCATTAACCCAAGTAAGAATGTAAGTTTTCATTCAAGGTCGAAGCATATTGATGTACACTATCTTCGGATTCGAGATTTGCTGAATTTCAAGCAAATGCAAATTGAGAATATGCACATAGATGACAATGGGGATTATATGTTGACCAAGGTGGTGACGAGGGGAAAACTCTAGGTAGGTCATCAGCTTGCCGGCATGACCGCAAGTAGGCAGTGATACCCTCGATGATGTTGGGAGGGGGAGTTTGTTGAGCCATGTACCTCCGCATGGAGGTGAGTTGGTAGCCCAACTACAACCCATGAAGTACAACAAGTTTCAACTATTGATCGAGATTCGCATCCAATGGCCGAGGTTCTCATTGAGAGAGGAGTAGAAATAAAAACCCTAACCATGCTTGGTGGCGGTGTGAGAGAGCAAGTGTGATCAATCAACCATTGTGGTTGTTGTAGTGAGAGGGTAAGATGAGCACATAAGAACACCACAACCTAGTGAGAAGAGAGGAAGAAAGAGAGGTGTTTTCTATCCAGATTTCTAAGATCTGACCTATCTTTCTTCAAGCTGGTGTTTGGAGGCTCAAATGTGCTTGGATTGGATCCAAACTTGGTGAACTTGTTCCTTTGAGTACTTTGATCTGGTTAGCTGGTTTGAGGCTTGGGTCAGTGTAGCATCAGATTTGGAGACGGTTAAGTCAGTTCGAACTGCTGCAGTTTTAACACAGAGCAGTTTTGGTATATGAATAGTTTGGGCAGGCAAGCGGTATCCAATTAATGTAAAATTTTGTGTGTATGTTGAGAACTTGCTTGTCTATCAAGTTTGGTGATGATTGGATCAACGTTTTAAGAGCAGTTTGATGATTACCGAAGAGGACAGAAATTATAATATCTCTGCTTTACTCTAATCTCCCTGTCAAGTGGTTGTTGTTGTTGCTGATTGACAATGTGTTGAATGTGTTGTGCATCTCTAGATGTTATAGAGAAGACTTTTACTAGGTTGCTCATAATGAAGCTTGGGTGGACTGGTTGGTCCACAGCCGTGGTTTTTCTTCCTCGCCTTGAGGAGGTTTTTCCACGTAAATCCTCGTGTCACATGTGCATTTACTCGTTGTTTTATTTACGATGAAGAAAGAGCCTTCCTGATCTGCATTTACCCGTTGTTTCATTTACGATGAAGCTATTCTCGGAGTTAATTATGGGGTTGTGTGTATCTACCACCCGCCTAACCAATTTTGCTATAGTGCACGATGATCCACACTTTCCTTGCGTAACTAATTTTGCTATAGTGCATGATGATCCACACTTTCCTTGCGACCACGAAAATTGCCCGTCCAGCCACTTTTAAGCAAATTGTGTTTAGTAACTGTTTTTCAACATCAACCACGAAAAGGGTTTAACTTTAAGACCTTGATCTATTCGGTGCTACTGTTTTTTGAAGATTAACAGGATGTTTTTGTGGGAGAACCCCTCTAATGCCCACGAAACTCCAATCCACTGGGTATATGGGTAGTGTATTGAATATTGTAAAAAAATACGATAGAACTTGGAAAAAATTGGGATATAAACTAGTTCAATATTCAAGAACCGAACATATTTTTAACCATAGGTTGGATCTGAGGTTTGGTGGAGATTATCCCTCTGATCTCCACAAATGCACTAGTACCAAACAAGGACTAAGGGCTCGTTTGGTTGCAGGCACTTCCCAGGGGATCCACGCGTTTTCTCAGGCTGAGGAAACCACGGGCTGAAATTGGCTCGGGGCAGCCCACCGTGCCATTTGGTTGCAGACGGGGCGGTGCAACCCGGCCTTTCCACAGCCTTCCCCCGGGAGGAGCTCCCACTAGCCGGGACTAGTGGGACGAAACCCTCGCCTCGCTTTCTCTTCTCTCTTGCGACAGGGAGCTGGCGGCGCTGGGTGCGACGTCTTCGGCCGACCGATCTCCGCGGTCGTCTCTCTCCGCCGGGCTTCCTACTCCTTCCTCTCTCCCTCTCCGGCCTCTCCCTGTAGGACGGTCTCCAAAATCTGCTCTGCTCGATCTCCGGTCCCCTCCGTCTCCCGCCGGCGACCCTCCGCCCCCTCCATCTCCCGCCGTCCTCCCTCAGTCTCTGGCCAGATCCCTCCGTCCTCGCTAGCTCTCGCCAGCGCTCGCCCTCCTCCTCCTGCTCTCGCCCGCCCCCGCAAGGTCGACGACGCCAAGAACCTCCGCAGCTTTTCATATGCCAGCTGAATCGAGAATTTTTTCTCAACACCAAGGACCCAGGTCTTCGACTGTTTTGGAAGAAGAAATTGTTGCAATGGAGAGAATATAAGGTGCGTAATGTAGAAGTACACTTCCAGAACCTAGCAGAAATTGGTAGTAGCATTTGTTTTAGTTAAGACTGAGTTTAGTCCAGTTTGTGCTGCCATATGAAGTGTGCTGTCAAATAACACGGACGTTGAGCTAATGTAGATTTGTAAATGTATTAGTGTTCCGGTCTGGTGACTCAAGTAGTAGTTTTATCATTGAATCGGGTCAAGTAGCATGTTATGAAGTTATTTAATCTTTGTTTCTGATTTCACCAGTGCCGCATGGGTTTTCTTTTTTACGGGCCTAGTTGATGTGTAATATAGCAGCCCAGCTCATTAGCTAACCACTGTTACTTGCATGGATTTTAAAGTGAAAATATATTCTTTTTTACTAATCAACCCCTGAATTAAACTCTCCATGCCATGCTTTTAGACAACCCTGCAGTTAAACACTCCATGCCATGTTCTTTAATATGGAGAGCTTAGTTTTTCTTCCATGTGGGTTAGTTAATGAACTAGATCATGTTATTCCATTGATAGGTATGCATGGATGTATGAATAAATATAGATGGGCTGAAACTTACCTGTATAGATGGCAATGAACATAAAAAGGTTTGCCTTTGTTTGCCAACTCCACATTTGTATAATGCATACTAGTGAGGTTTGTCCACTGTTTCTTTCCCCAAAACTATCCTTTGTTTGAGCACACCAGTTTGTAAAAGCCCTGCTCTTCCTTGTTGTTCAGTTCCTAATAGTCGAATTTGATAGTTTGGTCTTGGAGATGCTGAGCTACGTAATGCAACATCTGGTTTGTGTCCATGTTAACAAATAACTGTAATGTTTCTTAAGACTAGTTAAAATTGTTATGTTTCTCAAGACTAGTTAAAATTGTTAAGTTTCTCAACATCTGCTTTGTGTCCATTAGTTAACAAAGGAGCAGTAATATCCATACAAGCAGGTAAGCAGGCAAGCACTCAAGCGTGAGACAGTGGTTGATACTGTACATCCATGTTACTGGTCGATACTGTACATCAACGTATAAATAATTCTGGTTTTCATACAGTTTCTTATCATATTTGTCTTGTTAAACCTATCTCATAGCTGCAACTTGTGAAACATAGGCTAACTTTCTCACTGTTTCTTTTAATTCAGCAAACATCGAGCTGCGGTAGAGTAGAGAAGCGACCAGAGGACTCCTGACACGGCAACTTGAGAATTTAGACTTGTATTGAGATAGTGTTTCTACTCTATCGGTAGTTCTAATGGTGCAGTTCTAAAATTCAGAACTTTTTGTTCAATTATGCAGCGATATTGATGTAATGGCTGCTCTTATTATATAGCACAGAAAACAGTTCAGGCGACCCCAGCTTATTTCGCAATGAAATCATACAGTGGTTTTGGCATTATGGTCTTCCCTGCTAATACATTCTTGTTCTTTCGTTTGTTCTTCCGTGTGTACCTGGGTTTCCTGCCCTCTTGCCAAACTACCACAGGGGAGGGGGAGATCTCCCCATGGGTGGAGGGGATCCCGTATGCACCCTTGTTTTCCCTGCAGGGGTACTTTTCCCTGGTTTTTTCCTCCCCTGACAACCAAACGAGCCCTAAAGAGGGATTTTTAGCTTCCAGTTTATAGTGATCTCAACATTGTGAGGGAAATTTACTCGCTACATTTCAGATTGGGGATTTCTTTCGCGATCATTCAGCATAAGTCAAGAACGGAGGAACCCAATTCAGACGGCCAAAGCGCACCTAGCTGGGCAGCGAAACCTGCTGGAGGGAAGGAACAAGGTTCTGTACAAGTACGACACAGAGGAGGGACTCTGGACGGAATTCTAAAGCATTCGGCAACGTCAGCAAACCGCTGACCATGCACACGCTTTTTTTCTTCACGACACACATGAACACACTAGTAGTAGTACAGTACAGTACAGGGGAGATTCGACTCTGACTCATCCCTCTCGAACTCTGATCTCACTGGCTGAGCAGCAGCATCGCCTCCGGCCGCCGCTGGCCGAAGCCGTGGAACGGGTGGTGGTGGTGCCGCTCCTCCAGTTCCAGTTCCACCGTCACCTCCTCGCGCCCGCCCCTCGGCTCGGGTCTCGGTGGTGCGATGATCAGGTTCTCCTCTTCCTCGTCCTCGCCGCCGGCGTCCTCCTTCCACCGCCGGTCCTGCTCGTAGTGCGAGTGGCTGCGCCCGTACAGCTGCGGCGCCGCGCCGTCATCGCCCCACAGCTGCGCGCGCGAGCCGCTACTGCCGCTACTGCCGAGGTTGAAGCTGCCGAAGCCCTTGATCTCGCGCGCCACCTTGCGCGCCCGCTCGCGCTCCTCCTCCAGGAACGGGCCGCGCTCCAGCAGCTTGAGCACGCGCTCCGACTTGCCCTTCACCGTGAGGCCCCAGTTGAACCTGCGCCGGAGATAGAATCGACATGGGAGGACTTTCGTCAGAGAAAAATCGAAGGACTGAAGAACGTTTCATCAGAAAAATCAACAGCAGCACGTGTAGTAGAAGTAGGAACAAAAAGAGATGGATCGAACCCTTTCTCGTCGATGTGCTGGAAGGTGGCCATGTTCTGGATGACGGCCCTGTCCTTCTTGAACTCCAGCGCGACGCTGCGGGGGCCGTGGGTGAGGAGGTGCTCCAGGAGGAGCAGCGCCTTGTACGCCTCTCGCCACTGCCTCCTGTCGAACGTCGCCAGCCTGAATATTCGATCGATCTGCTGTCAGATTAAGCTACATACTACACCTGAAGAGGAGCGGAGACATACAGCGTCGATCTTGTGAAGGACCAGCTGCGTGAGTCGCGCAGGGAACGGAAACAACTCACCTGGTGTGGAGGATGTCTGAGATCCTGACGTACTCGTCGATCTCGAAGGCCTCCCGCGCGATGAGGCTCATGGTCTTGGCGTTGGGCGGCGACGCGTCCCCGTTCGTCGCCTCCTCCGTCATCCTGCACGCACGCACCACTTCCTTAGCAGAGCAGCGATGATACACAAGACACGGAAGAGGAAGGATCGATCGGAGAGGGCTTTATTACGTACAGCTGCGTCGGGGTGACGTCGGTGAGCGCGAGCCGCGCGGAGCGGATCTTGCCGGTGAGGTAGGAGGAGGCCTGCCGCCGGAGCTCGTGGAAGAAGGGCGCGTCCATGGCCGGCCGGTCGGCCGCACGCGCGCACGAAATTCTCCTCCTCCCCCTTCCCTCGATCTTTACCCTCGGATCTTTCCCCGACCCGACCAGCCCGCTGCCGCCGAGGTGGATCCGACGGAGATGGATATAACGAGGGCGACGCGGCTTGTCGTGTCGTCACGTCACGAGGCGCGACTATTTTGCGCTCGTCCGCGTGGGTGCGTCCGTCCGCCCGGTCCCGACGCCGGCAGTGGCAAAAGCAGGGCAGCACCCACTCCACTCCGCGCAAGCGAACAAGCGGTAGACGGCCGGTCGATCGGGCGCGAGCGCAACCACTCCTCTTGATCGAGCGCTGGTGACGAATGCAGTAGGGCGGAGACCGTGAGGGAAAGAGGCTGCAAAATTGGACCGGTGGAGCAGTGGGCAGCGAGAGTGCTGGGCTTATTTGGAGGGGGGCGTGGAGAGCACTTAATTCGGTCGACGCCACTGGTGGTGGTGGACGTGGATCGCCTCCGCCCCTTTTGTTTCTAGTGGCTTCGGACCGTTCGGAAAGGCAGCGAGTGACGGAATCGTCAGCTTGCTGAACGGCACACCGGGTTTGAATTTTGAAATCCGTGGTGCAGCGGCGGCAGGCAGGCGGAGGATGTCGTAGGTCGTACTGTACGTGGGTGGGTCGGGGGTGAGGTCACGTGGTGTGGCCTGTGTACCGTGGCGCGCGCCCCGTGCACCGGCGGCCCGTATCCGTATCGGGCAGGAAGATTGTACTAGCAACGTGCCACGGCGTGTGTCTTCAGTGGTATCGCGGTGGCCAGCGGTGACGCCACGGATGCGTTTTGCGAAAGGGGGAGAACAAACAGGAAGAGCCGACGTAGCCCCTTCCCTTTCAGAATCATGACCGGTCACTTTTTTCTATTCACGTACTAGGGAGTACATGTTTTCCTGGGCAGGCATATCAGATCTTTTCCCCATAGAACACTAGAGTTGGTAGTGGTAGAAATCCAGGCATCAGACGGTTCTTGCTTCGTCGTGGAGCAGGTGAAACAAAACATCGGTGCTCCGCGTCAACAGCTTTTCTTTTCTCCGTTTTTTTCAAAGTGAGGAGAGGGTTTCTCCGTAAACGGTAAATCTTTTTACTGATTTCGCGTGTTTACAGCTTCCGTTAGAGCGACAGATTATTACGGAAACCTAAAACTAGCGGTTATTGTACAGTTTTCGTGTGTTTACAGGCTCCGTTAGAGACGGGCTTAGGACATGCACATTGGTTTAGACCAGTGGTGTCTCAAATACAACTTATAAACAATGTTATATACAACTTATACAATAGTCTGTTTGTAAGATATATATTTTTAGTCATAACTATGTGAGTACAAGTTATAGATACCAGTCGTACAACAACAAAATTATTGTCTGTAAGCTCATCATTATTGTACATGCCTTCCTTAGGGCATGTCATATATAGGCTGCACTAAAGACAATTGATACAACGGTCTTGTCCATTAGGTGTAACTAGAAGATACACCGCGCGTTGCGGCGGAAAACTCTGTGAGAACTCTTATTGATATGATTATGCAGGATTTCATTAGTCACAATAATCAAGAGAAGTGGTTGTAGATTTGACGGCCGGAAATTGGTGATGTGGACAATTGGATGGCTCCCCACATTTTGTTGCGGGATGTTTCGACTTTCGTGAAAGAATTTTTAGAAAATGTATTATTTTGTGTGTGTTTTGCATCACCTAGATACATTGGCAAGCCTATAAAAGAATTCCATTTTTAATAAACAAAGCAAGTCTAGGAATGCAATGGAACGATTCCCTCAAGTTATTATCACATAAAAAACTAACTTATTTTTTTCAAGGGTAACGACCAAAAATGTTTCTTTTATAAATCTCGATCCATACCGCTAGATAGAAAAAAATAAGATGTGCTCGAAATTATTGGTGAATCCTTTTGTCTTGGAGATTAATAAAGCAAATGCATCCTTCTCAATGGTACTCCATTTTGTTGGCTGTGGTTGAACAAAAATATAATAAGCAAGTAATTTAACTTCTGGTAGTACCTGCAGTACGGGACAATGAGAAGAGCGCCGAAAGTCATGTTTAATATGGAGATGAAATAAACAACTATTAGAAGATTATTATGAACAGGAAAGTACTTATGAAATAATAATTTGGTTTACTACTCCCTCCGTTTCAAAATATAAGATCTTATATTTTGAAATGGAGGGAGTACATTACATCATCTGAATGCTTAAAAGTAATACCCAAGCATCCTACACTTGTAAGATCAAGGATGAACTCACTTGTCCATAGTTCCAAGAAGGCAAGAACCCCGATTTTTTTGTTCAGCAACAGCTGTCCTAGACACTATGGTAGAAATCCAATCGTGTCCAAAAACATTTTCATGGCCATGCCAAGCAGATAGATGGCAAAATAGATGCATTTCTGGGAGAGAGGATAGTTAGGACATACAATATTTCCTGATCACCATGCAATTTCTCAACAATCAACCTTACATCGTACCCAAATCCCTGCTGAAGAAGCCAGAACTAAAGAATATGAGTAGAATTTGCAACTTGTACAGACATTTGTCCAGCACGAGAAGAAAGATTCAAAGATTCAAAGATCCACATCCAGTATCCAGTGACACTGATCAAAGATTTCAAATTGAGGGTTAGGTGTGGCTTGCTCTGAACATAGACTAATGATGGTCCTGTACGCATGTTGCATACAGGCTAGATGCTGTCGTCCATGACTTTCTATGGTTGCTCAGCCTGCTGATCCCATGACTGCTAATCTTCAGTTGCAGTCAACGGCACTTCGGAAGACGGTTGGCACTACAGTAGTGCCTCCACATCCTATGTTTATGTTGTTATTTCTAGAGATCCCAAAGGGGATAAGGAAACGACTAGATTATTATCGTTCTTGTTTTTTTTGGCAAAATGATGAGAACAAAGCAAAATATAGGCTAACTAGGTGGAATATCATATGTAGACCGAAAGATCAAGGTGGTCTTGGAATTGAAGTTCTTGAGCTAAAAAATAGGTGTTTGTTGAGTAAATGGCTTTTCAAACTTCTTAATGAGGATGGATTGTGGCAGGAGCTGCTACAAAATAAATACCTCAAGCATAAAACTTTATCCGAGGTTAAAGTAAAACCCACAGATTCACCTTTTTGGAAGGGACTCATGGGGGTTAAAGATGGATTTCTTAGTAGAGGTCATTTTAAAGTTGGGGATGGATTAACTACAAGATTTTGGGAAGATAAATGGTTGTGGGAGTTATCTTTTGCACAACAATATCCATCCTTATATAACATTGTGCAACATAAGAATGTTTTGGTTGCAAATGTTCTAGTTAACGTACCACTGAATATTGTATTTCGAATATCACTAACCGGTAATAAATGGACACGATGGTTACATTTATGTTAATGGTTAATGATGGTGCAGTTATCACAGGAGTCAGATAAATTTGTTTGGGGATTAAATGTTTTAGGTTCTTTTACAGTTCAATCTATGTATGAAGATCTTATAAATGGTCATACGTCTTTTCTTAGCAAATATCTGTGGAAATTAAAGATACCATTGAAGATTAAAATATTTTTGTGGTTCCTGCATAAAAAGGTTTTACTTACTAAGGATAATTTGGTTAAGCGTAAGTGGGTTGGGTGCACAAAATGTTGTTTTTGTGGTTCCCCGGAGACCATTGATCACCTGTTTATCTCTTGCCCTTTTGCACAACTTATATGCCATTCTGTTGTTGTTACTTTTGATCTATTATCTCCAACTAGTGTGGACCATATGTTTGGTACATGGTTGGGACGTATGGATAGTAAGACTAAAGCTATGATTCGCACTGGTGTATCGGCTTTGCGTTGGTCCATATGGAGATGTCGAAATTACATAATTTTTAACAAAAAGAGATTTTTCAATTTTTTGCAGGTTATTCACATGATGGCACATTGGATGCAGCTATGGGCATACCTTTTACCGCCGGAATACCGAGATGCCATGTCTTCCGGATGCGGATGACTATTGACGGTCGCTCAGGAGTTCTTCAGTCAGGCTACCTGGCAGCATACTAGTCGTCTTCATGATGCTTAGTCCTTTAAATACTGTATTTTGCTGGTTGATCTATGCGGCAACTCTAGCTATATCTTGATTTGGCACTTTGTTACTTATCACTTTCGCTTAATAAAAGGCTGTGTGCATCAATTGATGCAGAGAAAAAGTAGTGCCTCCAGAGCCTACTCCTCATGTGGCCGGGACTATTGATTCAAATGCATCAACAATATCTAAGGTGGCGCCACATGCTCTTTTTAAGCACAACAATAAGTCTGATGGTCTGGTTTGTTTCGGGTGTGATCAAGTTGGTCACATGGCAAATGATTGCGCTGCTATTCTATGCATCTATTGTGCAAAGGCAACTCATGATAAGAAGGATTGCCATCTCTTATCTATTCCAAAACCAACCGCTATTACTTATGGGTTGTGCCGCGGTGAATTAATGTTTCATGAGATACCAATTTCAGATGAGGTGCGCTTCAAGCACGACAGTGGTAAGGTGGAGAAAATAACAGTACAAGGTGGCATAATAGCTGCTCAGGAAGTCATCAAGGAGCTGAATTTGATTATACCATGTGATCATCAATGGGTACTAACCGTAGCTCGTGAGAATACTTTTCATCCCACTTTTCCCACCAAGGCAGATTTGTGTAGACTGAAAAAAAATCATCAATATCCCTATGGAGGATAGCAAGAATCTCAAATTTGAGGAATGGAATTCAGTTCCTATAGATAAATACAGATTAGAGGAAACATGGGTTTTGGTGTCAAGTTGCCCATATAAGTTGAGAAGTGATTATTTGGGATTGTTCGCAGTTGGTTCTCTCATTGGTAAGGCTAAGGAGGTGGATATGGAGTATACACGGGCTCATGGTGTGGCTCGGATATATGGTCAATGTACTAGCATCGAGATGATTCCAGTTGGTACCGATCACACATATGATGGCGAGGGGTTTGGTATTACTTTTGTTGTTGAGGATTCAGATACTACCACTGATGGTTATGCCACTATGCATGATGCTCCTACTGATAGGGATGACAAAGCCCAAGATAAAATAAAAGAACAAGATAGTTCTGGAACTAATAGTATGAGCAAAGCACAAGCTACTATTACTTCAGTTGTTGGTAATGGACAACAGCAAGATTATGGCGGGAAGCAAGTTGCTCTACTTCAGATTGGGTCACTACTAATCTGCTCTCCCACACGTTCATGCCACTCTGAAGAAAAAATTATGTCTTTGAAACCAAGGAAGTTATGGGGAGATAGCGTGCAAGAGGAAGAGGACAATCTACCTTCTCCGCTTGCTAGGTCTGTACCCGTAACAAAATTTTCAAGGCATGAAAAGCATTCAGTATAGCCTATTCCTTTTGCACACGATACGTCTGGAGTGACTTCGGCTACAGAAAATGAGAAGTTTTTTTTGCTGCGGCGGAGACGGATAAGGTTCCTGCTGTCGCGGCAGCGCATGCTGCATATATATCTGCCTCGAACAATAAGACGGTAGTTCAGTCTGTTCTAATGCCGATCACGAACACACCTCAGGCTGACGTTTTGAAGACGGATACTTATGGTGGCATAAAACTGAATGGCCCCGATTCTGCAACTTCTGCAACTCATTCGAGTACTCTAGGAGGGAGTGCTCGATGCAGCTCGTTGCCTAGCTCACCGATGGGGACATGAGTGTTCCTAGGAGGGTGATACTCAAAATCTAACATCATCGCTTTCAGCGGAATTCAGCAAGACGATGCTAATGTATTACGCTCAAGCAATCGTATACGTGCACAACTCAATGCCGATGACACTCAGTTGGAGAGGGCGCAAAAAATTGCAAATCATCGAGATCGCGCTATACCCTCAGGTACTACTAAGTTAGTGTTCAAAATATTCTATTGCTTCTTTTTCTGATGACGTTGTAGTACAAACAACTTCTAAGCTAGGGGTTCCGTTAGGGGAATCACAAATAGAAGTATTTGATTCTGTTCAGACCATTAAAAACCTAGAGCTGGAACGCACTTTAACTATTCTAAAAAATAATGAAGAAAGGATAAAAAAGGGGATGATTCTCTAGAGAGCTTGGTTCTGGATGAAGCTATAGAACTAAGTAATGATTTAGAGGTAGAGGAGCAACAAGGCTCATTGGATCATAAGGATCTGGACCTACCTATCTCATCCTTTAGGATGCCACGAAAGAGGAAAACAAAAGAGGTCACAACCATTAGGCGTAGTGCTAGAACCAGATTAAATATTAATAAGATATGAAGGGCAGCTTCTGGAATGATGGGGGTTCAGAGATTGAGCTAAGCATGACGTGGTTCATGATACTATAAGAGAACAGAAACTAGATTTCTTTGCAATTTTGGAGACTGGTAGAGATAATTTCTCGGCGCCTTTTCTTAAGAACTTATCAGGCGGCCAAGACTTTGTTTGGTATTGTATACCACCACAAGGAAGATCGGGTGGTATGTTAGTTGGTATAAATGCTCAAACTTTACAATCTAAAGGGGTTAATCCTGGGGATAGATGTGTTAAGTTTCACCTCTCTTCAAAGTTTGATAAATTTGAATGGTTCCTGGTGGTGTTGTATGGGGCTTCTCAAGTTGCCCCAAAAGGTGAATTTTGTCTGAATTAGTTCGGGATTTGCCAAGATGATCCTCTACCCATATTAGTTGGGGGAGACTTTAATATCATCCGCCGACAAGAAGAAAATAGTAATGACAATTTTAATGCTAGGTGGCCTTTTATTTTTAATGCCATTATTGAAAGTCTTGATGTGAAGGAAATTTCTCTGTCTAGAAGACAATTCACGTGGGCAAATAGAAAAACAAATCCAACCTATGAGAAGTTAGACAGAGTGCTTTCAAGCATCTCATGGGAACAAAAATATCTGCTTGTCACTGTCCGGGCTCTCGCTCCGTCGGGCTCTGATCATAGACCTTTGTTACTTGATTCAGGTGAACAAGCACATCTTGGTAATAAGTCACAATTTTCTTTTGAACTATCCTGGTTAATACAAGAAGGTTTTTTCCAAATGGTTGCTCGGGAATGGGTAGCGGTTAGCAAAGGGGATAATTCGATGGAAGTGTGGCAGAATAAAATCCGCCACCTTCAGAATTTTCTAAGAGGGTGGGCTCGTAACAAAAGTAGTGATTATAAAAAAGAAAAAGAAAGGTTATTGAATATTATTGACCTCCTGTATGTGAAGGCCGAATCCATCCCCCTTTCTCAGGATGAAAGGGAAACACTGAGAGATGCAAATGACAAATTGTCCAGTCTTAGAAGAGATGAAGAAACCAAATGGGCACAAAGGGTGAAAGGGCATGTATGCCCCCATGTGTGGTTTTGGTAATTAATAACAATCCCTATGGACTAATGTGCAAATTGAGTCTCACTTGTAGGTTTGTCCATTGGCATCGCTTGGACCATGTGTTGGTTTCAAGGATGAAAAAGAAGAAGCTTTGTCCAAGGGATTTGTGCCTATTGGAATCAAGTAGAAGAAGAAGATCAAGTATGTCTTGAAGAAGAAGAAGATTGAGTTCCTCATGGCTATCTTCAAGACATCGTCAAGAATTGAAGTGCAAGCTCAAGATGCGTCCTCTCTAGAAGATCTCATGCTTGAAGCTTGCCATCCTCGGCAATCATGGAATGATGAAGACAAGTTCGAAGAAGAGGCTTCCCCATAGAGTATGGGGGAGCATGTCTCAAGACTTCATCAAGCAAGTGCAAGCAAGTGCAATCAAGAAAGCTGTTCCATCTTGAAGGTGACAAAATCGTCTACATCAAGCTCAAGTGAGATGCTCAAGGAAAAGGTATTATCTTGATAGGGTTTCTACTTTACCGGTCTCTTGTAGTGTTGGGAGACCGGGTTTAGGTTAGATAGCCGTACTATCAAGAGGGGCTCTCGAGTGGGTGACTCGTTCGTATCTTTCGGAGAGAGCTCAAACCTTTGCATACACAACATCATATTTCTTGGTTGTTGTTTGGTTCTTGTCCATGTGAGGATCTAGAGCTTGTGGTTATCTTCATAACAAGCTCTAGTTCATCGAAAACGGGTTTCCCTTGCATATCTTATTGCGTTTTTGATCTTGTGGGTTTTCCGGCTCCACACCTTGGGAGGTATCTCACATATATATTCATGGTATTTTCTTCCTTGGTGGTATCCAATATTTCTTCCTTGTTGGATTCTACACGTCATTATCTTTCCAACAAAATTGGTTTCATCTTTCCAACAAAGTTGTGGCAGTTCTGGTTCTGAAGTTTTTGCTCGACCGGTAGTTCCGGCGAGCCACCGGTAGTACCGCCAGGGCAGTTTGCCGCCGGTAGTACCGGTGTTAATTCCGGCCCAACTTCCGGTAAACCCATTTTTGGTTCAGTACTCTCTCTGCCTGGTAAGCGCTATTTGACGGAACTTGGATCAGATTTTCAGGTGGTAGGTCCGGCAAAGCGGCGGTAGTACCGGCCAGGCTCACGTTTTTGTTCTTTCTCTCGTTGTTTTCTGACCATTGGCTGGGTGCCACCGGTAGTACTGTCCACCCACCGGTACTACTGGTCGTGCGCGAATCTGTGAGTAACGGGCAGATCGGGAGCCCTTTAAAAGGAGCTCCCCTTTTCCCTTTGGCCCAAAAAAACACTTGTTCTTCTCGGTTTTGGCTTTCTCTCTCCTCCATTGTTGACCTTGAAGAGCTTGCCCTCTCCCCTTCCCCCTCCTATGATTCTTGCATCTTTTTGAGGGATTTGAGAGAGGAGATCTAGATCTACAAGCCCCACCAAACCAAATCCCTTTTTTGTGAAGGAATCCTTGGGATCTAGATCGTGGAGAGTTTTGTGTGTGTTCTTCCTCCCTTATTCCCCCAATAGCTTTTGTAGCTTTGTTGGAATTTGGGAGTGAAGGGCTTGCCTCTTGCATTTGGTGCATAGGTTTGAGTTCTCCTCGGAGATTCGGCGAGTTCAAGCGCTTGGGCTTGTTACTCTTGGGTTCTTGGAACCCTAGACGGTTGTGTGGTTGGATTGTTGACCTTTGTGGTCTTGTAGCCTTTTGTGGCCTTGTTGCCTTTTGTGGCTTTGTAGCCTTTGTGGCATTGTTGTTGGGAGCCTCCAATTGAGTTGTGGAGATTGCCCCAACCTTGTACGGGTTCGGTGACCACCCTCAAGTGTCCCATAGTGGAACGTGAGTAGACCTTTGTGGCGAGCTCACGGGAGAATAGGGTGAGCCTTTTGTGGCATCGGTAGGTTGCGTGCCTTCGCATCTTGGGGTGAGGCCTCGTGTGGCGATGGGTGAGCACCATGCCACCACACCTCGAGGTAAGTCACTTGTGGCGTTCGAAGTACATTGCGCCCCTGTAACATCCCAAAACTTTAATCCAAGTGATCAAGATCAAATCTACCCAATTTAGGGTTAACAAAAACTTTTTCTATTAAAAATCTTTAAGCATTCATATGTGTGTGCATTTAAAATAGGAGTTGTTTTGAATTGCCATCATTGAGTGATCTATTGGTTGTAAAATGACTCTAAGGTGAATTACACATCATCTAGATCATCCCCAAGCAAATCCCAAAGAAAAAGAAATAAAAAAGAATTAAATAAGGAAATGGTCACTTTTGCCATTTTAATCACCTAGCCCACTTTGGCTATTCCTAGCACTCAAATTCAAACAGAAACAACTGTGGATCTTTGCACCCCTTGCTAGTACAAGTAGTGATGTGCCAAGGCCCATTTTGTGATCTCCCAAAAACATTCAAACTCTAATTTTAGATAACATTTGAAAATTGAATCTAGTTCATATGTATAGATCACATTTAAAAAAAACCATTCAAATGAACTCCATTTCAAAATCCCAAGCAAACCTAGATGCTTAAGCATAAGATAAACCACTCCACCAAAAATCTTTGAAAAATTCAAATATTTTGTTCATACGGCCATTTGGTCGAACAGGTGGCAGGCAAGATTTTTTTGCCTAACTAATACTATTTAGTGATCAATGCCTTATCGAGTTTTTGGGCCCATTTTGGTTCCCCTGTCCCTCCCAGCTCTAACCAAACCCTCACCGGCCTACCTTTTAGCCTGGAGCAGTAGTTGCGTGCCGCCCGTTTTTGGTCACCGCCGGTCGAGCATGCGCAGCTCGCAGCAGACCACACCGCGCCAATCCAGCACCGCCACTAGCTCCGCCCAACCCTACCGCACTCCCCTGTCCCATCCCCGAGAGCAGCCAGCCCCTGGACCACCGAGGAAACGCCGCGTACTAAGTCTATGCATGCAGCCAGGGCACGCCAGAGCACCCTCGCCGCCAGCATGCCACAGACCGTGCCTCGACACCAGACCACGCACGCCACTCCGCCTTGAACCCCTCAACCCGCCAGACACGGCCGTGCACCGCCGCACGACCCACAGTCACCAGGATCACCGTCGAGCACCACCTCTGTCCCTCAGAGTGCGGGATGCTCCCGACCATTAGCCACCGCCCTAGCGTCGCCATTAAGCTCTAGATGATCGCCAGGGAACCGTCCACCGTCTGCCTACCTCGCCCATGCCGGTATCCCCCTGTGCCGTCGTCACCGACGAGCTCCGCCCACACCCTTCGGTCCCCTCGCCGAGCCTATATAAGGAGGCCACCCCCAGCGTCAATCGCCACACCATTCCACTCCCCTCTCTCCACTGATTGTTTCCCCTCTCTCGTCGGAGCCGCTCGAGCAGCCCATTGCCAGAATTCCGCCGGAGACAGCCGCAGCAGAGGAGGAGAAGCTCCCGTCGATTCCGTCCACCTCAGCCCCTGCCGCGACCTCGCCTGAGTCTGTCGTCGTCCACCTCGCCGCACTAGCTAGAGCCCTGGTACGTCCCCACTGCACCCCCACCGACCGAGCTAGGGTTCATTCTCGCCGGCGACGAGTCCGTCGTCGACGACGACCGTGAGCCATTAGATCTTGTTCTAATCGTGTGGTCCTTATCGCCCCGTACCGCTCCGCGCTTAATGAGTCACTGACAGGCGGTACCCCCTACCAGCAGCCCTCAGCACCGCGGAGTGTACACGGGCCGGCCCATTTAGTTTCCCGCGCTGACCCAGTAATTCAAATATATGTTTTACTTTTTTAATTAAAAGCTAGTTCTGTCCATTAGTTTAAAAATCAATTCAGAGAGTTTTACAAATCCAAATTGAGTGATTCCAATTTTGTTGGAAAGGTAATGAAAATATCTATCCAAGACCGTTGGGTTTAAATCATTTAAAGTTAGAGATCTCTCCTAGTAAAAATAACAAGACATAAGCTTTTGCACATTCAAACATTTTTATAAAATCAACCATAATAGCTTTTGAGTTGATTCCAACTCTCAAAAATCACATTTGAACCTACCTATCTGAATATGTAATAATATTAAGGTTTGCATGCAGTGACTTTGGACTAGTACCAAAATAATGCTATATAGGCATTTCTAGTCACTTTAAATCATTAAATATTAAACCTAAACTTATTAAAATGTGATCCAACATTTAAATCACATTCCCATGTGTTACAATATGTGGTGATGACATGTGTCCACATGATCCCATATTTTAGTTGGAGAATATTAAATCTTAGTTAATTTCAATGAGTAGAAATTACTTTTCTCAAATGAAATAAATGAAACTAGTTCATTAAACCTTGTGATGTTTGTGATGATAATAGATCATCAAATATGTGCCTTAGTGTGCTAAGTAGACTAGTTAAGTATTGTTTGGTGATTGTGTATTCCGTATGTATTTATAGACGATAGTACCGACCAAGTCTTCGAGGAGGAGGAGTTCTACCAAGAAGAGGAGGAAGAGAATTTCAACCACTGCACTACACAAGGCAAGCCATCATTAACAATGCAAGCTAACCCTTGCAAGCTAGATAAACTAAGCAAGAGGCAATATGCATGCTTAGTTATACATTTTTACTTATACCTATTCCAAGTTTCATTTACAAGTTTTTCTTTCTTTACTTTATCAAAAGTCCTTTACTTGTTTAAAGGTAGCACAAAGAGTATAAAAATTGACCTATCTAGTTAGACTTGGATGTCATTCTATGGCATGAGATTGATATTAACATCCCACCTTAGTGAACACTCTTAACTTAGTAGCTTAGAGTTATACCAAAAACTTGATCACTTTAGATGGGAGTACTTGGTGAAAATGACTTATGAAAACCTTGGAATGATGAGTCCTTCCATTGAGATGTTTTGCCATGTGTTGAGAAACACCAAGGGTTTATGATGATGAAAATGTTGAGGCATGAGCCTTAACCCTTTTATAAAAACTGATGGTTGGGTTCGGATGCGATACCATTCCAATTTTACCGTACAACCACAATACCTAAATTGGGTAAGGCTTAGCCGGAAGTTTATATGCATTGGTATTAGTTCCCTCGTGGGAGAGGTTTGAGATGAGGCTACCTCTCAATGTTTTTCACCTATGCAGTGCCCAGGATGACAGATGGTCATGGCTGGGAGGCCATACTCATAGGAGCGGTGCTTATACTAGAGTGTGTAAAGGAAAGGTTATGTTTGATTATCTGCCTACTAAGTATGATGATTCAGGGTTATCCCTGACAGATGTATCGAATCTTGTGGTGAAAGTGTACCACCTCTGTAGAGTGTCAAACTATTCGAATAGCCGCGTCCGCGGTTATGGACAGTTGGAGTGGCCATACTGTTCCGTTATCAGATGTTTTCAAAACAACTTATGAAATGAATTGTGACATGACTTGACCACAACATGGTTGTGACTATGACAACTAAGTTCCCACTTAGGTGTTTTCAAACTTTATTTTATCTTTGTTTGTTTCTGAACTCAGCTTAGGCTTCAAACTTAACTTTACAAATAAACTTAGAGATAGCATTCCTACTAGAACTATCCTAGTTGTTAGTGGTAGTTTGCGAGTACTTAAAGAGTACACATGGCTTTTGTCCCTGGATATTCCTATGGCCAGACTATGAAGGGGATTACCAAGATGAAGGACAACATGACGGCTATGATAACTAGGACTACCTCCCATCATCAGCATTGCTTGTGACTCTGAAGATAGACCCTGCCGCTATGCTATTTATTCCGCTACTTGATTGTACTAAGACTAGATCATGAGATCCTTTATTTGTTGTAAGACCTTATTATGGTTTGTAGTGGATGATGTACTGTGATATCCAGTCTGTTATGTCTCGCAAAAATGGTAATCCTAGGATTGCGATGTATGGCATAACAGGCATCTGGGATTAAAAATCTGGGTGTTGACAGCCCCCGCACCTCTCCAATAGAGACGTAGCTTCTTTGGAAGTGAACTTCGGGAAACAAATCATCGTCTCTGCGTCCATCGGTTATCTCTCAACCGAGCCCTTTACTTATGCATTTACATTGTGATAGCCATCATGCTTGAAGTATTATATCTTGCTATCACCTTGTTGTTTATCTTTCTTAGCATAGGTTGTTGGTACACTTAGTGAACCTAGTGAATATAGGTTTTGGCTTGATAAATTAAACGTTAAGTTTTATTCCGCATTTATTAGAGCCTAAACCGTAATAACTTTAAAACGATTCGCCTCCCCTCTAGGCGACGTCCATTTCCCTTTCAAAGGGAGAAAGTGAAACATATACAGGAATGTGGTAATAATACGAAGTATTTTCATATGATAGCAAATGGAAAATATAGACGCAAAAAATCTTCCATCTAGAACAAGATGAGGGCTATAATAGGGCAAGAAATTCTAAAAATATATATTACTGATTTCTATAAGAGATTGTTTGGAGCAGAGGTCCAAAATAATTTCTCTTTGATTGAAACCCAAATTACCGATATACCTCAAATTTCACATGAAGAAAATGCAATCCTCACTGCCAACTTCACAGAGAAAGAGGTATGCGATGCAATTATGTAAATGGAGAAGAATAAAGCACCAGGACCAGATGGGTTCCCGGCTGAATTCTACTAGAAATTTTGGGAGGTTCTTAAAGGAGACCTCATGAAAATGTTCTATTGTTTCCATGCAAGGGAACTACTATTGTTCAATTTGAATTTTGGGACTATAATTTTACTACGTAAGAAAGAGAACGTTATCCAAATACAACAATTTTGACCCATATACCTGCTAAATGTTTGTTTCAATTTTTTTACTAACGTGCACAAATAGAGTGACAGAGTTTTCTCATAAAGTTATTCAACCTACACAGACTGCCTTTATCGCAGGCATATTCTTGAAGGGGTTCTAATCTTACATGAAACAATTCATGAGTTACATAGTAAAAAATTGAATGGAGTGCTTTTGAAGTAGACTTTGAAAAAGCTTATGACAAGGTGAAATGGCCATTTCTGCAACAAGTATTGCGTATGAAAGGCTTTGACCCTAAATGGTGTAAATGGATTCATGACTTTGTCAGTCTTGGAAGTGTAGGTATTAAAGTAAATGATACATAGGTCATTATTTTCAAACAATGAAAGGGTTGCGCCAAGTAGATCCGCTTTCACCAAGCCTATTCAATCTAGTTGCGGACATGCTAGCAATCTTAATTATGAGGGAAAAGAGGATGGGAAAGTCAATGGCCTTATACCTCATTTAGTTGAGGGAGGGGTGTCAATTCTTCAATATGCAGACAACACAATTATTTTTTTGGAACATGATATACAAAAGGCACTCAATATGAAATTAATCCTGTGCATTTTCGAACAACTATCCGGTCTTAAAATTAACTTCCATAAGAGCAAAGTCTTCTGTTTCGGTCAGGCAAAACAGGAGGAGACAGAATATAGAAATTTGTTCGGTTGCAAAATAGGCTCTCTCCCTTTTAGGTATTTAGGAATACCGATTCACTACAGGAAATTGAGAAATGGAGAATGGAAACCAGTCGAGGACTGATTTGAAAGGAAATTATCTAGTTGGATAGGTAAGTTACTATCCTATGGTGACAGATTAACGTTAATAGATTCTGTCTTAACTAATCTTCCTATTTTCATGCTATCTTTTTTTGAGATACCCATAGGGGTAAGGAAAAGACTCGATTACTTTACATCACAATTCTTTTGGCAAAGTGATGGCCATAAAAAGAAATATAGGCTTAAGTGATGGAACATCATATGTAGACCTAAGGATCAGGGAGGGCTAGGCGTTTAGGTGTTAGAAATAAATAAAAATGCCTACTAAGTAAATTGCTATTTAAGCTTTTATCTGAAAAGGGGGTGTGGCAAGAGTTAGTGCAAAATAAATATCTGCACTCCAAACCTTTATCACAAGTTAAGGGGAAGCCAACAGACTCTCGAAAGGGATTATTAAAATAAAATAAGACTTTTTTGAGCGAGGCTCTTTTAAAATTGGTAATGGTCTAGACACCCGTTTTTGGGAAGATACTTGGTTGGGGGATAAGCCCCTTGCACAACTGTATCCCACACTATTTCGCATTGTACAAAGGAAACAAGTTTCCATGTCTGATGTATTATCTCAAGCACCAATCAATATACAATTTAAAAGAGTTTTAATTGGAGATAGATGGAATAGGTGGATTCATTTGGTCAGGTGCTTGATGGAGGTTCATCTTACGGATGGATCAGACATTTTCATTTGGAGTTTAACAAAATCTGGTGCATTCTCAATTAAATCTTATTATTTGGATTTATTAAGTGACCGCACTAAATTTCTTCGCAAGTATATATGAAAGATGAAAGTACCACTTAAAATTAAGATTTTTATCTGGTTCTTGTATCATCGGGTGCTACTTACAAATGATAATTTGATCAAACAGAATTGGATGGGCAACAAAAAATATTGTTTTTGCGATAAAGATGAAACAATACAACATCTGTTTATTGAGTGCCCTTTGGAAAAAATTGTGTGGAGAATTGGGCATATGGCTTTCAATATTATACCCCTGCAAATATCTCTAATCTTTTTGGTAATTGGTTAAGGGGAGTGGTAGAAAAAGATAAAGTACAAATTTGAGTAGGAGTTTGTGCTTTACTGTGGGTCATATGGAATGTACGTAATGACTATATATTTAACAATGCGAAATCTACTTCTTTCATGTAAGTTATCCCCTTGGCAACATACTGGATCCGTATGTGGTCCTATCTACAGCTAATGGAAAAACGACATGCTTTGGATACTAGGTGCAGCCGATTGGAAACAGTTGCACGGGACTTATTCAGCCAGTGCAACTGGCGTTTTGATTTACGGTTAACATGATGATGGAGAGTCAATTCATGTTATCTTGTATTTTTGCTTGGCTGATTCATGTCGAAACTTTATGTGACCCATGATGTAATAAGTGACTTGAAATAATGTTGCATAAAGTAATAAAAGGATGCATGTATCAATTGATACAGAGGCCGGGGAATTACGTCGAAAAAAGCCTATGGTATGCCTTGTAAGTTCTATGGGGGAGACGAAGAGAGTTCGTTTCGCTATGGAGATAAAGAGAGTCAGATTCGTGGGGCAGAGGAAAGGAATACGTTGTCGTGGAAAAATAAGAGAAACTCCAACAACCGCGTTAAAATTCGGCGCTGTAAAAGTGCTATGTAGCGCGTGCGATCTAGTTCTAGCGCATGCGTGGTATTTCTCCTCTAGTGGACGCGCTAAAACAGGCGCGCGAAAACAGAGAACAAAATAGCCACCCAGTAGGCACGCGAAAATACAATGCGCGGGCGCTGGCGCAAGCAGGTTTCACAATAGACTATAAGATCAAGGAGATCAAACAAACCCAAATAAATTCAACAAAAAATTGGTTAGTTATTATTACAGCACAACCAAATGGTACATGAATAGCACAAAAAATATAGGAATTTTTTACCAACAAATACAACAAGTTTTTCATCAACACTACAACAAATTGTTTTCCAACAATACAACAAACAATAAATAAAAGGAGGGCTCAACGACGTGCTCCAAACCATTTCCACCACTCCTTGATGAGATATTTTTGAAGATTATCATAGATCTCATTGTCGCGAATGGCATGATATGAGGCAATGAAACGTGTCACCCTATGCTCTCTCCTATGCACTTGCACAGGAATCCCCATCAAGTCATAGTGGTGGCTGCGATCTACATCTTTGACACGATCATCCTCTATGATCATGTTATGCATGATGACACAAGTGATCATGATGTACCAAAGGCATTCTTGGTCCCCAAATCCAAAAAGTTCTCTCCACATCTTTCCTAGCTGCCGCTTGTGCGGCGTGGAAATCCTTTTATTTCTTACCTTTGGGTTTGTGAACCGGCTTCACGAAAATTTGCCACCTTGGGTAGATGCCATCGGCAAGATAATATACATAGTTGTATTTGCGGCGATTTGCTTCAAACTCCACTTGTAGACCTTCATCCAATGCAATCCTTGACATAAGAGGAGACCGTTGAATAATATTGATGTCATTGCAGGATCCGGTCATTCCAAAAAAAGCATGCCAAATCCAAGTCTCATAATCTGCCACGGCTTCACAGATGATAGTGCAATCCTTCTTGTGACCTTTGAATTGTCCATGCCATGCCGCGGGACAATTCTCCCAACTCCAACGCATACAGTCAATAGAGCCAAGCATTCTAGGGAACCCTCGAGCCTTGTTCTCCTCCAAAAGCCTACCCTTGTCTTTGGCATTGGGGGCTCTCAACTACACGGTGCCAAACACGCGCACAATTGCGACGGCAAAGCGCTTGACACACTCAATGTCTTGACTCTCACTCATTTCCAAATGCTCATCAACAAGGTCTGCCAGAATACGGTATGCCATCATACGCAAGTGAGCGGTCACCTTCTGGTAGGTGTTATGCCCAAGCTCTCCAACATCATTCCTCCTTTGCTCGAAGAACCGATCAAACTTGGTCACCTCTTCGCAAATGCGCTTGAATAAACCGGTATTCATCCTAAAACACCGACGAAAATACTCCTCCAGGAAGGTGGAATTGTCGTTAAAATATATCCTCATCAACTTCTCGTGCTCTTCAATGTTTTCCCTCCACAACTTGCGCCTAACAAAAACCAAGCCACTGTGCTTCGGTTCTTTCATCTCACGCCAAGGTAGTAGCATCAATATGTTCTCATCTTCCTCGATCTCTAGTTCATTGTCGGATGAATCATACGAGATGCTCTACAAAGCACGAATATGCACTCACTTTGTCTACCGAAACTAAAATAAAATTTGGAGTACAAATGGTGCACGAATATGCACTCAGCGGTGAAACGTACCTTGCGGTGGCAAAAAAGCGTGCGTCAAGTAGCTTCCCGGCTTGAGGAGGACAGGGCGCGAAAGGATGCGCCGACGGTTCGCTTGGCGGTGCAAAAGAATGCGCGGTGCTGGCAAATCACGTTGATTCCCGCCACGGCGAGCTCAGGGAAGGTGCAGGGAGGCGCGACGGTGGTGGATCTGCAGCTACTGCGCGCAAACGGGCGGCAGCGCCGGCAGAAACGTGGGTGGGAAATGGAGCAACGAACGCGCAGGTGACTTTTTTAGTGGCGGTTCGCACGAGAGAGAGTGATAGTGCGGGCTCATAGCCGGGCAACAAATTTTTGGCGTACACGTGGGCGAATTGACACACACTAGATCTTTTTATAGCGCGCATGATTATCGCGCGTCCGCTGGAGGAGGAAAATGTGTCGCGCGCGCTATATCGGTGGTTATTTTTACAACGCCGTGTTTTAGCGCGGCTGTTGGAGTTGTTCTAATGCTGCATCCTGATTAACTTCGTCAAAAGTACAGTAAAACGTTCAAATATAAAATTATCTTCTTTTTCTTTTGGGTGGGCATCATTGTTTGGTTTTCATGGGTAATTGGACAACATTGTGTGACATTGTCAGGAAGATCGTGCAATGGACGGATGGAATGGATGGTTGTAGACGAAAAATAGAACGGTTGTGGCTAGGTCATGATGTGGCTATCTTGCATGCTAAGATAGAAAACTTAAATAACTCTTAGTGGGGATCTACTTTATAAAAATATATAGATATTCATTCATCTCATTGCCGTCTGCAGCTGGACATTGAACCGGCCCATGGGACTCCGTCTATAGGGAGAATATCATTTTGCGGCCCGAAAGTTGGGGCACCCAGGCAACGCGGTACCTAAGTTCCCTGAAATCAGCTGCGATGACTACAATTGGTGTGCCAAATACTCAGAGGGTCTTTTTCGACACGAATTCAACTTTACGTTTTAATACAAAATATCAGGCTAACGGCCGTCAAGTTGGGGCCCCTGTCAGTTCTCGCTGTTATGTCGCTCCCGTCGCTTAGGTGTCAATTAGGCTTGCAGCGTTGGCGTCTGCATCCATTACGCGTCTTGTTCTTCCCCGGAGCGGCAATCTGTGGGGCATCGCAGCCATGGCGCGGAGCTAGGACGTGGACGAACCTGCTCGGCCCAACTCTCCTCCCTATAGGCTTGCAGAGTTGGCGCCTGCATCCATTACGCATCTTCTTCTTCCCTGTAGCGGCAATCTGTGGTCGCGGCCATGGCACAGAGCTGGGACGTGACGAACCTGCTTGGCCCCGCTCTCCTCCCCATCCCGAGTCAGAGCTCGCCCTCTCCATGAACGTACCCATGGCACGGTGTGGGGACGAGAATTGGTTCCTGGTGAGATCTTTCACCGTGTTGACCATACTCGGTTCTGTTTTTCTCCTCTAGAATCCGAGCTCGCCGTCGCCGTGGTTGCACCCGCACCAATTCTGCCACCTCTACCGAGGTCTATGGTAGCTCAAGTTCTGCCATGTTGGACCTGTAAGCGAATTCGGAGCTGGGCGGCGGCAACCCGTTGTTGAACCTGTAAGGAATTTGCCGAAGACTGCGTGCCGCTCCAAGGTCTTCGGCCGATGCCTTCGGCTCCTGCCAACGTCCACCGCTGATGTGAGATCATTTAGTTACTTCAATACAAAATTTCGACCAATTTAACTTGTTTGTGTATTCCTTGACAATTATAATATAATCGAGCACTAGAAATATTTTGTAGTGTGCATGAGCATGATCAGTAATATAATTAAACACTAGAAATTTTAAGGCACTCCATATAAAGGAGTAGATTAATATAGAAGGTTCACCAGAGACACCACGGATATATTGTCTTACATGCCACACACAGGTAATAATTAACTAAAACAAAATAAAAGCAGGGGCGGCAGCAGGAGGTCGGGACACGAAGACGCCTAGCAGGGCAGGGCATTAGCAGGAGGTAGGGACAGCCTAGTCGATGGGATACATGCCAGTCCTGACATAATCCTGGAGGAATTTGCCAAAGGCTGCATGTCGCGCCAAGGTAATCGGCCTATGGCTTCTTCCTCCGCCTCTGGCAACGCTCACCGCGTGCTGAATCATGCTGTCGAGGTCCACGTTGATTGCTCTACCACAAAATGGGCAAAACAGTCCCCCCTGCGGTAGAAACGGATTAGCCCACACCGTAACCGCCTCAGCACGTAGCGGCTCTTGTTGTCCCTGGATTCCTTGCTATCGTCCACTTCATCATCCTCCTCCTGTTGATTTTTAAGAACATAACTTAGAACTCATACATATGATTGAATTGTATTACAACTCAAGAATTAACAACATTTACATGTAAGACAATATATACGTGGATATCAAAGAGAAAGCATCTCAACAATAGTTTGATCAGTTCATATATCAGTTCATCTCAACACAATGACAAATAATTGCATCGGAGTGTATGTAGAATAAAGATTGCAGCCTCATAAGTTTCTTCAGGGATGGCGTGAGTGAACCAAGTAACAATTGCACAACCTATATTGTTCTTGTACATCGCCCAGGTTCACTAACTCATCCCTGAAAAAATCTGACACCAAGGTGTCTGCCTCTCTTTTGGGACAAATTTGAATCATTGGCACAATAAGAAATTGAAATGTAATCGTACAAAATTGTATTCAGGGATATATATAGTCAGGTACAAAAACAAGCCTAAATATTGTAATTATAAATAAAAAACCAAACAATTAATCTTCAGGTACATGTTAAAAATACTTATGATCAAAACCATTCATATACATATGCATCATACCAATCATTAAAAGGTCATAAACAAATCAAGAATCATATATGTAGTTCCATATGAGAATAAATCAAGGGCCTCATAATTTGTTTCAGAGATGGAGTTGGAGAACCAAAGTACCAACAACACAACCTATATTGTTTGCGTGCATTGCAGCCTCAGGTTCACCAACCCATCCCAAAAACACGACACCATCATATGTGCCTCCCCTTGAACTCTTTTGGGGAAAATTTCAATCATCGGCCTCGGTGACAAACTAAAATGTAATTCTTATACACTATGAATGCATGGAATAGATAATTCAAATATCATAGTTCTATGAATGTAGAATAAAGATTGTGGCCTCATAAGTTTCTACATGGATGACGTAAGCGAACCAAGTAACAATTGCACAACTTATATTGTTCTTGTGCATGGCCCCAGGTTCGCTAACTCATCCCTAAAAAAATCTGGCACCAATGTGTCTGCCTCTCTTTGGGGCAAATTTGAATCATTGACCACAATAAGAAATTGAAATGTAATCGTACAAAACAATATTCAGGGATATACATATGCATCATACAACGCATTCATAGATCAGAAACAATACAAAGATTATTATATAGGTTCCATATGAGAAAAAATTAGGGCCTCAGTTTTTTCAGCGATGGAGTCGGAGAACCAAAATACCAACAACACAACATATATTTTTTATGTGCATTGCTGCCTCAGGTTCACTAACCATCCCTAAGAAAACGACATCATCAGATCCGCTTGCACTATTTTGGGGCAAAATTGAATCATTGGGCTCAGTAAGGAATAAAAATGTAATGTTATAGGCATGTTGTGTATTGAAATCAACACTGAACTAGCAAACTTAACTAGATGGCAGATGAGCAGATTGGGGTTTTGTAACTAGACGGACTGGGGTTTTGTGACTAGATGGCAGATGCATCAATCGACCGATCAAACCATATATATACTACCCTACTTCAAGAGCAAAAGAATCTGTACACGACTGAGCAAATCGGCTGCGACTAGAGAAGCTAGCAATGTAGTACCTCGGACTCCTCATCAGGGACCTCCTCCTCGAATTCGTTATTCTCCATGATTGCGTCGAAGATTTCTTGTATGGCGATGGGGTCATTGATGTAGAGCACTGGATTGCCTCCGCCTGCCGCCTGCCCCCCATCCAGATCTGCCGCTGGAACCACGACGTTGTCGGCCACCTGCTGCTCGGCGGCAACATCTACTGGATGGACGGATGAGCTCACACCCTCGACGGCGCGGCCACGAGCGGCGTTCGTGCCTGGAGAAGACGCCTCCGCCTGCTTGGCGACGACCGAGCCATCTGCTGCTGCACCTTCAACTGGCTTCACCTACGGTTTGTCTCCATGCGTACGCTTCATGGCGCACCTAGGGAAGGAGGTAGTGCAAGCGAGGGAGCTTCGACGCGCGCGGTAGGTGCAGATTAGGGTCTTGGGACTAGACAGACTGGGGGGAAATGATGCGAGCACATGAAAGAAGAAGGTCGAGCGGGTTTATAAACACCAGACCGTTCGTAGACCTTGAGTGGACACGTGTGGTGGGCGGGGGGCTACCACGATCTCCACCTTTTTTTTGAAATAGCCACGTTCTCCACTTTAGAGCTGCATTGAAAACACGCTCATGGCAGACCTCGATTCCACTCCATGCAAGTGGTGCGGAACCAGTTTCTAACAACGTTAGATCTACTCGAGGCAGGCCCTTGACTCATGGAAGTTACTTGCGGTAGGGCCCAGTTGGAAGTGAGATTGAGAGCGCTGCGTAAAATGGGACATGTCTTATTAAAATCAAGTGGCAATAAATTGCATCTTCCCGTCGACAACCGTGCACTCGACGACCCCGTTGCCCTATGCATGTGTTGTAGTAGCAGCAGTAGCCTTTGCAGACTAGATTAAACGTGACATGACCACTCGACGACTTTTTCCATGGACGACATCGCGTTCCTTCTTGTAGAGGGAGACGTCAGTGGTGTCTCGCGCTATACTATGAAGGGAACGACGTGTGCAACGATCATCATTGGATCACACAGGATCAACGGTTGGTGAGCACGATCCGCGTGACAACTATGACAACCAATCAGGGCGTAGCAGGTAGAGTGAGCACATCTTTGGGCTTCTACGAAAGAGAGAGGGGGAACTAAGGGCAAAACTGAGTAGTATCAAAAAACCAAGGGCAAAACTAGGTAGTAGAAAAATCGAAAGTGAGTGTCTTGTACAATGAAATACATCGTGGCATACATCAAATTATGCCAAGATAGATCCACTAGAGTTTATTGCATGTGTGTTCTTCTCATAAACCACATATGGATCACCCAAAGTCATTGCATGTCTGTTCTTCTCACAAACCACACATGGATCCACCAGTGTCATTGCATGTGTTTTCTTTGCATGAACCACACCCAGGGTCATTGCATGTGTGTTCTTCTCACAGACCACACATGGATCCACCAGTGTCATTACATGTGTGTTCTTCTCATGAACCACACCCAGAGTCATTGCACATCTGTTCTCCTCACAAACCACATAAGGATCCACCAGAGTCATTGCATGTGTGTTCTTTTCACAAACCACATATCACCAGTGTCATTGCATGTGAGTTCTTCTCATAAACCACATATGGATCCACCCAGTGTGATTGCATGTGTGTTCTTCTCACAAACCACATAAGGATGCACTAGTGTCATTGGATGTGTGTTCTTTTCATGAACCACACCCAGTGTCATTGCATGTATGTTCCTCTCACAAACCCCACATGCATCCACGAGTGTCATTGCATGTGTGTTCTTCTCATGAACCACAGCTAGAGTCATTGCATGTGTGTTCTTTTCCCAAACCACAGCTAGAGTCATTGCATGTGTGTTCTTCTCACAAACCACATAAGGATACACTAGTGTCATTGCATGTGTGTTCTTCTCATGAACCACATCTAGAGTCATTGCATGTCTGTTATTCTCACAAACCACATAAGGATACACCTGTGTCATTGCATGTGTGTTCTTTTCATGAACCACACCCAGTGTCATTGGATGTGTGTTCTTCTCACAAACCGCACATGGATCCACTAATGTCATTGCATGTGTGTTCTTCTCATGAACCACACATGGATCCACCCAGTGTGATTGCATATCGGTTCTTTTCACAAACCACATATGGATCCACCAGTGTCATTGCTTGTTTGTTCTTTTCATGAACCACACCCAGTGTCATTGCATGTATGTTCCTATCATAAACCACACATGGATCCACCAATGTCATTGCATGTGTGTTCTTCTCATGAACCACATCTAGAGTCATTGCATGTCTTTTCTTCTCACAAACCACATAAGGATACACCAGTGTCATTGCATGTGTGTTCTTCTCATGAACTACAGCTAGAGTCATTGCATGTATGTTCTTCTCACAAACCACATAAGGATCCACCATTGTCATTGGATGTGTGTTCTTTTCATGAACCACACCTAGTGTCATTGGATGTATGTTCTTCTCACAAACCACATAAGGATCCACCAGTGTCATTGGATGTGTGTTTTTTCATGAACCACACCAGTGTCATTGGATGTGTGTTCTTCTCACAAACAACACATGGATCCACCAGTGTCATTGCATGTGTGTTCTTTTCATGAACCACACATGGATCCGCCCAGTGTGATTGCATGTCTGTTCTTTTCACAAAGAACATATGGATCCACCAGTGTCATTGCATGTCTGTTCTTTTCATGAACCACACCCAGTGTCATTGCATGTTTGTTCTTTTCATGAACCACACATGGATCCGCCCAGTGTGATTGCATGTCTGTTCTTTTCACAAAGAACATATGGATCCACCAGTGTCATTGCATGTCTGTTCTTTTCATGAACCACACCCAGTGTCATTGCATGTTTGTTCCTCTCATAAACCACACATAGATCCACCAGTGTCATTACATGTGTGTTCTTCTCATGAACCACATCTAGAGTCATTGCATGTCTGTTATTCTCACAAACCACATAAGGATACACTAGTGTCATTGCATGTGTGTTCTTTTCATGAACCACACCTAGTGTCATTGCATGTATGTTCCTCTCACAGACCACACATGGATCCACCAGTGTCATTGCATGTGTGTTCTTCTCATGAACCACATCTAGAGTCATTGCATGTATGTTCTTCTCAAAATCCACATAAGGATCCACCAATGTCATTGGATGTGTATTCTTTTCATGAACCACACCTAGTGTCATTCCGTGTGTGTTCTTCTTAGAAACCACACATGGATCCACCAGTATCATTGCATGTCTGTTCTTTTCATGAACCACAACCAGTGTCATTGCATGTGTATTCTTCTCACAAACCACATATGGATCCACCAGTGTCATTGCATGTCTTCTCTTTTCATTAACCACAGTTAGAGTCATTGCATGTGTGTTGTTTTCACAAACCACATATCACCCGTGTCATTGCATGTGTGTTCTTCTCATAAACCACATATGGATCCACCCAGTGTGATAGCATGGGTGTTCTTCTCACAAACCACATAAGGATGCACCAGTGTCATTGGATGTGTGTTCTTTTCATGAACCACACCCAGTGTCATTGCATGTATGTTCCTCTCATAGACCACACATGTATCCACCAGTGTCATTGCATGTGTGTTCTTCTCTTGAACCACAGCTAGAGTCATTGCATGTGTGTTCTTTTCACAAACCATACTAGAGTCATTGCATATGTGTTCTTCTCACAAACCACATAAGGATACACCAGTGTCATTGCATGTGTGTTCTTCTCATGAACCACAGCTAGAGTCATTGCATGTATGTTCTTCTCACAAACCACATAAGGATCCAGTAGTGTCATTGGATGTGTGTTCTTTTCATGAACCATACCCAGTGTCATTGGATGTGTGTTCTTCTCACAAACCACACATCGATCCACTAGTGTCATTGCATGTGTGTTCTTTTCATGAACCACACGTGGATCCACCTAGTGTGATTGCATGTCTGTTATTCTCACAAACCACATAAGGATACACCTGTGTCATTGCATGTGTGTTCTTTTCATGAACCACACCCAATGTCGTTGCATGTGTGTTCCTCTCATAAACCACACATGGATCCACTAGTGTCATTGCATGTGTGTTCTTCTCATGAACCACATCTAGAGTCATTACATGTCTGTTCTTCTCACAAACCACATAAGGATCCACCAGTGTCATTGGATGTGTATTCTTTTCATGAACCACACCCAGTGCCATTGCATGTGTGTTCTTCTCAGAAACCACACATGGATCCACCAGTATCATTGCATGTCTGTTCTTTTCATGAACCATAGCCATATCATTGCATGCGTGTTCTTCTCACAAACCACACATGGATCCACCAGTGTTATTGCATGTCTGCTCTTTTCATTAACTAGAGTTAGAGTCATTGCATGTGTGTTCTTTTCACAAACCACATATCACCAGTGTCATTGCATGTGTGTTCTTCTCATAAACCACATATGGATCCACCTAGTGTGATTGCATGTGTGTTCTTCTCACAAACCACATAAGGATCCACCAGTGTCATTGGATGTGTGTTCTTTTCATGAACCACACCCAGTGTCATTGCACGTCTCTTCCTCTCAGAAACCACACATGGATCCACCTATGTCATTGCATGTGTGTTCTTCTCATGAGCCACATCTAGAGTCATTGCATGTGTGTTCTTCTCACAAAGTGGCTTAGGGGGGTATCTGTCTCTCTCGCATTAGTTGGTATACGATTTGCAACAGAGGGCCCCGAAAGGGGTGTAGTAGAGACAACTACTTGATCAGTGTTGTGCTGAAAGTTCATAGGTAAGAACGGTTCTTGTGCCAAAGCCCATTCAGCCACATAAAATATGCAAAGATAAAGTAGAGGCATCTAACTTTGTTTTACAGGGGGCGTTGCTTTGTGATATGGTTGTGGCAAAGGTAAAGTGATTACCTTATGTCACGTAGTAGTAGATAGTCATGGAGGTGATGGACTACCACGCCAGAATGACACCGGTACCCTGGTGTCTATGGCGCCAGAACCCTGGCGCCGGAATCCAGTGATGACGGATGGTGATCATGACGTGAAGGACCATATCACATATCATTTACATTCAATGTTATTGTTTGTATATCTTATTTTGTGCTAGTATTAGATACTCGACGGTAGCCTAATTAGATGATCCCTGTTAAAATTACCAACAATTGTGTTCCCCCTTAGTGTGCACCACCAAGAAAGTTCTTCGGTATGAGGCAGGCCATGATGATCGGGTGTCAGACATATCTACGTTCGCATACAGTGGGTGTAAGCCATGTTGCACAGTGAATACACTAAGGTTGAGTTGGCGAGCCTAGCATGTACAGACATGGCCTCGGAACACGGATGGTCGAAAGATCGAGCACGAGTCGCATGAATGATGTGACCGACGTTTAGCGTCCACCCTTGAACCCACATTGATGGCCGTGATGATCGGGGGAGATGTGGCTGATAGGGGTTGTGTTATCTCTAGGAACCCTGATGGGGATAGGTGTTTCTGAGTGGAGTTATTATTAACTCATTTAATTGTAAACTTAGTCTAAATTCCTTTTGCAATTATAAATGTAGAAAATGGTTGTCCCCCAGATTACCTTCCCTATTGACGATTGGTTAAAAGGAGAAAAGCTCAAGTTAGATGGATCCAACTTCTCTGCATGGGTCATGCTCCTTTTTGATCTCCTTGGTGAGAACAAAGTGGCTGACTACATGATCCACGAGATGTACTTGGAGCCACCCTATTCTAATGAGACCCAGGAGTAGCGGGATCTCCGCTGCCGTTGTCGTGTGATGGCCACATTCATATCAGTGACGATGCGCCTCGGGATGGAGGATGGACGGTGGCCAATGGTGGGAAGTCTTAATCCCCGAATGGTCATGGCACATCTGAGATCACATTTCGTGGAACAAGTGCGCATGTGGGAGTATGAGCTGATGGGGGACTTCCTCTCCATAAAGATGGAGGAGGGCTCCTCAAATGACGAGCACTTATTGAGCATGTATGATGCATACATGAGTCTGGCATACTACCTGGACAACTGGTTCGCAAGCTCTTTTACAATGGGAGTTATGTTGTGGTCGCTACCACCAAGCTTCCAAGCACAAGTCAGGATTTGCATTATGAGAGGCAACACGGAAACACTGGATTTCCACGAGTTCATATCACATTTCAGAGGTGTGGTGGTTGAACCCGGTGTCCGCTGGGGTCATCAATGACAAAGGTATATATTTGATATACAGTTTTATAAATGTTATAATCTTGCAAACACATTTGCAGTGTTAAGTATATTTGATACTTGTTCTGTTTTGCTGAAAACAGGTCCTTCTGCATGAGAGGTGCTTGCTGGAGAGGAGGTGACATTATGTGTTGATGGCGAGCATGATGATGATGGCCGACGACACTCTCCCTCGACATTTATCACTTAGTTTATGTTTTGGATAGTTATTGTAATCAAAGGATTATGAACTTCTTTAGTGTGTCTCACACTTTGTGAGACGGTTATTCATATGAGTTTGTAACAAACACTTGTTCCACTTTTATGAATGATTTCTATTCGTGTTCATATCTTGTTTGATTATGTGTGAATTATCCTTGTAGATTGAACTAATTGATAATGCATGAACATTTGTAAAATATTGAAATGCCTTAAAATACCCGACTTAAATGATATTTCATTACGGAATGAAAACCATTGTTTAAATTCAAAGTTATAATGATAATATGTGAAAATCATTCGATTTCTTATCACATATAAATCATGCCTAGATTCGACAAATTAACTTGAACACCGTGTATTACTAGAATACAAAGTGTTTGATGAATTGTCAAAAATAGATACATATTCAATGTATTGTGTTTTAACGAAAATGGTAATTATCATTATATGATTGTTTAAAAGTGTAAAGAAGTTTACCAAAGGAAACATGAATATGAAACTATTTGATTTGACCAAAGTGTTTCATCAATAAAAGGGTATAAATATAAAAGATAATATAATTACTATGATTTGATCAATAGTAATGAAATTCGACTTTATAAAGAATGGCATAAGAGAAATGCAAAGTGTTTTGAAACGTCAAAATGCAAAGCATCACCACGTGATATTAGATATCAAAGTGGGTGAATAGAAGGCACCAAATAAATCATTGTAGTGTAGATGTAGAGACCATTAGTTAGAAATAGTTAGCACTCAATTAGAATATCTAGTGAACCATTTGGATTCGTGAAAGCGGCTCCATATCTAGTATGGATCATCGTGAAAGTTTTGGGGTTATTCGATATAACCAAAACAATAGTGAATAAGTCCTTGTAGAGTATTCATTGGAAACTTTGAATACGAGATCCATAGCTAAAACCAAAAGAGAAGCAAAAGAAGTATTGCTTGAATTTTGGTGCATTCTTGAGAAAGCTCACTTTTAGTGATATTTCTCAACTAAGGAGCAAATGGAAAATAGTGTAAAACATGATGAGGATTCAAAACCCTGCATCAGAGTCTTGAGAAGCGCAACGGACAATGTTCCTGAATGATTCTCTTCACATAAGGAAAGAATCAATGATATTGATCATTGTGTTTTCCCCACTGGTGTTTTCACTACATGAAGTAGGATTCAAAATATAATCCATATCTAGCATGGAGACATTTGAGAATCATTTGTCATGATTATTGGAATATGACATACATACGAACTACTAAGGAAATAATGGTAAACTAGAATTATGAGAAATCCTAAAAGCAAAATCCCCTTGAGATTAGAAAGCAATTCGTTGCTGGATCTCACAAGTAAAAGGGGTTGCTTGAATTTTCCCAAATGACTGCAAAGCCATAGTGGAAAAGGGGGTGAATGACAAAAGCACAATTTGTCAAGTATTGGACAAATTCAAATGAATTTGATTCAAGTGTGCTAAAAGTCGAGTGGATTTGAAACTAGTAGAAGTACTAGTATCTCATAGTAAAACTCCAAATTTGATATTTGATCAAAGGATTTGAAGATGTTCAAAATAGTGAGTAGATATGCAATTTGCATAAAATTGAGTGGGAGGTATAAAAGTCTTCCTAAAACAATATGTGAATGACATAATTTTGAGTGGGAGCTCATAGGAGTAATTCTTAATTGTGTTAAGAATGAAAGCGCAAATACTTATAAATAATGATTTATAAGATGTAGAAGTTGATAATAGGTGTATTATGATATTATGTAGTATTCCTTAAGGGATTCTGAAAGGGGTTTCAGAACAGAAGTTAATTAAGGAACTAGTCCTTAATAACTCAAGTTAGGAATAGCATTAAGTTTAACATCAATGGTTGAAAGAAAGAAAAGCATGATCATCATCCACTATTGAGACATAGGTTCTATCTTAGTAAACCATGATGATAACTTAGCATAATATGTGATCCAAATAAGGAACATTTAAAAGTGATTAAGTTCGAATCACAGAACCTTGAGCTAAGTTTGTCCGCAGTGTCTAATAGAGAACTGCAGACATGTTTTCCAAATCCATAAAGGATGACATATCTTAAAATATAAAGGGTTATGTTATAAGGGAATATGTTGGAAACTCCTGTAAATACCGATTAAAGTCAAGTAGGAAGCGAGGTGAACAAAAACATCGAAAGTTGCATAGAGTGCACTAGTGTTTCGATGATTACATTTATAACAATAGATAAGGGTACCATCTAAAGTGTTGTATAATGTTATGGTGGGGCTAGTTCGCTTTTAACATAGAATGATGTGTCCCAGGGCATAGTGCCCATGAGAAAGCCCTCGAGGTTGATCTAAAGTCACTGTAGGCTCCTGGAATTAGGTCTCGTTCTGCTGCCATAGCGACAATGCATACACACAGATGTTATCGTGTGATGATAATGTATTAATGTCAATCAAGGTGACATTAGTAAGTTGCAAAGGATTTGGGACTATAAAGTACAGACCCAAGACTCAACCTCTTCCATGAGCAAGCATGTTCAGGGTACCAGATATATGGTGCCAATGATTGAGAACAAATGCAGCTAGTGTATTTGTACTCTAGTGCAAGTGGGAGACTATTGGAAATATGCCCTAGAGACAAATAGTTATAAGGACTATTATCATATTTCATATAGTTTATGCTTAAGTTTTATATCATGCTATAACTGTATTGAGTGGAAACATCAATACATGTGTGATATACAAACAACCAGGGGTTCCTAGTGAAACTCTAGTCACTGGTTCATTGGTCAACAGATGATCATGTTTCCTGATCATGTGGCATTTATGCCAGTTGGAAATGGAGTCATCTCATTCCGAGAATGAGATGATGAACCAATACCCAACCTAAACATCGTGACCCGATCATGTCACAAAGTTCAAGTTACGATGATTAGAAATGGATCCTCGTAGACTATTCCTTAGACCGTAAGACTATATCAATCACTGTCTCCCGAGAGTGCTTAGATAGCATCAAGCGCCACTTGGTAATACAGTGGTTATAAAGGTGTGTTTAGGTACTCGGAGGAAACCTTAGAGGCAATATATGTCAAGAGTGGGATTTGCCCATCCATGTGATGGGAAGATACTCAAAGGGCCCACTCGGAATGGTTATATCCAATAGCTGCGCAGCATGTGATTTGATCACGGGGATATCACTTGTCGGAACGAGTCAATGATACATTGCAAATGTATCTATAATTTTTGATGCTCCATGCTTGGTTTTATCCACTTTCTTGTGTTTTGTCCACACTTTGGAGTACTTTTCATATGATTTCTTGGACTAACCTATTAACAAGAGCCACAGTGCCAACTGCCTGTTTTCTGCTGTTTTTGGTTCCAGGAAAGTCAGAAAATGAATATTCTCGGAATTAGACGGGACAAAAGCCAAAGTGCCTATTTTTCTAGAAGACTCACGAAGCCAGAATACGAGATGGAGGAGGGCCAGGGCCTGGCCACACCACCCCCAGACGCGGGCTGGGCTTGGCCGCGACAGGGCATGGTGTGGTGGCCCCAGGCACCCCCTCGGTCTCCCTCTTCGCCAATAAGGAGCCTTCTGACCTAAAAACTTCGAGGGGTTCGACGTTTTTCCATGAAAAGTTCCGCTGTGCCGCTGCCACTGAAGGGGAGATTCGGGGGACAAAAATTCTCTGTTCCGGCACCCTGTCAGGATGGGGAAGTGCCCCCGGAGCCATCTCCATCGATCTTCACCATCATCTCCATCGACCATCCATGTTTCCCCCATCTATGAGTGAGTAATCCCCCGCTGTAGGCTATGGGGATGGTAGGGATTGGATGAGATCGTAATGGCATCAGATTGTTAGGGCATGGTGCCTAGTATCTTTTATTAGTGCTTTATGACTTTGTTGCGACTTGTTGTGCTTAATGCTTGTCACTAGGGCCCGAGTGCCATGATTTCAGATCTGAACATGTTATTGATTCATTATGATAGTATTGTTTTTGGTCTTATCTACAAGTTTTATACACACGTTATTGTCCAGAACCTATGGCCTCGAAGTGACAGAAATCGGGATAACCGGAAGGGAAAGGCTTTGATGTGAGGATCACATGTGTTCAGGAGTGTTAATGCTTTGCTCCGCTGCTCTATTAAAAGGAGCACCTTAATTGCCAGTAGTTCCCTGGAGGCCCCGCTGCAAACGCGCTAGCAGGACAAAAGATGTTGTGCAAGTTCTCATTGCGAGCACGTATGACTATATATGGAACGCATGCCTAGGATTGTCTAGTACTTGGGTGCTTTATCTTATTTATCTGCAATTGCCCTATGTTCTTATTGCTATGTGAATTGTCTTGTCCATGCAACGCCCGTCCATCCATCCCTATGCCTACCACACTCGAATCCCACTGTTTACTATTTTCGTTACTACTGTCTTTGCTTTGCTACTGCTGTTACTTTGCTATTCCTACTACAAAACTGTTGCTAATGATAAACTGATGTGAGCAAGATTGTTTCCAGGTGCAGCTGAATTGACAACTCAGTTGTTAATGCGGATAAATATTGTTTGGCTCCCCTTGTGTCAAATCAATAAATTGGGTTTCACTTCCCTCGAAAATACTGCGATACACCCCCTATACTTGTGGGTCATCAAGACTATTTTCTGGCGCCGTTGCCGGGGAGCATAGCTTTATTTATCAAGTTCACTTGGAATCACTATTGTTCAAGCTAAGTTTATCTTTCTCCTTGTTTTCTTGTTTCTTTATCAAAAATACAAAAAAAATTAGTTCCAACTCTAGTTGTTATTTTCGTTGGTCTGTTATTGTCTTGCTTTATCATGCTTGTTGGCAATGGTTGGTTTCTTTGAAACTGAAGCTTATTGGCAAGGTGGGTTCACGGAAGATCAAAAATATTATTATACGGAACACCGCTTGTCACAAAAAGGGAAACACTTATGGGAACAAATTTATAGATTGCATACCATTGCTAGGAACGTGTGCTCTACTTATAATGTTACTTATTGCTGTGATGAGTCTTGTTACAAAAAGAAGTATAAACACCTCCCTTTTCAATGTGAGTATAGTGATAATGATACCATATCTTCCTATGCTAAAGGAATTTATGACTTTTATGATGCGGAACAAATTGAAGAATTTATTGCTTGGAAGGGTGCTTTTGAACTTGCTAGTTTGCTTGAAAATATTGATGATTCACCTTACAAATATGAGGTGTATGGTATACTTAAATTTTGCTTTGATAATTACAAGGATGAAAATGGCTATATTCTTGAATATTTTAATAGATGCTTTCCACAAATGGAAGAGACTAATGCCTTGCAGGATCCTATGGAAGAAGAAATTGATGAACCTGAAATCTCATTAGATGAAAAAGAGGAGGAGAGTGATGAACAAAAGGAGGAAGAATGGATTAGCTACCCATGCCTACCTTCTAATGAGAGTAACTCTTTATCCCTTACATTATTTGATTGTCCCCCTTGCTTACTAAAGGAGAATGAATGTTATGTTCCTGAGGTTTCCCTTGAAAATGTTTATAATAAAGCTCTAGTGCTTGTAGATCATCAAGAGCATGCTTTATGTGATAGTTATATTGTTGAGTTTCTTCATGAGGCTACTGAAAATTATTATGAGAGAGGAAAATATTGTTGTGGAAGTTTTCATGGTATTGAAACACCTCTCTATGTGCTGAAAGTTTTGAAGTTACTCTTGTTTTATCTTCCTATGCCTGTCACTTTGTTATTTGCTTACACGATTCCTATGCATAGGAAGTGGGTTAGACTTAAATGTGTTTTGAATTTGCTCCTTGATGATCTCTTTTACTTCAACTCATATTCCTTATGAGAGCATCCTCTCAAACTTTTATGCCTGAAGATGATAATATGTCTATTATTCTTGGGAGACATTTTCTTAATACTGCAGGAGCTGTTATTAATTGTAATCAAGTAAAGGTGGCCTTCAATGTTAATGACAAGGAACATACTGTCTATTTCTCCAAGAAGATTGAAAGGACTTATGGTTTGAATTTGTCGTGGTGGTGTCACGGCAGATGCCATGGATAGGCTAAAGGTGGGGACTAAATGCACTAGGGGAATCTAGGGAGGGATAGTGTGGTGATTCCACACACGGAAGCTTTGTATTTGATTCACCTTCGTAGATTACAAGTGCTCCTAGAGCTGTATTAGAGAGAGGAGGAAGAAGGGACTCCCTTACTCTCACCACTAGCTTGCCCTCTAGAACTAACTAGTAAATTGCTACACACTAGAGACCAACCTCTCAGATTTCAACCCTTTCTACAGAGGTCCTAGCCCTTCTTATATAGGGGTGGCTAGGTCTCCACTTAGGGCATACGTGGAGGCATATTCCCTCCCAAAATAGTAAGCTGACCGGGTCACTTTCCCCCCGCGTCATCCATGTAGAGGCTACGTGAGCCTCTGCGGCGCCTGCGTCACCCGACATTGGCTTCGTCACCTTTGTCAGCCACGCCTCGGTGGTCCGGCCTCTGTCCGCTTCGCTCACACTCTGCGTACAGTAGTCACCTTTGACCAGCGAGATACCTTCCTTCTCTTACAAGCTTGATATAACCCGGATCCCACATAGTTGATCCGGCCATACCTGTTCCTACATACAAGTTAGATACATCTTACCGACATATGGCTTAAGTCGGTTGAGACCAAGTTAGGTGGATGTCCCCTGGTCCGGGTTACTCCGTGATCCGGCCTGCCTTGAGGTGACTCGGCCAGCACTTGCTTTGACCTTGCCGTACCTCGGCTAACTAGGCCTTTATACCCCGGCGTGACCCTACCCGGGGGTATCCCCCCAACATTAGTCCCTGAAGCTGGTGCGGTCTTAGCTGCCTTAGCCGCTAAGGCCATAGCAGGTTCAATTTCACTGAGCTTCTTGCTCCTTCTCCGAGTTACCTCCTACTCCGGATTCTATGGGTTTACTTTCCCTTGGCACATTCCAAGTTTTTACTTGCTGGCCGGGTTACCACATACCCATCCGGGTCATTCTTCCTTCTCTCGTACGCTTCCCCACGTGGAGGCTAATCATTACTTTGCCTCATTTTAAGGGCCAGCAACAGTAACCGCCGTAGTTATTGTCAGAAGTTACTGTTGCACACGTCACGTCGCGCCTGCCTCCTCGTTAACCGCAACATAACGTCACGTCGCAGGATCTGTTGCGCCCTGTTGCCCTTTGTGTGGCTCGTCGCTAATTGGCTGACCCGGACCATACACGGCCACACGGTGTGGCTCGCCCGCAAAACGCGATCCTACTACCCCCTTACGGGAGTGGTTAAATAGGGGAGGGGCGCGACCATTGGGTCATTTCCCCGCTCCCGCGCCCCTCTGCCTCTGCCTTTTTCCTCTTCTTCTCCGTGGACAGCGCTGCCGCCACCGCATCTGAGCAGCAGCGCCACCGCCGTATTGCTTCCACGTGCTCCAGCGCCGCCGCCACCTCCGCTCATCTCCTCCGCAACGGGTCCCCGTCAGTCTAGGCCGCTGCCTCCCTCCGCCGCTAGCGCAAGTGAGGAGAGCAACCTCGAAATGACTGAGGAGGAACTCACCGTCGCCGAGCAGGAGATGGAAGAAGACACGGCGCACGCCGATAGTGGCGCATGGGTCAGATCCTGGGTCTCCCAAGGTGACCTAGATTGGCTCTACCGTACCAGGCGCATCCCGGAGGGCGTCACCGCACGCCTCTCTTCCGCCGAACTTGCACCCTCACCCAATCCGGGTGAGTATGTGGTGTTCCTATCACACTTCCAGCGGGGGTTCGGTCTACCAGTTAGCGATTTTTTCCATGACTGGTTAAACACATACGAGCTCCAGCCGCACCACCTTCCTGCCAATGCCGTCACATCTCTCTCCGCCTTCGCCTCCACGATCGAAGGTTACGCCTAACTATGGCCCACGAAGGAGCTATGGATCTGGTTCTTCGGCCTTCGCCGGAACGTAATTCCGAATGTAGATCTAGAGCCGGAGGATAAACAACTCACGCAGTTCGGGGCTGCGTCAATCTCTCCTCGGAAGTTGTCCATCTTCCCCCGAGTTACGGGACTTGACTCCTGCAAGGGATGGGCCCGGAATTTCTTCTACGTCCGGAACAACACCACGGAGGACCTGATCCGGCTGCGTCCCTATACTCTGGGTCCTCCTAACCCGGAGTTGTGGGACATTATCCCCAAGAAGCCCACAGTCTTGGCGAACCAGGTCAACAAGAGGTTCAAGGAGTTGAATGTCGTGGTGGTGTCACGGCAGATGCCATGGATAGGCTAAAGGTGGGGACTATACGCACTAGAGGAATCCAGGAAGGGATAGTGAGGTGATTCCACACACAGAAGTTTTATATATGTTCCACTTCCAAGATTTACAAGTGCTCCTAGAGCTGTATTGGGGAGAGGAGGAAGAAGGAACTCTCTTACTCTCACCACCAGCTAACCCGTACAATGCTCAACCCGTAGAACCTAAAAACCATCAACCAAACCCTTCTACAGAGGCCCTAGCCCTCCTTATATAGGGGTAGCTAGGTCTCCACTTAGGGCATACGTGGAGGCATATTGGAATATGCCTCCTCCCAGAATAGTAAGCCGACCGGGTTGATTTTCCCCCGCGTCACACAAGCAGAGGCTACGTGTGCCTCTACGGCGCCTGTGTCAGCCGACATCGGCGCCGTCACCTCTGTCGGCCACGCCTCGGTGGTCCTGCCTCTGTCCGCTTCGCTCATGCAGTGCGTACCGGGGCTACTTTTGACCAGCGAGATTCCTTCCTTCTCCTAGAAGCTAGATATGACCCGGATCATAGTTGACCCAGCCACACCCGTTCCTGCATACAAGTTAAATTCTTCTATCCGACTTACAACTTAAGTCGGTCGGGGCTCATTTAGGTGGACATCCCCGGTCCGGGTTACTCCGAGATTCGGCATGCCTTGAGGTGACCCGGCCAGCATCCGCTTTGGCCTTGCCGACCCTTGGCTAATTCGGCCTTTATACCCCGGCGTGACCCTACCCGGGGGTATCCCCCCAACATTAGTCCCCGAAGCTGGTGCGGTCTTAGCTGCCTTGGCCGCTAAGGCCACATCAGGTTCAATTTCACCGAGCCTTGGGCGTCATTCCCGATTTACCTCCTTATCTCGGATTGTATGGATTTACGTTCCCTTGGCACATCCCAAGTTTTCACTTGCTGGCCGCGTTACCACCTTATCTCGGATTCGATGGATTTACCTTCCCTTGGCACATTCCAAGTTTCCACTTGTTGTCCGGGTTACCATGTTCTCGTCCGGGTCGTTCTTCCTTCTCTCGTACGCTTCCCCACGTGGAAGCTAATCATTAGGTTGCCTCATTTTAAGGGCCAGCCATAGTAACCGCCGCAGTAATTGTCAGTTATCACTACACGCAGGTCACGTCATGCCTGCCTCCTCGTTAACTGCAGCAATGCGTCGCGTCATGGGATCAGCTACACCCTGTTGCCCTCCGTGTGGCTCATTGCTGATTGGTCGATCCGGGCCATACACGGCCACACCGTGTGGCGTATCCACAAAACACGATCCCACTTCCCCCTCGTGGGAGTGGTTAAATAGGGGAGGGGCGCACCCCTTAGGTCTTTTCCCCCTTCCACGCCCCTCTGCCTCTAGTTCTTCTTCTTTATCTTCTCCCGCAACAGCGCCGCCGCCACCGCTTCTAAGTAGCAGCGCCGCCGCCGCACTGCTTCCACACGTCTCTGCGTCGCCGCCATCGCTGCGCGCCTCCTCCGCCACGGGTCGCTGTCAGTCTAGGCCGTTGCCCCCCACCGTCGCTAGCGCCAGTGAGGGCAGCGAACTTGAGATGACAGAGGAGGAGCTCGCCGTCGCCGAGCAGGAGATGGAGGAAGACGCCACCGCGGCGGACCGTGGTGCGTGGGCCGGGTCCTGGTTCTGCCAGGACGACCTGGACTGGCTCTACCGCACCAGACGCATCCCCGCCGGCATCACCGCGCGCCTTGCCTCGGCCGAACTCGCCCCCTCACCCAATCTGGGTGAGTATGTGGTGTTCTTGTCACACTTCCAGCGGGGGTTCGGTTTGCCGGTCAGTGATTTCTTCCATGATTGGTTAAGCACTTACGAACTCCAGCCGCACCACCTTCCTGCCAACGCAATCACCTCTCTTTCTGCTTTCGCCTCCACGATCGAAGGCTATGCCGGATTATGGCCCACGAAGGAGCTATGGATCCGGTTCTTCGGCCTTCATCGTAACGTAATTCCGAACATTCAACTTGATCCGAGGACAAGCAGCTCACGCAATTCGGGGCTGCGTCCATCTCTCCCCGGAGGCTATCCGTCTTCCCCCGAGTCACCGGGCTGGACTCCTGCACGGGATGGGCCCGGACTTTCTTTTATGTTCGGAATGAGGGCACTGAAGACTTGATCCGGCTGCTCCCCTATGCTCCGGGTCCTCCTAACCCGGAGTTGTGGGACGTTGTCCCCAAGAAGTCCACGGCCTTGGCCAACCAGGTCAATAAAAGGTCCACGGAGCTGAAGAAGCTCGGGTTGCGCAACGAGGACGCCATGATCACGTTCGTCCGCAACCGGATCTCCCCCTCCAGAAGCGCACTCAGAAGGTGTGTCACATTAGCTGGGGCCGCGACCCCAACCGGACCTCGTCCTTCGAGTTGATCAACACGGAGATCTATCGCCAGGTCAAGGCCCTCTTCACCACCCACAAGGACTTCTCCTCTGAGTGGACGTAGGGAATTGAGCACTTTTGCCGTGATAGGCTTCCCCCCATGGTAAGCTTCGTGGCGCAAACTTGCTCTGGATTAAGTCATATGTCGTTCACTGCTGTCTTTTTAACTCTGTTGTCTGTTCTTTTCCTCAGCTATTCCTTCAGCAAACCCTCGAAGACTACACCGATCCCACTCTTAAGTGGGAGCCTGACCGGGAGACCTCGGACGAGGAAGAGCCGGATCAGGAGATGTTCCTCCCAATGACCGACGCTACGAAGCGACCCACCGGTAAACTCTCTTCCATTAGAGATTGGCATGATGATGAGGATGACTCGGATGTCGAGGTGATGGAAGCTGTTGACGCTGTCCCCCTTTCTTATGCTTTTTCGGCATCAGCTAACCTCGGTGGGCAGATCCACGAGGACCCTCCCCTCGCCGTGGGTGACCCTGATCCGGTAGCGCCGAAGAAGAAGCGGGGAGCTGCATCAAGTTCTTCCTCCGGACCTTCTCAGTCCGCCAAAAGGCGAAAGAAGTCCGGAGACAAAACCGCCTCCAAGCCAGCAGCCAAGGCGCCAGCACGAAGGGCTCGGAAGCCCAAGGAGCCCCTGACCTCGGATGCGTAAACCTCTTTTCCCTCTGCAACTTACTCTTCCTTTTATGGTTGTAGTTTCTCATCCGACATTGTTTGATTGGGCAGGGCCGCGGTGGATGTCCCCCAGAGTGGATCTAGCATTGCTTCGCCGCTCTGACTCAGCCCCTCTCCCCCTCGTGGCGACGGGTCACGCCCGCTGAGTCCTATTCCAGAGGGTTCTGCGGCTGCTCTGAGTTTTACTCCACGTCGTCAAGAGGGGGTAACCTTGGAGCGGGGGAGACTGGCCCAGCCGAGGCAGCGGCATCCACAACTTCGGCTTCCCTGCAACCAGCAACTACTGAGACTACCTCAGCACCAGCACCAACTCCAGCACCAGCACCAGCACCAGCAGCAACTCCAGCACCAGCACCAACTCTGGCACCAGCACCAACTCCGGCACCAGCACCAACTCCGGCAGCAAGAGCACCAGCGCCAAGATCCTCTGCCTCGTCCGGGACTTCTCAGTCTCGGCAAGAAAGTACCCAAACTGCTCCTAAAGGGACATCCGCTGCAACTTCTTCCTCCTCCCAGCAGCCCAAGGGAAAAAAGGCCCCTGACGCCACCAGGACAGCGTTCGTCGAGGCTAGACAACGCACTCTCGCATCCATGCTTCCCAAGAAGCCTCCAGCACCGAAGGACGCCCCTACCGAGCCAGCTGATGCGCAGCAACTTGTTCTGCACACTAGCCCGGCCCTAGCCCTGGTTGAGAGGAAGGAGGCGCATGCGAAGGGCTTGGTGGCGCCCCATATGCCCAGTAGCGAGCGATACCCTCCGAGCCTGATTGAATTCGTCATGAATTGGAACAAGGCGGAGTTCGTTCACGACGACGATCTTCCGGAGAAGTTCGGCCCCGCTGAATTCTCTGCTCAAATGAACACAGCCGCTAAGGCAATCAACCTCGCGGGTCGGATGATGGAGGTACGTTACTTGTTTTCCTTAGCCAGTTGTAGATATTAGTAATATAACCATTAGTCCCCGAGCCTTCGGGGGAGTAACTTGTTACTCGGCCGGATGCTCCTTAGAAAACTAACGTAGCTCCTTGATAACTTCGAATCTGCACATTCCTAGATCCGGGTTAAGTTTTACTTGGCCCAGATCTTGTACACTTCGAATACGCACACACCTAGAGTCGGGTTAAGTTCCACTTGGCCCGGATCTTGTACACTTCGAATATGCACACACCTAGAGCCGGGTTAAGTTCCACTTGGCCCGGATTTTGTACACTTCGAATATGCACACACCTAGAGCCGGGGTAAGTTCCACTTGGCCCGGATTTTGTACACTTCGAATATGCACACACCTAGAGCCAGGTTAAGTTCCACTTGGCCCGGATTTTGTACACTTCAAATATGCACACACCTAGAGCCGGGTTAAGTTCCACTTGGCCTGGATTTTGTACACTTCGAATATGCACACACCTAGAGCCGGGTTAAGTTCCACTTGGCCCGGATTTTGTACACTTCGAATATGCACACACCTAGAGCTGGGTTAAGTTCCACTTGGCCCAGATTTTGTACACTTCAAATATGCACACACCTAGAGCCGGGGTAAGTTCCACTTGGCCCGGATTTTGTACACTTCGAATATGCACACACCTAGAGCCGGGTTAAGTTCCACGTGGCCCAGATTTTGTACACTTCGAATATGCACACACCTAGAGCCGGGTTAAGTTCCACTTGGCCTGGATTTTGTACACTTCGAATATGCACACACCTAGAGCCGGGTTAAGTTCCACTTGGCCTGGATTTTGTACACTCTGAATATGCACAAGGCTAAGTTATATCTTTGTACTCTTTGCAGGTGATCACCAACCACCGGAGCGCTGAGTTTCAGCGCCTCCTGGATACTCAGCTGCACGTGAAGCAAACTGCACTTCTCGCAGAATACGAGAAAAGGGGTAAATTTCTTCCTTGGCATTTCTCCGTTTTTCTTCATCCTCTTGTGCCGAACTAACCCATCATTCATTTTCCGTAGCTGGGGTGGAGGCTGAGAACAAGCTTATGAGGAAGAATCTGGATCAGATCAAGGGTAAGTTACTTTTGTCCGATCCTGCTACGTTTTCCATCTTCTTTCCTCCTTGGCTCGGCAAACATTCATACCTTGGCTCTGCCGGGTCAATACAGTATTTCAGCATCTCTTGAAGATAGTGTGCCCGTGCCTGATATGATGCTGCATTTTCTCGAACAAGCAGGACAACATCAAGCCGAGCTCAAAAAGAAATACGATGAGCTCGCCCTCCTCTGGACCAAGGATGATGAGATCGCTAGGCTCAAGGCCGAGATGGAGAAAATGAAAGCACAGCACCAGTCCGAGCTCCAAAAGGTTGGTCAGGATTACACTGAAGAGCGCGAGCACCTCAATCTCCAGATCACCAAGGACTAGGATCTACTCAAGGAGGCCGACACTAAGCTTAATTTGGCGAATGCTGAGCTTGTGCAGCTTCGCAAAAGACACGATGACTGCACCAGGGAGTTGACTCGGATCCTCAGCCATATATCACGTAAGATCCTTTCCCTTATCCGACATATTTCTCTGGGTTACTTCACATGTCTTTTCTTTACCTGCTTCTCTTGTCTCGTTTTCAGGCAAATTTCCTAAGGGCATTGCCGTTGCGAGCGCCGCTTTTGCTGATTTCCACCGAGAGAGGGGTACTCCCGTTGCTCCTAACGGTGAAGAAATTCCCTATGACCTAGAGGACCTGTTGGTTAGCCTGTCATCTCGCGTGGAACTCCTCAAGAACTATGGCAAGGATATCCTTGACGTTGCAGTCCGAATCTTGAACATGTTCTGGCCTGGAGAAGACACTCCGGAGACAACTGCAATTCTTGTTGAAAAGCTGATGGAAATCAAGACCCAGCTTGACCTTTGGAGAGAGTCCGCTGGACGCGCTGCAGCTGATACCGTTCTTCACTACGTACTCACGTGGTACGAGAAGATCGATCTCAACCTCCTAGCGCGCATGCACACCGGATCCCCATGGACCAATGACCCGGAGTGGGTAGCTCGGCGCTAGGCTTGCGCGCATAGCCTCATCGAATATGCTCCCATTCATGAATGGACTGAGGGACCGAGCTTCCTGGAAGCCGCTGGTGATGAAGATGTTGAGAACGTTGAAGATGGCTCGGATGAGGATGAAGAGGACAATGCCTCGGATATCGAAGACGGCGAAGATGACGCCGAACTTCCTCCTCCTGCTGCCCCTTGAGTGAAAACACCTTAAAATTTATCAGATCCCCGGTATGCCGGGTGGATTTGTATCCAGTACACATGTGATATTTTGCTACTAAGTTTCTTATGCCGGATTAACTTGGGCGTAGTCCCCGAGTTTCACTTTCTTGTTCGTTCAATCTTTTGGATCGGTTCGTGTCTACCTTGATTCGGTTTTATGACTTATGAATCCAAGCTTCAAAATTTGTTTTAACAATACTTGGAAACTTTAGGCTTAGCTCAAAAAAACTCAGCATAATAGTTTGAAAGTAAATACAAGGTTAGTCCGGAAAACAAACGTCGGCTCGATTAAGTTCATTTCCTTAGTCATTTTTCATGTGTTAGGCAATACCAAACTTGTTCTCTTGCTTGCCATGAAGCCAATTCTTGTTGGACAGCAGCAAGTCGAAGAGTTGGGTTTTTGCTGCCCACACACTACTAGTCCGAGTTAAGTGGAACAACTTACTCCAGCTGACATATAAATAATAAAAGATAACAAATATTATTAAGGCAGTCCCCGAGTTACTACCCGAGGCGCCAACACTTCATTGATAAGCTCATTGCCGGCAGACATACCGATATATGAGAAAACTCGGATACATACACTTCTTCGCTAAGTGTAGAAAGGACGAAGCAGAGCTACATTCCATGGACGCTTAGATTCCTCGCCGGACCTGTCCGCCTTGTTCTTTTCCTGTGGCTTTGCATCTATAAGATAATAAGAATCGCTGTGCAATGCTTTGCTCACAATGAATGGCCCTTCCCATGGGGGGATAACTTATGCATGCCAGCTTGTATCAACCAGAGCACCAAATCGCCTTCCCGAAAAACTCAGGGGCTTACTTTCCGGCTATGATAGCGTCAGAGATTTTGCTGATATACGGCGGATCTGGACAATGCCAGTTCTCTTGCTTCTTCCAGCAGATCAACATCATTTTGCCGGGCTTCTTGCACTCCAGCTTCTGTGTATTGGGTGACTCTAGGCGAGTCATGCTCTATGTCGGCTGGTAATACAGCTTCTGCCCCATATACCAGAAAAAATGGCGTATAGCCTGTTGATTGATTCGGAGTTGTTCTTAAACTCCACAGTACCGCTGGTAGTTCTTCTATCCAGCACCCCACTGATCTTTGCAGCGGCTCAATGAGCCGGGGTTTTATCCCGGATAATACTAATCAGTTGGATCTTTCCACTTGTCCGTTCGATGCGGGGTGGGCTACCGAAGCGACGTCCATCCGGATCTTCTTATCCCGGCAGAAACGCGCAAATGCTCCTTCCGCAAAATTTGTGCCATTATCAGTTATGATACTGTGAGGATAACCATATCTGAAGATGATGTCTTTGAGAAATGTTACGGCCGTAGCTCCATCACACTTTCTTATAGGCTTCACTTCAATCCACTTCGTAAATTTGTCCACCATGACCAAAATGTGAGTCATATTTCCTCTTGCTGGTTTAAATGGGCCAACCATATCCAAGCACCATACGGCAAATGGCCATGTAATTGGTATGGTCTTGAGCTCCGACATTGGCATATGTGTCTTGGTAGCATACCTCTGACATCCATTGCATTTTCTCACCAGATCTTCTACTTGTTCTAAGGCACTTGGCCAGTAGAATCCATGTCGGAAGGCTTTTTCTACCAAGGCTCTGGATGAGGCATGATGCCCACATTCCCTTGATGTATATCTCGGAGGATGTCAAGTCCTTCCTCCGGGTCAACACATCGCTGGAGGACATTGGTCACACTCCTTTTAATCGGAATTGATGATCGTATATGCTTTTGCTCTCCTCTGAGTTTGCCTGGAAAGTACCTCCTCAGTGGGTAAGGTTCCATCCTTTAGGAATTGGAATATTGGCATTGCCCAAGCTGGTACAGCTCTCACTGGGAACACATCCTCATCAACTTCCGTTAGATCCACCGGCATAACTTCTACCGGATCATGCTGTGCAGTCCCCGGGTTTGTCGTGGCAGTCCCCAGATTTGCCAAGGCAGTCCCCGGGTTTCGCGAACCACTCCCTACATCAATGTCCATGGGCACAGCCTCTGATTCCGGATTTGCCGAGATAAAAATTGAGTCGGACTTCAGGGATGGACTGATGGATGGTTTTCTGAGGTGCTCCAATGTTACGCCTGGTGGGATTGCTTGTCGGGTTGAACCGAGCTTCGACAATACGTCGGCAGCCTCATTTTCCATCCGAGGTATATGGTGAAATTCGCACCCCTCAAAGTAACAAGATATCTTCTGCACATGAAATCTGTATAATGCCATGTTTGCGTCCAAAGCATCCCATTGCCTAGAGACCTGCTGGACTACGAGATCCGAGTCGCCAAAGCATTGGATCCGGCGTATTCCAACCTCCTTTGCCACCTTGAGCCCATGTATAAGTGCCTCGTATTCTGCTACATTGTTTGATGCAGTGAAGTGGATCTGCCGCACATATTTCAGCTGCTCCTTCTTGGGCGAGGTAAGCACAAGTCCGGCACCTAACCCGGTTTTTGTTTTTGACCCGTCAAAGTGCATTTTCCAGTAGTTCGGATCTGGTAATGGTGGCTCATATTGCACCTCGGCCCAATCCACAAAAAAGTCCGCCACAGCCTGAGATTTAATTGCCTCTCTTCTGTCATATTGTGGCGCATAAGGTGCTAGTTCAATTGCCCATTTCACAATCCTACCACTCGCATCCTTGTTGCTCATTATCTCAGATATGGGAGCATCACATATTACCTTGATTGGGTGTTCCTCGAAATAGTGCTTCAGCTTCTTAGCTACCATATACACACCATATGCCACTTTCTGATAGTGAGGATAGTTCTGCTTTGAGGCTGATAATACCTCACTCAGATAATATACTAGCCTTTGCACTGACTTACCCTCTTCGTCGCGCTCTACCACAATCACTACACTTACAACTCGGTTGGTTGCGGCTATATAGAGCAACATTGGCTCCTTTGATAGTGGAGAGGCTAACACTGGTGCAGTGGCTAACATCTTTTTTAAGTGGGCAAAGGCTTCATTGACCTGCGGCGTCCAAATGAACTTATCTGACTTTTTCATGAGTTGGTAGAGAGGCAGTGCCTTTTCTCCCAACCGACATACAAACCGACTTAACGATGCCAAGCAACCAATGAACTTCTGGACATCATTAAGACACTTTGGCAGTTCCATTCGCTCTATGCCCCGGATTTTAGTTGGATTGACCTCAATACCCCGGCTGGAGACGAGGAATCCGAGTAATTTTCCAGCCGGGACACCGAAGGTACATTTTTCCGGGTTAAGCTTCATCCGGAACCTCCTTAGGTTCGCGAACGTCTTCCTGATATCGTCAAGGAGCGTTTTTTTCCTTGGTCTTTATCACAACATCGTCCACATACACCTGCACATTTTGACCAATTTGGTCATGCAAACATTTTTACATACATCTCTGGTACGATGCCCCTGCATTACGTAAACCAAAAGGCATGGTGAGATAGCAATAAGCCCCATACAAGGTGATAAACATAGTCTTTATTTGATCATTTGGGTTCAGAGGTATCTGGTGGAAACCAGAATATGCATCAATGAACGACAACAACTCACACCCAACAGTGGAATCTATGACTTGGTCTATCCTTGGCAGTGGGAATGGATCTTTTGGACACGCCTTATTCAGGTTCGTGTAATCGATACACATACGCCAAACCACTACCACATTCGGATCATCTTTCTTCTTCTCCACCAACACCAGATTAGACAGCCAATCCAGGTAAAGCACTTCCATGATAAATCCTGCAGCATACAACCGAGTTATCTCATCTCCTATGAATTTTCTCCTATCTTCGATGAAGCGGCGGAGGGGTTGCTTCACCGACTTTGCTCCGGGTCTCACATTCAAAGAGTGCTCGGCCAACTCCCTCGGAACACATTGCAAGTCCTGTGTGGACCAAGAAAAAATATCCCGATTCTCACAGAGGAAGTCGACGTGATCGCTTTCCTATTTTTCATTTAACCCGGCACCAATTGTTACGGTACGCTTAGGAAACATATCATCAACAGGCACCTTCTTGGTATCTTTTGTCGCTTGGAATGATACACTACCATGCGGGTTACTCAGCGCTGGCATATACTGCTGCGTGGACTGAGCCAATGCCGCCACCTCTTAGATCTTTATCTTTTCTTGCGCAATCACGAGTGACTTGGCTGGTTTGATCCTGCTGATGCACACTCAATGGAACGTCAGAAATCTCCGGCTATGGTGATCACACCATTTGGCCCATGCAACTTCATCTTCAGATAACTGATGTGGCAGCTTGCCATAAACTTGTTCAGTGCCAGCCTACCGAGTAACGCGTGATACGCACTTTCTAAGTTCACCACTTCGAACTCCAAATTCTTAGTTCGACAGTTATCTCTTATGCCGAACAAAACGTCAACCCGGACCTTGCCTATGGGCTCACAAGAAATGCCTGGCACAATGCCATGAAAAGTTGTCCTTGTAGCTTGGAGCATGTTTTCCGAGATGCCCAATTTTCGCATTGTGTCCACGTACATGATGTTGATGCTACTACCATTATCAATCAGCACCTTGGAGAATCTCACGTTGATGTTAGGCCCAATGAATGTCGGATCCAGCACTAGTGCGTACGAACCAGGACTTGGCATAAGCTTGGGATAATCTTTGATGCTCCAGGTAATCTCCTGGTCTGACCAAGGCATATACCTCGTCATAGCCGGCATTACTGCATTGACTTCCATATGTCTGCGCTGCAAGCTCTTTTTGTCTGTCTCTTCTGTAGTGAACATACAGTAACTCTGATGGTGCTCTCTGTACTCATTTCTCCCCTCATTTCCGGGGTACCTCTGATCCTGTTGGTATTGGTTCTCCACCTGATGCACTGCATCCCTTCTCTCATGGTTGTCATACCTCGGCGGAGAGGGAGACAACATTAACTGTTACGTGTTCACTCCGGAGAGCAATTGCTGCCGGGGTAACTCCTGCCGAGGTTGATCATTCCAAGGTGCCTGAGCATTCCCTAAACCACTTTGTTCTATCTTTCGCATCCACTCACACTGTCTGGTTGTGTGACCCGCTAGGTTACTCGGATTAGGCGTGTGAAATTTACACGGCTGATCCAGCATTGCTTCACAGGTATACCTCGGACGGTTCTCTTGCCACTATTTTTTCTGCTCTGGCGTCCAAGTTTTCTTTCCATCATTCCTTGGCGTCCATTGCTGTCCTCCAGTTTTCTAACGTTGACTGCTTCCTGCTCCGGGTTGGTCCTCATTCACATCTACAACTTGTTGCAAACTGTAGCGATAATCCGGTCTGTCATCCCTGCTTTTACCTCCGTAATCATTTCTTCGGGATGACCCGGCCCCATCTCGCTGACAATACTCCTCGCTTGACTCGTTTGAGGTGAGCCTAGGTTGCGTCGGATCACCCAAAGCATATGAATCAGCAATCCGGATCGTTTCTGCCAAGGTGGTTGGCATATCCCTTTGCAACCTTTGCCATAGCATGCTTGCATATCTGCATCCTTGCGCAAACCAAGCTATGGCCTGTGACTCAATCACACCCTCACACAAGTTTCGCACAGTGCACCAGCGAGTTAAGAACTCCCGGTCTGTCTCATTTGGTCTCTGCCTGCACATTGCTAGGGTTTGTGGCATGTTGGGCCTCTGATACGTACTTGAGAAATTGCTAACAAACATCTCCTCAAAATCGATCCAACAGTTAATACTTCTGGGTGGCGAATTGTTTAGCCATACCCTTGCTGGCCCCTCCAACATCTGGGGGTACATATCTCACTGCCCACCTCAAGTTGCCTGTAGCAATCTTGACAGCAGTTGCATAGTTAATCAACCAATCCTCCGGCTTAGTGCTACCGTCATACGTCTTTGTGCCTCTAGGTAACTGGAAGTTTGGTACCGGAGGTTCCTTCATGATCCGGGGCCCAAAACATGCTGGACCCGGAGGACCTTGACACTCAATTTGCTCTGACCTATACAGCCGATCCAGTTTTAACCTGGCATCATCAGGCATCAATTTTCTGCCTCCCAATCTTGACCCTATCACGTGATAGTCTGGTCTAGGATATCCAGCGTTCACCATCTCCGAATCTCCATCATTGTATCTATCTTGCTCCTGTGGCTGCTCTCTATTGCATACCTTGGCCGGCGCAGCGCTCTTGCCGTGGTATATTCCGCTGCTACGGTTGACCTGCAACTACCGAATTACGCTGTCCGGCATTGCCGTTTATAGCATTCCCTTGGCCGACATTACCTTGGTCGCAATTACCTCGGCCAGCTTCACCTCGACTCACACTCCTTTGATCTTCATTTCTTTGCACTTCTTTTCCTTTCCCTGCCCTTGCCGGGTCATATGGGACTATCTGTTTATTCCTCCTGGCCGAAGTTACCACCTCTTCTCTCCTAGGACCACCATGAGGAGACGATGCGGCTCTAGCGGATTTTTCCGGGTTACCCACTGTCGAATGAACGATCTTGGAGGCCCCAGCTCTCTCCGGGTTAGCCCTGAGCAACTCCTCGTTTTGCCTGTTCGCGATCCGAACCAACTCATTGACTCTTTCCTGTTGTCTTTGACGGGATTCACCCGTCAAACCCTCTAATTCGGACGCAGCTGCATCCGCTGCTCTGAGGTTCTTTGCCAGGGTACTATACCTCGGCAGCCCCACGGACAAACAGTTCTCTGATTCCTCAATCCTAGTATCACCCTCTTTGTTCATCTCACTCATGAGATTTCTCCCTTTCACTTTTACAGCATCTACCTTATTTGCCTTAGCATACTCACGTAGTGTCATGTTCAACGACTGCTGAGCCGCGGCTATCTTTTTCGCACCCTCTAGTATTTTCTGCCTAGTTTCCTCTAGCTAGGCCTGTGCCTAAGCCAGATCTACTGCTGCTGCTACTGGGTTTGCCAAGCTATCCATTGCCTACTGTAGCACATTCTCAGGCCTCTGTAATGGAGGTCCACTACTTTTCCTCGGTGCCTTAGGCGTTACCTCCGGATCTGGTGCAGGATCCTTGCTTGCGCCCACACCTGGCGCAGTCATTATCACCTCCGCATGGTCCGGGGAGCGAGTGATATGCACCCCGTGAACCACGCTAAGGGGTGGCTCGCCTCCTTCGACGACATGCCGCGGATGAACGCATGACACATCGAAAGCAACGTAGACCTTGTGCGTGCCGAGCTTGACGAAGAGGTCGTTGCGCGGAAGAGGGCGCGTGCCAAAGCAGCCAGCGTTGTCGCTGACAAAGTCCAGTGCTCCAAAGCGCTGAACGAGCCCGGAGACGATGCGTTCGCTGATGCCGATGAGGTTTCCCGTCCGGATCTTGACCCCTGCTAGCGTCGCTAGCCCCACGGTGGGTGCCAACTGTCGTGGTGGTGTCACGGCAGATGCCATGGATAGGCTAAAGGTGGGGACTAAATGCACTAGGGGAATCCAGGGAGGGATAGTGTGGTGATTCCACACACGGAAGCTTTGTATTTGATTCACCTTCGTAGATTACAAGTGCTCCTAGAGCTGTATTGGAGAGAGGAGGAAGAAGGGACTCTCTTACTCTCACCACTAGCTTGCCCTCTGGAACTAACTAGTAAATTGCTACACACTAGAGACCAACCTCTCAGATTTCAACCCTTTCTGTAGAGGTCCTAGCCCTCCTTATATAGGGGTGGCTAGGTCTCCACTTACGGCATACGTGGAGGCATATTCCAAGGAATATGCCTCCTCCCAAAATAGTAAGCTGACCGGGTCACTTTCCCCCGCGTCATCCAGGCAGAGGCTACGTGAGCCTTTGTGGCGCCTGCGTCACCCGACATTGGCTTCGTCACCTTTGTCGGCCACGCCTCGGTGGTCCGGCCTCTGTCCGCTTCGCTCACTCTCTGCGTACAGTAGTCACCTTTGACCAGCGAGATACCTTCCTTCTCTTACAAGCTTGATATAACCCGGATCCCACATAGTTGATCCGGCCACACCTGTTCCTGCATACAAGTTAGATACATCTTACCGACATATGGCTTAAGTCGGTTGAGACCAAGTTAGGTGGACGTCCCCTGGTCCGGGTTACTCCATGATCTGGCCTGCCTTGAGGTGACTCGGCCAGCACTTGCTTTGACCTTGCCGTACCTCGGCTAACTAGGCCTTTATACCCCGGCGTGACCCTACCCGGGGGTATCCCCCCAACAAAATTCAATTGAACATGTTGAAGGCATTCAAGTTGGAGAAATATATTGTCCCATACCAAGAGAAAAAATTGAAACTATTATGATTGGGACCATTGCTATCAAGGTTGAGGTAACATAATCATAAGTGGAATACAAAGTTTTGTCTCATATGAAATTGTTTTGGTAGCAAGACTTGGTCAACCTTGTTAACAAAAGGATTTCATTGAACAAAACAATGTGTTCACCATGATTATCTCCGCTTACTTCTATTCTATCCATTCTAGTTTTTGCTTATGCATAACTTAAAGGCATTAAAGAAAAGTACTTATTGGGAGATAAACCAAAAGTTTTCGATGAGTCTTGGAAGTTATTACCTCTGTAATAACCGCTCCTCATCCTTTTTATTTGCTTTTTGTACCAAGAGTAACCTCTAATGATTGGGAAAGTTGCTGTCCCGAAACAGATTTTTGTGCTTCACCGTAAAAAATCGTGTAAAATATCTGAACGTCTTTTTGAGGCGTGAATTTTTGTGCTTCTGACCCAGGTTGTTATCTAACTTCCGTTAGTTCAACACTTTTTTATTTGAGCAATAGAAGGTCTTCAAAAAAAAATCGTATTTACCTACTGGTCTGTTTTGACAGATTTCTGCCATTTTCTGCATTTGCTTCTTGTTGGCTCATTTTTGAGTTCTTTTGGGGACTTGAGCTTTTTGAGGGAAGCGCTACAGTAGCTAGTGTCATAATGGAAGTTTATTTGGTGTTAGAACTGAACCTTAAGACTTATTTATCTTAAGTGCACTAATGTTGCTAATAAAGATTGTGTGAAGTTTTGTATGAAGGAAAAATTTCAGGTGTATGGAAGGAATGAGTAATGAGATGAAGAATGGACTAAAGCTCAAGCTTGGAGATGTCACGCGTGTCACCCCAAGAAATATCCAAGAAGTACAAGCGTCAAAGCTTGGGGATGCCCAAGGAATCCCCTTCTTCATCAATAAAAATCCCAAGTTTCTTCCAAACACTTCATTTTATTATTTCATGCACAATTGTGTTGTTCTTGGAGCGTCTTCTTTTTCTTTTACGTTTTGGTTTTTAGTTTGTGTGGTTTGCTTAGTTTGCTGAATAAATTAGTTGGACCCCCTCTTTCATATATTGGTGTTGAGATAGTTTGGTTTGGTTTGGTTTGGTTTGGAAAAGAGTAGGAAAGCTCATGCTTAAGTGGTAAAGAGAGCTTGTTTTTGACTGTGGCCTATGCTTTTTCATGCCATGCTTGATATTGTTTTAGCTTTATGCTTAGTATTATTTGTTGTAGCATGACTTGTTATAAACAATTGAGATTGCTTAATGTGCCTTGGATGAATCATGCATTGTTTTAGCATATTAAAGCATAGTATAGTGGTATTCTCCTTTGATGCTTTATTTGGGTTGACTTGGCACATGTTCACACCATGTTATGACTATCCCAAGTCACCATAAGCCTTTATGATCCTTTAGTTTTCAACTTGTAGTATCACTTTATACTTTGATCAATGATGTTTTGTCGCTCTACATGATTATGGCCATTATTGCTCTCTCGTTTGTCGCTCCCTTACTATTGCTAGCCTTCACTTTCACTGAGTATGATTTTCTCATGTTTCCAACTCCCTAAAACCAAATATTTCCAAAGTGTCCACCATACCTACCTATTAGCATCATTTGCTACTTCCGTGCATATTCAATATGCCTTGTTTTCTTCCGAATAAAATGTTTGCTTGTTTTGAGAAAGTTAGTTAGTAAAGCTCTCACGAACTTGATGGCACACTTTATTTCCTGCACTTAATAAACTTGAACCAATGTGAACTCTCCATGAAAGTTATATGCTTGCTAATTATAGGCTGGGGATTAGCAGAACTGTGCTGTCACGGGGAACGCTTTCAACACTTGTAAATATATACCCAGTTGATACCTTGCTCTTTTGTTTGCGGATGTCGTCGGTGTGAATTAAAAGGGGAGCTTGTAAGTCCATGGAGTTATGTATGTGTGTTAGAGAAACGCCTGGGCCGCTAGTCTAATCCATGCTGACATGGTGCAAACCTGCAGCGTAACCATAATGATATCTATGAAGCATTCTTCTTAAAAAAAGAGAAAGATAGCTATTGAGAAAAAGAAAAAAAGAGAGATTTATGAAAAGAGGAAAGAGAGAAAAAAGCACCATTTTCCCATGGTAAATAAGAAGATTGCTGAGATACTCATTGTCTGCTTGCCTTGTCATTTTGATATGGGGGTTCTTCCGTATCATCGGGCAAGGGGTACCCCGTTGGCGGTTCTCAATGATATGCACATACTTACGATGACAAGAACATACCGGTAACTAAAGTTGAGTAGCATGAGGAGCGGCCCTCGTACTCAAGGGACTTGGGATTTTCAATTTATAGTCTGTCAAGCATATAACTCAGATTGGACCTCACTTTCACCTTAACCACATTAAAGATGCTTATGATAGGGGCAATGAGAGCTAAAAGCTAATGAGTACCATACTTTCATCATTTGGAAGCCTTTCAAAATATTCAAAACCTTTTCATTTCCTTGTTGAGTCTCCACACATTCTATGAGCACTTTCTTGAGAGCATAGTGGCCATTCTTAGTTCTATGTGCATTGTCCCAAGACTTGTTGATCGATGCATACCTTGATATTGCTTGTTTTAAACTATTTGTATCTAGTCACTCTTGTGAACTTTGAAGGTGTCCTATGCATTTATGTTTGCTACTCTTTGAGGGACAAGCTGAATGCCACTATGCTATGTTTTCTTTATGTGAAACAAACAAACGTCTTGCAAAACATTGTTATTCATGAATCTTTTGTTTGTGCCTTTTCATGTTGCATCTTAGTTTCTTTGTCTTATTGCTAGAACTTTGTCTTTCATGTTATGATTGAAGTACTATGATCCCAGCTTTGAATGTTTACAAATACTTTGATCAAGTCTTTGATGGTGCATGTCACCTCAAAAATTATTCTTTCTTTTTATCACTTACCTACTCAAGGACGAGCATGAGTTAAGCTTGGGGATGTTGATACATTGCAAATGTATCTATAATTTTTTATGTTCCCTGCTTGGTTTTATCCACTTTCTTGTGTTTTGTCCACACTTTGGAGTACTTTTCATATGATTTCTTGGACTAACCTATTAACAAGAGCCACAGTGCCAGCTGCTTGTTTTCTGTTGTTTTTGGTTCCAGGAAAGTCAGAAAATGAATATTCTCAGAATTGGACGGGACAAAAGCCAAAGTGCCTATTTTTCCAGAAGACTCACGGAGCCAGAATACGAGACGGAGGAGGGCCAGGGCCTGGCCACACCACCCCCAGGTGCGGGCTGGGCTTGGCCGCGCCAGGGCATGGTGTGGTGGCCCCAGGAACCCCCTCGGTCTCCCTCTTCACCTATAAGGAGCCTTATGACCTAAAAACTTCGGGGGGCTTCGACGTTTTTCCATGAAAAGTTCTGCGGCGCCGCCGCCACCAAAGGGGAGATTCGAGGGACAGAAAGTCTCTGTTCCGGCACCCTGCCGGGACGGGGAAGTGCCCCCGGAGCCATCTCCATCGATCTTCACCATCATCTCCATCGACCATCCATGTTTCCCCCATCTATGAGTGAGTAATCCCCCGCTGTAGGCTATGGGGATGGTAGGGATTGGATGAGATCGTAATGGCATCAGATTGTTAGGGCATGGTGCCTAGTATCTTTTATTAGTGCTTTATGACTTTGTTGCGACTTGTTGTGCTTAATGCTTGTCACTAGGGCCCGAGTGCCATGATTTCAGATCTGAACATGTTATTGATTCATTATGATAGTATTGTTTTTGGTCTTATCTACAAGTTTTATACACACGTTATTGTCCAGAACCTATGGCCTCGAAGTGACAGAAATCGGGATAACCGGAAGGGAAAGGCTTTGATGTGAGGATCACATGTGTTCAGGAGTGTTAATGCTTTGCTCCGCTGCTCTATTAAAAGGAGCACCTTAATTGCCAGTAGTTCCCTGGAGGCCCCGCTGCAAACGCGCTGGCAGGACAAAAGATGTTGTGCAAGTTCTCATTGCGAGCACGTATGACTATATATGGAACGCATGCCTAGGATTGTCTAGTACTTGGGTGCTTTATCTTATTTATCTGCAATTGCCCTATGTTCTGATTGCTATGTGAATTGTCTTGTCCATGCAACGCCCGTCCATCCATCCCTATGCCTACCACACTCGAATCCCACTGTTTACTGTTTTCGTTACTACTGTCTTTGCTTTGCTACTGCTGTTACTTTGCTATTCCTACTACAAAACTATTGCTAATGATAAACTGATGTGAGCAAGATTGTTTCCAGGTGCAGCTGAAATGACAACTCAGTTGTTAATGCTGATAAATATTGTTTGGCTCCCCTTGTGTCGAATCAATAAATTGGGTTTCACTTCCCTCGAAAATACTGCGATACACCCCCTATACTTGTGGGTCATCAGTCAAATAGCATTGTTTAGTAACGAGATTGAACATGACATGGTGATGTCATTGATCAGATCTTGGGCAATGCAAGTATCAAGAGACAAAGGGAATAAGACACGATTGTCCCGGTTCAAAACGACGAAAGATCTTCGTGGAACGCACAGGGGTCACATGGCCATCAAGGTCCCTCTATCGATCATTGGTGCGGGAGTGTCCCGACCATGTCTGGAGTGTTCCCGAATCGTGGGGTATCACGCTTAAGGGCTTGATGATGCTTAGAGAGTGTTTATAGCATCGGTAGAATCGCCGAAGATTTGTAGAGAGAAAACCGGAAGGGTTTCGGTAAGTCCGGAGTGGATGTGGAAGTGTTCCATAACCACGGAGGTTGAATAATATGTGAATGAATATTAAATACTGATTTAATCATTTATTCATAATTATTTAATAAAGAGAAAAACCAATTTAAATGGTCAAAGGCTTAATGGGCCAATTCCCGGAGAGGAGAGGGCCCATTAGGGAAAGGAGAGAGAGAGAGAAGGGGCCAAGGGGGTGGTCGGTGCCCTAGTGGGCCACCCCCCTCCCCGCACGGGACCCATGGGGGTGGCCGGTGGTGCCACCCCTCCCCCTCCTCTCCTTTAGTCCCACCCCAGGACTTTGAGGGAGGTAGTACCTCCCCTCCCCCTATATATAGTGGGGGTATTTGGCCAAATAAAATACACCAATAATCAATAAAGGTCTTCTCAATTTTGGGAGGACCTCCAATTGATATTTTCTCTCTCTCCCTCTCTCTCTCTCTCTCTCATGACCGTGGTCCCAAGTCTGGACTGCGCGAGCGAGAGACATCTTCACCGCGGAGCGTCGTCGTGATGTGGGATTCGGATCCGGGAGCTCTACTTCCGCAACTACTGCTGGATCGGGGAAGCGGGAGTCATCGTCAGGCACCGGACGTGTGTAACTCCCCGCGAGGTGTCACACTTGAGGCACTCAAGTTGTTGGAGCCAAAGGAGCGCAAGGACTTCATCATGACCTTGAGGTCGGCTTCGGCTCATCTACATCAACCATGCTCTCCTGAGCGTTGACAACGCTTTTCGGTCTTCAAGGGTAAGTTCGCGAAAAGCCCCTCCCGTTACTGTAATACTAATAGATAGGTCCTGGTAGCTTCAGGGGTTTAGGGGCGTAGGGTAAAATTTCTTGTTTTCATACGCGGAACCCCAACACTTCTCACAAACCACACATGGATCCACAAGTGTCATTGCATGTGTGTTATTTTCATGAACCACACATGGATCCACCCAGTGTGATTGCATGTCTGTTATTCTCACAAACCACATAAGGATACACCAGTGTCATTGCATGTGTGTTCTTTTCATGAACCACACCAAGTGTCATTGCATGTGTGTTCCTCTCACAAACCACACATGGATCCACCAGTGTCATTGCATGTGTGTTCTTCTCATGAACCACATCTAGAGTCATTGCATGTCTGTTCTTCTCACAAACCACATAAGGATCCATAGTGTCATTGGATGTGTGTCCTTTTCATGAACCACACCTAGTGTCATTGCTTGTGTGTTCTTCTCATAAACCACACATGGATCCACCAATACATTGCATGTACATTCTTTTCATGAACCACAGCCAGTGTCATTGTATGTGTGTTCTTCTCACAAACCACACATGGATCCACCAGTATCATTGGATGTGTGTTCTTTTCATGAACCACACACAGTGTAATTGCATGTGTGTTCTTCTCACAAACCACATATCACCAGTGTCATTGCATGAGTGTTCTTCTCATAAACCACGTATGGATCCACCCAGTGTGATTGCATGTGTGTTCTTCTCACAAACCACATAAGGATCCACCAGTGTCATTCGATGTGTGTTCTTTTCATGAACCACACCCAGTGTCATCGCATGTGTGTTCTTTTCATGAACCACACATGGATCCACCCAGTGTGATTGCATGTCAGTTCTTTTCACAAACCACATATGGATCCACCAGTGGCATTGCATGTCTATTCTTTTCATGAACCACACCCAGTGTAATTGCATGTTTGTTCCTCTCATAAACCACACATGGATCCACCAGTGTCATTGCATGTGTGTTCTTCTCATGGACCACATCTAGAGTCATTGCATGTCTATTCTTCTCACAAACCACATAAGGGTACACCAGTGGCATTGCATGTGTGTTCTTCTCATGAACCACATCTAGAGTCATTGCATGTCTATTATTCTCACAAACCACATAAGGATACACCAGTGTCATTGCATGTGTGTTCTTTTCATGAACCAGACCCAGTGTCATTGCATGTGTGCTCCTCTCATAAACCACACATGGATCCACCAGTGTTATTGCATGTGTGTTCTTCTCATGAACCACACCCAGAGTCATTGCATGTCTGTTCTTCTTACAAACCACATAAGGATCCTCCGGTGTCATTGGATGTGTGTTATTTTCATGAACCACACCCAGTGTCATTGCATGTGTGTTCTTCTCACAAACCACACATGGATCCACCCGTATCATTCTATGTCTGTTCTTTTCATGAACCACAGCCAGTGTCATTGCATGTGTGTTCTTCTCACAAACCATACATTGATCCATCAGTGTTATTGTATGTCTGCTCTTTTCATGAACCACACCCAATGTCATTGGATGTGTGCTCTTCTCACAAACCACACATGGATCCACTAGTGTCATGGCATGTGTGTTCTTTTCATTAACCACACATGGATCCACTCAGTGTGATTGCATGTCTGTTATAATCACAAACCACATAAGGATACACTAGTGTCATTCCATGTGTGTTCTTTTCATGAACCACACCCAGTGTCATTGCATGTGTGTTCCTCTCACAGACCACACATGGATCCACCAGTGTCATTGCATGTGTGTTCTTCTCATGAACCACATCTAGAGTCATTGCATATCTGTTCTTCTCACAAACCACATAAGGATCCACCAGTGTCATTGGATGTGTGTACTTTTCATGAACCACACCCAGTGTCATTGCATGTGTGTTCTTCTCAAAAACCACACATGGATCCACCAGTATCATTGCATGTCTATTCTTTTCATGAACCACAGCCAGTGTCATTGCATGTGTGTTCTTCTCACAAACCACACATTGATCCACTAGTGTCATTGCATGTCTGCTCTTTTCATTAACCATAGTTAGAGTCATTGCATGTGTGTTCTTTTCACAAACCACATTTCACCAGTGTCCTTGCATGTGTGGTGTTCTCATAGACCACATATGGATCCACCCAGTGTGATTGCATGTGTGTTCTTCTCACAAACCACATAAGGATCCACCAGTGTCATTGGATGTGTGCTCTTCTCACAAACCACAACTAGAGTCATTGCATGTGTGTTCTTCTCACAAACCACATAAGGATACACCAGTGTCATTGTATGCGTGTTCTTCTCATGAACCACAGCTAGAGTCATTGCATGTGTGTTCTTCTCACAAACCACATAAGGATCCACCAGTGTCATTGGATGTGTGTTCTTTTCATGAACCACACCTAGTGTCATTGGATGTGTGTTCTTCTCACAAACCACACATGGATCCACGAGTGTCATTGCATGTGTGTTCTTTTCGTGAACCACACATGTATCCAACCAGGGTGATTGCATGTCTGTTCTTTTCACAAACCACATATAGATCCACAAGTGTCATTGCATGTCTGTTCTTTTCATGAACCAAACCTACTGTCATTGCATGTCTGTTCCTCTCATAAACCACACATGGATCCACAGGTGTCATTGCATGTCTGTTCTTTTCATGAACCACACCTAGTGTCATTGCATGTCTGTTCCTCTCATAAACCACACATGGATCCACAAGTGTCATTGCATGTGTGTTCTTCTCATTAACCACATCTAGAGTCATTGCATGTCTGATATTCTCACAAACCACATAAGGATACACCAGTGTCATTCCATGTGTGTTCTTTTCATGAACCACACCCATTGTCATTGCATGTGTGTTCCTCTTACAGACCACACATGGATCCACCAGTGTCATTGCATGTGTGTTCTTCTGATGAACCACATCTAGAGTCATTGCATGTTTATTCTTCTCACAAACCACATAAGGATCCACCAGTGTCATTCGATGTGTATTCTTTTCATGAACCATATCTAGTGTCATTGCATGTGTGTTCTTCTCACAAACCACACATGGATCCACCAGTATCATTGCATGTCTGTTCTTTTCATGAACCACAGCCAGTGTCATTGCATGTGTGTTCTTCTCACAAACCACACATGGATCCACCAGTGTCATTGAATGTCTACTCTTTTCCTTAACCACTGTTAGAGTCATTGCATGTGTGTTCTTTTCACAAACAACATATCACCAGTGTCATTGCATGTGTGTTCTTCTCATAAACACATATGGATCCACCCAGTGTGATTGCATGTGTGTTCTTCTCACAAACCACATAAGGATCCACAAGTGTCATTGGATGTGTGTTCTTTTCATGAACCACACCCAGTGTCATTGCATGTCTGCTCCTCTCACAAACCACACATGGATCCACCAATGTCAGTGCATGTGTGTTCTTCTCATGAGCCACAGCTAGAGTCATTGCATGTGTCTTCTTTTCATAAACCACAGCTAGAGTCATTGCATGTGTGTTCTTCTCACAAAACACATAAGGATATACCAGTGTCATTGCATGTGTGTTCTTCTCATGAACCACAACTAGAGTCATTGCATGTCTGTTCTTCTCACAAACCACATAAGGATCCACCGGTGTCATTGGATGTGTGTTCTTTTCATGAACCACACCCAGTGTCATTGGATGTGTGTTCTTCTCACAAACAATACTTGGATCCACTAGTGTCATTGCATGTGTGTTCTTTTCATGAACCACACATAGATCCACCCAGTGTGATTGCATGTCTGTTATTCTCACAAACCACATAAGGATACACCAGTGTCATTGCATGTCTGTTCCCCTCACAGACCACACATGGATCCACCAGTGTCATTGCATGTCTGTTCTTCTCATGAACCACATCTAGAGTCATTGCATGTCTGCTCTTCTCACAAACCACATAAGGATCCACCAGTGTCATTGGATGTGTGTTCTTTTCATGAACCACACCCAGTGTCATTGCATGTGTGTTCTCCTCACAAACCACACATGGATCCACCAGTATCATTGCATGTCCGTTCTTTTCATGAACCACAGCCAGTGTCATTGCATGTGTGTTCTTCTCACAAACCACACATGGATCCACTAGTGTCAT